>JAVXUO010001427.1:0-600000 GCA_033065855.1 Escallonia rubra | reverse complement strand
GTAAAATACCGGAATGCCAACACCTTAAGGCTTGGGATTTTGGTGTGGGAAGGTGCCAAGCCCCATTGTGCAGCACATCAGAAACGTTAGCATTAATAGCACTAGCAGAATTATAGACAACTCTTGTTCCAATATTCTCAATTAGGGGTCCATTACCCCCTTTAGACGTGAATATTGTTGAAACTGTCCTCTCAGTTTGATGAGCTTACACCACGTCCATGATAGGTCAGCAGGAAAAGACAAGATGCTTCTTGACCTTGAGCTTGAGAGCAAGGCAAGTTTACCACCCACCATGCTTTGTGACGATTTCTTAGTGTTCTTCATGCACTAACTTATATTCGTCATGACTTTTGTTTCTGCTACAACTCAACGGCATATTCTTCATAGTTTCCCCACTTTTCCACTTTTAATGCTTACAGAATCGCTAGGGCACACTTCAGCAATATCTGTTCTCTTAGCCGTGGTGTTTGTTGCTGTGAGCTCAGCTATGGCAGTTTATGCTATGTGGCAAGGTGAAACACAGCAGTTGAGACTGGTACCAGATTTTGACAATGGAGTATCCTACTTCGAGCTTTCCACCACCATTCCAGTCCTGGCCACTGGCCTTGCATGTCATGTCACTAGTAAGAATGATCAACCTGGTGATGCTATTTAGACTACAAACTATTTTTACATTGTTTGTATGGTTGTTGTTATGATCGATAACCAAGAGGAGGAATCTATCCACAACTCCGTATGAAATAACATGTACAGCAACTCTCTAATCTGTATATATATTACAATACTTGTACGATTCTAACACTTCTCATTTCATGCTTAATATATGTACACAGTTCATCCAGTGAGGGCCGAGCTTGGTAAACCTTCTGATATGAACTCAGCAATCCGAATTTCCCTATTACTCAGCATCACCATCTACTTTGCTGTTGGCTTCACAGGATACCTGCTATTTGGTGACTCAATCATGGCCGACATGCTTGTCAATTTCGACCAAAATTGTGATTCCCCTATTGGTTTGATAGTAAATGACCTTGTTCGGTTTAGGTATGCAGTCCACCTAATGCTAGTTTTCCCAGTCATAAACTTCTCTTTGAGAACCAATGTGGATGAACTACTCTTCCCAAAGAAACTGTTACTGGCTACAGACACCCTCAGATTTGTGTCTCTAACCTGTTCGCTGCTTGCAGTCATTAACATGGCAGCAATAGCCATTCCCAATATATGGTTCTTCTTTCAGTTCGTGGGATCAACAACTATCGCTTGCCTAGCATTTGCGTTCCCAGGTGCCATTGTTTTACGGTACCCACCCTTAAATTACTCAAGGGATAGGATTATGGCAGTGTTGGTTATTATCCTGGCTATAGTGACAAGCTCCATTGCCATTTCCACCAGTGTGTGCAGTTCAGTTCTACAGAAGTCAGAAATAACTAAACTTCTCGTCCATCTTGAATTCATGTTATCGGCCAGTCCAGAATTCAAGCTGCCATCTAGCAACTGTGCTTTTTCATATTTATTGTCCTCATATGGGCACAATGCTCATCTTTTCATACTAAAATAAAGGATTCGGAGCCCACCGATTCAAGGATCTGTTCATATCACTATCTGCCAGTCTATAACAATTTCTTCGCTGATGTTTTGCTCCATTATTCTGTTCCTATTTGGTCAAGTGTGAACTGGCATTTTCTTTATCATAAGTTGTGTTCAGAAAAATGTGGTACTGATCTTAGCTTGAAACACCAATATATTAGTTGTCACTTTTATGAAAAAGAGGTGTTTCTAGTGTTTAGTAGCACAGTCCAGAATGTACTAACAAAAAAAAAAAAAAAAACTAAATCTTAATGTGTACTGAAAGAGAGATTTCTTCCCTTATTACTACAATGGGGGAGGTCAAAATTTAGCTCTGCATCTCTAAAGAGAAATACCACTCATCGACATTTTAGAAAAACTACCAGGTGAAAAGAAGCATACATGAATAACCGCAGGAGAATGAAGTAAAGACTTTTCTATGTGAAATGTAATGGAAAATCTACTTAAATGAAAATTTTATAGTATCAAAACATCCCGTATGCTACATGTTGCTGCTAAAAACTTGATCAGAACCACAGTCAGGAATGATGACCTGCAAGATAGAACAAGAAGGCGTTGATGTGTGAATACAAGATATAACTCTAAAAAAGCTACAATATTGCGACGTTGGTGTGTAGATAATTGTTTGCGTACCGGGGGAGGCATGGTTCTTAGAACTCTACTAGAATTAGAATTATAATTAGAATTAGGAGTGACTGTTAGGCTTAGAACTTATATTAGAGATCAATCTTTCGAAACCCTAATTCGTGAATAAAGTAAGTACCGTTCTCGGAATTGACCAGGTCAAACTAATTCGTGACTGCTAGGCTTAGAAATTAGAATTTATCTTAGAGATCAATCTTTTGAAACTCGTGAATAAAGTAAGTACGGTTCTCGAAATTGACCAGGTCAAACTAGGGATAGACAAGTGTCACCTGCTAATTGGGAGCCCATTTTTAACTGTATCACTACAGCCCAAAAGTATGTTCGGATTCAAATCTAGCATATGGTTTTAGCCATCAGAATTCCAAGAATAATAGAAGAGTGAGAAAGCAAAGGAGGCAGCATATATTAATTTTAGAGGGGATCACATCATCACATTGCCCATCAATGCGTCCACATGCATTATCATTAACAAATCACGTTTGCTGTCCAAATTCCAAGCCCTGAAATTCCACAATCACCCTCCACTTGACCAAATTAAGCCGCCACCAACAACACCATTTCGGTAATTAGCACCAACCGGCTCCAATCAATTAAAACATGTGATGCCATAATGCCTATTCATGAACAAGAGGACAACTCCATTCTTTCTCTTTCTTAAAGGGAAAACGAGTCGCCTGAGCGCCCGCCCACCGGAATGTCGCCGCCGGCGAGGGAGACCGGCGCCAGCGCCCCGCTCCTCCCGGAGCTCGACTCGCCGCGCGGGAGGCGCGCCTCCGTGCCCGGCGCGGTGTTCAACGTGTCGACCAGCATAATTGGGGCGGGAATCATGTCCATACCGGCGACTCTCAGGGTGCTGGGCGTGGTGCCGGCGTTCGTCCTGATTGTGCTGGTGGCCGTGCTGGTGGACGTGTCCGTCGAGTTCATGCTGAGGTTTACGTACTCCGGCGAGTCGAAGACCTACGCCGGCCTGATGAGGGAGTCCTTTGGACGGCTGGGATCCGTTGCGGTGCAGATTTGTGTCATGATCACCAATCTTGGATGCTTGATCATTTATCTCATAATCATTGGTAAGCCTGTACATGATTTACCAGTTTTGCATTAATTTTTGTTCTGATGCAACTATAAATGTTTAGAATGGAATTTTCTATGTTCCATAATAGTTGCCGTCAACATTTAATTAACTCGCACTAATCGCCTTCTTCCAAAAACAAGTGTTGCTATTTTTAACATATAAGTGACTTCCGGTCTTCCTAATTGAGGGCAAAAGACAAGAATCTAAGCACTAATTTTACTTTTAAAAGCTTTAACTACTTCATAGAAAGAATTGGTATTTCAAAAAGAGACTATTCTTTTGGAACAAAAAGAGTACAAATTTAGACCAATATTTCGTTCATTAAGCCATCTTTCTTTTTTTTTTACTTTCTTTTTTCCAGATCATAAGTTCTGAGGTTTGTACTTTTCGAGCTTATTCGTTCGCCATTTTCATTTTCAGTAATTAGAATGATGACCAAAAAGATTTCTTTAATTATCTACGTTTATACTATCTTCTGCAAACAGTACGATACATCTATACTTTTTTTTCAGCCGTCTCTCACCCATTCTCAGAAGAAGAAAAAAGTAGTTAAAAAAATTATCGAAATCATAAAAATACGCAATTGTATTTCCTAATTGGATACTAAAGTAATAATTACAGAAACACGATATAAAAACTGAAAATAAAAGTGATAAACGAATGGGTCCTGAACTTGTTTTTTCTTCGTGAAATTGATTAATACGTATACCTTTCCTGTCTGTGTTTTCTTTAGGAGATGTCCTCTCGGGGGATCAGCCTGAAGGAGTGTTGCACTTGGGTGTTCTGCAAGAATGGTTCGGAATTCACTGGTGGAATTCGCGCGCTGTTGCACTCCTCTTCATTGTAGTGTTCGTTATGCTTCCATTGGTCTTATTCCGGCGTGTAGGTCTGTTTGTTCTTCTCTTGCATAATTTCTGTAGCAACCCAAAAGAACATGTTACATATGCTGGGGTTTACCTGCATTGCTCTAGTACTAGAATCGGGGTAGTTCAGCTTCGTTGTCCCTGAAACTAGAACGACTCGTTCACTTACAAATAGTACTCAAAACTTCAACCCATCGGCTTCTGTTGAGGGGCTTTGAAAATGTCAATAATTGCGGGATGAAATTTAAGTTCATGAGCTCGGTAATTGCAAGGATAACGTTGAAATGACTACATTGTATATGTGAAGTTCTCGTATCTGATTTCTCATGTTTCAAATTCAAGATGGTAAATTCTTATGTGCTGATACACTGGCCTGTGATTCCAGAGTCATTGAGGTTCAGTTCAGCAGTCTCGGTTCTCCTAGCAGTGGTGTTCGTGGGAATATGCTCAGTGATGGCAATCTCTGCACTCCTGGCAGGAAAAACAAAGAGTCCAAGACTGTTACCCCAGCTGGACAACCAAGCTTCCTTCTTCAACCTTTTCACTGCTGTCCCAGTCATTGTGACTGCTTTCACATTTCATTTCAATGGTAAAATTAGTTCACTCCATATTCTGGATGCACCGAGCTCTTTTGTGCTTATTAATCTCTAAGAGATGTTAATTGCTGATTTAATACAGTTCATGCTATTGGGGTTGAGCTTGGCAAACCTGCGGATATGACCTCAGCTGTCCGAATTTCACTAGTACTTTGTGCAGCCATCTACTTTGCCATTGGCATCTTTGGGTTCCTTCTGTTTGGAGACTCGATCATGTCCGACATACTCGTAAATTTTGACCAGGACTCTGGTTCAACAATCGGCTCATTACTCAATGATGTTGTCCGACTAAGCTATGCACTCCACCTAATGCTGGTGTTTCCTCTCCTGAACTTCTCTCTGAGAACCAACATTGATGAACTTCTCTTCCCCAAGAGGCCTCTTTTAGCATCCGATACTAGAAGATTTGTGGCGCTCACGTTGGTTCTGTTAGCCTTCGCTTACCTCGCAGCAATAGCCATCCCCAACATCTGGTACTTCTTTCAGTTTATGGGGTCAACTTCTGCCGTCTGTCTTGCGTTCATCTTCCCAGGTGCAATTGCTCTGAGGTAAAACAACATTTCTTTCACGGGATTTATTCAAGCCTGCACAGCAGATCTAATTATATTCTCTCTTTTTTTCCTTACGCTGTCCCTATTTTTTCCATGACAGAGATGTTCATGGAATATCTACAAGAAGAGACAAGATAATAGCAGGAACGATGGTGATTTTGGCAATTGGAACAAGCACAATTGCCATTTCCAGCAATGTGTACAGTTTGATTGGAAACAAATCATAATATTCTTTGCCTGTAGCAATTTTTGTACATTACTGTTGTAATGTAGTTTTCACTCATCAGTGTTTGTAGTCAAGTCGCCTGTATTTTTCTGCCATCCTCATAACCCAATGTTGCGTAACGTGTTTTTTGGTCATCAGTTCCAAGTACATATTCAGGTACAGAAGTATACCGTATCCTGTGCTCCTAATTTTCATTTTTGTTTTGGACACTAACCCCGTCTGATCTGAAACCCGAGTTAAGGTATTACTAGCCGCACTGGTTAAAACTAACAAATCTCGTGTGAAAGGTTGGAATTAGCAGTTTTCCACTCTCTGCTTCCTCCCTCGACAAGCCATGATTCACAAATCAGACGTCTTTTCTTTTTTGCGAGTAACACAACCATGCAAAGCACTAATATTAATTAGGAAGTCTATTGCCTCGACGTGCAAATTTGTTCATCCCTTTGCATTACGTTGTATAAAAGATGAAGGGTTTTCCATCATCCCTCTTGCACAAGAAGGAAGTCTATTGCCTGAAAGTGCGAACTTGTTCAACCCTTTGCATATCGTTGTACAGTATAAAAGATCAAGGGTTTCCCATCATCCCTCATGCACAAGAAGGTTCACATTTTACTTCCAGAATCAAATATACCTTAAGCATATCTCATGTTGAAGCATCAAATCTCAAATCTTCAAATCTCTTCAGCAAGTCTAACTTATGTTTCACAAGTTCAGCATCCTCGTCGGAATCTGGAGTTGATCTAATGATTGAGATTGCTCCAGCATTGTGTAAAGCTCCAACAGCTTCATCTGCAGTATCAGAGAATAGTACTGTAGTGAATCAAGCCAGACCAAGAAAGTAGATAAAGCAGCCAGAAGAAAGAATCTCCCATCACTTAGGCTTCTGATGAATTTGAAAAACGAGTCCAACTAACCCAGAAAAAAATCCAACTACATAAACAGGAGAAACACAACTTTTGTCTAGAGACAGTAAACTCAATTAGGAATTTCAAGTTATCATAAGAACCTAGCAGCCTTAGCAGCGCACAGTTTTAAACATGTTCCCTTTTCTTCTTTCCATGCAAGTAAAAAAGAAGAAATTGTAAACAAATGTGCTATGATGCGAGCCTACTCTAGTCAAGCCGGTCTACATTAAACACGCTGAGTTTTATATGATCCTATATGTGTCAGACGAGCTCGGTTTGTTAACTTGTTAGGTTCACAACCAAAGCTTGGATGAGCTTTAATCTATCAACGCTTGAGTGGTTCAGAAAAAGGTTCGCTAAATTGCAACCCAGTATCTATTGACATAGTGGTTGTGGGAGTACTCTTAGTGTGGGTATAATGCGTAGTGTCAAGCCTAAAATACTTATCTTGACACAATTGTTGTTCAAATCATCCGCATGCCATTAGAAAGCTCAGCAGTGACCTATTTTGACTTGGATACTTGGCATTATCAATAGTAATGTTTGTAAAACAACTCGAATAAGAAAGGTCATATCTGCCATTGAACAAACATAGATATCCCAAAATCACAATTCTGATACTGTCATGGAACGTCAACAGATGCTCACTGCTTTCAGCCACAATTACAGGTCCCCAAGATCTTTTAGCCAAAAAATACATCTTGCAAGACATGCCACAAAACTTATCTGCAAGCCATATTAACCCAATCTAGAGCCTGGTCAGTTTCGGCTGCTTTAAGCACCAAGCTTCATAGTAATCTCAACGTTTCACTTTAACCAAAAATCGAGCTGCATATGACTCGAGCTCCAGCTATTAATGGATGAATTACTCAGCAAAGAACACCACTAAAAGAGGTCCAAAAATTTTGCTTTTTGATTGCACAATACATGTTAAATCCAAACACAATTCCACATTTCAGATTGGTAAACAAAAGAAGAGCAGTTTGTATGGTAAACTCAAATGAAGGAGACCAAGTGTTTCAGAAGGCGAAGGAGAGATTCCAAACAATTACTAGTTTTAGCATCGTAAGTATTGGCAAATTAGGATCGTTAAGTATAAAAGTCTGACCTGAATGCGAAAGAGCAACAAGAGCCTTTAGAGCTTCCTTCCGTGTGCGGTCATCATTAGCAGTCCCCAACATATTCACCAGCTCCTGAGCCCCACCTATCTGGACGATTTTCATTCTTCTTTCATCTAATGAATCAAAAAGGGGACGAGGGGCAGGGGAGGAAGGCAGGGACAGCAAAATGTATGAGATATAGATGGTGCACATCATTTCAAAAACCCATGGCAAAATTTTAGAAAGATATTATCTATTGTATTTCCAACTTCTGAACAGGGAAATAAAACTGGAGAAAATATTTACAGAAGAGAAAGACAACCCCAAAATTCTGAATATATGTCTTGCAAATATAGCTCAATCATACAGCTCATTTACTCTAACCATGCAGCTCTTCCAGTAAAATGGTCCTTCTCATTCTTGACCACTAACATTCACTAACCGGGTTTAAGTATTAGCGAGACGAGAAAAGAGAGAAAATTTTTATGTTATCAACCCGGCTCATATGATTCTTATTGTCTTCGACGAACTTTCCTCCAGTAGATTCCATTCTTCCCGGATTTAAGTCATCCAGCAAAGAATAAGAATTAGTAGTTTCGGAAAAGATGATTAGCCATTAACACGGTATCAACTGAATTGGAACATTATCAATCAAGGCGAGGAACTTTGTTGCAGTTAACACCATGCGCGTGCAGACACACACAAAAGACTACAAATTATTGTGCACTTGTGCCTAATTCATAAACATGACGTTTAAACTATGAATATTACCATCTATTGCAAAACGAGCTAACCGGGATGCTCCCATTCTCTTAAACAAAGGATCCTTGACATGTAAAAGTGACACTGACTGCTGCATCAAATTCTCTCCTGGGAAGATGAACAGCATAGTATTGTCAGACAAGAACCACAAGGGCAGTGTTTCTGGAGCGAATTAAAATAACGAGTTAGGGACTCTTTATGAACAATCTGCATACCCAAGTAGGGAAAGAATTGGTAGCCAACAAATGCTGCAGTTCCAGCAAAAATAAGTTTCAACAGCCATCCTATTTTTCTTTCAGCCTCCTCTTCAATGGCTTGCTCATCTAGAACCAAAGTAAGCTGTACATATTAGTAAATAACAATACACGCAATAACCTTAGAAACAAGAATCCTGGAAAAAAAAGGCAAAGAATGTGAAAGGTTGTTCCATCCATAGAGCAACCAAATGTCAGTATTTAAACCAAATAGTAACTTTAGAAAGGTGTTCAGTATATCAGAATATAACACATTAAGGTAAGTGTTCGCTACTAAGTACTGTCCAGCCAAAATTGAGAACTATAAAGCTACAGAGGTAGTAAGCTAGGGCATTAAACGATACGTTACAAAGAGCTCTTGTCGAAATAGTCAGCACTTTACTTCCTTATAAACTTAACTAAATGAGTGGACTGCTCTTTGAGGCTGGCTACAGCAGGTTAAGTAGTACTATTTAGTGTTCTCCTCTCTCAAATGGATCGCATGTATAGGCAACACTTTCCCCTTCTTGAGCTTATTACTGTCAAGTTTCTCTGCATAACTCCCTTCCATTTGCCACATTTCTCTCACTACTAGTCAAGGAATACTTGCAATCTATTGTCTCTCCCCCTTTTCTCATAAATAGGTGACTACCTCTTCTTGTTTAAATTCATGAGGAAAGCAAAATAAACAATGTGGGAACAAAGTTGAGAAGCATCAAGATGTTCTTGGATTTTGTAAAATTACCCTGAAATGTTGGAAACCTAATTCCAGGAGCCTTTTCAAACTCCATCGCTTACAATTGCAATAATTCCTGCTTCTACTCTAATGTAGTGACAATTGGAACATTTTAAGTGATTATACCGGTCAATCCAGCATGGCAGATTTCAACCTAGGAGCATCGCATAACTGACTCATTTTATAATTTGAATGTCTACGTGTTAGGAGCTTGAACTTTGGCCACATGGATGAACATTACCGCCCTCGCACTCCTGGCATAGAAGATTCTACAAAAATTCTGTGATACTGACCACATTCAAGGCCAACTTCGTGATTTAGATCTTTCCACAAACAATTACAACGTGGATTTTTCATAGTGCTGCAAATGAATGAGCACTCGGCTCGTTTAGCAGAGCTCGAGCTCGTGTTCGTTTATTTTGACAGTGTTCAAGCTCAGCTCGTGTTCGTCATAAGCTCCAAATCCATGCTCGAACTCGTGTTCGCGGAATTTATGCAAACACGAGCCAAGCTCGGCTTGGCTCGTACCAAGGTATCCAAAAAAGCATCAAGTAGTTAATCAAATTTTACAAATCAAAAGCCCTATTTTCTATTTCTAACTGAAAAAACGCCTAAAATGATCAATGTTTAGGTTTAGGTTTAGGTTTGGTTTTGTTTGGGCTATCTGGATTAGCTTATAGAATAAACGAGTTGTTCACGAGCTTGTTCATGAACGATTTTGGCTGTTCATGTTCCACTCGCTTATTGAACAAACTCAATTTTTTTGTTCAAGCTCTGTTCACTTGTTTAATAAACGATCAAGAACGAGCTTTTATTGACGAGCCACGAGCTTGTTCACGAAAAGCTCAGTTCATTTGCAGCCCTAGAAGATCAATAACTAATCAAAAGCAACGAACAATTTGCAGAAGCGACTAACAGTCAGCATGCAAAATCAAGCCCTAAACAGTTCACTTTATGGCAAAAACGACATCAATGACTAGCGCCAAGTAGGAAAGAGTGACCTCTTCCAAACTGTGACGAAGAAAAATCGCGAGATTGGAGATTCACCGATCTTCTTCTGGACAAACTCTGCGTGTAAGTAAAACAACATTCACCGAATCAGCCAAATACTTGAAATTAAGGAGAAAATTTATTATTTGAAGGTCTCTAATTTAGGGACAATTAAATCGAAGCAAAAATGAATAGCTAGGGTCTTGAATTTACCGTGCTGAGCCGTGCTGCTAAGGTGCGCATGGTGATGCCAGTGAAGAATTGGAGATTGGCAAGTTTGCTTTAGTGATTAGCGGCAGTCTGCAGACTCGCATTTTCAAGTAATTTGTTGTTTGAAGAAATACTTTTATACACTAGTTATAGTTATTTTTCTTCACGGCTTTATTTATCACAAAATTACTTTTAACTTTATCGAGTGATTCAATTATTAGCGACTAGTGATAATTAAAAGTAAAAATAGGCGTTTTACTTGAGAATAAGGTCAAAAACTTTGTACAAGTACCGGTTGCAAAGAAGACATGTTACAATTTTATAAAGTACAAAGCAAAAAATATTGAATCTTCACTCAACGAATCTCATTGAACTCACTAAAATTCATTAAAAAAATTTTAGATGGTCATCTGTTAATTTAAGACTTCGCGAGCTCGGCATTTGAAAATTATGTTCATCAATTCTTGTTATTTTCTAGATTTCTACGCGAGAAGTCCATAAAGTATCGGTGAATTTTTACTTATATAGTAAAATCCATCAAATAAATCCTAAAAGCTTGTTAACTATTTGCCCAGAGGTTTCTGAGCCAAATCACACGGAAATCAAATAAAAGTTATCTCTCTCCTAAAGTTCGTCGCTTTTTGTCTATTTAGAAAACATGTAAGCCAGCAAGTCGACTCATTTTCACAAAATCAAAAAAAAATTATTATTATTATAGTACTAAAATTTTAGTCTCTGTCTCATAATCAATTGTCACCTCCACCACCACTAACTAACCACCCCTACCACCATTAGCATAACCACCACCACAACCATTTACTTCCACCACACCTACCTCCTAATGGATCAACCACTACCATATAACCCCTAGACCACCACAACCGCCTAGTCCGCCATCACTGTTAGCACCCCATACCTTAATCACATAACTACCACGACCATGTATTGCACACCATAGCAATGCCACTAGCACCAATTGCTACTACCACACCCACCTCCTCATGGATCAGTCACTACCATATAATGAAGTGCTTGACAAAAGAAAAGTAAACTGATTAAATCTGCTTCAATTTCCTCAAAACTCATTAAATGCATAATCCTTATTTTCTTCGATTAAGATTTAATCAGTTTTGGAGAATCAGATTTAACCAAAAAAAATTACCAAAATATCTTTACATATAAACATAAATTAAATGCTTAATTTCAGTTTGAATACACTATATGGTAATTTTGTCACCTTAAACCTCATTTAATCATTTTTTTATCCAAACACCTTCAACAACTTTTAATCTATTATGTTTAAAATAGATTAAAGCTTACTTTAAAAACTGATTCTGATTTAATCAAAATCTACTTTTAAGAATCAATCTCAAACGGTCTCTAACCCCCACACCACTGCAACCACCTAGTTGGCTATCACTATTAACACCCCACACCACCACCTCAGAGCCACCACCACCATGTATTGCGCACACAATAGCCACGCCACCCCACCATTGCCTGCCAATCTGCCATCATCGTTATGGTTGGTGTGTTAGACCAAAGTCAATCTCTCTGCTGTTGACAGATCTACTTTCATCTTCTACGGTGGCAATGTGGGCATAGTCTCTCCTAAAATATTAATCCTTCTAGATGTTCTTTCCTCTGCGCAATGAACTTAGATGGTGGGTAAGTAAGGAAAATGAAAGATTTTTTTTTTTCAAGCAAGCATCCATGTCATCCAACAGTTCCAACTATAAAGACTCGGACCGATATAATTAAGGAAACCAAGGGGGCATACTAAGGGGATAGAAGGTTTTTATGCACCGAAGTACTCTGCCATGCTGCCCTGATTTAATTCTTGTTTACGGAAGTTCACCACATAAATATTCATTACAAGGCAAAATGTTACGGCGCTAAAATGAGTCCTCCCTCAGCAAGCGCCTTACCCAACAAACACAGGTAAAGGAGACCAACTGCTGAGAGCTGTCATTGTTTTCTTGTGACATTATCACTAGAAGATTTGTGTTCTCAAACCGTAAATACACTATATCTGCTGAATAACACGAGCAAACGGATCTGCAGTACGAGCAGGAACTACACGAGGAGCGGAGCAGATTGATCTTCAGTATGAGCAGGAACTACACTTCCAACCTGCACCTAAATAGCTCTGAGATTATCAAACTTATCGCACGTCAGAGCAACCCCCAGTAAAGGAACCCAGAGTCTGCCCTGCTAGAAATAAGTAGTCCACGTCTCGACAGAAGGAAGACTTCCTACTTCCTGCACAAGTACAGATCGATTGGCCTCAACATATATTATATCAAAACCAAACTCACGTGATTAAATATTGACAATTGGCAAATCATTCACCAAAAAAGACTCTTGACAAATCACGAGATATCTTATATACGAATGAGATAATATTAAAGAAAAAAGGTGGAAAAAGAAGAAAATAGATGCATAACAACTATGACAATTTTGGAAGTTTCATAGATCACCTGATTAAGTGATAATTATAGTCGTCAAAACTGCGATACTCAAGTTATCGCAACAAGACACGAGAAGAAGTAATCCAACCCTGGCCTTGGTTAAACATTCCCTCGAACGATTTACTTATTACGCACTTCAAGAAAGTGAAAATGCAATCAAACTGACCTGCCGCTCTTAGCTGTTGGGACAACCAATCCTCTTTTCTCAAAGCTCTTAAAACGATCTCTTGCAAGGGTGCAACATCCCTTCAAAATGAAAAGGTAACAACATAACTCAAGTTAGATACCCGAAGAAAATGTTAAGGGTAAAGCAAACTGAGTAACTTGGTGGAGGGTACAAGATGAGAAGGCAAACCTTCAGCTTACGGATGGAACCAGAGATTTCTTCGGATAATAGGACTTGAAGGGGTGCAGGCTCAAATCTGAAATGAAGAATCACAGTTATTTGTGTCGTGCTAAACATTATAGCTGCAGCGTTAAGTAGAAAATTGTATGATGGAAACAATAGTTTCACTTCCATGGCATCAACATATCTAAATCGTCAGTTAAGCTGAAAACTTAAAACTAAGACCAGAAGAAGATTGATGGGTAAAGTTTCCATTACTTCATTTATTCAACCATCAAATCCTATAAGGTCGCAATAAATAAGATCAAAAAAATCTGAAATCTTTGCCAAGAAAGTGAAAAACTTCCATACTTGTGCCTCCCGAAGCGCGGTGGACGGGATTTTTGCCTTTCCTCTTTAGCCACAACACGACGTAAGTGTCTTTTATGTTTCTCTTCATCGTCTTTCTCTATTTCCTGAATTATATCTGGTAAGCTGTGGCAAAGCAAACAAATAATCAGCCTGCGGACATAATCTTCAAAGGAAGAACAACATAAAAAGAAAATGAACGAAATAAAGATAAATGGTAGAAGCAAACAAACATTTTACCTGTCAATTTCCTTTGAGAGCCCCTCAACCTTTTTGGCTTCTGCTTCTAATTTCCTCTTTTTTTTGTTTCTCGCCCTCTTATTCTGCTCCACTCTGGTTACCCTTTTAGTTTTGGGTGGTCTGCAGAAATAGAGGTCAGCACGTATGTCGTAAGAAGGTAAGAATAATAGAAACACCACAAAAGCATCAGAAGTAGAGCCTATTTCTCACCAGTAGGTTGATTGAATGAATCGAATTTATATATTATAAGTAACGACTAGAAGAACATGGATCATGAGAAAGGGTAGCCTCTGAAATTGCCAACTGTCCGACAGAGACTAGTGAACCTTCTATGTACATAAGGCTCAAGCTCAGGCTCATCATCAGAGCCAGTTGATCAAAAATATCAGATAAAGATGACCACCAAACACCAAACAAAACCCAAGCATGAACTAAAAACCAGGATCTTTGCCCCTTTGCTAACTACCCAATCCTAGAGTTTGCAGTCGTGTAATGTATTAATAGAGCAAAAACTTTGCTTTATGGACTCTCAGAGTCGTCGGTATATCATGTCCAGTACTAGTGATCCACACACTTTTTCACTACTCTGGAGTGCACAAATAATACTCAAGCTTAAGTTCTTGCGAAAGCACGATAATTTCGACATATCCAACAATACGAACATACCCCTTCTCGAGCTCCATATCTCCATCCCCACCAAGATTCTCATTTGAATCATCTTCATCACTCCCATCTTCGGCATCTAGGAAATACATCTGAGAAAGTTGCTTGTTCAGTGAACTTCACTTGATAAAAGAATGGTTTACATGACAACTTTCAGGACAAAATTCTGAGTATCTATCACATTCATGTAACAAAATATACTCACATCTTCTTCATTAATAACTTCTCCATGAACGGTTAATGGGACAGGCTGAGGCCCCAACTCCTTCCGATATATTTTCTGCATTTCATCTGCGACAGCACAAGCTAGAGAATCCTGGACCAACCCACAATTATTAGATTCGAAACTAACATGCAGCGAGACATGTTTATAGGCAAGAGATGAAGTATCAATTACTGAAAGGAGACCTGATGACTATCAAAAGAGGGATTAAATGAACATCCAGGAGGCTCAACTTCTACAGCAGGAATTACTGAAGTCTTGGATACCTGCCAAAAAACGCAGGGCTAAATCCAAAGTGGGCAGTAATGGGATTGCAGAATCTTTATCATGCAACACCATCCTCTTCTGCTTCCTGTTTCACTATGCGTCTTTCGTAAATTGTGAAAATGTGAGCAGACGGGAATTGATAATCCCACTCCTTTTTTGAACTAGCCCAATCCACCTTGTTACAGCAGATCTAAAACAGTGTCAACTGTAAATGCCACTAAAAGTAACTTGGAGTGCGCTAGGCCAAACTAGGAGAGGAAATATCGAAAAGAAACTCTTGTTCATTTTGACCAGAAAACGCCACTAAGGCATTACTGGGAAACAAAATGAAGTTCTGACAATAATCTGAAATAATAGCTTTACCTTTTTCGGTTTGACATCATTGTCACCTGCAAGAGTAGAAGAGACAGTTTCAAATTTTCAGCAATATGCCATCTCATATAAACACAACGAAGAACGAGGTATGTAAGTAACAAGGAAGACACCTTTGTCGTCCCATAAGTCAGCCATGCCAGACTCTGAGACACCATCATCCTGAAAGATTCAAAGAGGGCATACTGTTCAATAAACACATAAGCCACTTTATAATTAATGGAAGTAGATTGCTCAAATGTTTCTCACCTTGGGACAAACTTGATCTTTCACAATCCGAACCTCTTTACATTTTTTCTTAGATTTCTTCTGCATTGAAGACGGTATTGGTTGCACAAAGGAGTTCATTTGAAGCAAGCTGTCACAGTGAAGTACTTTTTCTCTGTGTTTTTCAATTTTCCGCTTGACAGAAAGGTCTAAATGGGTGGAACATTGTTTCAGTCACACACTTCAGATAAGGAAAGCTATACAAAAGAGAGATAGATCGGGGGAGAACAGTTTGGGTACATCGCTCTCTCTTTTATAAAATATTAAATGTTCAAATAGTGCAAAAGATCAATTAAGAATCACATACTCCCCCCGCTTCATAGGATTTACCCCTTTGACTTTTTGCAAATTCCTAGTATATATTTACTACAAGTAAAACATTAAATTGAAGCTTACTAAATGTAAAACATTGAATCGAACCAAATAGCAATTAGAGATTAAGTATCAGCCAAGACAAGCTAGGGTAAGAACAATGAGTAAGGTCAACATTCACATATACTAAACCTATCCTAAAAACTCGTAAAAAATCAAAGAGGAAAAATCCAATGAGAACGGAGAGAGTATTAGCCAAATACTTTCAAATGAAAAGTGAACACACACCGCACCTACTACATTTTACATTGTTCCAGTTACCAAACAGTAAGTGTTCATCACTAGTTAGTCAAACAATGCAACTTGATTATGTTCCTAACTTTCTTGTAGCTAAAATGCGGACTCTGAAATTAGTAAATACTTGAGGATGAGGACATACGATATAGTTGCTTACTTATGTTATTTCAGTAGCCAAACACTAAGAATCATCAGTAATAACTCCTCCGTTGCATTGAATTTTCTCGTATTCACTTTTTGCAGATTCCTATGACACTTTCTACAGTCTTTAAACACCGAATCAAACTCAAAGATCAACATATAATAAATAAGTATCGCTTTACAAGTCAAGCTAGGGTAAAAAAGAACGAGCAACCTTTACAACTATTCTAGTAATTCGCGTCAAAGGGAAAATTCAACAAAACTGATCGACTACTAAACACGATAAATCGAAGGTGCAAAAATGACGGAATTACAGCTGGACTTATCGATGTAGAAGAGGGAACATATAGTTGCTTACTTATGTTATTTCAGTAGCCAAACACTTAATAATCGTCAGTAATAAGTAATAACTCCTCCCGTTGCATTGAATTTTCTCGTATTCGCTTTTTGCAGATTCCTATGACAATTTCTACAATGTTTAAACACCGAATCAAACTCAAATAGCAACATATAGTAAATAAGTATCGCTTTACAAGTCAAGCTAGGGTAAAGAAGAACGAGCAAAATCAACCTTTACAACTATTCTAGCAATTCGCGTCAAAGGGAAAATTCAACAAAACGGATCGACTACTAAACAGGACAAATCGAAGGTGGAGAATGTGCGAAAATGACGGAATTACCGCTGGACTTATCGACGTAGAAGAGGGAGTCGCTGGGGAGGTCAGTGAGGGAGCCACCGGACAAAGCGTCCTTGGTTGACTTCTCGAAGTAGTCTTCAATGTCCTCCGTGCTTATGTTGGCCCTCCATGCCTTCTTTCCCTTCCGAGAGGTTTTTGCCATCTTCCCCATCTCTCTTTTCTCTGTTTGATCAGGGCGGCGGAGTGGAGTTATCCTTGTTGTTTCAATGGAGGCAACTGACCGATTAGGGCTAAATCTACCAGGGCCAGGGAGCCGACCACCTATTGTTTTTATTTGTTTGGGGTTAATAATCCCACGGCGTCAATTCCACCCTATTAATGACAAAATTGTTTTATGATGTTTATATACCTTTTTATAAATTTTTTCGTGTGATATCTAATTCAATATTATTTTTAGTAACTCGCATATTGATAGTAAGCATTTTTCAATCCATTCGAAAGTAATTGTTAAGTAGTTATGGATGAGACTTGTGTCAATTTTAGGTCCGAGGTCCGAGATAGAGGGCATGTAACTTAGCATTATTTACCACGACTTCAAAATTCATATCTAAAAATTATTCAATTTCCTCAATAACGAATTCTCAAAACACTAATTGAAGTACCAATTTCTTGGCCCTAGAAAACACCGCGACATGCCCTCATACCACCAAACCCGTAATACCCTATTTAACCCTGTGCCATGCGAGCATTGTCCTAAACCAACACCCTATTGAATTCATCACCCCAGCACTTGCCAACACTGTCACGATCGACACTTCCTTATCCGGAAACAATTAGCTGACAATCCAAAGAGTTTTGAAAATTAGGGTTGGGAAGGCGATGGAGGTGAAGCATCGGGTTTGGTGTTTGTGGAGGAATGACTCGATTGAGTCGCATATGCCGGCAATTTGTGGCGACAAGTATGGCACTGATGAGGTCTTTGGGATTTTGATCTAGGCGTATATTCTGTAAGAGTGGAAAAATATTTTAAAGAGAGAGGCACGGATTTTGAGCTCAACTAGTGTATAAATGGATATATTATCTGAAAGTTGGGCAAAAGAATGTGTATGTCCCCAAAAATGGATTCAAATTATATTTGGGAGTTTCTTTTCCATTGAGGGCTATTGAGTAGAAGAAAATAAGTAAGCTTTGGGTTGCCGAGGTCTAACCCTAGGTCCCGAACATTGACGAAATCAGTGTTCAACTGTCGAGGTGTTTGACTAGGACGGGTCAGATCGATAAAAAATAACAGTTGAGTGCATACGAGTTGGGTTAAGATCTCGTGAATTGTAGCTAAATAACCGATGATTGGGTGGTGATGGTGGCTTAGATGATTGCCAGATCTAGGATATCTTTTTAAGGGGTGACAACCAAAGTAAAATTTTTGCATAATGACAAAATTAAAATTAGACAAAAAGGTTTGATGTACCGTATTAATGCATCAAACTAACATATATATATGCATGATGAAAATGAACCAAATTCTTATGGCTTAAAAAGTAAAATTTATATAGTCAACATTTGCATAGCAAATATGTGTTAAATTAACAACTAGGTAAAATATATGAAAACCACAAACACGGTTGTTATGGCATAAAAACAAAATTCAAATTAGTTAACATTGCATAGAACATAAAAAAGCATTTGCATGCAAGTTTTACTTTAATTAGATAAAGTCAAATCAAGGAGAAAATATTCAGTGATTGTCTAACGTCACGTCACTCGCAGATGTGGTGTTAGACTACCATTAACATCTTGACAACTCAGCAAAGTGATCACACGGCACATCTTTATTATAAATAAACATGGTTAGTGAAATATTTGAATATCACATTTTCACCAAAATTTTGAAAATCCCGTTTATCAGTTTTCTGCAATCAATATATTTCCTTTCTATTCTTCACCTTCATCTTCCTTCTCTTTTCTCTTTCATTTTCACCATTACAAAGAATAGAACGGAAAATGTAAAAGTCACATCTCTAACTTAAAGCATCAATTATTCATGGTGGCCACACAATCTGCTGTAGTATTCACTGCCGGAGTATGGGAAAAACTATAAAGGCCAACCTTCTGGCCGATGTCCCGGCTGATAGAGCATCAAATGAAATGAAAAGCGACATGAACGTGATTGTAATTGTAGCCAGCATGGGCTTTGTTTGTGAGATCGGAGGATCTTAAAGTAAGCACTAACTTGAGGATGAAGCACTAAGAGAGAGCTAGTGCGTTGTATTTATAGAGAGAGAAGGAAGAACTCGTGACTTTTCCAAAAGATTTTCAGAAGAAGTCCAAATAACATATAGTCATCTATTTTCTCTACTGTTCTTGGCTGTGAAATTGTGCACCCAATAATCAGGTTTTTAACGTGTGGCTAGTAAGCACAATAGAACTGAACTTGATAGTCTTGATAGCTAATTCTTACACTCCGTGAGAAAGTTCTTGTCCTTGTCCTTTTAGTGAGGCTAAGAATAAAGCTTTTCCAGCAATTCCATATACTGATGTTACTTACATCATACATGCATTCAGAGTAGGGTTTTTAAAGTGATATGAACTAGAAAAAACTCAAATTAATCTCATCAGTTTGTCTAAATGAAAGAGAAAAGAGAAGGAAGATGAAGATGAGAAATAGAAATGGAAATTTATTGATTGCATAAAACCGGTGAGCAGGATTTTCAAAATTTTGGTGAAAATTTGAATTATAATATTTCACTAACCATGGTTATTTATAATAAAGATGTGTTATTGTTATCCCCACGTGATCACTTTGCTGAGTTGTCAAGATGTTAATGGTAGTCTAACACCACATATGCGAGTGACGTGACGTTAGACAACCACTCCAAATCAAGAGACAGGGGAACCACTGCATTGATTATAAGGATAAATAAATTTATGGGTATTTAACTCATTTTACAAGCAAGCTACTGATTTTCAAGGACAGATTGTGTAAAAGATGGGGTTACTTAGGCCTTTCATATCAGTCCAAGATGTCTGAAGGTGACAATGCCCTCACTTGCCACCCCTACATCAGTGCCTACATATTAGGATGATTGGTGATGTTCATGATGGTGGTAGAGATAGAAGACAATTGGACAAAAAAAAGTAAATCACTGCGACGATATATCGTTTTCTTGTTACTTAGTATGGGTGGGTTGGCCCATTTAGATGTTATTGGTGTATTATTGGTATCAAGTTGTACCATTCTGCTATTTAAAAAGGTTTGGCGGTTGAAAATAGATGGACGTTAAGTTCTGAAGTTATTTGCTATCGCTATGCATTTGACAGGGAAAAGTTTCGTCGAATTCAATGTTACATGGACTTACCTGCAAAGATATGTATGGTAAATGGACAATTTTTTTGTTGACTCGTAAAATCTTCGTTGGCATTGACACAATTTTGATCGTTTTGGTCTTGGTTATTATTGGTGGCCTCGTATTTGTAGAAGGTATTTCACTTTTGGCCTGATTCAATTGTTTTATCAATTTAGCATTTCAGATCAAACTCGAATAATATAAAATCATTGCATCGAATCAACGATCGCCACTAAAAAGAATTTGAACGCGATCGCGATCAAAGTAAGTTGGTATTGGCGGGGAATCTCTGAACTCGTTCTTTCATTGTTGTTGCAAAGATACACTTGCCACAAATAACCACCATTTTAACCACTCTCGTAATACAAAACGTGCTCACCTTCATTAATTGACCCCATCCATTACTAAAGCACGATACATCCACCATCATGGCCGTCACCACCAACATCAGCTAACCACCACCGAGCCATTGCAAACAAATACAAGTTGCATTTAAACCATTAATCAATTAACCAAACACTCAAGAGGGTGAGAGATAAATAGCCCCAATGTCCCCATGTCAACCAACCAATAGTAATTGATATACGTACTAATATCACCTTAGTCCCTTAAACTAGTATGCATTTTCAAATAATCCATAAACTCCTATCGCTGCTAGAGTATTTTGCTCCGTCTCTAAATTGGTCCCTCTATTCGCCTTTTCTTTAGATTACATGGATAGGCTTGACATTAAAAATATTCCACTTCCTTCTCCTTTTTCTTCACCCTCTTCAGAACCCCCGCCAAACCAAACCTCTCCAAACTTACCCCCGCAGCCCTTGGCCACAACTCCACCATTTCTCATCTTTGGCCATCTGTTCATGCTTACACCAAATTTGGACCATAAACAACATCTTTCCTCCCATTCTCTTTAGCTCCACACCTTCTCCCTACAAGCCAATTAAAGTAGTGAGAAAAATGATAGATAAGAAAGCATTTTTGTCGGACGATTTCACTCGATGAAGTAGCTCAATAAATACAAGTTTACCAGAAACAAAAAAGACGAAGCTGCAAAATTAAGTTGCTAAAGTAACTCAAGAGAGTGTATAAAGGGTTTCACGAACTTCTATTAACAAAATTTTCGAAGAATCGTCACCGATCCACAAGAGATAAGTAATCTCAAACCTGGAACGAGGTTGTGAATCTTTCCTAACACGCGTTGATCTAGATTTGATCTTGAATTATATAAGGTTAAGAAACGGGTTCAAGTACAATAGGTTCCACTATGAGATGTAAAGAGGTACTTAACAAATTCCCCACCATCTCAGTTTTTCATTCACCGTGGGTGTAAATTTGGTCATTAGTGGAGACATCAAGGTGGCGGCGGCGAGGTTGAAATATAAGTTGAGCAGTTTTTGGGTGAGGTGGTTACAACCGTGCACGGTTAACGAGGTGGCGATGACAGTGGTTTATGGATGGTGACGACTGTGGGTAAGGGTGGTGGGTGGGGTAACCTCTGGTTGTGGGGAGTTATGGTGGTTGGGGTGTTTGGTGACTATGGTGCCGGCCGCGACGGTAGCAGTAGGAAAGAGGATAAAGAAGCTTGATGTTTAAATTGTTGGCCGTGACGATGATATTGGAAGGAGAAAACCAAAGAGTAGAGTGTCATTAAGAAAACGGGAGAAAGAAATAAAAATAATTTTATCAACAAAATTACTCCGAACGCTTAATAGATACCGTCATGAAGGGACGAAAAGATAGAAAATGAATAATTTAATGACTCAAACAACGAAAAATGGAGTATACTATTTAAAAATGCGGAAATAAGGAATTAAAGTGTAATTAATCCTTTAATATAAAGCAGTCCAGATTTGTAGTTATTGATTATTCAACGTATCTATAATTACAGAGTGACCCCAAATGATTGATGCTGTTAAAAGAGGAGTACCCTTTCTTGATAAGCTGCCTCCGGCGCCCTGGAGGTGGTAAAGCTATTGCCTATTGGGTAGAAACGTCAAGGGACAGGGATGTTGCTTCAGTTGGGCTGTATGCACCACTGGGCATCTAAATGTGCCGAACTACCCCTTACGTGCTGGCCTTGAACGTAATTGGACGGAGGGCTAGATGGCTCCGTTAGTGTTCGATAAAATGTCTCAAAGAGAAGTTCTCGCTTGGACGGTCATCGTTGCAAAATCGCCAGAGACTGGGTTCTTTTGGCGATGGGTTTGGGTACATTTCAGGATTTACACCAAATGGGCTTCACTAGAGGCATTCAATTTTCAACTTAGTGCTCTGAAGGCAAGTTGATAAGACATGTGTCTGCACTGGGTATGAAGTCCAACATAAATGTCGTGGGAACTATAACCATTGATATTAGATTCGAAACATGGGGCTTCGCATGTTGCTAAGATTTCTTCTCATATAAACTTTGTAAGCTTTGGGTTGTATTTGCAGTGGAAGTAGTTTCAGGTTATTCAGCGTAGCCAAGAAGCTTTGAATGTACGGCATTCATTATTTTCAGTTGATCGGGGCTAGACGGTCATAATTTGATTCATTGGCAGTTCTTTGGTCGTGATGCAACAGATCTTGAATAATGATGCCCTATGAACAAAAATGAGATGGTCTTACAGACCCTGTTGGGAGCGTGCAGGATTTATAAGGCGAAATTGGGTTGGCAGAGATTAGGTACATTACTTCTTCTACCCAACAAGTACATAGGAACTCAGTTGGATATAGTTGGGCATCTATCAAAGATAGAGACTATGGAATTTCATGAGATTAGCGACACCCTGAAAAAGAGAACCTGCATGCCAATTTTGAAGAGTTAAAGAGAGAAGATGATTAAACGCTTGCTGTGTACCAGATTGGTGATATTGAAATTTAAGAAACTGACAGAAAGGGAGAACTTAGGAATACATGGTGCGGAAGCTCTCAACAAGATAAAAACTATATTTGTACAGGACTTCCTGGATAATTTTCTATTAAAATCTAACAGGCCTGCATCGCCCAGTGTACTTAAAGAAACGAAAAAAAGAAGAAGAGAAAAAAGGCTACTGTCCTCTATGTTTGCATGAAACGACTAAACTCCGTGTCTGAAGACGCTACATAAAGCTGTATATATCCCATTTCCCAAATCCCATAATTGGGAGAAGCCAAACATCTAAAAACCAAGGATGCAAGAAGGATGTTATGGTTTATGAACCAGTTCTGTGTATGCACCCGTTGCTGTATATTAGCATAGGTTGCTGTCAGTTCTGAGCAAGAAGAATGATGCAGACATTTAGATATCATGAGCAGCATGATGATGGTATTTCTAATAGATGATTTCCATGCAAGATGCAGATTTTCACAAAAAAACAAAAAGAAAACCTCAGTAGCACGCATCTATGAGTATTCTTCATGGTGTGTATTCATATGAATATATCATCTCTTACAGAACACAATCTTGTTTACCTCTGTATATTTAGATTTATTTTGATATGGTTATTTTGGCACTGAGCTATTCAGTAAGGTTCAAGGAAGCTGCCTTTTTTTCCTAGCAGTTACTAGTTGAGGGTTGACATAAGTGCTGACCAGAAGTAGATAAGTTGATTAAGAACACAGTTCAACTCCTTGAAGCTAAATACAGAAATATTACGGTAAATGTTGCTTGGTTTTTCATTTGCATATCCCTTTTTCAGCTTAATTTTATATTTGCCTTCACTGAATTGTCTCCCTGGTGGTAAAACATCAGGTTCTCATTTGGCAACGTTGCATTGATGTCGATTCTCCTATTAGGAGATTCTCATTTCAAACAATCATGGAACTCACATTTGATTCAGGTATGTCTGTTTAAACACCTTCACTCTGTGGTTGTGATGCTATTAGGTACCGGGTGAAGGAAAAGTAGGAAAGTGAGAAAGTTTGAGCCTTGCATTCATCTTTTCTAAAGACATGCTGACTATAGAACTGAGCTAGGGGGATGAAACAGAGAGGGTAATTTAAGAGCTTTGGGTAATGGACATTGTGCATGTCACATCTCACAAAAGATTTATTACAAAGCACGGGTTGGTTAGCGCATGAGGCTCCCGGCATTTCGGGTTTTGGGGAGGGTTAGATGTATCCAGCCTTTCTAACACTTATGCAAACAAGCTATTTTCACATTACGAACACGTGACCTAGGGTCACAATGAACAATAATTACTAGTTGAGCCATCAAACTGTTATGGAATATACTAGAGGACAACAAGGCCAACCCTAGTTGTTTGGGACAGAGGCTTAGTGAGTTGTAATCTCGGACTAAGGAAAACACTTATGTAAAGCAAGCTACTGAAGTAGTTGTGTTTGATTAGTGAGCCAGGTAAGAGGAGGAAGAATTGAATGAGATGGAGATTGATGAAAAGTGAGAATTGGCACCAACAGGACACAAATAAAGAGCGATGAGCATACTAAACAGCAACTTAGTTGAAGTTGTAGGTGCTATAAGAATAAGCACAGGTGGAAAAACTATAGAACCTGAAAATGAAAAAAAGAGGGGGGAAAAGGCGCGATAAGAAACTAAAAAACCGACAGAAATTTCAACCAAGACTATGATAAATTGTCATGGCTAGTCTACTGGTATAGCTAAAAGATACAAATGTCTTTTAGAGTTTATTGGATAAAGGGTTTAACTAGCCTACACATGAACAATAAATTAACCCTCTCTATTATATGAGATTGGATATAGTACTCCCCTTAGTTAGTAGGCAGAGGTTCAATATTGTAAGAGAGAAAAAATAGGACTTTGAGGCACTTTAATCGTTCCTCTAGTAAGCCAACCAGTGAATAGGCCATCGTATTTGATGCCTAAATTAATACCTACGAGATAAACTTTTTTGTGAACCGTAAGTAAATTTTACTTTTCGAACCGTAAATAAATTTTACTTTTCTTTCTTCCCCTTTTACTTGCATTTTTATTTTCTTGCTTTTTTTTTTCAGGGAGGGGGTGGAGGGGGTTCCGGGAGGTGGAGTGTGGGGTGGTTGGCAAGAAGCTATCAATGCTGTTTACATGAATTGCACTTTGACCTTCGCAAAAATTTTACTCTGTTATTTACCTTCATTGCTGTTCAACTTCTTCTTCCCTTGAGAGAAGCCATACTAACTATCTTAAGCACAGTATCTAGAATCGTGCAACTGCTGATACTATTTTGTTAATTTACATAGAGCCCCTCGTACTTGAAGCTTTCATCCCCTATGATATGGTTCTACATGGGTTTTTTTCATGCAAATCTTTATCGCTAGAAACTATAGTGTTTTTGGTTACTATGGTGTTCTTGGTTCATTTTCCATGCCATCAACAATGCAATGTCAACTTATTTAAGATTGCTGAATTGATGGATACTACGCATTCATTTGGTTACCAGTTTGAAAAACTCACAAGATAACAAGTACAATGCCAATAAGTTAATATGTTAACATTTGGGACTGGAACTCAATCAACTCATGTTATTGAAGTGATATACAGAAAAATTTAGGCCTGATAGTGTCATCCCAACTTCATCTGATAAACGAACTGTAACTTAACCTTTCAAATAAATTACTCTGACTGGGTATTTGCTAATAGCTTGGGTCATTAAGCATTGATTTGGTGATGCTTTTTAACTCTTGGAAGTGGTGGACTAAATATACATTTTCTGGGCTTACCTAAGAAATCCATGTCGGAAATCTTAAATGCTTAATATCCACTAGTTTTGTGGTAGTCTATCTTAAACTACATGGGCATATCAATATTCTTTCCTTTTTGTAATGTAATACTAACCTTTCTCTCCCTTTCATAGACTTATCCAGAATTCAGGGATTAGTCAGTTTTGAAAATGCCGTATTCCACCCTTTTTCATCCCTAAAACCCAAAAACTCTCTTGTTTCTAGAGAACACAACAAGCTCCACCTTTCACTTGCAATGCACAGTTGATTTCACATTGTAAAGTCCTTATAGAGTTGGCTGGTACTTAGCTGGGTGACCCTTTGTTTTTTTTTAGTTCTGTTGTTTTTACTTGTGGATTTTGCTGGTTTGTTACATGTGATCAAGAAGGGACAACGTCTAAGGACACTCCGTAACATGTGACAAACTCCATACTCATAGTTTTCCTTTTTATATGATTTGTCAAGATTACATTACGTTCTGTAGTTAAAACCAGTCCCGTGACCTTAACGTTGTGATCACTTGTCACATTCAGTAGGGTAGAAGGTGCCTTAACATGTCTATGAAAAATTGCAACCTCTGAATGGTTCCAATAAATTGCTTTTGTCTAGAAAGTTATATGAACTAAAGGTAAACCTCAATAACCATGGTTGGACCATCGGAATAAAGATGGAGGCCACGAATACTTGCACGTATGGACAGATAGCAACGGGAATGGATGTTTAAAATTTAGATTATTCTGCGGTCCACAAAATTTGAAATCCTACGGAAATGATATGATATACCTTTTAATGTCTGGTATAGAATTGCTCGCCCTGGTGACTGTTTGGCATAAAAATGCATGATGCGGGAAGCACCACTGCTGAATAGGGACGTTAACTGCATGTCAATGACTCAGAAGATTATTGTTTGACGGGGGAAGAAACTGTGACGCTTGTGGCTGATTTAGGAACAGCAGCTTTCAGAAAATCACATCATCAAATTCCTAAGCATATAAAAAATGATCTTAGCTTGATATTACAGCATAAACTAAAAGTCTCGTCCTAAATAGGGGACGTGATGGCTGTGGGCTTGTGGTCTATGACCTTTGATATAGGATTTTACGTATATGTATATTTAGTTGAAGTTCACTGTGCTACTGATGTGTCAATATTGATGCTTAATTAACGAAATAAAACAAAGATGCATAGCTGTCAAGTGAAACTCTTCTCTGTACGCATGGGTAGGCTTCTGCACACAGCAAAGCTTATACATATATTAAAATTTTTTGAGTCATGCTCATGACCTATGAAAATGACCTTTCTCATTGATATCAGGAAGAGCAGGTTTACTTCATGAAAGTGACTTCAATTCTATTTGGATATTGTTCAGTTCACAACATAGATTATTCGGTCTAAAGTAAGACCTGGTTCTTGGTTTTGGACAGTTTGATTGTGCTATATTAAATACTACCTTAGTTTATGACCTTGTTAATGTATCAGCATAGCAAAGATAAAGTCTGGGCATACACCCCTTCTTTCTCTCTCATGCAAATCAAACTTCATCTTCTCCTTTAAATAAAGTTTGTATTAAATGAAACACGTGAATGTACTTTCTCCTTGTGCAACCCACATGCGGTGTGCTTGCAAATTACCAAACATTGTATAACACTTCAAATGTGGAAGGATATTCTTTGTTTTGTTGGAGTTAATTTTAATGATATTTTACAGGGTTTTGATTAATGAACTTCATAGCGGCACCTGCAGCTAGGTAACCTGACATTGGCTCGTCATCAGATGAGGGATTAGTTTTCTTTGGTCTGAGTAACCTAGGAGGGTTTCAGATTTTTCTAATATTGTGGGATAGTAATATATGTTTCTATGTGGATTCATTTGTAAGATGATATGGTAGCAGCTCAACCAACAGGTGTTGTGAGACTAATGGTCAGGTTTATACATGTATATATCATAAAAAAACCATGTAAGAATGCATCTGGATAGCTAAGAACAATCTTTTGAAACTCAAAACATTTTGGCAACTATAACATATATGATACCTATTCGATCTTTTTGGCATAGTAGCTGCATATTACCTTCTTATGGGAGAAGTTTCACATCAATGGAAAATATCATGAATTGATGCATTTGTACTTGAGTACACATTCTTATGGTAGTGGGTTGATATATCGAACTGCATATGTATCAGAAGTACTGGTGTCTGTAGCTCATTACAGTTACATGGATCACTAAATAATACGCGCGCGTGCGCGCACTCAACACACACACACACACTCTATGAAGTCGGATTTTTTTCCCAGTTCTTCTTTTCTCGCTTGGATTTTATGTTTAGGAAGTCGGATAGTTTCATTGAGTACTGAAGACCTATATTAGGAGAGTGAAGTGGTCTTTTGGCCTTGCATTGATATTATCTCGAGGAAGAAATGGGAAAAAAAATATAGATCGTAATGAGCCAAACAAAAATCAATCAGCAATAGACCAATAATAACCATCAGTCGTGCCAAGACAAGCTACGCGCTTATCTGTTTAATTTGTATCCTTGCACCTTTTTCGTCATATCATTATACGGGTGGAGCATCAAGTCACAGCTTTTCGACAAAATATGAAGTTCAGTATCGTCAAAACATAAATCATGTTGCACAGAACATTTCAGGCCGTGGCAGTTTCTGAAAGATCGAGAAGCCCGAGATGAATCAAATCAAATCATAGAATAGGCGCTGCATCAGTGCATGACATTGCATCAACAGTATAAATTATTACAAGCTAGAGGGTGATGCAAGAAAATGTAGAATAAAAGAAGTGGGCTGTAAAGCAAGAGGAAATCATCGTATTTAAGGAAGATTGGCAAGTGTGGAGTAGATTAGTAGGGGAAACTTAGCCTAGAATCTTAGAGCCCTAGGAAAGAGAGGTAACATTTATAGGGAAGGCAAGAGACAAGGAAGGAGCAGGGGTATGTGTATGGAGTGAGTTGTTTTCTTGTAATGATTAAATGGGCACACATGTGAATAGGTGGGTACGTGATTTGTCTGTGTGGAATGGAGCCAATGTTGGAAGGAAGAAGCAATGCCAAACCTACACACACATGAACTGTGTTATGCATATACTGATAACATCTCGTGATACAGTCTCACTGGACATGGATATCATAAACTTGTCATGGGATTGAGTTTTGTAATGCCCATTTGGAGCCACGTTCTTCTTGCAACCGATGTTCATATAGTTGTGCCCCCAGGGTTTATGATTCATGAGTTGGCGCCAAAACGGATTCTTGTAGAACCCTACCAATAATGTAAATTATACTATTTGTGACCAACTTGGCCTAAGAGTGATACAGCTGACTTGCTAAACAAATTTCAGTATCTGCAAATTTTGGTTAAGCTCTAGTAATATCTAGGATTAGGTAATGTATAAATCCTTGCTGCTCAAAACTTTGAACCTCATTATTTGTCATTAAATTTATATTTAGTGACAAATGAGGTTGAGACAAGTATAATAGAGAATGACTTAACTTGTCCCTAGCAAGGAAAAAGTTGGTATTAATTAAAACATGGTATACACCATACACTATTTGAACAATCAGTAACTTTAAACATTGAATATTAGTTTACTCATAATATTCTATTTATGTCGTTTCTTTAGCGGTTCATTTTATCATTGGAAACAGGAAGGTAAAGACTATTTTCTTTCTTGGTTCAATAGTGTCCATCGAATTCTCTAAATCTATCGGGTATTTCTATTTCGCTTTCACGGTGACGACGACCTTCTATTAATTGGTCGTAATCATGAGCACAAAATTAATCCCTAATATGAATTTCTCGACCGGATGGGGCCCCACTTTTGCTATTGACGAGCTTCCATTTCCTGCAACTTTTTCTAACGAATCTCCATAACCATGGAGTTCCAAGCATTTCACAATAAACATTAGTTTCAATTAAAGAATTTTGCCAGAACGGAGTATATATGCTTATAACAACAAAGCTGACAGCTACTTTGTTACACCCAGAAAAATTTACGTGACAAGGACCCATGCTATAAAATTTGATCGAACGTTTTCCTTTGGGTGAATTCTTGGATATGTTAATGAACTGACTGATGATCTGCATTTTACAGAAAGAGGTACACGTTTGATTGAAACTTCACGAAGTGCTGTGAGATAAGAGATGGTGATATGAAGTGATGAGAGTTGAGTGGCACGTGTAGAAAGAGAGAGGAAGGAGAGGACAAAAGGTGACGGCTGTTTTGAGAGAGAGAGAAAAGGAACTCCAAATTCCCCGTGAGGAGTGTTTGGAGGCATCCAAAACATCACGACTAAACCTACACATTTGATGCTTTCCTTCATTCTCTGTTTTCCATAGAATCTGATACACACACACACACACACACACATATATATATATATATATACACGTATTTATGTATGCATATTTACAATGTTTCAGAATGTAGTATGTTTTTACCCTTCCCATCCAAACCATGATCACGAGCTCATGATTCCTCCCCCATTCTTACTAGTCAGTGCCCCCCGTGTTACTAAGCGTCCACTCTGAAACCCCTTTTACCATTTTATCCAACACACACACACACACACACACACACACACACACACACACGTAGAGATGAAAAGGGTATTCAAGCATTGGAGACGTTTCACTTGTTTCAAGGGTCTCTTGTTGATAAGTTTAACTATTTGACCAAGTTTGATTTCTAGCATTTGAGGATGTGTTTGATGATATAATGAGCTTTGGTTAAGTTTACCTCGGGTGCGAATATTGTCATCGTGCCTATATAAGACGATTTCCTTCTTGCAAAGTAAGTGGTCGAACCACGTAAAAAAGTCTTTTTTGCCTTTTCTTCTCTCAAAAAAGAAAGTATGTCTTAAAAGAAAATGGTTTCTACCCAAGGGCTAGTTTGTAGTTTCACATCAATTAGGAATATTATATATATGATATTTTGTTGTGAAGAAACTGAGGCAGTCATGTGGGAAGCAAACAAGTGATCACATATTGATTTGAGAGCACATCCCATCTTCTTTAAAGAGCATCAGAGCTTGCAGAGCGATAGGAAGAGGAATTGGGGGAGAGAGAGCTGAAGGATAAAAGGGGAGAACACAATGGTTTCTAGGGAGCATAAGAAAGCTGCACTGCATGAGAAACTGCAACTTCTTCGTTCCATTACAAACTCCCATGCAGTAATTCCCTGCACTTTTGTGGGCTTCTTCTATCATTGATTTCCTTCTTACATATTCAAGATATCTAATTTATGTGTCCTGTGTTTGAGGAAAGTAGTATAGCTATTCATTTCTGCATCTCGTATTCTCTATCTACTCGTTTCTTCCTCTTCAAAAGGATGTATTCCTCTCATTGGTAATTGGAAATTCGTTGCTTTCCTTTGCTTTCGGACACTAGTTCAAGTTTTCTATTGTTGTCAACCTCAATCACCAATTACAAGATGTGTGTAGAAAATCTAGTAATCGATTGTGTCATAGAAAGTGTAATGAAACTGTATAAGCAGCTTGGAACATCAACTTTTTAAGCGAAATTATTTACTCTATTACTATGTTTGGTGTAACCCAATTATCTCTGTGATACTTAAATGAAGAAACTAAGCAATTTGAATCGGAAGGTTCTAGGTTTTAACTAACGCAGTGTGTTTGTTTATTGATCTATGGCAGCTTAGTGAGACCTCCATCATAGTAGACGCATCAAAGTATATAAAAGAGCTAAAACAAAGAGTAGAAAGAATGAATCAAGATATTGCTTATGGAGAAAATTCGGGTGATCAGAATTCATGGCCAGTGGTATGTCTATCCTCATCTCGTCCCTTGTCTTGTTGACCGGATAAATACTGTGATTTTGGGTTATAACTTCTAACTAAAGCAGGTTGCAGTAGAAACCCTAGAAAAGGGTTTTCTAGTGAATATACATTCAGAGAAGAGTTGCCCCGGCTTGCTCGTCTCTATCTTAGAAGTTTTTGAAGGGCTGGGCCTTAATGTTCTGGAAGCTAGGGTTTCTTGTACAGACACCTTTCGATTGGAAGCACTTGGAGGAGAAGTAAGAGTAACTCCTTCCTCTTTTTAACTTTTTGGCTGTCCCGCAAGTAATTATGAGCACCAAAATATGCATATTCGCCTGAAAATTTGATGATGGAAGTGCTCACCAACTGTGGCATGGGCGCAAAACAATCACGCGCCAAACAAATTGGTATCGTAGTTGCTAGTCACTATTGCCAAACTCTGATCATGCACTGTGTTGCGCGTCAATCATATGCAGCAGTGACTAGCACTTTAATACAAAATTTAATTAGCTTGGTGACTACTGCTGACTATGCCGCTAGCAACTGTGGTAGTTGCCTTCCCTTTTACTTTTCTACGGCCTCTCTCTACACCGGCCGTATTGATCCACCTAGTTATCTTCACCAGCATACCATGCAAAGTATGTCTCTATATTTTCATGCATGGGCTTAGATTTGAAACTTGTCTAAGGTGATCTGATCAGTAAAATTAGCTTAATTATGATGAATGGTTCCTTGGCCTGACTGATGAGAGGTACATCTCTTGCAGAATGATGAAAATGGAGAAAGCATTATTAGTGCCCAAATGGTGAAACAAGCAGTTTCACAGGCTATCAAGAACTGGAGCGAAAGCAATGAGCAAGAGTGATCGAACATCTATTCTCTTGTTTCCTTTCCTCCTTTTCACCTTTTTAAGCTACGTTTAAAAGTTCTCAATTTGAGGAATTAGCTAGCCTGCCAAAAAACAATCTAGTAGATGATCAGAGATTGCAAACTTATATCAAAATCAAGCAGCAGGGAAACAAATCAACCCTAAGTCAGCTTGAGAATCATTTTTCTTTTTAGTCGTTATGAATTATGGTGTATTGGTGCAATCTAATTATCGGTGTGAAATATATATATTTTTATCATGGTTTATATATTACCCGCTCTTGATAGTTGCTCATTTGATGCCTGCAGAACAAGTGTGATAGAGCATCCTCCTTCTCATGGTTATATTTTTTTTTGGAAAATATTTTATCAATTGAACCTTGGATCCCATATACTGCACTGCAATGTATAAGGGCCAACAAGAATCATGCAATTTCATCTGGTAATTAAGGAGATCTAACATCTCAGAGTTGGGAAAAAAAAATGTTTTAGACCTTTTGGTGGATGATAAATAAATCTGCGGGCCTCAGTTTTCCTCACTCCCTAAAATCTCTTATTCTCTCTCACTCTAGATTTTTGTCTAGTCATTACTCAGTTAGTCATTAGAAAGTTCGTCCGTTTTACGTTGGGAGACAGATTTGTTGTTACCCTGTACAGAATAAAGGGGGGACAAAGTACTATCTTAAGAAACTAGCGTCTAACGTCGACTCATACATTTTTCATTTCCTGCGATCTCCAACAACATTGATGGTCGTCTACTTGCATTTCTCAGTGATCTAATTAATAAATAGCGAGGTGGGCGTGGGAAGTGGGTTTGGTTCAGGAGCCTAATTATTTGGTTGCTATATATATTGAATGCCTCTCAAATGATACGAAGCATATTTATGAACATTTTGGTGAAGTTAGTCCACCTTCACATTTCATTTCAATTGGACTATTTGAGTACAAAATATTATCTGCACAAATCCATCTCTTAAAAGCAACTTGAGTGGATAAGAATTTACTCCGAAAGTGATGTTAGGGGGAGACAACTCCTGGGATAGCGGAGGGACACTATTCAATGTAATCAAATTAATTTTAAATGTTAACAACATGGTTCTTTCTAAGTGAAGTTAATTAATTAGAAGGGGACAGAAGTGATTCCCTTGCCCGAGGCCGGAATTATCATAAACAAACAAGCAAAACAACGCTACTCGTATGCACACATTAGTTAATTGGAGGAATCTGTATCTTATAATCTCTGCGTTAGCCATGTATCCATATCAACTCCAATTCTTTCTACTTTTGTCTTTACTTGTGTTTGCAGTGTGCAACGAGTGCTGTAATAACTCAGATGTTTTTTGATATCGCTAAAAGCATTTAATTGCTGAGTTAGTTTGGTTGCGATGGTTACTTAAAGACATGGGTGTCTCTTTTGACTCTGCTACTCCGATTCATTGTGACAGTCAGAGCGCTATCCAGATCACTCACAATGATGTTTTTCATGAAAGGACAAAACACATTGAGATTGATTGCCATGTTATAACTCGTACACATCTCACTCGTGGTATCCTTGAGCTCATTTCTGTACCTTCCTCCAATCAACTTGCAGATGTCTTCACGAAGTCCTTCTCTGTAAAGAACTTCTTGCATTTCATTTCCAAACTCAACCTGGTCTCTGGTCGACCACCTTGAATTTGAGGGGGGATATTAGAGTCAACTTCGTAAATTAAGGAATCTCCTTATTTTACTCTACGTAAATTAAGGAATCTCCTTAATTTACTCATAATCATATCAATCTGTCATATCATTCTTGTTGTATCTTGTCAATTCTTAATTTGTATCTTGTTAATCATTGATTTATTCATTGTATTAATTGCTAGGTCAATTGTAATGCCTATAAATAGAGGCCTCCGATGTACTCTTAAACACACAAAAATATACATACATTTTCTGATTCAACTGTAGCGACATTTTAACGACGCTTTACAAGGTTAATGCCAAGATATAAAGTATATCCAGCATAGTTTTTGATGATTTGCTGTCGTGAATAGTGTTGTGTAAATATGGTTCGAGACCACTTAATATTGTTTTCTCGGTGAAACACCTCTTCCTTTTAACGAGGAAATGGAAGTTTTTTCATTTTTCCTTTTGTTTTTTGCAAAATTTTTCTCAAGCAGGGCCACAATGTGCATGACAGTGTCACGAAATCAGGGGCTTTTATACAATTTAATGGGGGAGAATGTCTAACTGGTAGTAGAACCCAAAGGCCTAAGCAATCTCGTCTTGGCCCATTTATGCGCGCGCGCGCGCATATATGTACACATGTATACTCTCTTTTTCTCGTCATAAAATTGACACGAGATTTAGGATTAAGTACCACTTTAATTGTAACCTTAGTCCGCAATTATTTCACTTAAAGGTCAATGATAATTTGATCAAGCGAACCCTAGTCTATTAAGATCTTTTGCAGTCGAGCCTACCATCCATTACCGTTACATATTCAAACAGTTAAGGGGTTCTTTTTATTTCCTAAAACCTAAGTGCCACGAAAAAAATGGAATTCCCTTGCGAAAAATCTTAGGGGTCAAAATGTAATTGGGAGTCAAAATGTAATATGCTGCCGCCATTGCCACTTGCAGTCATCACCACCACCATCGTCTTCTAGCTAATGCGCCCACCATCACCACACCACCACCACCTTCAAATGCCCCAACTGCCCCCATCATCACCACGACCACCTCCCATGGCCCTCATTATCTCCAACAAACCAGTATAAAAGACCAAAAAAACATGCACAATGCCCCCGCGATTCTTCAGAAGGCGTCAATTGAAACTTGACCTTGTCAGTAATCCTCCACATTGTCCTCATCTCGAAACCGCTCGGAGTCGATTAAAGTTTGGGCAAAAGAACACCAGATAACTCTAGAGGCATTGGATTTAAAACCTTGACGAGCTTCAATTGGATTGAAATACAAAAAAGTTCCTTGGCTTGTGAGGGATTGTTGGTATCTCCATTTCTGAGATAAAAGTGGTGGTTTTGTTGGAAAGAAATCGATATAGAGAATGGCTGAGTTGAATGTTATGCACTCTTTTCTTAAGATAGTGATTTGCGCCCTCTGTAATTTGCATAGATAACAACAAATTTGCCTCTTAAGAATACTAATGAACATAAATTTTCTGAAAGAGAACAAGTGAATTTTGGAGCGAGTAAACCCGTGGCTAATAAACCTTATCATGCACCAAGAGATGCCATGAACAGGTGCTATCAGTTAATAACAGTTAAATGGTTCTGCAAATATCATTTAAGAGTCATTTTAGACTGAAAGACACCATGAAGAGGTGCCCTTTAAATTCAAATAGAAACTGAAATTTCTGAAAAATTTCAGCTGCATCTTCCTTCATCACAGTTTGACTTTGCCGTAACTTCCCTTCATCACAAACTGACTTTGCCCAAAAAAAGAAGGGTGAGCGAGGACTCCTAGCAACTATGCGCACGTGCAAAGTGTCTTTTACAAAAAAAAAAAAAAAAAAAAAACATTGTTAGTCCGAAAAATACATTATTAGAGACCTTAAGGAAATGATTAGTCCAAAAAAATACATCAATTAACTCGATCAATCTTCCAGCATATTTCTCATTCCTATCGAATAAACAATCATACAAACGCATATTTATTTATGAGAAAACATTATAAAATGTGCATATTTAGGCAAAGCTGGGACATTTCTCTCTCTCAAACCCTACCTCATTTCTCTTATAATCTACGTCCATGAAGGACGTCCTTGTAATCTGTACGCTTAGATGTGGGTTCTTGAAAGCAAATGCATCAAAATTAGCTGAAAATACTATATCCCCCATGTTCCTAACGATGAAGTTTAGGGCAGCCTCCTTCAACCTCTGATTGGAACAGGTGTCTGAGATCTCTAGGACATTGAGGGCATTCGACGAGTTCAAGGATCTGAGCATTTGACTATCGCAGAACTTCTGCAGGTATTCGATCTCGTACTTGTCGGCGGCAACGGACAGTGAGTAGACATGCTTTTCCACCTTCTCTTTGGGCAGGTTCCCACTGTAGAGGAACTCTAGCAGACACTCGAGCTCCTCGTAGTTCAGCTCCGGTAGTGTAACGGTGTCGTGTGGTGGTGCTATGTATCCATCCGAGTCGAGCATGTTCTTGAAGATATTCGATCTCGCAGCCTGCAGCCAACAAGAAATTAAGGATTGGAAACGCGAAAACGAGTTAAGATATCTTTTGCTTCTCGTATCTCACTACAAAAGATTGTCACGAATTTTTTTTTGTTACTGCTGAAGTGACATTTTTCTATTAGAGTGGAGCTGCTGTACAACCAATCATGCAAAAACAATGCCCCTGTACCTGTGTGTGTGTGTGTTTATGTGTGACTGTGTGTGTGATAGAGAGAGATTCATACTAACCAGCAATGCTCTATGTGCTGGTATGGGCCGCCCATTATTGCCCGGCTTGACTTGAATATCAGTGTGAGTCTGCTCTTTGAATGCAACAACAAAACCCCCCAAAAACCTCAACTTCTCGTTCTGTAGTTCTTCAATGTCCTTCATTTCCTTGACCCATTTCAAAGCATTTGCAAAACCCTGAAGTCGAGAGCCGTAAGATTCTCACAATTTTGCTTTAAATGCCTAAATTCACGAAGTTACCAACATGTATAGTAGCTTCGAATGCTGTCACTAGTGTGTAGGTTATTCGAGCTCACATTAATTAATTCTGATATAGGAAGAAAAAGGTATACTAAGCGTGTCCACACTCTATAAATACCAAGTACAATTCGGTTTCCCATAAGAAGGTTGACGCCGAGAAAATTCTTGAGGTTAACGGTGATAGATATGATATGATGTAAATCTAATGAGAAGGAGTAATTTTTCAATCAATGTAGGGTCATGTCATATTGAAGCGATAAGCTCAACTTAAAAAAAAAATGGAAATATCCCAAATGGATAGGCGAGAATGACGAGGCAAATGCGACATATTAGGACTTAGTTGCATTAAATCTGACTCTACTTGGAATACATGACATCGAGTTGTTTCATTTGATAACTTGAATATTTGGTTCCCTTCCGGCCCTATTCATCAATAATAAAGATCGTTGCTAAAGTTTATTGACAGCACTTCGGACGACGCTTGTACCAACAATCTAGACAACACTTCTACCAACAATCCGTTATACAACACCAGTAAAGTGTTACTGAATATGCCACTAACACATGTATAACGAGAAGATGTGGTCGCTGAAAAAGATCTGCTCCCACAATTTTTTTTAATACACTAGATTGGCTCATTTTTGTTTGATACGATACACCCAAGTTTGGAGTATAATTAAGCCAATTTGATTTGTGCGGTTAGATACCGAAAACCATTACGACTGAATGCCCAAATCACAACATAGTTTTTGTTCTCAGACTAACAAGTTATACGAAAAAGAAAACCCTCTCATTGAGCGCACTAAGTGTCAGTAAAAAGGGCACCTCGGACCTAGTCCACATGATATACAATATGCTCGAATCTGTACTATACAAAGAACTAGCTCCTTAATTGGTCTAACAGAAGCGAGGAACTTGCCTTGGAAGATTTCGACCGGGAAACGACGGAGTTAGTTGGTTTACTGAGTCCCTTGGGATCATCATCAAGCTTGCTCATCAACGTGATTATGCTTCTGGCTCCCTCGTAACAAGATCCGCAAATTGTATATCTTAGAGGCCTTAAGATAGTTGGACTCACACTAATGTTGCAGATTGGGCAATCCATTTTCGGCTCGTCTTAGGCAGAAGACAAAGGAGCAAGAAGAAGACTGTTTCTTTTCTTTCAATCTGTTGGCTCAACTATATGCCTTTCTGTCTTGCGTGCTTCTAGCTACGAAGTTTGTAATTCACCTCGCGTGGGTTCTATGTCTACCAGATGGCAACGGCGGCAAATAATGTGGAGTGATCGCGTACCATTTTTTACCAGATAGAACCCCATTTCCTACATTTTAGGATCGTAGACTGTGCATTGCTACCAATTTTGTGGTGAAATAGTCACTACTCACTAGCTTATGGCATAAAATATTATGGCGAGGAACCACAGAAATGTGAAAAGTTCTTGTTTTGGCTATGAAGTGTTGGACGAGGGCTATACATAGGAAGGTAAAAGGAGGGGGAAATTATTGAGGAGAGAACCCTTGGATTATAAGGAGTACTTCACAAATGTGACTTACATTACAATCCTATCTATTTATAGGACATTGACCATTCTAAGAGACTCTGAAATAATGACAACTTTTCATTTACATGCAGCAACCCAAAAGTTACACACACCAAAGGTTACTTTTCTATATTTTGCCATATGCATGCACTCGTTGATTTCGTTCGATAGTTCTCCCCATTGACGCTCACTTACACAAACTGGGTATTATTACTGGCCCAAGATTTAGTGGACAAAGCTAATACCACTGAGTTCACCAAATCAAGTTTATTTTTCAACATGCTGCTCCCGTTGGCAATCATTGGCGTATTCAGCCACCATCCTTTGTAGTTATATCGGGATTTCAAGCTCTTTCTATGAACCGTGGTTAATTTGCAGCCAAATAAATTCTTTCTTTGATACGTATGCCGACAATAATAGTTGGCACATTCCCTCTTGATTTTTAGCGGCAATTTCGCAAATTCGACATATCACTACCGGTGACACCCATCAATGTGGCATGGTATCTTTAGCGACATATATAGCGACACTCTAGAAAGTAATTGAAAAGGTGTGAAGAATGAAACTTTGTTTTGACCCTAATTAAGCTTCTCTCTTTAGATAATCAACTAATTCACTTCTCGTTTGTTAAAAAGTTCATGTCAATGTATGCCTTTCAACGATAAAAAGACTGCACATGTTTCAAAAGAAGAAACACAAATTTAATTCCTTCATTAATATGCACAATGTACCACTAAACCCCTGTAGTACTGCCTAACCTGTATAGACTCAATGAACAATGCAAACTATTGGTGTTCATGTTTCTTAATTAACTTAAACACCACTTCTTCTACTTTTGATGTCCATAAACGATGCCCGTGTAATCTGCACTGTTAGATGCGGGTTCTTGAGTGCAAATGCATCAAACCTAGCCGAGAAAACTACATCCTCCATGTTCTTAACAATGAAGTTCAGAGCAGTCTCCTTCAAGCTCTGGTTGCAACAGGTGTCGGATATCTCTAAGACATCGAGCGCATTCGACGAGCTTAAGGATTCGAGCAATTGGTTCTCGCAAAACCTCTGCAGGAATGGGATCTCGTACTTGTCAGCCGATATGCACAATGTGTAGACATGCTTCTCCATCTTCTCTTTAGGCAAGTGGCCACTGTAGAGGAATTCCAATAGAGAGTCAACCTCTTCATAGTTCAAGTCGGGCAGTATAATTGTGTCACTTGGTGGAGCTTTGCATCCATCCGAGTCTAACATGTGTCTGAATATATCAGATCTTGCTGCCTGCAACATTTACACATTTCGCTATTGTGAATGTGGATCAATTTTAGATGTAGTTATAGCAAATAGTCTCTATATTTTGGGAAGGAATGATTATGTAGTCTCGCTCATTATATTTCAATAATTGACTAAAGATATGGGAAACAAGGTGTTTTACTATCTATGCGTCATGTTACTCTTCCTAAGTGGAAGTATGCCAGGGCTCGCGCCCAAGGTTTTGCAGCGAGCGCTTGCACCCTCCTACCCATTGCGGCCTGGTTTTGTCTGGACGGCCGGGTATAGGTCGCATGCTTAAGCCCCATCTATTCTCGGGGCTAGTTGATTCGGCAAGTGATTTTGTCACATACTCTTTAGCCTAAACGGTGTGGCACACGTCCTTCCTTGTGTGTGTTTTGAAATGTTGTACTCTTTTGTAAGGTATTATGCAATCAAACCAGAAAATAGTTTTATGGCGCTCTCCATCATTTTTACATTGCGTAATGATTAACGCGGAATCATTTGTATACATCATCTATATTATTGTTCAGGGGAGAACCTTTATAATGCGATCATTTGTGACTTTTCAACTTATTCATTATTTGCACAATTAGACTGTACTACCGGTTATAAATTCACCCAAAACTTCCCAACAGGCAACCATGTCGTATTCATTCTCTTTAGAAAAAAAAGGAGCCCACTCTTTAATCCATCGTCTTCATGGATTTCCGGTAACAAAAGTTTGTGTCTAAGCAATGTATGTATGACACATATATTTATCTGCCGTGAGTTCACCTTAGAAACTTGATTACACCTTTTGATTGCACACGCAGCACTTGTATTGCGAACACCCTTCATAACTTAATTAAATCTTTAACTGTGCAGGCATCGCGTCGTACTGCAGACCCTTTTTATTTATTGGGAGCTGATCAATAAGTACGATGGGAGAGCATTGTGAGACGTATGCATGTATGAGAGAGTCTCACCAGTAAAGCTCTGTGTGCGGGTATGGAGGGTCCATTAAGACCAGGCTTGACTTGGATATCAGTGTGAATCTGATCTCTAAATGCAGCTCTAAATCCGCCCAAAAAGCTTAACTTCCCACTCAATTCATCCTCCATCTCCTTCATTTCCTTCAACCATTTCAACGCATTTGCAAATCCCTGAAGTAGACGCGAATAGCTGCAAAGTTTTAGTCCTTCATACGTACTCTACGTACTACGCATCCGTTTAGGCTCATAAAACATTCTTTTTTTACGCTAAATAAGCAAAATGTAGTTGAACTATATCAAGAACACAACTTAGTAATAATTTGTTAAGTCAAAATAAGGTACAATTACTTAGTTATAATTTGTTTGAGTGTAGCGTGGAACAAATCTAAGCTGCATTAGTCAAAATATCAACATATTTAGCGCCAAAAAAATTTCAACCCCCTCCCCAGAATCAATACCTTAGATTTAAAAAATACCTTAGATTTAAGTGGGCTTGGTAGGACCTTGGCTTCTGGCATGTAAATATAGTAAGGCAGGCCATTTTTGGCCCAAGCTTGCTTAGGCTGAACCTGGCTAAACCAATTGGGTTGAGCTTTGTTTGTTCTTCCCTTGTCCATCAAAGCTTTTTGTCAATTAAGTCCAGGTGCTAGAAGAAAAAGGTTTGTTATACTTCTCATTGCAAAAGTTTGTACTTTGCGAGATTAAGGCGATAGTTTAGTGTAAAGATCTTTTTCATTTTTTGTAGAACGTTATATGTTCGATTGTCATAGAATTGGATATTTGAAAAGTATCGAAAGGACTACGATCGAAAGATAGACAAAAGGACGTCTGTACTTAATTTGAAGGTTCCATCATTCAATTTCCATTTCAATGCAACATGAAGCTCCCCGAAAAAATGAAAACCAAAGTTATCAACCAACACTGAATTGAATAGGGAGCATACCTTGGACGAATTTGGTTGAGAAATGGTGGGATTACTGCAGGGTTTATCTGTGGCTCCCTTGTCTGCGTCGAGCTTGTTTGTCAACGCGATGATGCTTCGGGCCCCCTCAAAGCAAGCTCCGCATATGGTATTCCGGGGTGGCCTCAAAATGAATGGCATTGCACTACATATCGAGCAGTCCATTTCTTCTTCTCTTAGCTATCTTTGTGTAAACAACCTACAAATCTCAGGCTATGAAAGAAGAAGAAGAAGAAGAAGAAAAAGAAGAAGAAGTTGTTGATGATGATGACAGAAAAGAGAGCCTGAGGAGGAGGAGGAGAATGAATCAGGAAGGACTCCTTTTTTGGTTTTGACTCAAACTCTGCCTTTCCGTTGAAAGCTTGCGGTAGGGTTTATTAGCCCTTATTTTATGCTGTTGAAGAATTCAAAACAGAGGCAACTGGTAGTTTCTTTCTTTATATGTCGTCCACTGCTGGGAGAAAAGATAAAGCAAAGTAAATGGAGTGACAAAACTAGCTTTCTTTAACCAAAAGGGTATTGCCAACTTGACTTTCGATACTTAAACCGGAGCGAGTTATTGGCCCTCGAGTTGTAATGCAATATGACGTGGTTTAACTAACAAATATAATTCCGTAACACCCTTTCGTCTGAAAATCTCTTCATCTCGTTGTATTTCCCTCCTCCGTCACACACGACGTCATATTTATCACTGTTATACCTAAGATTTATAACTGTCAAAGAGTCAAGAAGAGAGAATTAGGAGGATGGTTTGGTCCTCACATGCCTTTTGAGTGTGTCTAAAGAAGCACATAAACAAAGAATAAGTTGGTTAGGGGAAGAATCACAAAGTTAGGAAGTGGAAAGGGACTTTCCAACCTAACAACAGCAAAGATGTGGTAAGGCAAGCACGTCATATGGAACCTCCCAACTTTCTTAAACCTCCCATCCCACAACAACATTAGTCTTCTTGGCCAACAGCCTGGCCTATTAAATTCTCTGAGATTATTAGATGCTTGGAATGATTGAACCAACCAAAGCGAAGCCTTTTATTCCTATAGCTAGATCAACTCGATTAATCATAGCTAGATCAACCAAATTGCGTTGCACAATTTGATGGCTTTAAATGGGCACCCATCTAGAGTTCACTTAGACTCGTGAGTTATTGAGTTTTAAAATAAGCGAACTATTTAAGACCGAACTATTAAATGGATGAGTTTGGGTAAGTTTTAAAGGACGGATTTGCGCGAATAAATGAATTTGGGCCACAATTGCCGGCCCTAGTTGTGTAAGAATATGTAGTCCATAGAATCATCACATTAACCTTAGGTCACAAAGATTGTAAGTACTAAGTGTTCGTGGGGATCGGACGAATTACTTTGGAACATAAGATTACGTGACGCTCTTCGAGTTCCGTAATGTTGTATATTTGCAAGAAAAAGAAGTGCTTGTTGTATGTGTTGGTTGGGGTTTTTTTTTTTTTTTTTTGGGGGGGGGGAGTAAAACAGGAAATAGGGATCATCATTTCTTAGTGCCTGGCCTGCACAATAATTCAAGGAGATCCTTATATTTGTTTTCTCCGATGTTACAAAAAGCAATGTGACAAAGTACTAGTCGTGACTCATGACTAAATGTCATATATAGCGACACTTAAAACACCTTTAACGATACAAATAATACAAACCAAAAAAAATAAATTCAAATATCAATCCCTTTAATTTTCTAGTCACCGTTGAAAATTTTCTCATCCGGTTAAGGTTTTTTGCAAGTCAGAAATGAACATATAGGCCTTGAAGCCCACAAGATGAAATCCATCTGAGCCCAAGTAGAATTGGAGTTAGCCTTTCCCGTGGGCTTTAGGCCCGTGACCTATAAGATGGGTTGAGGGTCTTCCAACTTTCTATTATGGGGCGCCCAATTAAGTTTTCTGTTCTGTCCTTGGGTTGCTGCCTCTTTTGATCCATCTCTCACTACCCCAATAAAGTCCATTTTGCAGGTCCGTGACAGCTTAAGTTACCCGTTGCTTTAAAATCTTAAATTTTCTTTTCACTTGCAGTAAGATTTGGCGAACAAAACAGTTAGAAATAAATTAAAGTGCATCACCACTAAATAAATAAATAAATTAGCGGGCTACTAATTATATTATAATATAGTGTGACCAAATATGCAAGCAGGAAGAATATAGTGATAAGTTAATATGTGTGCTTTAAAAGCTTAAGATATTAGACAAAGAATCCAAAAACATATACAAGCTTAACTCTCCCTCTGAACATGCAATATCCAATTGTACGTGGAGAGACAAGTTAAGGTGTACCAACATCCCCATAAATAAAAATTACCAAAGTAGATGACGTGATATCATTTTTAAGTTATAATCTGCTCTAAGAACTTAAGTTGTTAAAGGTTAAGCACAACAACAATGCTGTCATGCTCAACATATGGAGGATTCCTAAACTGGTTAATACACTTCTTACATTGCTTACGAACCGCATGTACAAATGAACAATACACGAAATTCTAACAATAAGTCAAATAGTGTCCATATGCTTCCCTAATGAATAGCATTTAGAGTTTCCAATGGCTAAAACATTTTAATGGTTTTTTTTTTTTTAAAATAAACTTCAATAACTTCATTTCCATTGATGTATACAAACAAGAAAAGAAATTCAGGGCGTACCCTATATAGATCATGAATCAGAGAGCAATATATAGCTTTATAATAACTTGATTGAAAACCTCAAACAAGCCAAGCCAAACTATAGTTACACGAGCCATGTGACCAAGAAAGCTGACATTAGCCTAGATTATGTACAAGCTATTATTATCAAGTACAGCTTGGAATGTAAACCATTTCAACTAGGAAAGTGTCTCCCCAACCAAAACTATGGATGTAAACTGAACAACATAGTACAATGGCAGATATGTAAAGTATATAACTCAGTCTATAGCATAGTCACGCAGCCTAGTCTCCAATTTAGCCATGGAAGTTGGAGGATGATGCATTCTTTCCTTCCTCAGTGGCAGGCTTCTCGTAATAATGGTACACCGCTGCTCCCGAAAGTACTGCCAACGTTAAGGCTTGGGCATGCATCCTGTATTTATATCATAGCAAGAGATTTCAGCATATGTACATACTGTCATACATAACTCGATAAACTGTATACAGTGTGCTAAAAATAACGGAGTGTTATCAAACAGACATCCAAAGAGAAAGAACAAATTTTGACTGCTACCCGGTATATAGTCTCAATTAATAGTCATTAATTGTCGCTATATGGGAGTTGAAAGAAACCCGAGTAAGAGGCAAAAAAGTTTTCAAAGAGAAAACGGAATAATTTTTGGTCATGTAACAAACATATAAGAGCACCTTAGTGCTAAAAGAAAGTAAGGACATAAACCTGGCATGAATAAGTCTCAGACTCGGTTTAATAGGAGATCTTGCGCGGGAATAAGCCAGTGATGCTCCAACTGTTGAAGCCCATACTGTTCCTATAATTCCAGTCTCAATTTTATCATCAAGAGTTGATAGTATAGACAATAAAACTGATCAGCATTGAACTCACTACTGATCAAAATGGATGCGTAGTTAACAATATGAGGACATTGAGGCCTACCAATGCTGGTGAGCTTGTGTTCTGAGACCCAAGATTGCAAGGCTTCCATACTTGAGAATGTAAAGCTTAACTGGTAGGCGACAAGATTAGTGAACAAAGTGAGAGGAATAAGTAAGAGTGGGGGTGTAGGTATATATAGATAACGTGGGTAAACTAAGGAGTGCTTTCTGCTTGATGTGGCCCCTTGGTTTGAGTCTCTTTTCTTGAAAAGGATGAAGTGCAGTAAAAAACCAGTGGCTAACCAAACCGTCCACCACATGCTGCGAGCCGCCGGTTTGCTTCGAAAACGAGAGCACAAGGGCTCAGAGATGTTGGGTGCTCCTCCACCTGCCAAGTGTGGTCGGTGGTTCTTGACTTCTTGGGATTAGATTTTCATTTTCTGCCTAGCCAAATGGTACTAATGTTCTGATGAGACTACAGACCCTTTGTTTACTTATCTTTAGTTAGTTGCTATATGCTTTGAGGCTGTGATGAGCTATATGCGTCCACTTTTATTAAGGACATAAAGAATAACATGAAGGCTCTGTTTGGTAACGTTTATTTTTTAAATTTTTTTTAATATTTTGTAAATTTGAAAAAAATAAACGCGTTTGACACATATTTTTCGTTTTTTTTTCCTTCAGTTTTGAAAATCAGTTTTTAAAACAAGATTATTTTTTAAAACTCTCATTTAGGAGTTTTTGGTTTTCAGTTTTCAGTTTTGATTTTTATTTTGAGACCACTACCACCACCTCCCACCATCACAGCCACCGCTCACCGCTACCAAAGAAAAAACTCAAAATAAAAACTGGATAATCAAACACCCAAAAGAAATAACTCAAAATAAAAAACTGGGTAATCAAACACCCATTTATTTTTGTAAAAAAAAAAAACTAAACTGATTTTTGTTTTCGTTTTTTTAAGCAAAAAAATAAAAGTGGAAGTGATTTCAAACGCTACCGAAGTTTGAAAAGTTCCATTAAGCCATCATCTAGCTGGAAGAATCCTTTGTACATAGTAATTAATATTCCCTCTGTCTCACATAAATTTATTATATTTCTTTTTTGGACCGTCCGATAAAAGTTTCTCATTTTTCAAATTAAGAAAGATTATGTAAATATTTTTCATATTTACCCTTTTTATATTTTTTATTGTATTTCTCTCATCAGATTTAACTCTCCACTAACTCATTTTCTTTCTCCTGTCACACTTTCTTATATTTTTTTATTCTAATTTTCTCTCCACATTTAATACTCCACCAACCAACTTTCTCTCTCTTGGCTGACTCTCTTCTCCTCTCTCTCTAAAGTGTAAAATGAAAAACACACAATATATAACCTACATCCTTAATGTGCGTGCCAAGTCAAATGTGATCGATTTATGTGGGATAGAAGGAGTAGTTTGATAAATGGTACTACCAGTCTTCCTCCCCCCTGGTTAATAAAAGTGAATTAGCATGAAAAATGTACACATAAAATTTGAATCTGTAAATTGCAAAACAAAAAAAACAGTTATAAATATGATCTTATCGACTCACAAAGGGAAAAAAAGATACAATCTGTAATCTTCAAACAAAGATGACGTAATATGCCTTTTGTCTTTTGGAAACTTCAATTCGAGGGCTAGCGGCTTGATTAGAACGACACAATCCTCTCTCTTGTAGCTTGATTTCGAATGGACGAGAGGGATCAATTCTTTAGAATATTGACAACGATCCTTGAATACTTGTACTTGTGGAGAATATATATATATGTTGGAGCACTAGAGTGTAAGTAGGAGGTGTTTCCGTAAGACTTGATAATTACCTTCTAATCTTAAAAAGAGGTAAATACGACATAAACTTGTATGACGTATTTTGATTGGCCAAACCTCGTATACTAAAGATAGTTACAACATGAATCGTTGTCCTGCTAGTCTTTTATAGCCTGTTTGCGAGTTTTGAGACGAGAGAAAAAGAAAAGAAAGGAAGAGAAGGGAAAAGAAGAGAAAAGAAGAGAAGGGAAGACAATTATCCTTCCTCTTGTTTGTGAGTTTAAGAGAGAAAAGAAAGTATCATTCGTTTCTCTTGTTTGTGAGTTCAGCAGAAAAAAAAAAAGAAAAGACACATGATTGCGTATATACCCTTATAATAAATTGTGATAATTCTAACAAAGATTATGAATGTATGATCCTAAAAAAAACATGATTTTGTTGGTAAAATAATTTAGTTATCGATAAATCATACAAAATACATATCATACTAATGTCATAAGCCTTACATAGTTGATTAATTTCATCATGTAAAAAACAAAAATAGCCATGAGATCATGACAAACATCCCAACATCTAAATCTAATTAATGTCACACCAAAAGTAAAATAATCAGTTACGAGTCAACTCTAATATCTAAAACAATCACTTAATTATAAATAAAGTGATAAACTTCCATAAGAAACCTCAAAACCTAGAAGTCATTCAAAATTTAGTCTTCATTGTCTCAAGGGTAATATGGGCATTATTAAAATGTTACTTATGAGAGTTTCTTTTCTCTCCGTTTCTTCCCAATTTTGGGAGGAAAGATTTAGAGACGAAAAAAGTCCAAACTTTCCTTCCTTTTCTCTTCTTTTCTCTCCTTAAAAAAACTCACAAACTAAAAAAAAGGGAGGAAAGTAGTCCCTTTCCTTTCTTTTCCTTCCATTTCTCTCCTAAAAAAAACTCGCAAACAGGCTATTCGTACCCATACTTTCGAGGAAAAGTGTCACCTTTCTATGCGTCAACAAATAACTATTTCAAAAATAAATATATAACACATGTCAATTTGAGATTGATAGTAAATTCCTTCTATGACCTTAAATTGTTATTACACGAGACGTGGTAACTCGGGGATTGCAACCCATACTCGTAGTAAAGACCTCTCTCTATCTTGTGTAAACTAAAGGAACCCTTTTTTTTTTTTTTAATTCGGCAAAGAAAAGAAAAAACTTTCACTAAAATTATTGTAATGGTAACCGATCTCAAATCTCTTGATACGAGACGCAGATAGTGTAGTGTACCCTTAATTTATAGTCAAGTCCAACCTTTTTCAGCTATTTAGGCTTGGCGAAGCCCAGCCCAGCACATATTTTGGCATCATTTATCGATCCACGAAGCTCTCGAATTTTCTGGCCCTCTTCTTCTTTTTGTCTCGAACTCCTTTTCAACCATCTCAACCCAATCCAATTTCCCGCCAGCTTCCCGAAGAATCCAACCATTCATCTTTGTGAAGTAGCTTTGGATACAAGGATTAACACATTGAAGCTTTGTTTGTTTAACAAATGGAAAGCAATGAAAGCCGAAACAGGCGACAGTAATTGCAGATCACTCAAGAGACCCCCCTTAGCCAACCTCACCAACCGCCCCACCGCCCGTCGCAAGCTCTCGTCTCCTCCGCCACCCACCAGGCCTTCGAAGGCGAAGCCGAGCCCGATTTCCCGCAAGTCCAAAGAGAAATCGGTAAATCCGGGTACCAGCGTCTCGAAACTCGCGATTCCGGTAGCCGGGTCCTCCTCCGAACCGGAAAACGTGGTTCGCGGCTCCTCCGAATTCGCCTCCGACGTCTTTTCGTCTAGTGTTCAGAACCCTAGAAGGGTGCCCCAACTTACTACTGCTCCTCCCAATTTAAGATCGCGGTCTGCATCCACAGATTCAAGTACTCTCTCTGTCTCTCCATCTCACACACTCACAGACACAATTACACACCGTGACACACATACTGTTATCTGTATAATGTCAATTGGAGTTTGCTGTTTTTGTTTGATCCATCAATATAGGGCTTCGCACTGTTATTGTTTGACCCATTAATACAGGGCTTCGCACATGAATGGATTATATCTGAAGCTGACTTGGTAAATTGAGAATATGATAATTTTTTAATTGCGGTAGTTGCGGTAGTTTCCCTATTGTCTATTGACACTTCAATTTCCCGCCATTGGCACTTGCTGTGCAGCTGTGTATTAGAAAATAAATGTCTTCGGTTATGCCATTTCTTGATGTTCGGATGACTGAGTACGATAATTTTGTGTTTGTACTTTGTAGGTAATGGGATAGATGGAATATTTGAGCCTCGCGTAGTGTACTGTCGACGAAATACTGCAGATCCCGCGGCTTATAGTTGTCCTCCTCTTGTTAGAAAATTATGGTTCTCTATCTCTCCCTCTGTCTCTCTAATTTGTTTGTGTGGAACGCAGAAAGACGCATATGCTTGTATTATACCATTTTGCCCACTGTTCAATTTTGGTTGCTCTATTAGGGTCGACTGGTGTCCCTGGCTTCTCATGTTAAGAGATTGCTGTACATGTGTTGTATGCAACCTGTAACTTGTTGCAATAGAGGCACTTGTCATTGAACTTTTGATTTGAAACAAGTCTATATTATATGTTGGAGTAGGATATGTTTTCTCATTTTTTACCGTTTTCTTTTTAAGTTCATTTGTATCACCTTTTAAGCAAGATGCTAGAACTCAATCTCCATTTTGTTGTGAGATACTTTTCACACTCGTTGAAGCTTGGTAGTTGATCTTGATTCATGTATGAGAGTAAACTATCACGTAATTCCCTTGAATGAATTTAGTCTTTTCCGGTGCAGTGTGTGATGGAACTGCTCTACAAACAAGAATGGCTGAACCCTAAAACTGTTGTGATACTGTTCTCTCCAGGGTCTGTAGATCTCTTAGTGTCTCTACCTGAACACTGGCTCTAATAACTTTGAGGTTTGAGGAAAACTTTTGTTAGGTTTGCTGTGTATTAGCTATCATATTGTAGTACCATATGGTATGATCCAGTTTCCGTCTCTGCCTTTCTAGATACAGGTCGACTGACACCAGTAATTTCTGTGTTGCCTGCGGATATGGCTGATTTCACTGGTTTAATTAATACTCTATCAAGTCCTACTTTTTCTGTTACATATGCTGATGTTATCTCGTATGATTTCTGTTTTAATCAGGAATGAACTTAACAAAGCTGAAGATAGTGAACCATCTAAGTCACATTTAGACCTTGATCGGAAGCCTAAAAAGGTTTGTCCAATTATTCTCTACTTCGTTTTAGTTCCTTGATGTTTCTCTACTTTTGATCAGATTGTTTTAATGAAGTCTACACCATGGTTATTAGTTTTTGTCCTGTACCAGTCTATTTCGGCTGGTAATTACCCTGTTTTCTGGCTTGACCAAGACAATATGCTTGTTTCTCTGTGTATCAGCCGATACACTGTGTTCAGGCAGATAGTAGTATACAGCCTATATGTGGATTATTTGTACTCAAAAGGACCTTAATATATGTGGATTATTTGTAGGTTGGTGTAAGTTTTTAGGAAATAGAAGGCATAGATGTAGCAAAAAGATGTGGATTTAGTCTTCCTTAGATTTTATATTGATAGTTACTGTCCTTGATAGATCAGAATTGGTCTTGAGATGCAACCTGTACTGATTTACTCTTTATGAATGATCTAGTGTATAGAGTTTTGGAGGCCTGCCTTAGATTACTTATCTAAGGCATAACTATTGATTCGTTTTCCCCATCTTACTATGTCAAGTTCCTTGCAAACTATTTGATATCATGTGTTGAAGGTTACACGTTTCCTTTCGTGTTTACTTTAGGAGCTTACAAGGCAGTATTTCACTCTTTGTCAAGTTTCTGTCAATGAAATTGTCTAGAAGATTTTCCATGTAATCTTTGCAGTTTGGTCCCAACTACCTTTTGCTAATGTGTCTTATGTCAGGCTCTTCGTTGTTGATGGTTTATTGCTGATTATATTTTCCAGGAGAAGCATCCGAGCAAGAAAAGAGGGGAGAACCTGGATGATGCCAGCAAAAAGCATCGGGGGGTTGACTTCGATCCAGATTATGCCTTGCCACGAGATTTTGTTGAGCAGCAGAGAGCTTATTTTAAAGAAATTGACGAGTTTGAACTGCCAGAGGAGGAGATATCAGATGACGAGAAAGGATAAAGTATGGGAATCCTAACCTATTCATGTTTCTTGTATACAGTTTGTGTCTATATGCAAAAGTGCTGGTGGTAGAATGTTTACCTGCTTACCAACATCACTATAGGCAACTAACTGTACATTGGTGTTGTTATCACAAAGTGAAGTTTTCTCGCCACGGTCACTTATAATCCTAGCATGTTGGCTGCATCTTGAGGCTGGTGTTTTGTGCTTTTTGTTCCTCTGTTGTCAGCAAGTTGATCAATTCCTCTATCGACTCTTGAAGCGCGTGATTACACGTCTTTTCTTAGCTACCCTATAACATTCATTCACGAACAGTGCTACTCTTCTCAAATTTTTATCCGAAATTTGGACTCCCAAACGAGGTGGCAGATTCAACTTCATGCATTTGAAAACAGTGGATTCTAGTGTAATAGTGTACTTGGCCTTGGGAGTCAAATTTGGGATGAAAGTTTGAAACAACTAGCATTTCGCGATAAGTCATTATTTCCCCAGTATTTAGGCAATTAAAAGTGACCGACAAAGCAAGCAATTTATAAGAGTGTGCAAGCATCAATCAGAAACATCTCAGTCCAATCAGCTTGTGTGACCAGCTAGAAAGCAAAATTTACAATTTGTTCCCTATGCTATCAAGGAGGCAGGCATTTGTTCCTTGATGCTGACATGCATTGTTGAAGACCTTTTCGTGGTAGTGTTGCATCCTACAGTGTTCTTCTTCTTTCACATATGATACAGTGCTTGCTAGTGGGTAAAATGAGTTATAGTGACATTTCTGCATTTCTGTACATCTTTTATGTTTATTTTTTGGTTAAGCCTAGAGGTCTATGTTTCTGTAACTTAGCCCCATTTTTTCCTTTGGGATTTTTCGCGTTTGGAAGTACTTTTCATGTTAAATATTTGACAGCGGATGAATTTTATGGATTTGTTGTGCTCTTGGCCGCCATTTTGTGTTTTTCCGTTTTTACCTCTTTTTTTTTTGGGTGCAACTGAAAGTAATATTAATAGTTAAAGCATTACAACCTAGGCCCTAACATGGGCAACATCAAAGGGATCACCACCGTAGGTGATTGCATGAGGTACACAAAAAGTTCCCTTTGTTGCTCTCCCAATCTAGATAATTGGTCCGTGCATTTGTTACCCTCCCTAGGTATATGTATTACAACAGAATTGATGGTATTCACAAGGGCTCTAGCATCTTTAATGAGATTGCTCAAAGGATGCACAGGTGTGCCATTGGTCGAAATCATTTTTACAGCCATTTTGGAGTCAATTTCATGGATGGCAAACTGTAATCCTTTCACAATTCCATAGAGTTCAGCTTCTAGAGCGTTGGAATATTTTGCCTGTGTGAAAGAAGTTGTCACCTAACCTTTACAATTTACTGTATATTTGTATTTGTAACACATGCCCCAGTCACTAGCTTCTTGAAAAGAATTTCAATTCATTAAGGCCAAGGATGTAACCTAATGACCAACCAACAATTATGGATCATTGTAAATATGGTTGTGCATGGTTATGTCATGTGTGTATGTTTCAGCATGTTTGTGTCTTTGTATCTTTTGTCGTATAGGTTGGGTTCTGTCAAACGCTGGTTCTTGGGTGATGGTATATATAGCAGGTATTGTTCTTACCTAATTTCGAAAAAAAAAAAACAATTATGGAGACTGCTATTAGCATTCTAGTGGGTAACTTGTGAGTTGCGCAACTGTTTGATGCATTTACTTTCAAGCTCTCGACTCTGTCGGCCTCTTTTTTTTTTTTTTTTGTGGTTAATAAGAGAATATCATTGATAATTAAAAGGGTTACAGATTTGCCCAACGACGAGTAAAAGTCACGACATTTCAGTGATTCTGTGTATACACGACCACAAATGTCAGAAACTAACAATGAACTTATAGACGCGAAACCAATTACAATTAAATTAAAGTATAGCATATTCTACACTTTAGATTAACTTTAAGTAATAAGCGAAGGCCTAAAGGTTATAAAAAACAAGTAGTAAATTTAAAATGAAACACTATAAATCTAAATAACACAAATTATTACAATGAGGAAGTCAATTATAGTCGGACGAAAATCAAAGATGAACTCGGTAAATAAGGGGATCACAATCCAAATACAAGAGGTAGATAACCTTGCATGGTTTACAAAAATTCACCGGCGATTTCCTCCCAAGATGAGGCCACCAAAAAGCCGGGCAGCAAAACAACAATCAGGGCTAAGCTAAGCTGTACTCGACTTCGTCCCCCCCCCCCTCACACACACACACACAACAATTCCCACACACAAAACCACTAGAATTACCCTGAAAACTCCCACCCAAAGCCACACACCCACCTTTCCCCACCCTCACCCAAACGCATTCAGTAGAATGAGAGTTATCTTCCTCATTTGTAGGAATTATATGCAAAGAATCTGGAGCTTGAACCTCCAGCTCTACCTTTTTCCTGACACCATGGTCTTTCCTTGCATCAATCAACTCCTCTTTCTTCGAAAGTATCAAAGACTCATCAAAGGTCACATCTCTGCTAAGAACATGGATGACTTAAAATCAGGACACCACAACTGATACCCTTTTACCCTACTTGCATAACTTAAGAAAATGCACTTCTCTGGTCTCAGCTCAAGTTAACCATCATTAACATGAGCATAAGTAGGACAACCATATATCCTCAAAATTTTATAATTAGTATGTTTACCAGACCAAACTTCTTCCGGAGTCTTGCAATCAATTGCAGCCGATGGAGATCTATTCACTAAATATGCCGTTGTTTTAACAGCTTCTGTCCAAAGTTCATTCGATAACCCAGCATTTGAAAGCATGCACCAAGCCCTCTTAAGGAGAATCCTGTTCATCCATTATGTAACACCATTTTGCTATGGCGTTTTTTTAATAGTGCGATGTCTCACTATGCCTTCATTCTTGCAGAATTCAATGAACTCATCCAAACAGAATTTCATACCATTGTTAGTCCTCAAGCACTTAATTTCTTTGCCGGTCAATTTTTCAATCATGATTTTAAATTGCTTCCACTGAACAAAGACATCACTATTCTTTTTCAGAATGTACACACAGACCTTTCTTGAGAAGTCATCAATAAAAGTCAACATGTATCTGCCACCACCTTAAGAAGGAATCGTAAAAGGACCCCAAAGATCTGAATGCATATAATCCACAATACCTTTGGTGGTATGAACCCGACAAATTTTACCATGCACTACTTTACGGGTTGCTCGAATAGTAATTGAGTTTTTATCCAAGACAAATTATCACAAATTATTTAGTTTTAAGGTAAAGCTGATTTTGAGCAACATTTATGAACCTTTGTCTCTCTCATATGTAGAGACACTTGTATTTTTGTCTTCCTCAAAAAAAATTTAGTTCAAAATTTTTTAATCTGTGGTTGGTGTTGCTTGTTTTCTTGGTGATAAAAAGATTATGGCGTTCTTTTTATGACAAGTTAGTACTTAGAAGTGCACTAAATTCTAGAGTTTTCATTCATGCTGAGCAGATCTTACAATGTTTGCATGTTTTTCAGAGGATTTTAGTTCCACAACAGATGCAGTGATTCTAGGATTGTGTTTAGGTGCTATATAGAACTGAAACTCCTTACGTTCTTTGACAGTTCTATAGACAAACTTGACAACATGCGCGCGCGTCCACACACACCTTCTCAAGTATCTTTAATTAAAACCAGAAAAGAGGGAAGAAAAAGGTTTCGTCACAAATGGAATCATATTTGAACTTTTTGCTTTTATTCTGTGTCAAAGTCGTTTAGTTTGAACCATGAATCAAATATCCTTTTTCTTCATGCCGTGCTTGCGATTGCAATTTGGATGCACACCTTTGATGGTTCAGCTTGATCACTTGCAATTTGGGCACAGCGAAAGTGTTAGATCAGTTTGATGGTTCACCAAAGTTCTTTACATGTATGAAGCAAAATATTTGTCCCCTCAGCTATCTCTGATTAGCCAAAACCAATTATTACATCTAACGGGAATGATATCGCCCCAATTCTGGAGCAATCTCTTCCAACCATTGATTCTTCATCATCCATTATTGCAGGTAATGCTTATTCTCTTTCCATAAACCGCGTGAATCATGATTCGTTTCTTCAAACCTGCCTATCACGTTGTCGTAGACAAGTCGTTCGAAGCTCTCGTTACTAACTTCCAGTCCAAAAAAGAGGTACAAGATTTTCAAGCCTTGGTTTGACTCTTCTGGAAAAATTATTGTCGATGGTATTACTTTGCTTGCTTTATGCTTCATGAAGACGGAAAGAATATACCATAGTCCTTTTGCCATGATGGACTTGGCAACTTGTACTGAAGCAGTCCAACACAGATCGTCAGCCATGATGAAACAATGAACTGTGGCGCTCTCTATGCCGTGTTTCATTTGTTTCAGGGAATATGATTGGTGATGCATTACCTTGGGACCTTTCACGATCAACACTACATAACCAACCAAAAGAAGTCTTTTCCAAGATAATGCGAAACTAAGATTTCACAATCTAAGGTTTTGGGTGTGGGGTTTTTAGGTAATCAGGCACTCATTAAAATTAGGTTACATGCATAAGTCTTGGGTAAATAACACCTGAAGCATCGAAATTCAATGTTATATTCCAATGGTACATTGAAATTCATGAGGTCCATACTCGAGGAGTAACCAAGTTTGCCAAGGATATCTGCACAAGCATTTGTGAGCTTGATAATTAGCAGCCAGTTCTTTGAAGCTTCTAATCTATCATTTGCAGTCATCAGCAATAACATTTAGCTTATGTGCGGCAGATTTCACAGTTGTCGTCAGATTAATGGCCACCCATGAGTCAAATGTTCGCTTAAATGTGATGCACGATCTAGTGGTTTTAAGTCTATTTCTTCGATTGTGGGGATTGTGAAATGGCAGTAACAGTACATGCCTACGTTTTGGCCCTACTCCATGTACAGTGTGGTCCTGATTTGAGCTGAACAATTGCTACTGTTTCTGATGCCATTGCCCTCCGTGCCATGCAACAGTGTAGCATCAACTTGTCCTCCTCCATAAGTTCATACAATTGAGCACAAATCGTTTGAAGTGAGACCGTGATAATGTTTCTAAACATCCCTGGCACTGTCAGAGCTTCGCAGTCGTATTATTAGGAGAAGCTAAGTGACAACCTACTGAACTTACGAAGACAAGTTGGAACCAATGGGATGCATTTGCATGTTCATGATCTTGACATGGAGATTCCTTTTTCTTGCAAATGCAAGAATGAAGGTCACCGTCCCCAATTGCATCAATGATGAGGTTTCGCCCATGTCCTGGTCCGACCCCAACTGCAACTGGTCGGCTGCCTGCAGATGGAGACTGGTCCAAGCCTTCAACTGGGCAGGCTATGCTGGTACTTTACCACAATAGAGGCAGCTCAAACAACTTACTTTTTTTTTTTTTTTGTGACATTTATACCAAAATTCTGATCACAAGTTTGGTACGGTGATGCGATCAAATGTTCAACAGATGGGATTGCAAAGAATGCATGTGTGCACGTGTATGCGCGTGTCTAAAGTCAAAACCATGCACAAAGCAACAAAACATTCTCTGGTGGTTGCCAGCGGTGAAAGGTGATGGCAGACGGCAGGGCGACTGCAGGTAGTGGTGGTGGTTTTTATTTATGAAATTACCAACAAAAATATGAGTTTTATATATAAATGGATTTCAAAAGTCCAACCCAAAATAAAACGATCTAATATTGAACCACCCTATCATGGCTCATATGTAACTAAGTGAGTCGGGTTGAATAAAAGCTCACACTTCTTGACTCGAGTCGGTTAAAACCATAAAACGTAACCCAACTTACAGCGTGCCTTTGCACAAACACAGGCTTTGTGCATTATATGAACTCGAAACCAAATTCCCAGGGCCATGGGGTGAGGCTACGTGTGCGATTTGTGGGATTCTGTTCCTCTGCAGTTTTCTTACAATTGAATCTACATAGAAGATGATCGTGCTGGCATCATGAAATAGGAAACGCAATGTCTCTTCTATGCTTTTTATTCCCTTGGCAAGTTGAAGGGGCACTTAATTTACTTTACCTGCACTGAAAGCGATCGATTCACTATTCTAATTACAAGCACACGCTACTACGCTATCTCTACTTTCCTTCATCAAATTTTTCCATAAACAAGAGAACTCATATTTCGAAGTAATGTTTCCGAATATGTACAGATGACACAAAAAGGTAAGATTACACTTTTCTTGGCTAAAAGCCGAAGCAAAAAAATACTCAAGTAGGCAGTGAGTAGTAAGAAAAGACCTGTTGGAGGGTCGTCGGTTGTCATATGCCCACTACAATGTCCAACGTGGGACACGAAAGGGAAGTTTCTCCATTGCGATCCTAAGACTGCCATTGCGCATGCGTGCATCATCCAAAGACCTCTGAATTTAAACTGCACATTTACATTTACGCTTCGTTTGGTCACGATACTTTCCATTTTATAAGTGGACAAGGTACATTTCTCCTGGAACAAATTTTGGCTCCTATTCGGGTTGTAGGAATCTTCCTTCAATCCCATGTATAGTGACAATTAATAGTCGCCAAATGTTTCAAGCGACTTTTCTTCTAACACTTTCAGCGACAATTATTAGCAGCACTTTTTTAGGGTCACTAAATAAAAGCCACTAGAAACATTTAGAGACAATTGATTGTCGCTATATAAAGGGTATGAGGAAGATTCATCCAACCGATGTAGCAGCCAAATTTTTTTTTTCCCTGAAAGAAGAAGTAGCATTAACGTAGCACTTAATCAATTCTCGAAAAGTTATTGGTTTTGAAAGAGATTGTTATCGATTCTACACTACGTATGTGGATAGTTCGGGCGGGGAACGTGCTTATCGACTTCATATACAGAGTTTAGTGACACATTTCGATTTTGGAATCCATGAGAAGGAAAAGGAAACAACACGATAAAAGAAAGAAAAGAAATAAATATAGGGGCCACACCATATTATAACGGGCTATTTCCGCATCCTATAAAAAGGTATATATACTTAGAGTCGAGATAAAGCAGATTAGAGGTGAGATAGCTGCATCACTTCCAACCTCAAAAAGAAATGGGATGATGAGTAGTTCAGCTAAACACTCCCGTTTAAAAAAAGAAAACGCTTTTAGGGAACTTGATTTTACTTTTAACTTTATAAAGGGGGCAAAAGTTGGCAAATGAATTGGAAAACTAGTTTCCTTCTATAAGAAGAAAGAATTAAAACTATGTATTAAGAGGTTCTGAGTTGCCTCTATATTGCAATGTGGCGTATGGGAAGTAACCAAAAGCCACCAAAAAGAAAACTTCAGACAAACTATTCGGTGGAAACAGCGAAAACTCACATACGATACAATATTAATCCAACAACATTAGAGACAATATACACGACCGTAAAACGTCAGAGTTTACTATCTACATAATTAAAAGCTCATCAACATGTGCTAAAAGACGCGAAGAAAAAGCACTTTTAGCAATGAAATTGAAACTCAACAAGGATGATTTTCGGAAGAGAAACGGGATTCCATTCTACTAGATTTTTTTATTTTTTTTTTACAGTCAGGGGTATCCACGGGCTAGCTTTAACGTCAACCGAGACTAAGCTCCCTCCCGAGAGATCTTAAAGGCACACCCCCTATATCGGCCTGGTGCATTCAGATAATATTTTTTCTCCGGATGCTGGAGCCTATGTCCAAATCCAGGAAGTCAAGGTAGAGAGGAAACCTCCTTTAACCACCGGTCATCCCTCGAGATTCCCATTCTACTAGATAATGTAGTATTACTCTTGGTTTTGGGTATTTATGTGGACCCGGAGTGAATATCATGCAGAAAGAGTTGGTATATCAAACAATATACGTTGAACAAAAATGGCCCCAAAATCCCGATATACCGGCTGGTTGGGTAACCCCACCACCAGCATTGCCTACTTAAAGCTAAAAATAGCAGCCTCCACTCTCCAAAGTTGCTTCTATCCTTTTGTCCTCCCTTCCACTTCTATCGAACTCTGCCACAAAGTCTCCACAATGGAAGACAAAGGTTACACCGGAGATGGCACCGTGGATCTCCATGGACAGCCTGTGCTTGCCGCTAAAACCGGAAAATGGAAGGCTTGTTCTTTCCTTGTTGGTATATCTCTTAATTATACACTGCTTTTGGTTTTTTTGTTAGAATCAGAAGAATAGTTGTCACACCTTTCTACTTTTGGAAGGCTCATACTTCCTTACGTGGTAAGTTATTGGAATAACTCTCTTTGGGTAGCTCTGATGACAAGCCTCCAAAGTCTAATATCTCGGCACATCGTAAATTTGAGTCTTACACATGGATTGTGGGGGTTTGAAAGGAGACAGTTGCATAATTTTTTTCGTTAGAAAACAAGTTCATTAATTAATACAAATTGTAGATTTTGTAGTCCTTATGAGGGTTTCTCAGAATACTGCTCTGATATGGCGTTGACTATTTGTATATTCTTGTTTTTCTGTTTATGGAACAGGCTATGAAGCATTTGAAAGGATGGCATTTTACGCAATAGCTTCCAATCTTGTGGTTTACATGACAACCCAACTTCACGAGGACACAGTTTCGTCGGTGAGGAATGTCAACAACTGGTCAGGATTAGTATGGATGATGCCAATCCTCGGCGCCTACGTAGCCGATTCCTACATGGGTCGATTCTGGACTTTCACCGTGTCATCTCTCATTTATGTCGTGGTAATTTTTTTCTTAGGCCTTCTTCACTAGTTAAGCTTTTCTTCTTTGCTATAACATGGTCCAAATCCTATATATCTCTTTTGGCCTTAAACCTCAAAGTGAACCGTCTCTAGAATATGGTCTATGTACACTATTATTTGCCTCCAAAGGCCAATTGTTCTCACGATTTTCCGTCGTGGGACCTCTGCAGTGATCAGTCAACCGTACGCAAACTAATTTGTGGCTAAAGTGGTTCATATGCATGTGGTGCTAGGCTGGCAGTGTAGTTAAACCACCTATTTTGTAGTTAGTCGGTAGAGCATACTCTACTAATGCATGCATAACTAGCCGATGAGAAGTGACCTTCAATTAATTGAAAAGGACGTGCTTATTTGTTCTTGTCTGAGAAAATACCAAAACTTGTAAAATCAGTGACCATCATGCCTAGTAGGAGCTTTGATTTATTCCTTTTTATCCAAGGAAAAGTCGCCCTAACATAAGACAGCAATGTAGCTAGGTCTTAAATGTCATATCTTCTTCATGCTAAAAGAACTCCTCTTGGTCCTTGGATAAAACAGCTCGTTCCAGATCGAGTATCCGCTATTCAGATCAACTACTCATGTTTCTCGTTTCGATATGTGTGGTATTTCAAAGTAATCATGGACTGATATATGACGATCTTAACAGGGAATGGTGCTACTGACAATGGCAGTCTCTTTTAAATTCTTGAAGCCAACTTGCGTAAACGGAGTCTGCAACAAGGCCTCCACCTCCCAAATAGCCTTCTTCTACACTTCCCTATACATCATAGCCGTTGGAGCCGGTGGAACAAAGCCCAACATATCTACCTTTGGAGCTGACCAGTTTGATGATTTTGATTCACACGAGAAAAAACTCAAGGCCTCATTCTTTAACTGGTGGATGTTCAGCTCTTTCGTAGGCGCTTTACTTGCCACACTCGGCCTTGTCTACATCCAAGAAAACTTAGGATGGGGACTAGGATACGGTATTCCAACGGTTGGCCTTATAATATCCCTATTCATCTTCTACATTGGCACCCCAATGTACAGGCACAAAGTTAGAAAGACAAAAAGTCCCGCTGGGGACCTCATTCGAGTCCTTGTGACCGCATTCACGAATCAGAAGCATCCGCTGCCCGGCCACCCATCGGAGCTTTATGAATACGAGCTGCAACATTACATCAATAGCAGAAAACGCCGAGTCTATCACACTCCAATTTTTAGGTGAGTTTTCTTCTTGTACGCAAATACAAATATACTGCCACTGACCACCATTATATAATAATTAGTACATAGTAGGGTTGTAAATGAAGAGAGTTGTTCCCAGCCTCAACTCGGTCTAACCCCAGCGCCTCGCTCATGAACTTGAGTCGAGATCAAATTCACATTTTCAATTCGTATACTAAAGAGGGCATGCTAAGTTTTTTGTGTGAGTGTTAAGTAATCTTATTTCTTTCTCAAGATGTCCAAACTCAGCCCATGTCAACTTAAGCGAAACCCTAATATTTATGTTCAGTGTAAAGAGGGCCTAAACAATATTCTACAAGAAGCCAAACATCGACACCTTTTTGTTTGGAAAGCGAAAGCTGTAATAATGTTGATTCTTCCATGGAAGTTGGAGGAAGGAATCTAGGACATGAATATGAACTTCATGGTCAATAAGGCCCAGAAAGATTCTATATATCGTCCCTGAATATGAACATTATGGTGCATGTGGGAGGGACCTGGCGAATTCATAACACCTAGGAAATCTCTTGTACTATGGCCTTGTTTCATGTTCAGCTACTATTGCTCTCAATAAATACCAGCCATGTGCACCGTTCGCAGTGCTCATCTGTGGTCTTTCCTCCACGAATTGTCAGTGTCTTGCAGTCAAATTGCTCAGTTTGTATGGTGCGCCCCACCACTCATAACCAGTAACCTACCCAAAGACTAACAAATAGAGAACACACGGGTGGACACTTTCTTGGTTGCGTAGCTTAGGCATAGAAGATGCATAGTAGATAATCCACCACCAGTTACTCTGAACCCTCAAAAGTAATCATGCTAACTAGCCACTAGATATGACTTTTTCTTGCTAAAAGTGAGAGCAGAAATATTTCACTTTTAGCGGAGAAAAATTACCTGTAGCTCCTAATTGATTTGGTGTAGGAATTCAGGACGATTGTTTCCACAGCATGTGCTGGTACATGATCCTCCAGCAAATCAAATGTACGCCTCAAAACCACTTTTTTGTCGCCAAAAGTGACCATTCAATATTTCGTGCCAATGTTCTGAATTCTGAATGTAGTATTTTACAACTTTATTTGAACCAAAAATTGGGGTTATATTCAAAGGTGGGACTCGGTTTCAAATAGAACCCACATTTTCTGCATTCTGATGTGCAAATGGTCCAATGGAGATGGTTGGAAGTGGACTCAACTGTGACTGCATTGCATGGGCCTGGAGGATCCCATGTGCAAACAAAATGTTTGCATCAATGGGGCTTTTAGTACATAGGCTCATCAATCATGCTCACTATACTTTATCTTGTTCAAATTGACAACTTTTGCAATCTTACCCTCAGGTTCTTGGACAAAGCTGCAATCAAGGAAGGTAAAACTAGTGCCTCAAGGCTACCATGCACTGTGACTCAAGTGGAAGGAGCCAAGCTTATTCTTCAGATGTTTATGATATGGCTAGTAACCCTAATCCCTAGCACCATATGGGCACAGATAAATACTCTATTCGTTAAGCAGGGCACCACCTTGGATCGGCACATCGGTTCAAGTTTCGAAATTCCAGCAGCCTCACTCAGCAGCTTCGTCACGTTCTCTATGCTAGTATCCGTGCCAATATACGACCGCTACTTCGTGCCACTCTTGCGTAAGAAAACTGCAAACCCTAGGGGAATCACACTGCTTCAGAGGGTCGGTATTGGATTCGTGATCCAAATTGTTGCCATTGCAATTGCTTACGTCGTCGAAATAAAAAGGATGCACGTCATAAGTGTGCACAACATAGTAGGGCCTAAGGAAATTGTCCCCATGACCATATTTTGGCTAATGCCTCAATATGTGCTGATAGGGATTGCGGATGTGTTCAACGCCATTGGATTGCTAGAATTCTTTTATGACCAGTCGCCGGAAGACATGCAAAGCCTCGGGACGACGTTCTTCACGAGCGGGATCGGCGTCGGGAACTTCTTGAATAGCTTTTTGGTTACAATGGTGGATAATATTACCGGGAGGAATGGGGGAAAAAGTTGGATTGGGAAAAACTTGAATGCTTCCCACCTGGATTACTATTATGGTTTCCTTTTGGTCATATCTGCCTTGAATTTGCTAGCCTATTTCGGGGCATCAAGAAGGTATATTTACAAAAAGGAGTCCGTAGAAGTGAAGGAGGGAAGTGTAGAACTGGAAGCCCAAGTTGTAGACACAATTCCCCTGGGGTTACAAGTTTGAAGCATATATAATAGGAAACAAATTGGCTGCTACCCCGGTTGAAAGAATCTTCCTCCTACCCTTCATAATTAGCAGCCAATTTTGTTCATAATTATTATTTCAGATGTATTTTCCTAGACTAATATTGTATATTCCCTAATATCGTTAATTGTTTGTATTGCAATGAAATGTTTTACTACATGAGAGTAAAAACAAGAAAAACACAACGATGAACATGCAGTATTCAAAGGAACATTATACCATAAGGATGAGGTCATTGGCATCCCCTTATATGCTATTTCAACCTTATATCATTCTTCACGCTATCTTATTTTGATCTAAGACTCTTTTCAGTAGCTAGAGAAAAAAAAAACTTTTATAATAGTTATGACTTACATTTAAATATTTAACATAGAATATCCATAACAATGACGGTTGTTCAGGCTATCTGATAGATATGACCCCTATTCGTTTTTGGGAACACCTTTATTGAGTAGTTATCAATTGTTATCAACTTCTCTGCAGTTACCAGACGATAATGATTAATGAATAGGCTTTCACTTGGATTACGTTTTAGAATTGTGATTATGACCCTTTTACGAATACATTTTGATGCCAAGGAAAGTGGTTTCGCAGTCGACGTGGAGGTGCCACAAGGAATACAGTCCGAGTCAGATGCCAAATGTACTGATGTGAGACACAACAAGGGTGGAACAAGGGCAGAGACCAAAGGCTTCCCAGATAGGGCCTAAGAGTGACAGTGCTGCGAGGGCAATGACGCAGGATGAATATACGATGACAGTCACAGTCCGATGCTTAGGTCCAGAGTTAGGGTCCTGTACGTTTCTCTCTCTAAGATTCAAGAGTGAGAAAGTGAAAATGTGAGCTCTCCCAAATGAATTCTCAAGACCTCTATTTATAGAGATTGAGATGATGATGTCATTAACCGACACATGGCGCTCCCTGGGAGTGACACGTCACCGGGGGGTCCACGAGTGCCGATGGTCCACAGACTGTCGGATCGCATATTCACTCGGCCTGCTCCTCACAACGTCGCTCTATCTGTCTGGAAAAACTGGCTCCCACAGCATCGGTGTGGCCAGAGAACCCCCTTGATCTAGCCTCAAATCCAATCCCTTGCAGAGTCCCACAGGCTTGGCAGCGGTGGGGAAGACCCGATGCCCAACTGCCAGGTGAACAAGGCGCGATGCTCTCTGAAGACCTACTCTCGTCTCGGAGTGACCCAGGGGTCATAGTCCCTAGGGGTGCCGACGCAAGCCCCCAGTGCCAGAGCACGTAGGCAAGTCACGCAGACACCCTGGCGGAGATAGTGTCCCGGAGGACTCGCCTATTCCGCAGGCCGAGGTAGCATCCCGGAGGAGCCGTCTACCTGGCCGAAGGAGAGTCTTCTTGCCATAGCACTTGGAGCTCCCTGGCAGAGATAGTGTCCTAGAGGAGTCGCTTATCCCCGCGGGTGAGTCCTTGTGCCGGAGCACTCAGAGCGCGTCAAGGTAGCATCCCAGAGGAGCCGTCTACCTGGCGGAAGGGGAGTTGAAGAGCTCCCTGGCGGAGATAGTGTCCCGGAGGAGTCGCCTATCCCCGCAGGATGTTGCACACTCCAGAGAGTGGGTCGAAGCATGTTGCACGACCAAGGCAAGGTGCGCATGGTGTGGTGAATGAGTGTGGTGCCCGGGGGGCATGTAACATGGTTGTGGCGCATGGGCGCGATGAAATGAGTAAGGTGCCGGGGGCACGTCTGTGTGATAGAGAGCCTGGGGGCAAGGCTGTATCAGCGGCACGGCAGAGTGTTGGGGTGCGGTGCCCAGACGCCAGGCATCCGGGCGACGGACGACGAGCGTCCCGGAGTTGGCGCGCGAGCGACGTCTGGACGTCCGGGCGACGGGGTCGCGGAGTGACGTCCGGGCGACGTGGTCGCGGAGTTATGTCCGGGCGACGGGGTCGCGGAGTGACGTCCGGGCGACGTGGTCGCGGAGTGATGTATGGTCCCTTGAAGAGAAGTGAAAATGCTAAGTATGGAAGCCAAAGGCCAACCCTTGGGGGAAGGCCAAGGCCAACCCTAGGGGAAGGATGAGGCCGACCCCCAAGGGGAGGCCGAGGTTGACCCAAAAAAGGAGGCCAAGGCTGAGGCTGACCCCAAGGGGGAGGCCAACCGCAAGGGGGAGGCCAAGGCCAAGGCCAACCGCAAGGGGAAGACCAAGGCTGACCTCCTTCGGCAAGTGCCAAGGTGCGCCGACAGGAGATGGGCAATGTGTGACGGTTGGAGCGTGATGCGGCGTCGCACAATGATTAGTTTCTTAGTAACGAAGTAACGTAACGAAAGTGAAAAGTGCACGTGACTTGTGCGTGCACGCTTTGACCGGTATTGAGCGTTAAATGTTGATTGTTGCTTGTGCAGACGTGTCATGCAAAATTGGACTGCAGTAGGCCTTTGGGTGCGACCAAAATAGGTTGGGAACACATTTTCTCAAAAGGTCTTATTATATTTCTCATAAGTAGAAATACTTTGAAATCGTAAGTGTAGGTCCACCACCAACTTGAGGGTGTGACATGGCGCGGCCACTTCAAAGAATTTGACGAATTGACCGTCTCTGGTGGCATATGAAGAAAATCGTAGCCAAGTTGTGTTTTCGTTTTTTTTTTAGTTACAAATATCATTAACGTTACAAGAAGAGATGGTGGTAGTCACTCCCGCTTATAACGACACTTCTGCGTCACTAAAAGAAGGTATATTGAAGCCCACAAATACAATAAGTGGGGCTGGAAATCTTTGTATCCAACAAACTAATTTTCCAGACTATTTATTAGAGAAACTGTCTAAAACAAATCAATCTGCACAAATCTTCACGTATTTTATCCACCTAAAGAAAATTTACTCCAAAAACCCTTCACTAGTGGAGTAGCTAATCACCTGAACTGCATAATCACTGCATACATAATATTTATGTTGGTCATTGTTTTTAAGTGTGCTTTGTTTGACATTGTATGACCAATCTTATATTAAGAATCTTAATTTAAGATACTCTGGACAAGATTAACGACCTGAAAACTCATATAGTCAGAGTGTCAGACTAATAATAGGTGTGAAAAGGCTGACTTCTGTCATTTTTTGACCAAATAGACTCGTTTCTGGGCTGGATTGGTAGTTGCCAACCGACCCGAATAAGGCCTATTCTCTGCTGATTTGTACTTTGTTAGTGTTATCGTTATTGAAAAACATATGTTGTGGACTTTAGAGAATGGCTATCACGAAGCTTCCAACTTTTAGGTAACGATTTTGTTGACAATTGCACTCTACAGCACCTATAAATATGATATTAGAAAGCTCTTTCCTTTTGTAATTGAACATCATTGTCATGTATTTAAGAAGGATGACTTTGGCAATAGGTTCAGAAGATGGATTTCCACTTGTAAGATCGCTTGTGGCCTGGCCTTTGAGAGAGTGAAGAAAGATAAGCACCATCCAACTATTAAATCAGATACACTTCGTGACACGGTTCCCATACAGATACTCCTCCGCGTTGTATAGAGTACAATGCAAATAAGAAGAATTGAATCATAAATCATCCAAAGCTATAACTGCAATACCGTACTATAGTCTATCTTAGTTACTTCTTAGAAGATGAGCTTGACAATGGTGCTACCAAATATTTAGATTACTATTTTTTCTATTCGTTGTTCAAAAGAAAGTTTGTGTTCACTGGTTTAACGTTCGCTCTGCTGAAAAAAAGAGCGAGTTTACACTATTTTGTAGCGTTCACGATCCATAAATTAAATAACTGAGCTCCGCAAGAAGTTATTTCACATCACTTGTGAATTTTTGCCACAATTTGAACGGACTATAAGACAGTCATAATGAATTTAACAACCATAATGTAATTCAGATGATAAAAAGTGAAGCTCAAACGTCAACTCCGAAAAGGTCTGTCTCCAAAATTCTGTCAATCGTCCTCTGTAGTGGCAATTTGAAACATGCATTTCAATTTGCGTCGGGGAATCCGTGTACAACTAAAGAGTCCTTGAATGTGCCATCATGAAAAATGACTAGCTATGACAAGCACTACTACAATCACCATGCCTTTTTGACGATCAGTGTCATTAGTCACTGAGCACAAACTGAAGTGGAATCTAGCTTTGCTGAAGTCGTGAAGCACTTGTACCTTTCATTAGTCAATCAAACCCTACTTTTCTTTAATTAACTGTGTTTTCCTCTCCTTTCTAACGTAGAAAAAACATGCAATTGATTCTTGGTTAGGTAACCTGCCCATGCCAACAACCAAATAAAACACTTTTTGACCTCTATAAATAGGCTTCACAAGTCACAGCACACCCCAATCCTCTTCACCAGTTCTAGGTGCATACAAAGTCCCAATCCAAAAATGGCTTCGTTTTCTTCTTCTTCTTCTTCTCACTTGATCATTATGAATATGGTTTTCCTTGTGCTTTTCTCGGGAACCTCCTCGGCTCAACTTTCTCCTGATTTTTACTCAAAGTCATGCCCAAATCTTTTTTACGCTGTGAAATCCACGGTGCACTCTGCAATATACAAAGAAGCCCGCATGGGAGCGTCCCTCCTTCGCCTATTCTTCCATGATTGCTTCGTCAATGTAATTTAATCTTTTCATATGCCATTACGTCCACGAGTTGCCCCAACTATGTTTGTCTACGTCATATAGTTAACGTCAGTAGTCTTCAGTCTTGGTATATTTTTCAACGATTTTAAGAAATATGGGCCTATTGCCAATATCGGTTGACTTTCCATCTAAGCAGTGTAAACTTAAGAACCTACTGTGCATACTAAAGAAAAGCTTAGTCTCATCGTGTAACCCCTACTCATAACTAAATGGTCTACACGTTGTTTATAAAGAGCAAGAAAAAAAAATATAGTTACGAGTCAGCCAGTGATCATAGTTCTTAAATAAGAATGATGTGTTCCGAACTTTGGCCCAAAACAAAAGTCCCATGTCACCGATGTCAACAAATCCTTCATAATTGTTTTGATGCGTGAATGACTAACATCATATTTTTATAAACTGTGTTAAAAGCTTATTGAGGCCATATCAATGTCTTCGTTTGTTAGCCAAGGGTCTAGCTTTCGGGTGGTGTCTAAAGCTAGTATGTTGTGTGGTGGTCTTGTGCTATTGTTAATGTTTTTCCTTTTGTGGATTGTTATTAACTTTGGAATGAGAGGAGGCTAGGGAATATTTTTGTCAAAGTTGATATCCAGCTTACTTCATAAAAACAATTAATCACAGCTTGAAGCCTCTCTTTACGTATATGCCATGGCCACATCTATATAAATGTTTTGAATATCTCACCAATTAACTCGATAATCAGGGATGCGATGGATCGCTACTCCTGGACGACACATCTTCCTTCACAGGAGAGAAGGGGGCAGCCCCGAATTTAAACTCTGTGCGTGGATTCGATGTGGTTGACAGCATAAAGTCCGCGGTGGAAAAAGTGTGCCCTGGTGTGGTCTCCTGTGCTGATATACTGGCTGTTGCCGCAAGAGACTCCGTTGTCATAGTAAGTCCTATTAAGTGCTAACCTCCCAATTACTAAAGAAATGAGCAGGTTGCTATCTGCATATGTTGAAAAGGTGATAATGACTGTGTTTTTAATGAAGATATTATGGGTTTCCTGTTTAAGTTGTGATTTACTGTATTTTGCAGCTTGGAGGGACCAGCTGGAATGTCAAACTTGGCAGAAGAGATGCTAGGACAGCAAGCCAGGGTGCTGCCAATAGCAGCATCCCTCCTCCAACTTCTAACCTCAATGCCCTCATTTCCAGATTCAATGCTCTTGGCCTTTCCACCAAAGACATGGTTGCCTTATCTGGTAACTTTTTGATTTAATTTTCTCTCTATCGGGCATGTTTATACTTCTTCTCCTCTTTAAACAGACCTTCTTTTCATCCTAATATAAAGAATAGTGAAAACATGTACCGGAAAGTCGGGGGAGAGTACAAAGAGATGCTTCAAAGATGCACTTTTCGAAACAAGAAGTTCTCGGGTCGTAACATCATAACTTTGAATAAGGTCTCTTTTAGAGGGCCGGAGTGAGCATACTTAAAGAAATGCTTCAAAGAGAATTTTCGCAACAAAAAATCTCCGCTCGCAACATAGTGTAACTTCGAATAAGGTCTCTTTTAGAAGACAAGAAGAAAGCATTATTCAAAAGATGCTTTAAAGAGACTTTTTGAAACAAATAGTTTTTCGCTTGTAATATCGTAACTTTGAATAAGGTTTTTTTCAAAGCATTAAAGAAGAATTACTCAAAAGATGTTTCGAAGAGACTTTTCAGAACAAAAAGTTCTCCGCTCGTAATATCGAACTTTGGACAAGGTAGGACTATTACTTGGATGTACTTTCGGTCCATATTTACGGCTACAAATATTAAATCCTTAAAACCTGAGTGTGCGGCTCTTTGACATTTAACAGGTTCTCACACGATCGGACAAGCAAGGTGCACAAGTTTTAGAGCTCGTATATACAACGAAACAAACTTGGACGCTTCATTGGCTCAAACAAGGCGAAGCAACTGCCCAAGAACCGCTGGCTCAGGAGATAACAATCTGTCACCCCTGGATCTCCAGACTCCAACTGCGTTCGACAATAATTACTACAAGAACCTCGTCAACCGGAGGGGACTCCTGCACTCCGATCAACAACTCTTCAACGGCGGATCCACCGATTCAATCGTGAGGACATACAGCAATAGCCAGAGCAACTTTGTATCGGATTTCACTGCGGCGATGATCAGAATGGGCGACATCGGGCCTCTGACTGGATCAAGTGGGGAGATAAGAAAGAACTGCAGGATGACGAACTGAATTAAGGATCAAGATGTAGCACTTCTTCGGCTATTGTTATGATAGTAATGTGTGCTTTTAAACGTGCGTGAGATGGTTGTGGGCTCGTAGTTAGCATGCAACAGTAGTTGATTTTGTCTAGGAACTTTTTGGAAGTCTTTCATGAGGTTTTCCTTACAAAAATTCTTAATAAAACATTTCCTATTACGCTCGTATGAGTACTAGATTGTTATGAGTTGAAGATTTGGAGCAAATGTTGCCATGCCTCTTTCACCTCTTGCAGAGCATACCCAGCAGTAAGGCCCGGATATTGTTGTCTTAGGAGCTGTTTAATAAAACTGAAATTTAAATATTGTAAAAATTAAGCACTGAATTCATAAAACTGAAAACTTTAAGCGACTGGATTTTTACTGAAAAATAAGTTAACCTATTTGGTAAACAAAAAACAGATGTCTGAAAAATATTTATTTACAAATTTATCTATTTTACCAGAATTATGCATTTATTTATGTACTTTATAACTTTTTTTTGGGGGGGGGGGGGGTTTAGGGTTTCTTATAGGGAGCGGGTGTGAAAACTCCGATAGATCAACATAGTCCCCTAGAGGGGAACTGGACTTAACTAACAGGCCTTGGATCCTGCCTAGGCTTGACTCTGTTCGCTGAGCTCCTCGCCTCAGTTTCACCAATAAGATACGGAGACTTACCTCACATTTGGCAGTGGTTGTAGTGTGGTGGATCTTTAGATGTTTTTGACAGAAATGGACGTGGTGACAACAACGACAGTATGGTGGAGGTGGCGTTGTCCTTGTGATGGTGTCGATGGTGGTGGTGATAGTGGCTAGGTCGTGGTAATTGTGGTGGTGGTAGTAAAGGGAAATAATGGTTGTGGTGATGGTGTATTGTGGTGAAGGTGGTATTACCAGTAAATTAATTGAGGCGGCATCGTGGTGATAACTATTATTTTTATGTAAAAATATGTTAAATAACTTTTGACCATCTCATTTAGAATTAAGTGATCAGCATTAAGTAAGTCCACCCTGACTTAAAATTTTAGTCTATTTTTTGTAAGAATTAATTTTTTAAGTGATACAAGGTTTAGCGTTATCAAACGCACTTAATTAAAAAATTTAAGTTTTAAGTGCTTAATTACGTCATCAAACACACCCTTAAAGAAAGATACGACCCCAACTAATAATAGGAGACAGTACAAAAAATATTTAAATGCAACGATAATAAATGTGACATGTCTAAGGATGAACGAGATATAGAGTAATAAAGCATTGGCTCCGCTATTGTTTGGAAATTCTTTTATCGCGTTAGATCTCACTTATCTATTATACCACGCCATTGCTCTCACTGATACTGTCAAGAATATCTCCCATGTTTTTTTTATTTTTTTTATTGGAGTTTTGTACCTTTGACTCATCGGATACTTTGATGTACTGCATCTCTGCGATAACATCTTTAGTGACAAAAATTTTGTCATTAAATTCTTTAGTTGTTGTTTTTAAATTTATAGTGATAATTTTTTGTTAGAAAAATGCATTTAGCGACAGTTTCATCGACTGCAATTAAAAATGTATATAAATATAAGAAAATACTGTGTGAAATTTCTTTTTTTACCGCAGGGATTAAATGACCATAAGACCCAATACCTTGGGTCTGTTTTGCAAGAATCACCCGAGCTTTTTTTTATTTTCCCCCACTATCCCACGCTTTTAGTTAAGTGCTTCATGTACCAATTGACTCTTGAACACATCCATATATATGAGGACCCCGTTTGACAGGGTTTTATTTTTTCAGTTTTGTAAATTGAAAAAAATAAACGCGTTTGGTAACCAAATTTTTTTTCCTTCAGTTTAAAAAATCAGTTTTTAAACCAAGACTGTTTTTAAAAACTCCAAAAATGAGTTTTGGTTTTTTTTTTTTTACTACCATCACCCTCCCACCGCTGGAGGCAACCTTCGGCAACCACCGTCGGCCACCGCCACGCCTCACCACCACCACAAAAAAAACACTCAAACTAAAAATTGGATTATTAAACACCCACTTGTTTTTGTAAAAAAAAAAAATTAACTGCTCTTTAATTTTAATTTTTTTTTACGAAACTGAAAAAAAAATGTTGTCAACAGAGCCTAGACTTTTTTTTTTTTTGATAAATATTAGACTTTTTTTTATGACAGACAAAACAAGCGATTCACTTACAAGCTTAGGTGGCAGCCACCTAAGCGCCGCTGAACCACCACCTCCAAATCAACCACAACAGCCCCCCTCCTCCTCTTCCCTATGCTGAACCTTCCCCCTCCCAATCCCCCTCCTCCTTGATGTAACCCGCCACATCACTCCTTTCCCCACTAAACTAGCCACCACTCGCCACCTCCAAACAAACCAGAACAGCCCCGCCGCCCCCTCACTAAAGTCTGGTGTGACTCTCAAGTCCCAACTCTGCTCATCAACTCAGTCAACTCCAATGCCCGACACCTCTATTACTGCCAATATTGCATCCACCTCCACCATTTCCTCCACCGACACGAAACACCCCAAGCAAAACTCTCTTGGGCTGACGAACCAAACGGCGAACCTGAACCTTCGACCTCCAATGATAACCTGAATCTACAATATCTAGCCATCGATGACTCCAGATCCTCAAAAATAGATAAGAAAACTGGAAAACAAGAAACCCAGATGACTGTGATTTGGATTATCAATTCTGGGAACTTTCGATATGTATATATGGCATCCACAAAACTTGTATGAACTGAAGAGAATAATAACATAACGATTCTTGCAAGAAAGACATGAGAGAAAGAAAGAAGCTTTACGGGGAGCGGGAGAGAGACATTGAGGGCAAGAAACGTTGATGGAAGCCATTTCTGTTTGAAGGTCTGTAAAGGCTTTGATTAGGAGAAAGGGGCGGCGGCGGCACGCCTGGGGGGAAAGATGAGCAAGACTGGAAAATATGACACGTGGCTCATCAATAAGGATTAAGTATAACTACAAGTACTTTTAATGTGAATCGTCATTTTTTGTCCTAAAAAATCTAAGAGACATGCGATGGATAAGGATGACAATTACATCCTCAACCGGTGAATCTCAGCCCCGTCCCGTCCTGTCCCGATAAGAGTGGATTTTTTTGATTTTGCCCTGGTAATGGGGCGGGTATGGTAATTTTTTTAAAATTCATAGTGATTTAAGGTCCAGTAAGGTATTCTGCCCAACCCGCCCCGTATACTAACCCTATACATCAGCTAATCTCAGCGGTTCATCCTAAAATATATACTTTTTCCTCCCCAACCCTAATTTATATCATATCTAATCTCTCTGCCGACTCAGCAACATGCCTCATTCTTCTTTCCCTCTTCCCCGCACCGTCGTCGGTCAGCCCCCTACAGCCACAAACCACCTCCGCCTCTAACGTTCGTCCGTCCACCATGACCTGCATCGTCCTTCCACCGGCTGAAGACTGGAGTTTAAAGTTGATTGGCGACCACATCCACTGTCCATCATCAACTGTTGAAGACGGTTGCTTCTCAGGGAAGTGTGTTATGCCATGGTCTGATTTGCAAACCCTGTCATGGTATATCTGTCGTTTGCAATAACAAGACATATCTTTCATTTTTGCTGCTTTTAATGTGTAAAAAAGGCCGAGAAGAAAAAATTGTGAGATTTACTCTTCGTTGAGTACGAATAAGTGGAAGACCTCAACTTATAACCAACGTGTGGGTCTCGGGCAATTTCTTTTCCTTTTGATTTTGAATTTTGGTGTTGCATTCGTAGCCTATATTTCCTAGGCTGCTAATATGTAAGTGGTGGTATCATGGATGTTGTTTTATTAACTTCATATTTTCTATGTGTTACTGAGCCATTAATATCACTAGGCTTGGTTGCATTTGGGTTGATTTGAATCGAGTCTCCTGTCTAGTGTTGATTAATTTCCTCAGAACTTACAAACCTTATCAACCTCCCTGGTGAATTTTTATCTTTCCCATCTCTGGTCAAGAGAAATATCGGAGAAGAAAGGCTGCCTTTTAGATTGTTAGACCTGGTGTGCCCCTACAGGGAATGGCGGGGCAGATCGGGGCGAGGACAGGTTTTCTAAACTTGCTTAGGATTGGGTATGGTATTGAACTTACATGACCCGGTGGCGGGGCGGGGTTTCAGGATTGCCGGGGCGAGTACAAATTTTATAAGATCTGCATCCGACCCACCCCATTGTCATTTCTAATGATGGAGCATGGAGTGTTTCGTGTAAATGGTCCAAAGTATTCTATCCTTACCTTAGAGCCCGTTTGGGATTAATTCTAAAAAACAGAATTCTGCTTAAATCTTAATCAGTTTTTAAAATCAGACTTAATCTACTTTAAGCAGAATCACTTTACTGTTTGACAAAAGTAGTTGTAAACTAGCTTAAAACTATAAAATTGTAGGGATAGAAAATGCTTAAATCAGTTCAACTACGACAAAATGACTATATAAGACACTTAATAAATAAATTTCTTATATTCATTTAAAAAGGTGATGTTAAGATAACTTTTATTTGTAAATAGCTATATTGCACAAATAAATTATCAAGAAGTTATTTTCATCTACCTACAAAAGTTATTTATTTTGTACTTTAAATTAAAAACACCCACAATCTCACATTAGTACTTATAGTACAATAATTTTCGTAAATTAGTTAACGGGTATGAGATGTCCTTTGTGAGAAATATGAGGATAGTATGGTGATGCTAAGGAATGTGGGTTCGCTGTCGACGTGGAGGTGCCACAAGGAATGCAGTCCGAGTCAGATGCCAAGTTTGCTGATGTGGGACACAACAAGGGTGGAGCAAAGGCAGAGACCAAAGGCTTTCCAGACAAAGCCTGAGGGTGGTAGTGCTGCGAGGGCGATGGTAGGATGAAAACACGACGACAGTCACAATTCGATGCTTAGGTCCGGAGTCAATGTCCTGTATGTTTCTCTCTCTAGGATTCTAGAGTGAGAAAGTGAAAATGCTCAAGCGTCCTGAATGAATTCTCAAGACCCCTATTTATAGAGGTTGAGATGATGATGTCATCAGCCGACACGTGGCGTTCCCCGGGAGTGACACGTCATCGAGTGGTCCACAGGTGTCAGTGCTCCACGGACTGTCGGATCACATATTCACCAAGCCTGCACCTCACAACGTCGCTCTGTCTGTCTGAAAAGAATGGCTGCCAGAGCGTCAGTGTGGCCAGAGAACCCCCTTGATCTAGCCACCAATACAAGCCCTTGCAGAGTCCCATAGGCCTGGCACCGGTGGGGAAGACCCAATGCCCAACTGACAGGCGGACTAGGCGCGATGCCCTCCGAAGACCTGTTCCCGTCTCAGAGTGACCCGGGGGTCATAGTCCCTAAGGGTACTAATAAAACCCCTAATGCCAGGGCACGTAGGCCAGTCACGCAAACACCCTGGCGAAGATAGTGTCTCGGAGGAATCGCCTATTCCGCGGGCCAAGGTAGCATCCCGGAGGAGCCGTCTACCTGGCGGAAGGGGAGTCTTCGTGCCGAAGCACTTAGAGCTCCCTCGCGGAGATAGTGTCCCGGAGGAGTCGCCTATCCCCGCGGGTGAATCCTTGTGTCGGAGCACTCGAAGCGAGGAAGGTAGCATCCCGGATGAGCCGTCTACCTGGCGAAAGGGGAGTCTTCATGACGGAGCACTTATAGCTCCCTAGCAGAGATAGTGTCTCGAGGAGTCACATATCCCCGCGGTATGCTGCACACTTCGAAGAGTGGGTCGAAGCATGTTCCACGACCAAGGCAAGGTGCCCATGGTGTGGTGAAAGGATGGACCAACGTGAGAAGCGTGGTAGTGTGACAGAGAACCAGGGGCGCGACAGTATCAGCGGCGCGGCGCATGGGCGTGGTGAAGTGTGTTATGGTGCCGAGGGTACAATAGTGTGATAGAGAGACTGGGGGCGCGGTTGTGTCAGTGGCCCGACACATGGGAGCGGCGGAGTGTTGGAGAACGGCACGCGGGAGCCGGCGACGGGGTCGCGGAGACGGCACCCGGGCACGGATGACGAACGTCGCAGAGTTGCCACACAAACGCGTCGACGAGGGTCGCGGATACGGCTCAAGGGCGACGGAGGTCGCAGAGACTGCGCGCGGGCGAAGGGGATCGCAGAGACAGCGCGCGGGTGCAGGCGACGGGGGTCGCGGAGGTCGTGCCCGGGCAACGGACGACGAGTGTCAGGGAGTCGGCGTGCCAAAGCGACGGGGGTCGCGGAGACGGCGCCCACGCGACTGGCGACGGATGTCGCGGACGATGCATAGTCCTTTGAAGAGTATTGAAGGTGCTAAGGGAGGAGGCCAAATTAAAGGCCAACCCTTGGTGGAAGGCCAAGGCCCACTCTTGAGGGAAGGCCAAGGTAACCCTTGGGGGGAGACCAAGGCCATCCCCAATGGAAGGCCGAGGCCGAGGCCGACCCCAAGGGAAAGGCCAAGGCCGAGGCTTACCCCAAGGGGAAGGCCAAGGCCAACCACCTTGGGCAAGTGTCGAGGCGCGCCGACAGGCGACGTGCGACATGCGACGATCGTAACATGATGAGGCGTCGTGCAAAATTGAATTTCTTAGTGACGAAATAACGTAAAAAGTGTGTGAAGTGCACGTGACTTGAGCGTGCATGTTTTGACCGGTTTGAAGCGTTAAATATTGACTGTTGCTTGTGCGGACGTGTAGTGCAAAATGGAACCTCCAGTGGGCCTTTGGGTGATCAACCCTGATGATGAGAAAAATGATTATTTTATAATCCTCACTTTCCAGTTTTGAGCTTTTTGAGGCATATTAAATCTCTTAATCTATTTTGTCAAACACCCACAAACCTGATTTAATCAATCAGGTTTGACCATTTCAAAATCAATCTCAAACACCCTCTTAATCTATCAAACACCATTGTAGCCCTAAAGTCACGACCGAAACCATAATCTTAAGGACAAGCAATGGACATTTACTGCCGCCCGTTCAGCAATTTGACGGTAAATCTGGTCAGTTCATCTTCACTTCTCTCTACATGGATTTTTGCATCACTTTTTACGGTTCAAAAACTGGTCCTTCAGTGATAAAACTTCTAGTTCGTGACTTACTGTAATCGTGACTTCTCGTTGATGACTACTTAATTTTTGTCGGCAGAAACCCTAAGACAGAGAAATGGCAATAGTGACGCATGCACATGCGGTTCAAGTGAGGGGGGCGAAAATCCATCTAACGGCCAAGGAGACGGAGGTATTCGATCATCTGCATATTGCTTGCAGCCGCCAAACCGTTCTCCGAGTAGCCTGCAGTTGGGTGCATGACAAACTTAGGCAACCAAAGTAATGACATCGACACAATATGAATGGCAAAGAATTTTGTAAGAAGTACCTGCAACGCAGTAGCAGAAGGGCAAAGATTCAGCGTCATCAAATGCAATCGTGGCCCGTCCAAAGATTTGTCAACTTGAGATCGGAAGAATATAGTGATAAAAACATTCCTATAATGAGCATTGACGCACAATAAGAGGGACTGAACTATTAACAGCTTGTTTTACAATATTAACACTGGTTTGAACAAAGATTATATGGGGAAGGGGTTGAAGACTTGAGGGCTGGCAGGATTAGGATGCCTTTTATCTCCGAAACAAACTACTGAATGATGCTTTGCATGGTCCTCGTGCTATCCGCTCCAACTTGCTGCAAGTTTGAGTTCGGTTTAGAGGAAGCCCTAATAAGGGTGGCTACTGAAGATGTTGTGAGAGCTATATTGGGGGAAAATTAGCAGGGAACGTGTATTGGTCACGAGATAGATCTTATGATATTCGGGAATCAACTTTATGCTATTTAGGGTCTTCCTTCTAAGTTTGAGAGCCTTCAATCTCGGATGATGGGCTTTCTATTGCTTATAAATGTTGGGTGCAAAAATGATGAGGAGTTAATTGGATGCTCGGCCTTCAATGATGATCAGAGGCAGCTATTTTTATATTCAGCATTACTTCCACCATCTACAAAGGCTAAGTATTTCAGAAGTGGCAAAAAGGAAGGGATCCCTGCTTGTTTGTTACTTAATTGAGAGCTCGCTCAAAGTCAAAACTGGGAATGGAAAGACAGTCTCAAGGTGGCAAAATGCGACTGAGAAATTAATTTCGCTTATTCCTTTTTTCTTGTCTAATGATGGGACCATACAAACAGTTGGTTGGATTGAAAGCATTGTCATCCCTGAATGTTAGTGTTTGCAAGGTGACTTCAACGAGAAACCAAAGATTTTTGGCCTGCTGCATTATTGCTGTCGATGTTATATCCTCCCCTTCATACTCGTGCTACTACTACCACAAATTCTTCAGTTGATGGCCGTGAGTTAAGGACAAGAACAGATCGAATTGGAAACGCTGGTCAATGGGGAGGATATCATTAAAGCTTGAAGCTAAAAGGGGGGCCACTTGTTGGCAATGGACAGAGAAGGTGCTTCAATGGCAGCTTGCTTGTCCTTCTGGGACTGCAAAGGAGTGCATTCACTGGTTTTGAGGTATGATCTTAACTAAATCCCGATAGAAGTAGACAATTATCTCAGCTCACTCTCTAAAGTGTCTAAGCAAGCATGACTCATACTGAATTTGTTGTGTTTTGCGAATTGTTTCTTTCTTATTTTCGGCATTGTGATTTCTTTGGATTTATAATTGTGGATTTCTTACATTTCACAAGAGAACTCCGGTAAAATCATAAAACAAGCTGTGATCTGATTAATGCTGAAAAGTCAAGGAGAAGTAACCTTTTCCTTCTGTATAAATTGAATCAGCTATGTCTTGCCTACCTTTCACATTGTAACATGTGGTTGCAGTATAATTTTAACTTATGGACATGATTGTCAGCATTGTTCAGAACCATGGCCAAGAAGGAAGTTAAAGATGAAAACGAAATGGAAAGATGTCAATGAATGAGTATATTGTGAATCGCCTTAATTAAGACATCCATTTTACTGGGACCATAATGGAATCTTTGAGGGATCCACATACTTGTTGAGAGGATCAAACAACAACTAAACAGGCCTACTTTTATGTATTAGCTGAAAATTTGCTTATAACTTGAAATGCTACTTGTATTTTTCCCGATGTGCGATTGTATCTCAACCGTCAATGGACTCAATTAATATACACGCGCACGGGGGGACCTACACACGTGTGTGTGTATATATATATATATATATATATATATGCGTGTACAAATGTTCGCGCGCGCGCGTGTGAGCCTATGTGTCCTTCCATTGACAATCTTGTGTATTTTCTTCAAGAGTGGGAACTAAAAGTTGAGATATCATTGCCCAGGTACTGGTGTTACTAGGCAAGACAGAGTCCTCTTTCTAGCTTGAAAGCAAGATTGTAGATTATTGATAAGCTGGTCTGCTAATAAACTAACGTTGTCATGAAAATTGTAGAATGTACTTTATGAATATATCTGCTCTGAGATCCGGAAGTGAACATGTGCTTGAGTGAGTGTTTGTGAGTTTGTGCCAGAGAGAGAGAGAGAGAGCTGCAGATTTATGCTTCAACATTGGTCAAACCAATTTATAAGGATTAAGATGGGGTTACTTTAAACTGTATGTACTATTGGTTTCAGGAAATACCTTTAATATTTGTATCATTAATTTCCTTCTTGTATATTATATTGGTTTCAGGAAGCTAGGCTGACCTCCATCAGATCACTGAAGCTTAAAGGGGTGTCTTAGATCAGGTGGCATATCCCTTCTCTTCTTTTACCTACTGATAGACTAGGCTCATGTACTCTTTGACGTTGTCGATATTCTATGAAATTTTCACCTCATGAACCATTCATACCAAGGGAGAATCATGTAACTGTAGACTGCTACTATTCTCGAGTCATAACTTATCATGGCCAATCTGTTGATTCTCTGACTTGGATACGCGAAGAAGCTATAAAAATGTAGCTTATGGTTGTTGTACTGTTTTGGAAAAATTAGAATACCTAGTGTTAATTGGTGCTAGAAGTAATCTTAGCACTGAAATCTCATGAACCAATTTCTCATATTATACTCTTTAGAACTGCATAAGGTATCAGTTCTACTTCCGTTGGCGTGATGTCATGATTAGATAACAAGACAAGGGAAACTCTAAAACAAATACGAAAAAGGAAAAATGTTGAGATTGAGAGCGATAACAATGTCACACCAACCGAAGTGAGGTGTCTATTGCAGCATAAGTATTCAAAAGCCGTGAATAATATCGTATAGTCGTAATCCAGCATTGCCATTTCTTCCCTTGTCCGATACGAGCTCATCCGGCACATTCTAGTGTAACATTGACTTTCATATACATATACAAGCAATTAATTCGTGTGCTGGCTAATCATATGAATTTCGTTTTGCCAATAACGCGCCTGAGGACTAATCTCGGCCTCTGGATTTTATCGAATCTTGATCCATTAAAATGTATTAATCACGTTGAGTAGGATGTAAGAAAAGCCTGGTTTAGACTATTCATGTGCGTCGGTTAGCTCAACCAGACAGATAATCTCGTTAATCAGCTAAACAGATTCATTTATAATCCCTTAACATCCTTTTAGAACATACCTAGCTCGTTTGAAGCGAGTATTTAATTATCTCTGTGTTGCCTGAAGGTGTCCTAAGATGAGATTTTGGGGGATGGACTAGGAATAGAATATGTTAATATGCCAGTATTACAAGCAACCATGACCTCAGACCAAAATCTATCACATCTCAATAGATTTAAAGACTTGAATGAGAGAGACATTAGAATGTATACACGCATGAATATGGATTTATTATACCAAAGGTTAATGAAATAAGAAAAGATGGTAGATGTGAAGCTCCCCATAAGCTTGTTTTTATTATTAGGTTCCTCTTCCCCACCTCCCATCAGGCTGAACTCTACACGCCAAGGAAACCCACGTTTATAGAAACCCCAAGTATAGCTGGCAAGAGTATTGACCATCCAACGATACGTGTTACTGCATTAGGAATCACCTAGATTTATACAGTAGCAAGATAGTTAACTTCTCGTCTATGCGCTTATGTTTAAGAACTTTGTATTATAGTACAGAATAGCTGCAGAAACGTATTACATGCTATTCGTAGTCGATAAGTAAAGTAAGTACCACACTGAGAATTGGCTAATAGGTGAACAAAAGTTCTTGTATTTGGCTATGAAAAATTGATCTTAATCAAACTTCTTTGAACAAAGCAGCAATGAAAAGTTTAGTTGAGAGATAATTCTCGACAAAGAGAATACGGGGAACAACCCAGCTTAGGGCTTGTCGTACTTGATGTTTAGGACTATTTTGCAAACAAGTTTTGTGGATCACATCTGAGCACTTTTTAGGTTAGATGTTAGCCAAATATGATAATCGAATTCTAAATCACTGGTAGTACTCTAACTAGTTGCCTAATTGCTAGTTCAGTGAAGAATTTTCAAGATTTGTCTACTGTATGTGTGTGTGTGTGTGTGATTGAGTGAGAGAGAGAGAGAGAGAGAGGGACATATATTAAAAGGCGAAAGTAAACAAAGACATGGCAAAATACCATTAGTAATAGCAGGTCCTGCCATTCAAAAAAAATGTGCTAAATTTTTGTGCAGTGTTGTTGTGGCTCGGAAAAAACGTAGCACTTCAAAGCCTCACTGGGGTGTGTGGGAGAAAGGAATGAGCCTCAAAGTTGCGAGCGAGCACAAGGTATAGGCTCTCACTGACCAGTATCCTAGCATTCTATGAGATGCCGTGCGACAAATCTAAGGAGAACTTAGTTGCTTCAAGATCTCATTGCAACTTAAAGTTAGAATTCGCAAACTAATCTAGCATAAAGAAGTAGAAAGGCTGGTGTGTTGCAGGATGCAACCATTATCTACAGGGGAAGAGGATCCTAATTAACCATACTTTTTGTCTCTCCAACACATAATAATAATATTCAGATCCTTAAATATGGAACTGGCACTGATAAAGATGTCACAAGGTCCGTGTCCAACCAGATCTTGCACGTGCAAACACCACACACATGTCAACTGATTCTCAACACCACCGGAGACCTCGCCGAAGTCACCGGAACCCCTCCAATCTTTCCTCTCTGTCAGCATGCACACAGGTCTATGGTATTTTCTTATATCAAAATTGTCCAAAATCAGGGAAACCAAGAACATTCAGATAACAAGATGGTGCAAGTTAGTAATCCTTAAATTAACTTCTAGGTGGGCGTGCTTAGTTCTGTGGGGGCGTGCACCGCTTTGGACGTACTTTATCGGCAGATGCAGGAGTTGGAACATAATAGCTAATCGCTCACCCACATTTAGTGCCTTTCAAGAGGGAAAACAACTGATGATATATAGCGGTGTCATTCAATTTAAAAAGAGGAGAAAAAACTCAACCAATTGTATAGATATATCGAATTGAATCACAAAGCAAGACGCTAAATACTAAACCCAGGAATTCAAAATCCTACTGAGTAATCTTTATTGCTCATAATTCATATAAAGGACAAATGAATTGGTTTTTACCTAGAATATCAACCAAAGTAGGAAACATTATGATCATTTGGAATGCTGCTATAGTTGGTCGCACTGGAAGGTGGGGTGTACATAGAAGAAGAGGAGGAAGGAGGAGGAAGAGAAGGACGCTGTGGTGGGGGCGGTGGAGGTGGTGGGGGCGGAGGTGGTGCAGCAATTGAAACAGCATCCATAGAGAGCAAATTAGCAACATGGGACGAAGGATTAATGACAATATTGTTGGTTTCTCTAGAATACTTGTACCTTAGTATCTCAGCCCTTACAGCATTGAGCTCGGCTTGTAAAGACTGAACTTGTTGTTGCAAAGCCGAAATCGCACCCATGCACCCGTAAACCGGGTCTCTTAGCCTTACATTGGCCTCGTAAACAAGACTGTTCGCTGCATCGGCTCTTTGACCCTCAGGAACCTCCTGGATTAAGCATAGTGACATCCCAACTATAGGTTTTAGGAATAGAAAAGCAAATAATAAATTTATGGTGCAAGGTCAACACCAAAAAGAGATGGTTAGGATTTATTACCATGAGCAACTTGGAAACATTGCTTGCACCGAAGACTTTGTGAACCGAAGCAAATTTCTGGGGTTCATGGGGCGAGAAGTAGGGAGAAAATGGGCATTCTTGAGCACAACGTCGTCTTAGCAGCTTACAAGCAGCGCAAGGTGTGATTGTGTTTAGGGTTCCTGGAGGTCCCAACATATGTCTCCTTCCCATCTGATGAGAAGAGGCATCGCAGTCTCTCTTGATCTTCTTACCTATCTCATCATATCTCTCCCTATATTGGTCAAAGAAAGCAAATGTTATGTTTAAGTCTTCCATTCATCACTTTTCTTCAACATGTAATATCTGGAACTTGTGTCCCCTTCCTGTATAGAGTACCGTAATACACAAAGGTCTGTGTCTGCTCTCTATTTCTGTCTGTTGGCTAAACGTAACAAGTATACACGAGTGTGTGTGTGTGTGAGAGAGAGAGAGAGAGGTTAGTTGTATGATTACCTTTCTCTGGACATTCAGGCATGCTATCTGCAGTCTGTAAATGGAGGAAGAGCTGCAGAGGGAGAGAAGAGAGAGACTGTTAGGAGGGAAGAGGATAGATATAGGAATCTGTGGGTTGATGGGGGGTGTTGAAGAAGAAGAGAGTGCTTAAAAGGCAAGATGATTTCTTTTTGTAGCCAGGGAAGGTGGTCCACTGTTTAATTATAGGAAACAAACAAACAGTAGCCAGGGATTTCTAAATGAGGAGATGACTTCTTTTTGTCTCTGTGCTTGGTGTACGAGGATTCAGACTCCTAGTTTTCCAGAAGAAAGCACAACGAAGTTACTGAAATATTGAACATGGTGATGAGCATGCTTCCATGGCTGTCTGTGAGTTGGAGAGAGAGAAGAGACTTAGAAATAGATAAAAGCCAGCTGCTTTGTCACGTCATGCTCACGTGTGTGCGTGCTTATTACTGGTGTTGACTTTTTGGGACACCCAGATGATGATTTTAACTTAAACTGCTCACTGCTTCTCTGATGCATGTGTGATGTGCTCCTTTGTCTCTCTCATCCTTAACCCTAGAAATCAGTACACCATCTGGTGGTCTCAGATGACATAGTTTCGGTGCAAAAAATATTTAATGCTCTCGGACCACCGGATTAGAACCGTTGGATATAACATATGATATTTGCCCGCTCCTTAATCCGACTTTTGTTTCCTCGATTCAATATAATCGATGTAGGGCATGGTTCTAAATATTGAGACCGTTTTGTATTTCCAAATTGAGGTGAAGGAGAAGACCCTCAAGGCACACCTCGGTCATTCTAAAAATGGTTTGATGAAATGAAAACTAAAAAGTTGGCCACCAACTGTCAGCCATGTTAGTTTCTTGTCAATATCAAGAATAACCCACTTCCATCTCCGATCTTTTTCAGAATCAACATCACCGTGTAGAAACCGCTATTAGTAATCTGATGTTTGCTTATGTTGGCTGGTTTCTAGAGCTGATACCAGTAGCAGTAGCAGGCTAACAAGTGGTGTACATGCAAGACACAAGCTAACTCAACTCACCAATTACACAAAAGACATACACAATCACGGTTAACAACATTAACACTAACAAATGACAGCACATTACACATCTCAATAGGCTAAGGTTCATCACAAACCCGCTACCAAAGTCATTTCAGAAGCATTCATGAAAACGTGACCAACAATTTGAGATGCTGAGTTCAGCGTGAAGAATTAGTCTTTTCTCACCTATCCTATATGCTTGTCCGTTCCCAAAGAAGGAGAAACATGTTTCAACTGTCCATCTCTATTATAAGTTTCGCCAGTTCTTAAACATTTTTCTCTTAAGTCGTAGTAAAGCCAAAACCATGAAGTTAAAACAGGAGAGGGGTAAACTATCAGCTTGTCAGCTAACCTAAAAGCTTCTCACAACCGAGAAGCTGGAACTCTAAGGTTGGTCTTAATTTCAGATGGTATGAGATCTTAATAATGCCAGAACGGACTGTTGCGACTAAGGAAAGTAATCTGGAAGATACTTAATTCACCATAGTTGGCTCATAGAGGTGAAGTAGTACTAGTAGGTGAGATGTCTAAAAATCCATCACATGTTAAAAACTTGATGAAATTATCTTCAAGCTGGTACCCCATCACATTCTTGGGACTTGACAACATTGTGGCAGCAATGAGCAATCCCATGTCACTAACAGAAGAACTCGAAGCAAGTACGCCGTTGCACTAATTAATCAGAGATTCTTGATTCCAAAAACTATCTTGCGAATTTCGCTAAGTCGCGCTATCTTTCTTGGGAGCTTTCATCACTTCGGTGAAAATCATCCTAACTGTGAGATGTTGCGAATCAGTGGTGTTCTTGGCTCGGCTGTGTCAGTCAAAGTGGGTGGTGATGTGGAGGGAAAGCGAAGAGAAAGGCCTAATACTGAGCAAAGATTATTCTATGTACTTATAAAATTTGCTTGCATTGAAAGGGAATGACACCATCAGTTCTTGTTTGACCCGTATTTTACGGCAAACAAGTCGGCTCTTTGTTCTTCACTCAGCCCCCCAACCTAACTTCAATTTCTTAACCCTAACCTCCATGTTTCTAACTACCCATTTGTACTCAAATCATTTATACCTCACGAGGTTAGCCTAGCCTAGGTTTTGCAGAGAAACAGATCAAGTGATATGCATGTGAAGTTTCAGTTGTTCAAATTCTCACTCGGTTTATGTTCAGAGAGCCGATCAAAGTGCCATGCAGGGGAGATGCAATTAAGTGACTGTCAGTTCATTGTAGTTGTAGACACAAGTGAAGCAGGTAGCTTTACTGTACCAAGACAAAGTAAGTGAGCCTACTGTCGAACAAATTTTGGCCGCTACCCGAGTTGTAGGAATCTCCTTCCGATTTCTCATATAGTGACAATCAATAATCGCTAAATATTTCTAGTGACTTTTCTGCTAACACTTCAAGCGACAATTTTTAGTAGCATTTTTTTAGCGTCATTGAATAAAACCTAGTAGAAACATGTAACAACCATTAATGTTGTTATATAGAGGATTGAGAAAAGATTCTCTCAACTTAGGTAGCAGCAGAGCTAGGTTTCAAGTTATGGCAACTCTATTTCCCTTTGGATAAGTGGTCTCTAACAGCTTGGTGAGGGGGGGTTAGGTTAATTAGAGATTAAGCATTGTCCCCGGAACGTGTTACCCATTTTCAACTGCAAATTAATAAACAGACATTCTAGTCTCTAACATGTCAAAGTATACATGGGAGCCATGCCAAAGAATCTAATCATGAGCTAAAAGCAGGAATTTGGAGCCCCATACTGATGAGTCTTCTTCCTCAAAGATTTTTATGTATTTTGTTCCTACTCATGTACACAGCATGACCTTCTAGGTCGTCCAACTATTGAGAAAAACATAACTAAAGTTTTCTTCCTGAAATCTGGGTCAGCTTAGCAGCCTTAGGTTTCCATTTTTGCAAATGGCCAAGAACTCTTTTCTTTATTTTTTTAAGGCGGGCGAATAACATGATCCATAAATATTTTGTCAATTAAGAAGACTTGAAGGTTTTGTCCATTAGAAATATTTGCATGTCCGTAACTTGAGAAGTTGTTACCTAGAGGTGTTAATCACGTTGAAAAGGGATAATGATCCTCTGTTGTATAGCATCTCCGCTGTTACAGCTTTAGTGACAAAAGATTTATATTAAAGCGGTTGGCGTTGTTGCTAAAATCCATAGCAACAAACTTTTGTCGCTAAGAATTTTTTTGACGATTCTATTGCAGGATGTATAAGAGAGGAGCCTAGTCCATTGAAAATTGGCATAGGCTAGCCTTAGGAAAAAGCATAAGTTGAACTTTGGTTGATGAAAGAGCACTAATACCTCTTCATCAAAAAAGGAATATAGATTTTCTTAAAGCAAAAAAATGTTAATTTAGCTTCACTCAGGTTTAATTAGCAACAGACCTCATCATGAACTTTTAGGCCCAATTTCTGTTTCTTAACAGGGGCTGGGCCTCTTAAGGTTCCCAAATAGTGACCTTACTCATTGACTACTGTTATCAGAACTTAGAAGGCCTCTAAGGGAAATGCGAATCCAATATGTCTTCGAAGGGCTTTGTGAAGACCATATGGGAGGACGGCCTGAATTGTCCATGAAATTGGTACATACCCTTTCGGGTAAATTACCAACACCCTTTCAAAGTTTATTTGGAAGGATAAATTTTGGTTTCTACCCGCGTTATAAGCAAACAGTTATATTTTTCATACAACGACGACTAATGTTGGCTAAATATAGGTGATGGCATATTTGTTAAGACCTTCATCAACAATTTTTAGCAGCAGCACTGTTTTAGCGTCTGTAGATATGAAAAATAGTTAGCGACTATCAAGTCTTGTTATTTGGTCTATTGTAGTTATCTTCCTATAGCATCGGTAGATGCCAAAAAAATTTACTTTTCGAGTTTCAAAGAACTTGTACAATTGTCCACAATTGACTTTAACCCAAAAAAAATTAAAAAAAAAACTCATGTGGTTTGATAGGGCTATTATAGCTATCTATAACTTCCTATTTTGATAAAGAATAGGTGTTTCAACTAAATTTTGATTGGATGAGTCATTTTGTGCTCTGGGTTTCTTCGAACATGAATATTTTCATTCTTCTTCTTGGAACTCTTGGATGAGAAAAACGGCCTAATTATTTCTGTAACTAAGAAGACGGACTATTCTGTAACATTCTAAAAAGTAACTTCTTTACTCTCGTAACTTGATTCTCATTTTAATATTATTCTCCTCGTTAATCTCAAAAGTTGTTTATGCAAACTAACTAATTGGCACAGCTGATTGAGTGATGACTCATTTGTGTTTCCAATAAGACGTGTGGGCATGACCTCCACGTACGCTACGGCAATGGCTGGTGATGCGAACTTTTGTAGTTTCAATCATATTTAGTGTAATACATATCTGGACAAGAGGTCGCCTGTAATGAAAGCTGTTGTTGTACTAATATGACTAGGAAATTCTACAACTTTGTCCATGTTATGGGGGCAACAATAATCAATAATAGCTCCTCGCTTTAAATGAAGGGGACGTGGTGCCTTTGTAAGCACGAGGTGCGTAAGACAAACGGGTAGAATTTTCTTCTGCTAAGTGTAGTACGATTAATAGTTTTCTTACCATTAGCGACGATTAAGAAAGTAGAAAAAACTTTGTGATTCAATTAAAGGTTGTTTATGTCGGTTCGAGCTAGAAATGACCATGCCTGTAAGACGTGAAATATTGTCCCTCTTCCTAACTTTGACTAACATTGTTTTAAGTTGGTACGAGTTAGAAAATACCATTTTTTTGTGTAAAGTGAAATCTATGTTTATCAAACTTGGAATACAGCTCAACGAGTCCACCTCGAACAACCGAGGGCAAGGGATCATGGTGGCAGGATGCAAGGTCGGCCTTCATCCCTCGAGGTGAGATTTAGATCCCCTGCTGTAACCCATCATGCTGTAACCATGGGTTACAGCAGATGTGATGTCCCCCTTACTGAGAGAAAAGGAAGAGAGAGAGAGGGAGGATGGGTTACAGCAGGGATCGAAATCTCTCAACGTGAGACTGCTTGAGATCTAAAGAGACGTGTTTAGGTGATTAGGACCGGGGGTGCCACAGTTGTCGGACGTCACGTGAACTGTGGTGAAACAAAGTACGAACCCATTCTTGCAATGACATGTGGGCCTCTCAAGCTGGGTCAAGTGTTACATAGGCCCATCATCTACCTACTACGGTATAAATGTCTGGCATTGGCATAAAGCAAAAACAAAAAGGAAATCATAATAGTAGCATAAGCCGTGTCAATTTCACCACTCGTATTACACTTATACGAGATTCCCCCTTCTATCTATATTTATATCTATACATATATAAAAGCACGTATGAGCTTAAATGATTAATCTTTTCTTTCTTTAAAGTACAATTTTCTAATTGACATTTTCATAAAAGATTAAGGGTAAGTAAGAGTGTCTTTTACTAATAACATTTCTTTTCCATTAAATACCCTTTCTAAATTAGAGTTTTATTTAAAAATAAGGGTGTTTTGGACTTCTCATAGAATATCAAGCATCTTTCCATATAATACCATTATTGGAATATATGTTTTTGTTAGAGTTAAGGATTGTTTTGACTTTTGGTTAAAAAAATTTCTTTTCATTAAATACCTATTTTTAATAAGGGTTCTTTTTACTTTTCATATAATATCAAGTCTCTTTTGTTAAATTATCTTTATTGGAATATATGTTTTTAACAGAGTAAATGGATGCTTTGACTTAAACTACAATAGAGTTACTATATCTTCACCGTCATATTCGATTAAAGAAAACAACTTGTAGAGAACATAGTTTCTAAAGCCTTTTTCGGAAAAAAAAAAATATAATATACCTAAGCTAGATTCAATCTTTTTTAATTTTGTATTTCATATGTATATGTTGATGTGTATGCTACAGATTTAAATTATTCAGCATGTATATAGATTTCAATACAAAATATTAAAACATTGAAACTGTCGTAAACCTGAATTAAGTTTGATTCTAGATATTTAATACAGACATATTGACGTAAGGAAGGTATCACAAAGTTAGAGGTTTTTTAGAATTTTCTAAATGCATATGTAATCTTGACTGTGGTTAAATGGCTAATTCTTTTATTTTTTTTCCCCTTAAGATGCTCTTTTTAAACTGAAATCTTCACTTGAAACTTTTTTTCCCATCAAATACTCATTTTGAATTAGAGTGTTATTAAAAAATAAGAGTGTATTTGGCTTCTCTTAGGGCATCAAGCATATTTTCTTAGAATATCCTTATAGGAATATATGCTTTAGTTAGAGTGAAGGGTTCTTTTGTCTTTTAGGGAAAAAAAAACTTATGAAAACCTATAAAATCACCCTTGAACTCCTGCGTGTTTTTTTATCACCAAAAAAATTTCTACCAAAATCTACTGCTTCCATTCACGTTAAAGCTAAACTACCTCAAGCTACTACATCTTCTCCATCAGTTTCGATTAATGAAAACAACTTGCAGATAACAATACTTTCTATTGCTTTCAAAAATATAAACATAATCTACTTAAACTAGATTGAATATTTTATCAGAAACTTAATCCTTTTTAAAATTTAGTATTTCCGATTTGTATGTTGCTGTGTATGCTACAAATTTTAATTATCATGCATGTATATATATTTCAATGTAAACATTTTCGTACATTGAAACTATCATCAAACTGAAATTTAATTCTAGATTTCAATTACATACATATTGGTGTAAGAAAACTATAGTAAAACTGGAGTTTCATTAGAAAAATTTAAATGCACAAGAATTGATTTTATCATACAATTTTGTTCCTAATTATAATTTGAGTTCGTGGGAAGTACATAATTCTATATTCGTATTAGAGTTATTGGAATACCCTTATTTCATGACAATATATCTTTAATATGGTTATTGTCTTTCTATGATGTGTTGTATCCCGAGGTATCATATATTTACATGATAACATGTTTCATATGGCTATTGTCTTCACATATTTCACTCTTGTAAAGTGATAGGATTAGATGAACCTCAATTAATAAATACTCCAATTTATTTCGGCTCAAATGATTAATAACTTTTTTTAACTTGAAAATTCTCAAGTTTTTATATGCAAGGGTTAAATAACTAAATATTTTTTTCTGAAAAAAATATTTTTAAATTAAATAGTTCTCTAAATATTTTGACTTTTTAGAAGGTGAGGCTAAATTACTTCTGTTTTGGCTAACTTTAAATATTTTGTCACTAAAGAGGTTCATTAATGCATCTTTTAGTGACAAAAGACTATTAATATAACCAAAACGGGTAAAGATCTAGCCCTAGCGTACAAAATAATCTCAAGCGATTAAAATAACTACATATTTTTTCATTAAAAATACCCTTTTAGAAATAAAAGGTTTACTAAACTTAAGTATATTTTTACTTTTAAGAAAGTGAGCCGAAACTACAATATTCTTGGTTAATCATAAACAATTTGCTACTAAAGAGGTTAAAAGCATAACCTTATCAAAACATGACCTTAAAACTTATCAACATCAAAATCGATAAAATGAGCACCTTAATTGTCTCTACTTCTTAGAGAACCGTTCCTAAGTCCAGGTATTATCATGTTTTTAGTGACAAGAGACTATTAATATAACCAAAACGGGTAAGGATCTCGCCCCAGCGTACAAAATAATCTCAAGCGATTAAAATAGCTACATATTTTTTCATTAAAAATACCCTTTTAGAAATAATTAAAAGGTTTACTAAACTTAAGTAAATTTTTACTTTTAAGAAAGTGAGCCTAAACTACAATATTCTTGGCTAATCATAAACAATTTGTTGCTAAAGAGGTTAAAAGCATAACCTTATCAAAACATAACCTTAAAACTTATCAACATCAAAATCGATAAAATGAGCACCTTAATTGTCCCTACTTCTTAGAGAACCGTTCATAAGTCCAGGTATTATCATGTTTTTTTTTCCTATAAATTAAGGTGCACCAGCTATTACCTCTATTAACTTTTGAATATAACTACAAATTTAAATTTATTGGCATATGACAAAGCTAGAATATCTACAAGTTCGACTAGGCCTTCTTCTTTTTAATTTTATGATAAATTTATGTGTTAATTTGTGTTTTGTAAAACAGTGGATTCTTATAATTTCGGGACTCATGTCCTCGAGGTTAAGGTAAATTACAGTCAATGATATTAAATTTTAAAAGGTAAAGCCATATTGATCCGTTAAAAAAAAAAATTTGCTTATGTCGATACGTACTTTTAAAATGTTGCTACTCCCTTCATTTTGTATCTACAAGGTATATACAATATAAAATTTTACAAATCCTAACTTTCCAAATTAGGGTTTTAACTCAAATTCTCTCCCATCCCATCACCGTACCTTCCTCGGCAAGCACTCAGCGTGAAAGTCGGCAAACTGGTTTAGCCTCACTAAACACATCATCCAAGCACCGACGAACGACGATGGTGGAAGGCTGCTCTGGTGGTAGTTAATGGCGGCAGCTGCCGTGATGTTGCGTAATAGTTTGATGCAAACAAGAAATTTTATACATATTCTTTCAAATTTTAAACCCCAAATTCAAATTTTCATTTCTATTCATTTGGTTTGTTGAATTGTGATGGTTTGTTACAAGTGAGTAGAATGAGAAAGCCGTAACAGTTGATTGGGGTGAGAAAACTGAAGAAAAGTGAAAAAGCTAAAGAACACAATGATGGTGGGATGTAATTATGGTTGTGGTTGTGGTTGTGGTCGGGTTGGAGGGGAGGGGCGGTGTGTGTGTTGGGGGGGGGGGGGAGGGGGGTTATGTGTGCATATCGTCTGTGTGTGTGGATGGGTGCACGCGTGTGTGTGTGGATGCATGTATATGTTGTCTTTGTGTGTGTTGGAGCTCAAAAGTCTAAATGGATGATGGTAGTGGTAGTGGCGATAAGGCTGTATGGGTGAGATGAAGGGATGATGAATGACATTCTTAAGTGACGGGAAATTAATTTGATCTTTACATCCTTTCAGTACTTTCGTTCAATCAACGGAAATAAGTGTTATTTGTTCCAACTAATGGGCATACTTGTAATTTTACCCTAACCTCAAGGTCGAGGATGTAATTAGCCTTATAATTTTCTAAACTCTCAAAACCTTATGCCATAGGTAATATGTTTTTTTTCTTTTTATTTTGTTGATAGGTGTCTTTATTTAATGAATGATCTGGGTTACAAATTATTTTTGATGAACTTTTGTTGAATTTGTATCTATATTAAAACTGTAATGTGTATATATAAATATAGGGTGAAAATGTAGGTTTATGAACATTATTCAAGTTACTTAGTTCATTACCACTATCTGATATCAACTTCGCACATACATTTTTGTAGTATGGATTTCAAAAGGACACACACAGACACATATGTATATATACCTTTTAGATGAGTAGGTAAAATCTGTGTTAAAAATAAAAATCTTAAGGCAAATATATGCTAAATTACATCTACAACTAAATTAATAACCTTATTTTACTACTACGATGAACAAGGTCATAAATTACATCTACAACTATGTGTCCTGATAGATCTCTTGAGCTTGATTAATTCTTGATTTTAAAGATGCAACATTTAAGCTCCTAACCCATTTCATCTTACAAACGTTGTTATACATTTATTAATAATAACTTCTTCATGTTAGGCACTTTATTTTCGACAATCCTTATCGGGTTGATTATTGAACTTTCTAATACAACTTAATTATAATTCAAACTTCTTCTCAAGTTCACTTGCTAGACATATATATGCCATAAAAATATAATACAGGACAATAGACAACTCTAACATAAACGCTTGATATTAATTATCTCTAAAAACTTTCTTCACTTCTATCGTTGTACAATCAAACTTGTAGTGTTTCGTGAGAGTTAGATATTTGTGGGAGATGTTTGAGACTAATTGCAATCTCAGTGTACCTTAGATAAGATATAATATGGAACAGTCAAAATTCTGTTTAGCGTCAACTTGATGTAACGAAAGAAATAAGTATGATAAATAGTGAAAAATATTTGTGATAATTGGCGAGAAAATTTTGGGTTTGAAAGTAAGCCATGTTTTGGGTAATGAACTTTTCATATTTTGAGTATTTGATTAGTAGTTAATAACTGATTTGTTATAATCGTTTACTTATAATAGTCGTATTGATTAATTTTAAAATTTAGAATATTTGTATTTCAAATCACTATATATCGTGCAAAGCACGTGATCCTTACTAGTCTTACAAAAATATACGAAACCTCGAACCTCCCATAAATACATGTTTTGCCCTCCTTACCTTAGCTCGAGTTTGATTCTCACCCTCGCCACTACTCTCTCTCTAGAGTCATGCATCCTTATGTATCGCGAGACTAACCATTCACAGGCTCACACGCACCTCATTGAAAGGACCAAGGATCAAAGACAACCATCTACCCTATGAACAAAAGCATTCACAAGGAAATTATTGGTGTGACTTGAAAGAGATTTAAACTGAGAACACATTTTTGCTCCCGACCTTTTAAGATCATTTGATTAGAGAGTGCTAATGAGGTAAAAGGAATGGCTAACGAAGACTTGAAGTTATAAGATAGTATACCCAACGGCCTAGATGGAAAAGACCATTGATCACGGATCACAAATATTTTATAAACAATGTAGGGCACGAATGTGGCCAAATTTGAGAAGCGAGAAGTGAACTCCCATTTGGCAATAAACTTTACTTACAAACATTTCGTTCCCTTGGTTTTAACGTATAAAATCCAAGCCCATCGAAGTACAGGATTCATTCTAGACTAGGATTAATGAGATGGCAGATTACAAGATTAAGTACCACTAAATATGGATCTTGATCAAGATTTACCGTGGCCTACAATGGCCAGCAACATGCCTTTCACTTTGTTCATTCCACGCCGGCCTTTCCCAGAATTCCCCTCTGTAGCACCAAAGCACAAAGTTGAAGTAGGTGACCCTCCACCTCCAGCCGCCGCCTCCTCGTCTACCTCAAACTGCCCTGCTGAACGTGCAAGAAAGCAACTTCTCCCCCGAACAAGTAACGGATTCATGGACGTAGATGGCAATGAATATGAAGACGAGCACGACGACGATACTGAAGATGAAGAAAACGATACTGGTGACACGAGATTACGCTTTTTCTTGGAGTTTCTCAGAGGAAAGATGTTGACAAGAAACTTGTGCTTGGAAGGAAACTTCTGCTTGGACTTGGCAATTTCCATGGGACACGATTGGTAGGAGGGTGGAGGTGTGAGAGGAGGAATGAGGGAGGTTTCACAAGAAAGTGCGTGTTTTGGTGTACCTGGCTGTGACTCCCAAGTGAACGGAACAGCACCAGAGGAGTCTCCATAGTACAAGACTCTGAAAGAAGGCTCAGCTTTGGAGCTGATTTCCTTGGACAAAAATCTTGGAAGGAACTTGCTTTCATCTTGCTTAACATGGCGTGATCTTTGCGGTAAATCACGGCGGCCATTGAACATATTGGTTTCTGGGTTGATCTCACTCTGGAGACCGGAGATTTTTTAAGATGAGTTATGAGGAGAAGAGGTATATAGCTCTCTGGCTAGCTTAATGTCTGTGGGTCTTTGGGGGGTATGTGGACGCCATTAAATTTAAGGTTCTTCACTTTGATGGCTTATTATAAATAGAGCTCCCACATGCACAGTTATGGTCTGTGTTCAAGCGTTGTGCATTATATGATGCGCAATTTATGCCTAATGTGCCTCGTGGAGTTAGAATTTTTCATAATGGTAACGAGCCAAGTGTGCTAATAATTGCATATCGACCGGTTCCAATTTATTTTAAGCCATTAAACTCAATGTCAATCGGGCAAAAAGTGAAGACATAAGTAAGAGCAGTCACTAATGTATTTTCACTGTAAATTTGTACTTTCAGTTTGCTTATAAATTAATCTTAATTATTGATTAGTTCTGATCGTAATCAAAGTATGAATTCTTAGAGTGACATGACAGACTTTTCCTTTGATAAGCATAGTGTCTAAAGAGGAAACGAGATTGGCCAAATACATCAACAATTAGCCAGTATTTATTCGTAACCATAACCATAATAACAAAGAATTAAAATGGTTAGATGGGCACCTACCACCTCACCATGATTTTGTTGTACGCACAATCTAGGCTATTGATGACTGCATTGAGGACAATTTGTTCGGACCCGTTTTTATTGACACTATAACTCGGTGAAGAAAAGCAGTTGAGCCATCGAGGTGTGGGGAACCTGGTGAGGTTGGGATAATAAATGAGGATTGGTTCTTTTTTTTTTTTTTTTCTTTCTTTTGGATTTTGGACTGTCCAACCAAATTAGGAAGCTCTCTGGTGCTCGAAGCCTCGAACCTCATTTTGAGCAACAATAATTTATCGCTAAAACTTTTGGATTGTAATACTAGGGAAGATTGTGAATCAAAACTAACACTTTGTCGCAAAGATGCTATCAGAAAAGTCATCTATGAGCTTCAGCGTTAAATTTTTTTCAGGGAATACAAGCATAAGAGAAAATATTGTCACCGTTAAAATTCAGCTTGTTGTTTTTCATAAGAGCCTAGCGGAAATTCCTACTCAAAAAGTAACACCAACAAATTCTAATGAAATACAATTTGATTAGTGAGCCATTAAATTTTAGAGTAAGGCTGCTAAATTCACACTAATTCTTGGTTAAATTCACACTTTTTTTGTATCAAGAGGTATTAGGGAAGTTTTCTAACCCTTTTAGTAAAAAAAAGTGTGAATTTAAAGAGAATGGCCCCGCATGCCAAAAAAGACCCAGCCTCATGGTTGTTGAGCGGGGTTTTCCCGAACAACCTGCAACTCTGCAAGGAATTTGCTGTTCTTCGATGGTGCCGCATATCTTCACTGGACCTGGAGGATTCGATTAACTTCTCCCCCACCGGGCGATCCTTATAATAAAAAAAACGAAAATAATCTATATCCAAAAGGGTACTAAATTAATTCGTGAATCAATGAAAGCACCTCGAGAAATTGTTAGTGGGAATAGAATGACACTAAAAATTCAGGCACATTAATAACTAAGGACAATAAATGAAGTGCACAGATTTGCTTTAAACACTGAACTGCAGTTTGCACAATTTGCTTGTGTTGCTCCGGTTGAGTTAAGCCGACCACCATCCAATTATCGTGGTCTAAGCAGCTTTGTCATACATAATGAGGGCATCAATTGTCCCGTATTCAACTACCCCAACAGTCCTCAGCCTTGGGGTCCACAAAATTTATTCCTACTAAATACTCAGTTGCAATTGGTATTAATAAAAAAAAAGTTTATGAATGTTACTCATGTGGCTTAAGAGCAGAATAATTTCGTCTGTAATTACGAAAGACGTTGCTAGTTGTTGTAATAGTGGTCTACAATTATAACGTAGCATGGGTTACTATAACACACGGAGCCATATGTGACTTACGTAAACATATTCAAAATTATTGAGTTTTGACATTTGAATACTGATTCACTTTTGTTCGGAAATAAAAGTATTCGAAAACTATGAATAATTCCCTGTGATTTAAAGTTTCACTCATGCATATCGTAAATGGCATGGCAGCCCACAAGTGACATCTAGTCAGTTCCTTCATATGCGTGATAACATTCAATGACAAATGGTCATGAATGAGATATATACACTATAAGATTCAAACACAAACTATGCCTCAATATGGTAAACTTGGGATTATGGCTCACCCCAACCTCATGAGCTGTGGAACAAAAAAACAAAAACAAAACTTTCAGAGTAACAATATAAACATTTCATTCATACAGTATTTTACAAAGTCGTCTCGTGTGGTTCACTAACACAAATGACATAAGCACAACATCAAGGACCATCTTGATGGTTCTCTTTCTCATCCTACCTATTACGTCAAATACAAGATCAAAAACATAAATGCGGTAACGTCTTGGATGACCCGTAGACCAGATTACATGTGCTAATAATTTGTCAACCGGTGCATGCATGCATTACCAGCAAAGCTACTTAAGCCTTGGTTTGGTCACAAAACAAGCCATTGACATTATGTTGCCTGCCTCGAGTTTCCTTGATGATCAAGCAATAACTCCATATATGAGCACAAGAACATGAACATCTACTAATGGAGTAGTCGGGTCAGAGAGTTGGACCATACAAACAAAATTCAGAACCATGTTATTGAGCAAGAAAGAATCAACAGCGACCGTGACTTGCTGCGGATTGAGCGGCCGGCCGCAGAGTCACATGGCGAAGTGGTCACATGCGAAGTGAGTCACAGCACGTGCATTTCTCCCCTGACGGCTTCAGTTCCATCATCCACGGTGCCTCCATTCCCCACCAGGACCTGAAATTAATAAACCCAATGGGTGTACTTTGTGGGCGCCAAGGGTGATGCACACATAGCAAGAGCAAAGTCAAGAACGGTGCAAGAAGCAACAAAAGTAATAAGGCATCTTCACCCAGGTTTTAAGGCTATCAATTACTCTTTTGGATAGTAATGATAGGAGTATCCATATTTCAATAGCAAGATCGCTATGACGAAATTTTGGGAAAAGCTGGAACGCTATAGTCTTCGTTACTATCGTTCTACGTGGACATTGTTTTCTTAATTTGGGGTCAATTGCACTAGGCACCCTGAAGTAATTTTCACGCGGTAGCGTGCTGCACCACAAAGTTTTTTTTAGCTATCTGACACTCCAAAATCGCATAAATGTGGCGCCCAACACCCTCCGTCCAAATTCCCGCCAACAGCCTCATTGGATAAGTAATTTAACTTAAACAAGGGGGCATTTTGGTCAGAAAGATTAAAAAAAGGGAGGGAAGATTGCAATGGGTTTGTCAAGCGGCGCGGGGCTGTTGCCGCTGTGGAGGGCGGGGGACAGAAGCGGAAGGAAGAGAGGGTCTCGGCATCGCCGACAGGGGGAGGGATGTTGTGGATGGAGAGTGCGGATGTTGCAGCCGCGAATTCTTTGATGTTGATATGCATTACTCCGTGACGAGGGAGGGAGCGGTTGGGGGGTCAACGTCGCCGACGAGGGAAGGACTGTCGGCGGAGAGTGCAGCCTAAGATGCGAAAGAGGGGCAAGGGACAGCGGCGCAGGGCTGTTGCAACCGTGGGGTGGAAAAAGACTCTGCCGGCGTGAGATGCCAAAAGAAGGGCGCGGGGCGAGGGGGAGAGAAGAGGAAGAAAGGCAGAGGATGAGGTCGGCGTCGTCGACAGGGGGGAGGGGCGCTGGCGGTGGAGGGGGGACACCGGCGTGAGATGCCGGCGCAAGGGGGTTGGCGGTGCAAACGGCTGATAGAGATTAGGGTTTATGTGATGTTCCAAAAATGCCCTCCTAAGTTCAGCTTATTAATTATTTTTTTGCCGGAATTTGGCCAGAATTTGGACAGAGGGTGTTGGGCGCCACACTTATGCGATTTTGGGGTGGCAGATAGCTAAAAAAAAAATTGTGGTGCAGAACGCTACCGCGTGAAAATTTCGGGGTGTCTAGTGCAATTGACCCTTTTCTTTGTCATGTCATTAAGGAGAGAACGTGAACCATAGTTATAAGAAGAGAATCACACTATCCGATTGAGCCGGTTTAAAAGGTGAACCAATAACGAGAACGCTACAGTATTCGTTACTATCCTTTTACGAGGGTCTTTTCTTTCTTTGCTCCATCGTAGTTATATGTTGGGAGAATGTAAAGTATGTCAACGAAAGTATTCTCCTCAATTGTCACCCCTAATGCATTCTTCTCATTTAGATGGTCATCAGTAATCAGTGTATGGAAAACTAGGCTTTCACAAAAGTAGCCTGGATTTGACTAAGGAAAGCCTGTTGTGGCTAGCAATTTTGGGTGTGTTACCCTCAAAAGCTTTCTGTATGACGGTGAAAACAAGAAGTAATCGTCTTAGAGCCCAGCCTGGGTATATGGGCTTGTCCAAATGCTTAAAAAAGTTATCCTTTTAGCAAAGGTTGAGCTCACTATGGGCTACCATTGAGCATGCACTGCATTTAAGCCCCAAAAGGGCTAGGTTGGGCCCTTTTTCATGATCCACTGGAAGTCAAATTATTGGTTCTCCTTGATAAAGAAAATTGGAGAGTTTTTTTTCTGAAGCACTGTTATGCTTGATTGATCAAGGAAAAAGGTGTAAGGTGATGCGATAATTCATTAATAGCGTGAAATGGGCCCTAAAAGTTTTGCTATAGAATTAACGAATGGGCCTTCCGCCCAGTTAGAGGGCAGGCAATTCATCAGCCCAATTTTGGTGCGAAGTCTACTTTTTGGCCCCTTGGGCTCAACTTTGCCCCTTACATTAGGCTCCGTTTGAAAACGTTTCCGTTTTGAAGAACATAAACGCGTTTGACACACAATTTTCGTTTTTTTCTTCAGGTTTGAAAACTAGTTTTTAAAACAGGACTATTTTTTTCCATTTAAGAGTTTTGGGTTTTCAGTTTTGGTTTTTATTTTGAAGCCACAGCCTGCCACCACTGCCGGCAGCCACCGCCACCCCCCACCACCTCTACCGCAAACCAAACTCAAAATAAAAAGTGGGTAATCAAACACCCAAAAGAAAAAACTCAAAACAAAAACTGGGTAATAAAACACCCGTTTGTTTTTGCGGGTGTTTTATTACCCAGTTTGGGATTGATTATGGGATGGTCAAACCTGATTTAATCTAGATTAAATCACGTTTGTGGGTGTTTGACAAAAGAGATTAAGAGATTTGATCTATCTCCAAAAGTTAAAAACTGATTTAATCCATAATCCTCAAAAGTGAGGATTATGAAATAATCACTTTTTCATAATCAGGGTTGACCTTATAATTTACCATCATATCCCCATATTTATTACAAAAAGACATCTCATACCCCTTAATTAATTAGATAGTTTCTTGAGGTTATCTCTTCAAATGATGCAAATGGCAAATATGATAGCAATGAAGGAGACACTCCATTCACCGGTGTTATTGAGGATGACATTTACATGACCAATGTTCGTGATGCTATCCGTGATGCAATTTCTGCTAGATAATTTTTGTTTCCTTAAGATAAACTTTAATTTAAAATAAAAAAGTAATAACTTTTGTAGGTGCGTGAAAATAATTATTTTCATAATTTATTTGGGCATTATAGTTATTTACGAATAAAAGTTATGTTAACGTTGCTTGAATATTAAAAAATTATTTATAGAGTGTCCTCTATGATCGTTTTGTCACAGTGAAACTTAAGTACTTTTTACATTATCAATGCAATTCTCGAATTTATTAAAAAAAAAAAACCAAAGATCATGAGATTCTTACAAGCTTGATAATGTTGCTGGTGGATTGTTATAATGGAGGCAAGTTGGTGGTGGTGAGTATCAAAAAGTGGCACAGTTCCTTTGGCGATTGACCTTTTGTTAGTTCCTGCAATCACGCAAAAGCGCTCGATCGACCACTGATAATGGTGTTGCAAAGTTAACTTGCATGTGTTGCTCCTCAACTTTTTTCGTCGGTCAAAGCTTCATTGGCCCCAACGGTAGCCCTTTTAAAGCATGGGTTTCCCCAATCTCTGCCAAACATAAAAGAGCAATCAAAGGAGGGAAGATATTGATCCGATGCTTAGCTTTTTTGCTTCGAGGTGGGGTGGATGGTTGGTGATTACAAACCAAGGGTAATCATTTCTACGATCCATGGAGATATTTTCTTTTTTTACGACTTGCACCTCTTTCTTGGATAAGTAGTTTTAATTTCGTGCGTTGTACCGGAAGCGATATGTTACATCAAACTTAAACATGCATATCATGACGTACTGTTGTTATGAAGAGTAAAAGGATTTGGAAAAGATTGCAGACGACTGAAAGAAGACGATGTGAGTTGTATTTATCTTTTGACTTTAAGAAGGTACTGTTTTCTAAATTATGAAAATACACATTTACCAGAATAATTTTTAGGGATTAGCTTAAGAGTGGAATTCATAAATAAATTTTTGTTACCAAAACTTTGAAAAAACCAAAGAAAGAGTAGGATATGTGAGGGAGGGATGCAGATGAAAGATTCTTCAAATTTGAAGAGTTTATGTAAGAAAATGGAGGTCCTTCAAGTAAGCGTTTACTTGGTAAGATTGCAGGATATATCGATATATAGGTATGCTTTATTAAAAAAATTCTATTTTGTACAAATTTTTGCGAATAATTGTGAAATCAGATTTTAATTGAATTAATGTAGAAGCGATAATTATGAAAACTTGACTAAATTGCTATAATTATAAATTACTTTAAATGACGAGGTTAATTAAAGTTTCAACGTTTAATTGATAAAATAAACTTTAACAGATTGGTGATTGAGAATCAAATTCAGAAAGGGAAGTAATAATTTAACAACCAAATTCAAAAAGGGAAGTGATAATTCAAAGTTACTAAAATTGGTTTTATATAAGAGAATAAATTAAATCCATGTGACGAAAGGAGGAAATGTCCACGTAAGTGGTGATGTGCTAACATTCTCTTATCTTCAGCTTTCATATAAGGCGACCATCGCCACGTGCTCGCGCACACGCGCGTGTGCGAGAGAGAGACTGCGCGAGTCACCAAAGATAATAGAAAACCACAAAAATAACCATTGCTCTGCAAACGTGGGAGACTTTGAAGATATAAAGAAAATGATAGAATTGAAAGTTGAAAGAAGATTTCACCACAAGGGTGTTTATCCTTAATAACAATATATATTTTATAATTTCGTCGGTACTTTTTTTTTGTACAGTGATGAGTGCTTTTTCTCTTTTGACTTTCGAACCAATTCTCTGTTTGGGGTGTGAATTGTGATTGTCCTATAGACAAAAAGGTAAAATTCAACTCACAGGGTTGTGGACGATCATCTTCGATGTCATTGACCCGGCTCAATGTTAGTTAGATTGAAGCAAGTTTCAAGTAAAGAAAAGAAGAATTGGTATAATGATTATTGACATGAAGTCCCGAGAAATAGCCGTAAAAGTGTAAAAGCTGCAAGAAGTGCCGTACTGATTTTTGGAAATTGTTTTTCAATTTTTTGGAATAAATAGTAAGAATATTTCACCAAAGAGGAACATAAACAATGGCAATATTTTTTAAGAAAATAATTTATTAAATATATTGTCAAGTAGTAAAAGTTTTTTATGATTAAAAAATATATATATTTTTTGTCGAAGTAGAAAACTTACTAATAAATTAAGTACAAGACATGAACTTTGTTACATCCACAGAATGGGCTTGAAGACAAGAAAGGGAAAAAGGAAAGAAGGTACAAAGTTAATGCACACTGCATTCAATTTCACACCAACTTCTCTTTTTTAGCTGTTACGCGTCTCTCTTTCTTTGTCCCTGCACTCCATGCTGCTCAGTGCTCAGTGATTGCACACACACACACACTGAACAGTGAACAGTGAACACTGCAGTGTTGTTGTGTGCACTGCCTTTCCTTCCATGGTCCCAAAAGGCCCCGAAAGCCAACATCATCATCACCTGCACATTCTATCATCATTCTCGTCATCCCCAGAAATCCACCTCCCTCGTATTAAACCACCATATACTTAGCCAGTAGCACCATCTTCATTCCAAGAAGCCTCTGTGACTTGGCGTAGCATGGACGAAAGGCAAGAACCGAATGACACTGCAGCGCCTTGTGCCGACCAAACTGGGTCCGAGGCGACGAGGGGTGCAAACCCCAGAGCTGAAATCGACACTTCACCCCCGTTCGGGTCGGTTAAGGAGGCCGTGACCCGTTTCGGCGGCAGTGGCTCTTGGATCCCCCTTCACGTGCTCCGACTTGCCGCTGATGTGAGTTTCGCTTTTTTCTCTCCATGAACTTACATTTGGCTTCCTGCTAGCTGATACTCTCAGATTCTAATCGTTTCCTTTGAAAATAATCTAATGATCCTCCGGGGAGAGATTGTAGAGAGTTAAGATTCTCTAATTGCTAAAAAAGGTAGAATGTTTATTTACGGGTTCCTCTTAGGTTAGGCCTATTGTCAAAGTTGCCATGGCTTTGGCCTAAGCAATGTACAAGAGACTGAAACATGCGGCTTAACTATGCACAAGCATTCAAAGTTGATGTTGGTGTGATAAATAGCCGTTAGAACTTTGCCATTAAGGCTAGTCTTCTCTTAATTCCAAGTGCAATGGCTTATTTGTGTGCTTAACTGCTTATTATACGATGTTCTGAACCTTGGCCAAGACTAGAAAAGTCCCAGGACAAACGAAACGTGCTATATGAAAGTTGTGTCAAATACCACAAGTAGCCCTTAAGCTCCCCACAAGGATCACCGGATAGGGATGGAATGCAGGTGTACCTTTTGAAAATTTCATCAGCTTCTTGATTGTCTCGGGGGTTCTTTTCCCTGATCCTAGATTTCAGTTTATCAGAACTACAGAGTAACTACGTTGTTGAAACTGTAAAGTTTACTAGTACTAAATAGCATTGCGAATTTGCGATTAGTGACCAGCCGACTTTATCTCCCTGAATACTGTAATGGAGGCTTATCTGCATCTATCAGATAAAGCCACTTGCTCTGTGACAGTCATGGAGAGCTCAATTTCCAATCTGCCGGTAAAAGTCTACATTGCTCTAGAGATGCTTTCTACACCTTGCAGTACTGCAGAAGAGCCAGATTTCTCTTCTGTAAAACTAGAGAGATTTAGAGAGTCGGGTGTTATATGATCGCTATCCCATTATAATGAACAAGCAAGTGGCAATGCAATCTCAGCTCCCTGATCAAGTTCATGTCACGTGAATACAAAAGTAGTTCTACTAACAATGACACAAATAAGAACAAGTATCGTAATATTATGTAAGGAATATGCTCGATTTCTGCTTTTAAAGCGGGAAGATGATTAAACTCATACCAAATCATCTCGCTACTCGTCTGTCTAAAAATGTGGGAGCTTCGGGCTTCAAAGAACATGCTTTGCTTGCAACACAGTAGGAAATTTTGTTGTTTATACGGCACTAATTGAATTGCAGTTATTCTAGCTGATCTGTAAATAGATGGTGGGATCAAAGTCTCAAGATGTAAATATTTTTTGTGCAAAGATTGAAAACTTCTAGATAATCGAGTTTAATTTCTTATAATACCTTCATAGTGATCAGTACAAGTGTTGCTTCTCCTCATTCAGTTCATAGCATTCACTTCCTCACTAGCTTAGATCTTTAGCCACTAAATTTGAAGAAGGAGGCACTCACAAGCTTAGATCTTTAGCCGTTACATTTGAAGAAAGAGGCAGAAACAAGGGACAAAGAATGCACTGCTCTGGGGTGTATAAGCACACAAAAAAGGATTAGATAATCTTCAGGCTTTTTTTCAAAACTCTGCTATCTACCTGTTTTGTACCAGTCATGGTTGGAGAGGATAGAGGCATAATATTAGTGATTCACCATAAAGTGATGATTATTTGACATCTCATCCCCCGTGAATTCAAGATTAAGTTGTGCGAGTTTTTTGATGAGCAGCACGGAGTCGAGGAATTTGACATTGATAAAGTGGAGAAGCAGGCTACTGAGCTGGAGAAGGATCTGATTGTGAAAGAACGAGAAACACTTGAGGTCTTGAAGGAACTGGAAGCAGCAAAAAGAATTGTTGAAGGATTAAAAATGAGCTTAATGAAAGAAGTGTCTGCATTCATGGAAAGTCTTGATATGAGTCCAGACTGCCAAATGTCAACTCCCAATGAGAAGCCAGTGGCGAGTTTGAGCTTGTGCAATGTTCCATCGCCTGGTTTAATCTTGATGGAGTTGAACGAAGCAAAAACGAACCTCAACAAAACCACAAATGATCTTGCTGTAATTCAAGCTGCCGTCGAGTCCCTGAACAAGAAAATGAGAAAAGAGAAACTGTTGCTTGGAAAGAACAGTGACAGGCAAATGCAAAATTCTGCAGGACTGTTCTCTGGTGAGCAGAATCACGACAGAGAAAGGGTGAACATGCAGGTGGCCAACCATGGACATAGTCACGGTGGTCTCAGGAGGGAGCTCCAACAATTGAACTTTGAGGCAGAGCAGTTTAAAAAAATGGAAGAAGCTGCAAGCTATGAGGTCATGAAGGCAACCACAGAGATGGAACACACAAAGATGAGTATTAAAATGGTTGAAATGAGATTGGCAGCAGCCAAAAAGATTGAGGAAGCAGCTAGAGCAATGGAAGCTGTTGCCCTTGCTGAAGGAGAGGCTCTATTAAAACGCGAGAGGTCATCAGAGGTTTTCTTGCAAAAGCCCGAGGGAATAACTCTTTCATTGGAAGAGTACTCTGCCCTTACGCAAAAAGCTCAAAAGGCTGAAGAGCTTTGTCAAAAGAAAGTTATAGGTGCCAATGTCATGCACCATAAGAATGACACTAAGCTATCTAAAGTTGCCATTCTAAAGAAGTTGGAGGAAACAACAGAAGACTACAAATACAGTAGAAAGTCCCTAGAAGAGGCTTTGGGCAAAGTGAATGGTGCATATAAAAGAAAACTTTCTGCAGAAGAAGCCTTTTTCAGTGGGAGGCCAGAACATGGTCAAATGAGATGCTCAGTGCTCAACTCCCATGCATCTCATGCTCATGGTGATTCTCAGTTACTTGATGGGGGGCGGTCAAACCTTACAAATGATAAAGCGATGCCTGTTTTGAGGTCATCGATTTCAATTGGGGACATACTGAGCAGGAAACTGATTCTGGAAGATGATATCGTGGTGGGGAATCATATGGATGGCCACACTGAAAGACAGCAGGTGTCTCTAAGCCAAATGCTTCGCGAACAAAGTGGTCTTATATTACATCCTCCAAAAGCTGCGAAAGAAGGAAGTGTTGACAGGCAATTCTTTTCCCAGAGGAAGAAGTTTGGTTTCATCCATGTATCACTTCCATTGACAAGGCAAAGTAAGAAAAAGGTGCAGCCTTAGAATCTGAGGTGACGCCGTCAATAGAAGAATAAACTCTTGCTCTTGTGTACTATCCACCTCTATAGGTTTGCTTATTTTGTTGGCTTTGAGAGATTGATTGTTATTTTAACATGTACTGGTGTTTTGTGACTGTGATGGTGCTTTCTTCTTATAATGTATGTATCCGTTTTTCTTCAAGACTTGAGCTGGTGAGTTATTTTACATTACCTGCTAACTGCTAGATGCTTGAAATAGTAATGAATCTTATGGTAGTTTCAGTTGAGATAAGAAACAAAATAGAACTACTTGGGGTGTGTGTGCGCGCGCGCGTGCGCTTTTGTGTGTGTGCGTGTTTCTGTAAACGGATATCATATCAGCTGATCTCAGTTTTGACTTAAAGCGGTTTTCTTAAGGTTAACCACAACTACCAGATTATGAAGCCTCCTCCTTCCGATTTCTTTGGTAGCAGCCCAACGACCAGCAGACCAGGTTTTTTATGAATGTATTAATCAAGTTGTTTCCACTTAATTGTCTTTATAAAGATCCTATAGCCAGAGTAAGAAAAATCAGAAGAATAAAAAGGCAAAATGGCTGCTAGTCCTTCCGAGCAGATGTATCCCTGTTTAATGACCTGATGATCCCATCTGTGAGGAGCTAATCATCTTGCTGCTCTGCTGCCTTACTGCCCCTTTACTGTGTGAGAACCACAAGACATAATCCACTTTGTTGTATCCCTAGAGATTTACCACAAGAGACTTCGATAGCGTTTGAAAATCATTGGATTTTTTGTTTTTTCTCCAGTTTAGTAAATTGAAGAAAAAAAACGCATTTGAAACACAATTTTCGTTTTTTTCCCCTATGAGTTTTTAAATCAATTTTAAAACATAACTGTTTTTTAAAACTCCAATTTAGGAGTTTTGAGACCACCACCATCCTCTCACCGCCACAGCCACCTCACACCGCCTGCCACGACCTACCGCTGGCCACCACCGGCGACTGCGGCTGGCCACCGCGCCACCCCACCACCGCCATCGCAACCACCACCAAAGAAAAAAATTAAATTTTTTTTTTTGGGTAGTTAAACACCCATTTGTTTTTGTAAAAAATAAAAACTAAACTGGTTTTGATTTTTGTTTTTTTAGAAACAGAAAACTAAAACTATAAGTGATTTCAAACAAATTCGAAGAGATTTTGCAGTTTATTTGTTGCTAGAAGCCCGCTTTAATTAGCTACAAAGATACGAAATATTTCCCATTTTCAAAAGAAATATGCTGCCTTTAACCCCTTAAAATTTTTGGGTACTCATCATTTTTCAGGGTAAACCGTTTTTTACACGGTAGCACACGTGAAGTCTTCTAATCGGTGATAGCATAACATTAAGATTTTTGTCCCTCTTTCTCTCGCTACAAGATTTGAGGGATATTGGTCATGTGACCAGATTGACCATAATGTACGAGTACTTTGGATCAGTGATTCATAATAACGTAACTATAAAGAATGTGGGATATTTTACATACAGTTTGGTACTGTATAAGAGTACTTTACTGTTCTCAGCGTCTTTAGAGTTTTCTATCAAATATCACATATAATTTGAAATCCTAAGAGATGAAATTTTAAGAAAAATTGACCTTCACCATGTAATTATTTTCATGGAATGTCCTACGGCAAAAGACATCTGGAATCAGGCTCTGTAGGAAGCTTCAACTATACCAGACTTTCAGCTCATGAACTCAATTATTACATCATGCTTGCCAAAAGTTCAGAGGAAAGAGCTTTAGGGCTAGACTTAGCAAGTTAGCCTTGGCTCTAATAGTTTACAGTATTTGGGAAAAGAGAAACCAGAGAATCTTCCATGGCAACCAACAAAGATGTTCTGAACCCATGTCAAAATTGCAGAAGTGGATGTTCTATAGAGTTTTGAGTTGAAAAAGAGCTGTGGCAACTCAAACCAACAAGCAATTATGCTGTAACTGGGAGCTGTCACTGACAATATTAGAATCTGGAGTTGTTGAGATGTAGTTTTGTTTTTCTTGCAATGTATTAGAACTTTATGCAATTTTCTTGCAATGTTTTTCTTGCAATGTTTTTCTTGCATCTTTGTCGGATCATCTTACAACTTTATGGCATAGTATTAGAAGGTCTCAGAAGCACCCCGACATGGTAAACGTTAGTCTCATGCATACGACAATGAGAGTTGATAATCTCACTGCATAAGTGAATTAGTCACCTCTGTAGCAATACCATTCAACCCCACCAGTGACCATGACGAGTACACATGTGAAGATGAGGACTTTTCAGAAGGGTACTTCAATGATAATTTAAGTTTTGTGAATTCTTTTAGGGCTAATTACACCTATGTCCCTGAGGTTTGGGGGTAATTACACTCAAGGACACAAAGTTTCAAAATGTAACACTTATGTCCCAAAAATGTTTCAAATGTATCACCCGTGTCCAACCGTTAGGGTTCCATCCAAAAAATATACTGTTCACCATTTTGTATTTTAAAAATGACAATACTACCCTTGTACTGTATATATTGAAAAATATATGTTTATTATTATATATGATTTATTTATCAGTTTTAGTTTTAGGATATTCTTGAAACCCTAATTTGCAAATTAGGATATTCTTGAAACCCTAATCTGCAAATTAGGATTTTCTTGAAACCCTAATTTGCAAATTAGGGTTTTCTTGAAAAAAAAATTCAATGTTCAAATTAGGGTTTTCTTGAAAAATATCCAATGTTCAAATTAGGGTTTTCTTGAAAAATATCCAATGTCTTCCCCGGCTAACTCATCGGCAGCCCCTTCCCCTCGCCCCACGCCGGCAGCCCCTTCCCCTCGCCCCACGCCGACAGCCCCCTCCCCTCGCCCCACGCCGGTAGTCCCTTCCCTCTTACACGCCATGGCAGCCCCACTATCGGCAGCACACGCGGTCGCCGGCGACTAACTCCGTTCCCCGCGCCTTCACCGAAATGCCCCTTCATCGTGCCTCTGCGAGCATCGCGCCGATGCGATCGTGCCGTTACCACTGCAACCGTCCGGTCAGCAGCCCGTCGCCGGCCAGCAACTCCGATCAGCAGCCCGTTGCCGGCCAGTAACTTCGATCAGCAGCCCCACGCTCCTTCACCGAGCGCCATCACCAACGCCTCAGCTGCCATCTCGAGGGAAGGCGACGCCGGCGACGGGAAAGGGGAAGGGGGAGGGTGGGGGCGACGGGGAAGGGGAAGGGTGCGGCGACAGGCGAAGGGTGATGTCAGACAGAAATGGCCAAATGGGCTTGGGGGGGGGGGGGGGGAAGTAATGACATTAAAAATAAGAAGATGAAATAATGGCATTGAAAAATAAATAAGGTTCCAACTCAGGTGTAATAAAGTCTTTTCATTAAAACCGTTAGGGTTTTTAAGATTCCGTTTGGTCAATGGACATAAGTGTAATTTGTCCAAACTATTGTCCTTGGCTGTAATTACCCCTAAACCTCAGGGATATAAGTGTAATTTGCCCATTCTTTTACGTACGTAGTTCTCCTTAAAAAAGGGGCGAGACATTTTATAAAGTTTTGAGTTGTACGCTATTGTCGAATAATTGAATCGCAAACGGGTCGTTTCCGGCACGGACATATGTTGTAGTCCTTCCAAACCATAGAACTCAATTGATAGTTATATACTCGGTGGATGTAACTATCCATAAATCATGTTAAAATTTTATGTTGTGCTCCATTCATCCTAATTAATGAATTGATCATATTTTTTTTGGGTTCCCAAAAATTAATCATTCTTCAATTTTTTTCATGTTTACTCTTTTTACATAAATCTTTGGTCTAATTCTTCTTCTGATGATCGATTCAACAAGGATAACCATTTTAAGGAATCAGAACGGAATTCACGTGGGCCTTCGCTGAAAGAAAAAAAAAAGAGGCTAAATCCAGGGAGACAGGGCCTGTTGATCGAGCTCGGGATCCGGCAAGTGAGTATATGGACAGACGCTCCTTGTGGGTCAATTCCATCTTTTTTTCATTCTATTTTTTTCTGCATATTTAATTCTCTATCAACCTATTTTTCTCTCTCATGTTCCACTTTCCTTCCTTCATCTCTTTTTCTCTATCTTGGGATAGAATGAGGAACTTAAAAGCGTGCAAGTCAGACACGATCAATTTTTTAGCGACAACGAGATTATCTTTCTTTTCTCGATACATATTTATTTTCTTAATTGATCCTTACCTAACTTACACAATGAGAATGTGCAGTTGAATGTCAAGAATGTTAAGTGCAAATTTTCTCCTACCTCAAATCTTTAATTTTAACCCCAAGGGGTAGTGAAAATGGCAAAGGGTCTCGAGGACGGATCATATTGAATTATAGTTCTAAACATTAAAAAAAAAAAAAAAATCTTTAATTTTACCCAGAGATCCAAATCAAAAGTCTCCCCAGTGAACGTTCTGTCCATCTGACGCAATTAAAGGGTCACCCTCCAAACGTAAGACTTCCTAAACAAAGTAAATTCAGCACTAAACCTCCTCTGCAATTGTTTCTCAGTTCGGTCCAAATCCATGTTTCTTCTTCCGTACACATCACATCAATCGAAACCACGTCAATCACCGTATGTTTAATTCCGTCAATGCCCTTCAACACCACGGTACCTCAGTTCTGTTTCTAGGGCTGATCCAGTCATTCTATCCCTAGTCGCGTCCCCCCCCCCAACCCCTCAAGAGTACTAGGTTCTAGAATTCGACAGCTGTCTGCCCACGTGACGTGTCAGAAAAGTGCTTCCCTCCCAGCCAACCACATCGCCGCACGTTTCCCGGAAACCTTTTTTACGTGTCACTTTTGTGTTGGCCACTGTACTCACACACAGTTATCGCGGGAAACTTTTCCCCCAATTTTGAGAAGTTTTTCACCTCGTAATAATTGCCACAGACCCGCGGGCTCAAAAAATTAAAAAAAGTTTACCACTCTTTATCAAGTGGGTCACACCTCAGTAATCAGCCATTTTTGCTGCCATTATTAAGACATAGGATCGTCAATTTTTATGAATTCATTTTAGATTACTTTTTTGAATAAAATATGTTAAATTCTTAGATTTTAGATTACTCTTTTGAATAAAATATGTTATTCACAGATACATAATCAGTTATACTCAATGTGTATTAATTTGTAAGCAAAATATGTCCACGTTCAGCTAAGTAATATTTAAAAAATATACTCCCCTGATGTAGGAGTATAAAAAGTACTCCATAAAATGGCGTAAAAATAGAAATAAAATATATATTTTAGCTTTAAGCTTTTCATTTGCTCTTTAAATGGCGACACCCACGGTTTATAAATATGTATAGAGCTTCAAGTGTTGGTTCCAATATGTATCAGTCAAGATGTAGGAAAAGGGTCCATGCAATCCGTCGTGCTCCTGATGGCAGCGCCTTTCAGAAATGGTAATCCCTTTTCTCTCTCAGGCACCTGCACACAGACACACGGATTTCACCTTCCATTGCGGTTTGATAGCAACTGTGCATGTATCTTTATAAGTATGTAGATGTTTACGTATGCAGTGATAAGTGTGGCGGCTTGATAGCAATTGCTCTGGCCGGTATGCATGAATGCGAGGACAAAAAGGGTGCGAAGAAAATAAAGGGCGAGATTCGGCATGTGAATAAAGTGGAATCGAGGTTTCGAGCCCAACCCAGATCAGGGTTTCGATTCTTCATGTACCACCCCTTCTCGACCACATTTCCATAATCAGATTAAGTTCTTTGTTTGTACCAAAAACGAAACAATGGGGGCTTAAGCTATTTGGATTCTGGGGTTTGTAGGGAGAGCTTTGTGCAGACCTGTGAGGACGGAGATGAGATTAGCATTGATCGGAAAGGGTATAAGACCTGGAAGAGCATGCCCGTTAAGGTATCATTTCAGTTCAAAGTCTGCTTGGTGCGTGTGTGTTTGGGAGGGAGGGGGTGTGTGATAATGTTCTGTAACATGATCTGATCATCTCTAATAAGGGCTTTTCTATGCAATTGTAAGGTGATATTGTTTTGGAAATCCCTTTTCAATTTTAGGAGAGGCTACCATATGAATGTCAAGCCATAAAGGTTGACTCAGCCTACAGTAACGCACTACTGCCAGAAGTGGATATCATGTCTCAGGTAATTGCCTAGTTGCATCATGCATGGTATTCTGAAATGCTTAATTGATCTTTAGTTTTATTCAGAGCTTTGTTTCTTGCAGCAATGCAAAATCATGCCTCTCTGTTTGTCACACTTCTGGTGTGTTTTCCCCTAGTTTCTTATTGCAAGATTGGAAATTATGGTTTGGTAGGTCTCTGATGAGGCAGATTCAGCAGCTGTTGGGAAATGTGATGAGGTTTGTCTAATTGTTAGTTGGCTAGTTGGTTTGATCCTTTGCTCTTATATATCTGGATATGACGTTCTGCTATTAATTCTGTTGGAGTTGTTGACAGAATTATGTGGACTATGAGTGCTGCGATAGTACCGAATTTTCGGTACACTTCTGAAATTAGCAATGCAAGGTTACCTTCTCTTCCCAGCCCCTCCTTTTAGTGTGTGTGCATTTTTGCAATCATCATCTTGTTGAGAGATATAAACCCCACAACGGGTATCAATTTCATATCGGGTAAATAATCAATAGCATTTTAATATAAAAGTTTTGTTGGCGTCTCCCTCATAACCAATTGGTTTTGAGGTTGATGCTTTAACATGGTATCATAGCTGGTCGATCCAGACCCGATAAATAATTAATAATTAGTTCATCGTCGTCACTTAGTCAATTTCTCCACGTGCTAGGTCTACTCAAAAATCAGTCGGGCCACACGTGAATGGGCGCGTTGAGAGATATAAACTCCACAACGGGTATCAATAGCATTTATAGGTCTCTCTCCTCATAACCAAGGTTTTGGAGTGGATGCTCTCACACATCTTACATCTGAAATAGCTACGCCCTAGTGACAACATCGTCTCTTTGAAAAAGACCTTGTTTTTTTCACGATGCATTCTTAAGTAAGAGACCAATTTGTAAGATCATATAGTGCAATCATACGAGTTCCAGATCTACTTTTAGCCTTGATGGAGAAGGTTGTAACTTGTAACATCTTTATCCTTAGTTTCTTTGCCAATTGAAACACATGATTGATCATAAAATTGTTGAGGTTCAAAGCAAGATCTCTTTTAAAAGTGACGATTGCACTTTACTTCGCATGAAGACTGGTAATGAAGTTGATGTAACCTATCTTTAGACTATTAACATCTCTTTGGACTTCCGCACTCTGCTCTAACTATACTGATTTGTACAGGGACACTTCAGTTCCATTCTTGAAGACTGAAGATTTTTGAGGCTTCTATGCGGTTCTTCGTCTCTGTGAACCAATGGCACCTCTCTGGCGATGGTAAAATATAAAGTGGGTGGAATTTTGCCATTACCTAACCTTTCAAAGGCAAGTCAACTTGGCTATTGTACAGTGAAATTAAGTGTTCAGAATGACACTAGACTTCTCTAGTTCCTATGTAATTAATTAGTTGGAGATAATGAGGACTGAGGGCTAAGGAAGCATAGTTTTCCGGATTGAAGCCCAAAATTGTCTTGGAACTTTCGGTTGTTGTAAGGAAGGGATTGAATCCTCTATTTTTGTCTTGGATCTGTCTTGGGGTTTCCAGCATTTTTAACATGAAGTCTGTACGTCGAGACTATTATGTGACTTGTACATTGATTTTGCTGATGTTATCAACCCGGGCACGTTTGAAGCACAGGGACATTGTTACTAATGATTTGATGATCGTACGAGTCCCAGATGGTGCTTATCCTTTCTGGTCGTCATGCTGGATTGGAATGCTACGTGTTATTTAGGATCTGGATCGTCTGTTGTAAATGTAGTAACTTTAGTTATAGCTGTCCGATCAAAATGAATGCACCAGATTGTGCCACGTTAGCAAAGCAGCTAAAATAGGCCAAAACGAAGCCCCAATCTTCTTTCTATAATCGCTTGCCGACGACACACATTCACTTTCCTGCGACCAAATAGCTGGACGGCAACGTCCTGTCTCCCTCTCATGCCCACGTCCAGCCGCCGTTCTAGCCACCAATCTGCATGCCAAACCATGGTTACCATCATACCTCAGCAACACCCCGATATTCTTTCTCCAATCGATTTGCCGTTCAACCTTGTCGCCAATCCACACGCCAGCTACCTATCTAGAATCCCCTCCTTCCCTAAAATCGATCGATGGGTACTTCTAAGTTACCAAGATCTAGCTACCATTGAATCGCAAATCTTCTCTCTTCATTTACCTCTAATTGCAACGTCGGTGGCGATGGATGGGTGGGGGTAGATGCGGCATGAAGATAAATGGTGTGGTGGTTAGGGATGACGAGATGAAAGAGAGAGAGAGAAGAGTGGCAGATTTGGGTAACGACGGAGTGCCGTCCATTAGCACAATAAACACGGTGTTTTGATGAATTTAAGTAGAGTTGTTGATGTGGTTTAATCTTGCGTGTCCGTTTAATCCAACAGCTGTAACTAGTTTCAACAGGTGATCCAATTCCATTATGTTACGATAGATATGACTGATCCGATATGCTTCACAATTACGACTAGCAAGGATAAGTACTAGAACGAAGACCAAAAATGACACTGAAAAACTAGAATGAAAGCTGTTGGTGTTTTTGTCCAAGTAGGTAAAACTCGGGGAACATTTTGAGTGAGAAAATATAAACGTTTTGTGCAAGTAACTTGCTGGCAGCAGTCGATGGGATTAGAAAGAACCAATATTTGACTTACCTCAAGGCTGAAACCTCTGAACTACACCAGAGAAACAACAGCACACTGCAGCAGCAATGGGCATTGATGCCAGACATTCAGTGCATTGTTCAGGAGCTTTATTCCATACGGGAATCTTCATGATTACAAGGCATTCAAAAGGCTTTTGCTTTGCTTAGAAAAGGATCTTCTTCTTCTTCTTCCTCCTCCCTCGAAATGCAGTTCACCAGTAACTTCACCACTCTGCAACAAAAGTTCTTGCCTCTAAATAGCATAATTCAAAATCAGCTCTCACCATCATGCAGTCTGTCCATCCAGCTGAATCTTGCTCGAAACAACCATGCCGCACATGTAACTATGTAAGGAAGACGCTGCTTGGAATCTTGGCATCCTTGGGGCCTCATCCTCAACCCCTCGCGCCTCTAAGGATGCTACGGATCCCATTTAGATACCCAGAATGGGGAAGAGTGCTGCACACACAAATTTCGCATGCAAAAAATTATATGAGAAATGAATGTACTAAATAACATTTTGGATATAGTTTGCGGAGTGCTCCAATTAATCTCCTTACACGAACGTGTTGACTTGAGGATCTAATGATTTAATCTTGATTTCAATGGCCCAATCTTCTTAAAATTAAGTCAAGAGATGGTGGATTCGTGATGTCGAGTTGAGGACCCTGTGACGTGATCCTGAATTAGATGACGTGGTCTTTTCAAATCGATGCAGAGAGATAACGAAGTTTTGGTGCCAATCTGAAGGCTTGGCGTTTTGATCCTGAATAAGACGACAAATGTGCGAGATTTTTTACGAGCGATCACATTAAAATCAGGGGTTTAAAGCTTTCCCTTGACGTCAAAGGCTTGAGCGAGAAGTTGCGAAAGGCCAAACACCTTGTTTTTCCCTTTTCATCAAATATTTTCTTATTTAACACAAAATCTGCGTGTAAGAAAGTTATTGAATTTGCAGATATTTCATAAAGTCTGCGCAAGAATACGTTAATTAACACCGCTTTACAAAAAACAGAAAACACGCTCACGATCTCCTTGTATCTTGTACAAAGTTAAGTAACTGTGTAGACCACCGCTAGCAAAAATAGAAGTGAAACTGCCCATAAAACTGTGCGAAGGAAAAAAAATATATTCACAATTTAATGATTGTCACATGAAGGCAATTACTTTTTACTTTTTGAAATGTGCGCAATGTGAAGCAGCCACGTCACAAAGTATTTTTGGATATTCTGGGCTTTTGTTCTGTGTACTTTAATCCCATAGCGGTACTGTACCCCACCCCAAAGAAAATTACAAATAGGCAGTCCATATACACAAGAAAGCCCAGGCCCATATGATAAACTCTGTACCTCCTCCTCCTCTTCTTCTTCTTCTTCGGCCTTCTTCGACAACGTTAGTCCTTCAAAAAATGGAATGCGCTTTCCGGGGTAGAATTTTCGCTCCACATCCATTTATCACGACGTCGTTTCCTCCGCAGTTTCCGGCAAAGCTCAGATTACCGGTTCGCTTGTTCCCTTTTCGATATTTACGGCCTTTTTTTTTTGGCTTAGCGTTGCTATTTAGTAACTTTAATTTGATAAACAGCAGAGATTGAAACAGTCGAACTTGGTAGAGCAAGGTCGTAATAGTAATCAGCTGGTCAGAAGGGCTTGTGGGTCGGATGAAAGCGGGCCCTCTAATGGGTTCCAAGTCACACCCAACAGGATTTTCATGGATGAGGTACAAATTTTTTTTTTATATTGGGTGTTTTCTTTATTTTTTTCAGTCTAAGCTTGTAATTTTGGTTTTAGAAATTGTTTAGATGGCTTGTGGGAGTGGCGTTTTTGTATTTGAAGCTTTCTTGCCCTAAAGTTTATGCTGTCGGGAAGTGGTTTCGATAAATTAGTATGTTCAATTGTGTTCAGGCGATTGGCGCTGAATATGGAGAAGGATTTGAGACTTTCAGACCAGATGGACCCCTTAAAGTTGACGTGGTAAGCAACAAAGTTAATGGCAAGCTGCAGCATGTGTACCTGTGCATATCTACAATCTTGAATTCAGCTGTAATGGGTCTACTTGGTGGTGGTGCTTGAGCAAATTCTGCACGTTTTAATTAAGGCTAATCAGAATTGTAGTAAAACCAATCACGACCAAGTTCATGCTGCATCTAGTGAAACTTCATTTATCGAATGTTCTTAAACTACTACTCCAAATAAGGGCCTTGCAGATAACCAAGTCTCAATCTGGTTTACTACAACAGCAGAACCACAGCCACTACAGTTACAAAAAGTGCTAGAGTCTTGAAGAATATCGAGTTTTGTTAGATTTAGCAGCCTGAGTAAGCATTTTCTGCCGGCCTTAAGTTCCATTAGGGAGTAGATTCTTTGCACGAGTGGAGTTCCATATTCTTGCTGAGTAGGGGATAAACGCTGCCCTCAAAGGTAGCCTTAGATGCGACTTATCATGCCATAAAAAGCTGTTACAACACTACGTATGTGATGTTGATTGGAAGGGCTCACCACTTCTATCTCTTTTAAAAGTTACCTCAGACTCCGAGCAGCGTCATTAGCGACTTTGACCACCTGAAAGCATATATCCTGAGCATATGCTCTTGGCACCATTTAACCTAGTGGTTGTCTTTCTTTTCATTTTTCTGACATGCTTATGAGGTAGAGGCTTTATTCCATGTGACAAAGTCTTCACTCCCAAGCTTTCTTTCCTTCTTGGGAAGCATAGATGGAAGCCAGCTACTGTATCTTTTGGCCATAGTAATTCTGCACAAAACCAATGGAAGGGCTTAAGGTTGGATGCAATCTTTTAATCTTAGAGATGACCTTGGCAATTCAATGTACTTGGATGCCAACAAGGATAGAAATATTATCTGTACTCTGGCAGCATAAACCAGACATAGAGTGCAGCTAGATATTATTTTCTCTTTCTGTTCAAAAAATATTTGCGATCATCTTTGCTAAGCCGATAGATTGCAATTTCTATTACTTATTCTAAATTTTCTGCTGCATGCAGGATTTTCTGAATGAAAGATTGCAAGAGGGGTTTCTTAAACGTATACGATATGCCATGAAGCCTGATGAGGCATATGGCCTCATTTTCTCTTGGGACAATGTGGTGGTAGGTTTCCAAACTTTGGCATTGTGTTTCTTATTAGCAGTAATTTGATATTTTATGGATGTCTGAATCAATAAACAGGATATTATAATCTAGTGTTGAAACTAAAATTATCTATAGCTTGACTACTAGAGGTTTAAAATAAACATCAGTGGCAGGTTGCTTCAAGCACAGTGTCATTGCGTTCGATCCCTACCGGTTATCCCATGACATAACTCAGCTAAGCCTTTATTCTAAACTAGCTAGAGTCAGTTACCATGAATCAGGTTTCACTACGTCCCCCTGTCCAAACTCATTTCTCTGACATATTTCTAGGAACCAAATCCAGTCGTACATTAATGGCAGTGTTCCAATTTTTATTCTCACCCCTTGACTGGACACGGTTTGTGTCACTTATAACAGGAATCACATTCTCAGTTATTATGCCTTAGCATAAATAGATGGCCTCAACAACACAAAGTCATGTACAGTTACAGGCTTACACTTACACTAACTCAAAATCTAGTACTTTTCGGTTTTTCCCTCTCTGCACCTTTTTCTTAATATCTTCATTTTGCCCTCCCAGAGTTGGGCTGTGCTCCCTTTTCTGGCTAGATGGATATGCCCAGAGATACGTCATAGTGCATAATGCTTTAGGGTTAGTCGGTTAGAGGAACTCACTGTCTGAATGCAAAGATATGCATAGTGAGTGGTAATCATGTGAGAAGAGCTTTGAGTCAAGCCATTGCATTTGCACCTTGTTAACAACAATCAACTCTTCTTTTTTTATTTTTTTTATTTGGGAGCGGGTTGAAGGGATTATCATGTGCTAGGAAGATGCGTGGGCACTTATTAAGTGACAGGATATGATTAGGAGTATATATAATGAGGTGCATTTGCAGAAGATTATTCAACTTGTCACTGGGTTAGGTTTGCCGAAAATGGCAATTATTTCTTCCTAGACACTGCATGTATGCTGCACATCTTTCTCAACCCATTACATATTGTGTAGTTAATCTCCAGTTGTTGGAAGTTAGTCCTTTTCACCAAACAAACATGAACTTGGCTGCCATTAAACAATGGCACGAAAATGCTGGGACAAAGATGCCAAATTAAAGGTACTAGAAGGGAGCACTTGCTACACGTGGATCTACCTTTTTTATTTTTTCCCGATAGGGCAATAACTTGTCACATTCCTGCAAACTAACATGGTGTTGCTATCTCCAATGCTACTCAGTACTGAATTAGGCAGGCAGGCAATTTGGTTCTATCTAGACCGAATGCCTCCCTCCTTCTTTGTAGCAGAATTTGTTTTGCCTGTTTATTTGGTTCTTTTTTCGGAAATTGATTGCGACAAATAAGTTACATATTGTCTCAAATTTTATGCAAATATACATTATGTTTCAGGCAGATACTCGAGCAATGAAGTTGAATGCTTGGAAGCAGCTCGCTGCCGAGGAAGGTATGTGATGACATTTCTTAGTAGTAATCAACTGAAGTAGTTTATTCATACCAAGAGAACCAATGGTGGTCATTGTCACTGTTCTAGGAAGAAAACAATATTTGAATCTTTTTGAAAACAGCAACTGCGTTAGTGATGATTTCTCTCGATAATAGAATCTTAATGCGTGATTACCTTTCTATGCATTTCTTATGCAGTCTTTTGATTGGAATTAATCGCATCATCTAGCTTTTTTAGTCAGATTTTTTTTTGCTTGTCTTGGGAACACAATATAGAAATAGATATGTATTGCACTATTTGATGATTTTCCTGGTTGCAGTTGAATGTGATTCACTGATCTGAATGCAGGAAAGGAGATTTCTGATGATGATGCACGAAGTCTGTTGCTGTATGCAGGTGCTGATCATATTCTGCATAAGGTTTGGGAGTTTGTTATTTCTAGGTTTTGTTTGTAATTGTAGTTTTTCCATCTAGTATTGTTATCATAAGACCTAAGATTCTTTTGTAGCAGTGGTTACATTACCCTTTAATTAGTTGCTAAGAAGTCGTAGAAACTAAGTGAGAGTGCGTAATTGTGGCACACTGCGTGAGGAACTTGTTCAATTATCTTCCTTCTTGCTTTAGCAGCTACCTGAATCAGCCGTAGTTATCTTAGCAGGAAAAATGTTTCTGAGACAGAATTCATGATTTTGTTATTAGTGCTGATATGAGAATACTTTTGTCCCACAAATGTGTGTTTGAACTTGGAAAAGGGGGAAGATGAACTTAATTCCTCTTTTTGCTGCTTGCATGATCGACCTACACTCATAGAGTGCAACTTTAGTCCATACCCGTACATCTTATATATGGTGAGGCATGCCAGGTTCGTATTAGAATTTGTTAAAGAAAGTGATCCTTGTTCCATATCTTTGTATCTGAACTTGGGAAAGAGGAAAGGCCACCTCACTTTGGTGCCCGCATGATCATCATCTTCTGTCATCCTTGGTGCCTGCAGAATGTGGTTTGATCTCTATCTTATCTGGAAAAAACATAATGGAGAGCAGAAGAACACATGCTCCTTCCTTCCCTGTTCTTGAATTCTCCCTTCTGCTTTTGTGGTTTTGTAGCTTGCAAGTCTGCTTTATGGTTGGAAGCCTCTTCGTCGTCTATTTATTCTTCATTCCTATAGACAATTGCTTCTTTATACCCACTTCTGGTAGTCCTTACTAGTCTCCTAAACCTTTCAGGTTTTGCTCTGGGAGAAGGCAGGCAATGAATCAGAAAGGTTGAAGTCGCGGCTTTCACATTTATACTATGAAAATCTTCTCAAAGTGAGATCTTGCTCTTTCATGTTCTATCGGTGTCATGTTTGTGACATTGTTGCAGCTTTAAATATTGCTTTACTCTCATCAGATTTCAGAACCCATTGAAGGGCTGAAAGAATGGTTGGATGCAGTATCTACGGCTCGCATTCCATGCGCTGTTGTTTCAAGTCTTGATCGGAGAAATATGGTTGAAGCGTTAGAGCGCATGGGGCTGAAGAACTATTTCCAGGTTGGTGAACTTAAATGTCACTACCAGTTTAGCATACTTGTGCTGATGAAGGTGCACTGAGCTGACCATCTTTATGGGGATGCAGGCAATCGTGACCGAGGAAGATGGCATGGAGTCCATAGCTCATAGATTTCTTTCTGCTTCCATGAAGGTATGGATCCAAAAAAGATTAAGCACACATTATCATACGCCAGGCCACTTACAAACATTTAATGAATAAAATTAAAAAAAACCCTTCTTCACTTGGTTGGAAATGAACAAGTAACAGGGACTTCCATTTTATTTGCTCATCACGCTCGGTTAAGATACTAGGACGGCGATCAGGCGAAAGACAAGGTTTGAAGTTAGTCTGGGGTTCCTTTTGACCTTTATTAAGTTTCCTTTTGGCAGTTGGATCGAAAACCATCGAAGTGTGTTGTGTTCGAGGACGATCCCAGGGGTATAACTGCCGCTCACAACTGTACAATGATGGCCATTGCATTGATTGGTGGTCACCCAGCGTATGTGTACACTATACTGAAGTTTTCAAGACGCACTTTATTTTTACGAGTGTTTTACTTGGGGTCTTGATGGCATAAGAGTACACCATGGTAAGTTTGAAGTTCGTGTAATTCTTGAGCTTGAAATGTGCAGGTATGATCTGGTGCAGGCTGACCTCGCAGTTGCCAGCTTCAACGAACTTTCAGTGATCAACCTCCGGAGACTATTCGCTCATAACGGTTCCACTTTCATGGACCTGCAAAAGCAAGTCGTAGAGAAAGCTCCTCGGAGAAGAAAGCTTACAATCGACACCATTTTCTGATGAACTCCCGTTCGGCATACTTCTTTCCTTTTCCCCCCAGATTGTTTCTCATTGTAAATGTGGTAAATCTCAAGTTTTGTCCATTTTACTTGTATGAAATGTAAAGCCTCGAGTTAATTTCAACCATCATTACCCCAACAACCATGCACTTGTGCAGTATAAATTGTAGTGGAAATTGTAGACTTTCCTGCCTGTGCTCCCTTCCTATGGAATATCCAGGGTTTGCTATAACTTGATTTGTTCCGAGGACAAGGTAAAGAAGGAAAACTCAACAGGGTCAAACTCCGAACAAGCACCGCAATATCCAAAAATGGATATATACAATTTCCACTCCGCTTTTATCAAGCATTTGCATCACAGGCTAATGCCATTTTAAGTGTACCCACTTGGGCAAAAAGCCTAAGCGGTACACATGTTATGGTGCATACTAATTCGAAATGAATGCTTGATCATATGATATGAATGTAGGAGATTAGTGTTGTTGCTGGACCGATCTTATTTGACATATGCTATATTAGCTCGGCCTTTCATTTATGTAAAATAGCTTTTAAGACGCGGCAACTTAGACACCTATGACCTTGGATAAAAGGATAGTTAAAGTTTGGTCTTGTGAATTGCCGGTTTGTTTTATTGTCTGTTTTGCACCATCTAACAATCGGGACGGCTTTGCTTTCAATCATATTAATGAAATGTTTCTCTTATCTATCAAAATAGAATAAGTTTTGAAGTAACTGCAATTGTCATCCTGGTTCAGTGATCAACGTGCACATTTTTCTCGATCAATATTTAGGTTGGAGTCACGTCCATAGAGTCGGGTGGTGCTTATCATACTTTTTTATAAATACTCTTTTTATACCAGACATTTTAGAAATACTCAACATGAGCTGATGAGAGCAATGCATTATCGGCCTCTCCATGTTCCGAATCAAGATAATATGGCGCACAACACATGTGTTATAACAGTTTAATCGTAATCTTTTTTTTGATTATATTATCTTGTCGCTTTTGTTAAAGTTTACAGCAATACTTTTGCGACATCATTTATATTGTCCTGCCATAAAAACATTCACTATGACATGATTCGAAGGCGCTGTATCGGTAATTACATGCAAATTACGCCATTCCTTAAGCCTAGAAAACCTTTCTTTGACATATCAACAGAGATTATTTTCTCTACCTACTAATCGCTTAAAGTACATTTAGCGACGCTTCTGCACTGCTTCGAAAACTGTGTTTGTCAACGGTTAAATGCCCAACTAATAGAGTCAAGCTGGGGTTTCATTTTGGGCCCCAATGGAAACTGAAGATAGATTCGCCCCTTATCTTTTATCTGCTTTTCTGTCCATCTTCCCCGTCATCCTCTTAATCCAGAACTGTGAATGCAAAAGACTTTCAGACCAAGAAAGTTTTACACAGATTTTTTTTCTTGGAAAGAAAGAGAATTCATTGCTGCTGAACATGTCAATCATATACACCTGCTCAGCTTCATCTTTCTCTGCGATCTCAGCTTCCCATAAACCCTCACTCTACTCTCTTCGCACTAATTCCCAGAAACCCAGATTCTGTTGTGCCCTTGGAGGTAATTTTCACCGTCCATTTGGGATACATGTTGTTTTGTTGAATGTCACCATGTTCCAATTGAAGTCAATCTTGTTCATTGTTATTATTTTTTTTTTTGGGTGCCGTACTTGCTAATTTTGCTCAACTCTGTCATTATGTTTATTTATAGGACTATCTGTCGTATCGTTGTCGCATTGTAGTTAGCAATTTATGATCTTTAGCGAGATGGTACAGAATAGTTGAATTTTAACTAGGCATTGTGATCAGACATAGCAATGTAGGAAGCTATATTGCTCGAATTTGACTTTTAAGGATGTATAAAAATGTACCCTTCTGATTTTCTTTCTAGATTTTTCTAGTTAATTAATTGCGTGAAACAAGATTAAGCATATGGAATTTACTTTGATATATTCATAAGATTAACATACTGAAGTTATTGATTTTTCTGCAATTTTAGTATTTATGGCCACTTTAGATGCGAAGGTCTGATGTTCATAATGCTTGATCATGGATAATTGTGTTGCAATCTTTAGGCCAAACATACTGAAACTCGTTAATTTCATGATGATAATATGCCTTGGTAGCCTATACTGGTCAAGAAACAAATAAATAATTATGTCGTTTATTAACAAGCCTGCATTTAAGCTACAATAAATTAAGGATCATGTAGTAATCCACGTTGTTTTTGGTCTCAGAAGCTTGACTGAACAGTAACAATCCGACTATAATGTTTCTTGCTTTCATTTATGATGATTTTGTACCTTCTGGCTGATGGTCTCAGATTTGGTAACCTGTGGTTCTTACTCTTGAATTTACTTTCCAGGGGCTATTGCAGAACCAAAAGTTATTAATGCAACCGAGCCTCTGTTGCTTGATGCTGTTCAAGGGAAAGAAGTAGAAAGACCCCCAGTGTGGCTCATGAGACAGGCAGGGAGGTACATGAAGGCAGGTTTATATGACTATAGTTTTGGACTTCATCTGCTTAAGTATTTCAGTCTCTATCTTATTATATGTTTCATGAGTTGGACTACTGTTGAATTCGCTGGTTAAGAGTCCTAATATTTGTACCATTTTCCTTCTCGATTTTGCTTTTGAATTGATTCTCGACTGTTATTCTGGGTGAAATAGCCAAGGAGAATTGGTATAGTGTGAGGTGCAAGGGGATACAGCTTGAAGACTTTGTCTCCCATGTATTCCATCAATCAAACTGTGCTGAGGAGATGTAACTTATTTCAGAATTGGACCAATGTGCCTATTAACTGGACATAAAAGATCCACAATTTCCATCTGTGAGGATTGAAATGGACAGTCCTTCCTCAAGCACATCACACTAGTATCAGTTATCTTACAAGATTGGGCTAATGCGCCATTGACTTGTAGACTGACATAATAAACCAATCATTTTGATGCCGGCTCATTGTTAGATTTTTTATCTTCATATTTTATTCCTTTAATAACCCTCTTGTTCTTTGGCCTTAACGATATGTTAGTAGCTATTTTCTCCATTCACAAGAATCTGTAGATTTAACTGATCTCATTTACTTTGCTTTTATTATGACAGAGTTATCAAATTCTCTGCGAGAAGCATCCTTCATTTCGTGAAAGATCGGAAAATGTAGATCTAGTAGTGGAAATTTCTCTTCAGCCATGGAAGGTTTTTAGGCCTGATGGGGTAAGATGCATTTCCCTTCTTATCACCTTGGCTTATTCTGACTAATCACTACATGCAGCACCATTGAAAGTGTTGCGTGGTGTTAAGGTGCTGAGATTAGATCTAAAGGTTCTGAACCCATCTGATCTCTACCGTATTGGTTACTGCTACAGGTCATTTTGTTCTCAGACATTCTCACCCCTCTGTCGGGAATGAACATACCATTTGACATTGTTAAAGGGAAGGGCCCTATTATATTTGATCCACTTGGCACAGCTGCTGATGTTGATCAAGTGAGAGAATTTGTTCCAGAAGAGTCGGTACCATATGTTGGGGAAGCATTGACAATTTTAAGGAAAGAGGTCTGTTATGGCATGTCTTTCTCTCATATACCTGCTATTAGATTTCCTTTTGCACTTTATACTTCATCTGGAGATCTATGCCCCCTATCAATTTTGTAATATACCTAAAGGTAGAAAACAGTTCCAATATGTGATTTTTCAACTAAATGTGAAAGAGGAGTTCCAATGTTCCCAATCTTTACCATTTAAGGATCAGCATCAATTGTTTACATGTCTGTAGTCAGTGGTCACTAGTTGAGGAGATAGTTAGTAATGATGTCTACTTGAGGAGATACCATATCTTGGAATGGAAGGAATTCTATCCCTTATGTATGGTTTATAGTTATGCTGTCGCTTGTTAGCTTTGGGGTCTTAATTTCTTCTCAAAATGCATTTTTTTTCCTTATTCTTTTTAAACACCGAATTGTGATGGTATTTACTGCTCCATCACAACGCTCTGTAACGTTATTTTTATTCACCCATAGCTGTCCTCTTTCAGGTAAATAATGAAGCAGCAGTGCTGGGTTTTGTTGGGGCTCCTTTCACCCTCGCATCATATGTTGTTGAAGGTGGTTCATCAAAGCACTTTACAAAGATAAAGAAACTAGCTTTCTCGCAGCCCAAGGTAACTAGACATTTCTTTCCAGTGATTTAGGAGGACCAATTAAAGGAATGTTTCTGCATCAGTGTTGTTATGGGAAATAGATTTAAGAACAAGGCAGCATAGCCAAATAGTCATAATCTGTATCAGAAATGTAGCAGGCTTGTTTTGACTTTCCAAATTGTGCTCTTTGGGAGTTTCAGGTCATCGGTGTCATCTCAAATCCCCTCAATTAATGCTTTCTGTAGAAGGCGGCCATGAATGATACTGAAAATGCATACTACAACTTTACTGCATGTTAATTGAATCTCAAGGTTTAGAAAGCCTGTAAATATGTCCTCATGTATATTGCAGCACATGTTACTGCTTCATTATCCCAAAAAAATAATGGAAAGGGGTAAAATAGGCACAATCCGACAGCTAGCTCTTATTCAGTTGGTCGCTGACAATGTTATTCTGCAATGTGATTTTTGTGGAAAATCTTGATTCCCCACAAGGCATTTGTGTACGCATACGTGCGTCTATACAAGTGTGGGGTCTTATTCCTATACACGTGAGTCCTACCTTATTCAGTGCCTCTATGAGTGGATTTGTCCTCATTATTATGGTTCACTAAACCTAATGACAGACTGACGGTTAGTGCAAGTTGTGTGCTCGAATGGTGCACGCATTGGACTAGAAGTCCTCCATCATACATTTATTTAGATATTTGCCAACGTTATGATTTACAAGCCCAATCTGTTTACATGGCATATTGGTTTATGCAGAAACACACCAACAGCCTCAATGTCAACTTTTAGGAATAACACATGGTTAACTATCTGTATATCCAGCATCATCATCATTGTGCATCGTGCTTTTCTTTTCCCCTTTATGTTTACTGTTTGTTCTCTTGTAGGTCCTCCACGCCCTACTTCAAAAATTTGCAACCTCCATGGCAAAGTATATCCGGTATCAAGCTGACAAAGGAGCTCAAGCTGTTCAGATTTTTGACTCGTGGGCCACGGAGCTTAGCCCGGCAGATTTCGAAGAGTTCAGTCTGCCTTACTTGAAGCAGATAGTGGATTCCGTAAAACAAACCCATCCAAATTTACCACTTATCCTTTATGCAAGCGGATCAGGGGGCTTGCTTGAGAGATTACCCTTGACAGGTGTTGATGTGGTAAGCCTGGACTGGACAGTTGATATGGCTGAAGGCAGGAGGCGTTTAGGAACTGATGTGGCGGTTCAGGGCAATGTGGACCCTGGCGTTCTTTTTGGTTCAAAAGAGTTCATCACCAGTCGTATAAACGATACTGTGAGGAAAGCGGGTAGACGGAAACATATTTTGAACCTTGGCCATGGCATTATAGTAGGTACACCAGAGGAAAATGTTGCCCATTTTTTTGAGGTTGCCAAGAGCATTAGATACTAGAAGCATATTTCAGAGCAGTTGATTACCTGTTAGACTGTTTTTTTCTCGTTAATGCATCGTTAGTTAGCTTGATTTTCCGAGTTCTTTGTTCCTTTAATTGGAAATGTTGGTATTACCACTGAGCCCAAACACTGAAGCATCATTAGTTAGCTTGTTTTTCCTAGTTCTTGGGTCTCTAAGTATGGCCAGATATTGTGCATCAAGCATAGATCATCACCATTAGTTACAGTTTTACTGTTTACATTCGGTCAAGAGTTCTGAGTAACACTGGATGGCCCAGTTAGGTGATATAAATCATAGTACGGGACTATACTACAAGAGTTATTATGGGGCAACATTATAACTATCATCCTCGTAATGAAGTATCTTTCTGGCCAGTGCTTTTTGATTTTTCTTTGATTGAGGCCACAAAGTGCTTGTTGACTTGGCTTCTCTCCCCATGTCATGAAGCCTACCTTCCCTACCTGTCATTACCACTCATGGCTCTGACTGGCTGCCTCCTTTTGTTGAAAGACTTTAATGTATTCATTGTATTGCATTTGAAATGCGTTCTTTCAGGTACCACTTGCTCAGCAATATCAAGCATCAAACCTACCCCTGACCCACCGCACCCAAACCTTAACAGAGACTATGTTGCATCTGGTACGCCAAACATGGTGCCAAAGCAAATACAGACAGGTGTTCTCTCTTGATCTGTCCAAGAATTTTCTCTTGGTCTCTTTACTTTTGTTCTACAAATTGGGTGGCCAACTAATATCTGCAACTACCAAGACATATCTCGTATCGGAGTGAGTATTGCACGGTCCTGACTATCTAGGACCGTTAGATCAGAAGGAGAGAGACTAAGAGAAACATATAGTTATTATATTTTGAGCAATCCTAGATAGTTCGAACTATTGGACCTCCGGTACTTTTTATGATCTTGAAGGTAGATGCCATATGCTGAACAAGGGTGGTTAGGTACGCAATGTTTTGGCTATAAAGTATACTTAAGCAGCTAGCTATGTTGATGTTAAGCCGACTAAATACAATAATTTAGGTATCAGAAAATAGAAACTCACTCCCCCTCTCCCCCACAACATTACAAAACCCTACACCCCATTGGAGATCAGCCTCTTGTTCTTGTAGACCCCTTAGAGCAAATGATGTCAATTTTTGGCCAAGTATTTGAATATTTGCTGATTCATTGCATGTGCTTTCAAAATAAAAACACAACTCTGCTACTTGCTACCTGCATCGTCGTCTGCATATTGTATGGTTGAAATCTCCCAACAACCAAAAGACAAGAAACACACAGAAGTTATCTGTATCCACACCTGTTATGGAATACCAAAAATATCTCCTACTGTATATAACTCCTAAGCTATGTATGGGCTAGAAATGAGATGTAATTTAGTTTATTAATTAATGTATTTTAAACTGGTAGTCCTCGTGTTTCTCGTAATCTTTTTGCTAAATATGCGTTATATTTTATTTTGATGTATTTTTTTAGTTAATTATAATTGACAAAACTGATAACTCACATGATAACTATACATCGCTCTCTACACACTGTAGGTTTTAGGAGCAGAGGTGTAAACCTGGGAAGGTTCTAATGGCAACATCAACATGGTTGGCTTGGCTGTTTCCATGGCAAATCATTGGTGCTAATGTGTATCTGGTCCAGACATTGATCTTAAACCTTTTCTTTTTCAAGTAGGGTTTCCTATAAGCTGTAAGTTTGTCTCTACAATTTTAAATTACTAAGTTCTTTGGCACATTTGGGAAGACTGTTTTTCAACTTAAACATTTTTTTTTTTTTGTTCTAACAGAAATTTTATTACTAAGACACTAATTTACAAACTAAAATAGCACAAATTATTATTTGGCTCCGGAAAGTACAACAAAGTACATCAAAGAAAGCACATGCATGGACAACATGGCTTTGGAGGATAGCATTAAACATAAGTATTATCATTGTTAGATTTTGAAAATCCATATCAAATGGTAACGGGGTGGCGAAGATGTAACGGGGCATCAGTTACAGGGGCCGCATAAGATGACAGTTTATATTACTGCCGCAGCTCGAAAGGAAAGAACATCATCCCGCTCAGCTAGATCCGTCAACTTCGAACCACAATCCTGCCATTTCGGAGTTGCATCGGAGATCTCAACCAAAACCAACTGGATGAGAGGTCTGGTGATTGCAACGGATCTAAAAAAACCTTTCAAATCTGAGGATATCGAGTGGGAGGGAGTAATTTTGTGGTCGAAGGGCTGCCGATCAGTGGGTGGTGGTGTAGATCGGAGGGTGGAGGAGGCTGGCGGCGGATGAGGGAGAAATGAGTTGCCCAGATTGGAGGAACAAAATGCCTCTTGTCACAGATTCATTTCTACTTTGCCAACTAAATCAAACATGGGGTGCCCAAAAGGACGATCAAATTTCATGATTTAGACAAAAAGAAGACATGGATATTACACTATGATCAACGTTGTCAACCAAATCAAAGGTTGTATGCAGACATTGACAGCGCTTATGTGCCATTTATTTTGCAAATCTTAATCATGCAGATGAAACAATTATGAAAACGTAACGTGAGCAACTTATTTTTATTTGGTTTCATGGCACAGCGTCCTTTATTTGTTTCATGATAGTTAGAAGACAGTTAGACACTGTGTAATAATGTAAACTCGTGAACGATTCAAATTTGTCGACGGCAAAATCGTAATATCTCTGATAGACTTCTAGCAATTAAGTATTTTTTACTTCTTTTCTCAAGTTATTTTTGGTCTACTTCTATATCATCTTACTCCATAAACATAGCACACTCGTAAATGTTTAGAGGTCTGCATTTGATATGACTAAATTATTTCAAGCGATACTTTCTCAACTTTTCCTCAACTGCCTTTATCTGTATTTTATCGCTAATATTTTTACTAAAGGAAAATGTCCTAATATTTATGTATAATCACGTTACAATCATCGTGTTTATAAAATGTGATTGTGTTTGCGCTGACCTTCAACCCATCGTAAATTTTTTCGTACAAAAAATAAGAAGAGAGCAGGCTAGGGTTCGTTTGACAAATTTTTTTTTTTGATTTTCAATTTTTAAAGAGCAGTTTTTTAAAGAGCAGCTTAATTTTTTTTATATATATAAAAACAAGTGGGTGTTTGATAACCCTTTTTTTTTTTGAGTTTTTTTTTTTTGGTGTTTGGTAACCCTTTTTATTTTGACTTTTTTTTTTGGTGGTTTGCGGTGGCGGTGGTGGGGTGTAGCGGTGGTGGTGGTGGCCGGCGGCCGAAACGGCGGTGGTCGCCGGCGGCCGGAGGTGGCTGCCGGTGGTCGCCGGCGGTGGCATCCGGCAATCTCCGGAGGTGGCTGCCGGTAGTCTCCGGCAGTGGTCGCCGGCGGCCGGAGGTGGCTGTCGGCAGTATCCGGCGGTGGTCGCCTGAGGTGGCTACCAGCGGTGGGAGGGTGGTGGTGGTGGTCTAAGAAAAAAAAACCAAAAGTGAAAAAAAAAACCAGTTTCTGGAGTTTTTTTTTACTCTTCAGTTTAAAAATTGATTTTTAAAATTGAAAAAAAAATGGTTACCAGCTCTTTTTTTTTTTCAGCTTTTAAAAACTGAAAAAAAAAAGAGCAAATTTTTTTTGTCAATCTGGCCTACATGTGGGTTAGATTCGATGAATGTTTAATTACAGATAGAAATGGCACTTTAACAATTAATTGGGAATCTAAACAGTAGATTCGCTGCTTATACTTTGCTTCCAGATTTAATTTATACCACCACCATTTGCTATCTAAGACGCCAATTTAGTCCTCCCAGATCTCTCTCTCTCCCCTTCCTTGTTTTGTGCTGCTGTTAACAGCCCTTGCCCCTCTCTGTCTGTCTTTTACCGTCTGTCTCTCCCTCTTATTCTCCTCGGCTTCGGATTTGTCCGAAGCTCTTCGCCACACGGAGGTAAATTCCCTGAACCCAAGTTTTGGAATTTCTTGATTATTACCCGCTTTTCAGTTTCGCATTCTAAAGGATCCCATCTTCGCATCTGACCCATGTTTTCAAATTTTTTGATTACCAGTTTTTTAGTTGCTTAGGAACCCAATTTTGAATTAGACCCATTTCTTAAGTTCTAGATTTCCCCTTTTTGAATTTATTGATTACAATTTAAAGGAACCTGTTCTCTAATTTGACCCTTCTGTGCTTGATTTCCTTAGTTTGGTTATTTATGTGTAAATTATGTATATATGTCGAAGGAATCAACTAAAAGGTCTCCGGGCGTCTTCTTGGTGATATCCTTAAATTTTACCCTTTTGGGTACTGCAAGTTTAGATAATATTTGTCTAATTCTGTCTGGGACTGTGGTATATGAAAAGTTACAATCTTTTTGGTGTTCGGATTTTCTGTTAGTTTATTATCAGGCTGAAATACTTTAATCGTATTATCTGGGTTCATTTTGTGGTTGTGATTTCATGTGCTCCTTCATGAAGACCTTGTGAATAGTTAGTTCTGTTTTATCTTTATATCGTGTTAGCTTTCCCAATTAGTTTGTATTTCTGCATACTTTTTGAAGGAAATTACTTTGGAATTGTTTGCCGCTCTGAAATTTCATGCTGATATAAATATCCGGTCAGGAATCTGAACATAGATGCCCTTTATGAGGAAAATAAACTCGAGGTTAGGCTCGCTTATTTAAAACGTTATAGGTACGCAAATGTAATTAGTCTGCATCTCTGTGTCCGATAAATTCTATGCTCGGCTGACTTTTGATTTTATCATTGCGTCTCCTTTTATGGCATATCAAGACTATAATTTAGAAGCATCCCCCCTGTTCAGATCTTTCATTGTGCTTGTTCAGCTATTTCTCCTATATTGGTTTGATGTAGTTAATATCTGAAACTTTTGTTTTGTGGTTTGGGGTTAGGGGAACTCATTTTTCCCCTCATCAACATTGCAATACTGTGTTGGTGTGAACCAAAGGTCTTTTCTTGCTGATTGTATTGCTTGATTTAGCCTACTGAAAAAGCTTTTGTGTGTTTTTGAAAATCTAGAGTCTGTAGCATCATGAGAATTTTATGTTAACTTTTCAAGCATGCCATCGCGTAGTATATGTTCAGATTTATCAGTTGCTTATGATGGCTAGTGAATAAGTTTTTTCACATTCATTATTTTGCTGGGGAGAAGTTTGACATGTTTCCTTTTTCTGTTGCCTCCAGAATTCCCTCACATATAATTGACATCCAAACACCTGGGAATGCAGAAAGATGTGCTTGAACGCCGATCATTCCTTTTCTGAAGCCTGCTGGATTGCATGTCCATCTGGACTTTTCTTGTTCATCTTTGATGAAAATGGATACACCGGTCACAGCACATTCAATCTTTGCACCCAGATGCACAATGAAGCCACAAATTACAGATTTCCCGTCGTGTTGAAGCATGACGTTGTTGAAGACGGTTGAGTTTTTATATCTAAAGGCTCCTGCCTTGTAAATATACTTATCATACCTGCAGGAGAGTACATTTTATTGTTGTATTAGGTTTTTTAATTCGGAATGGAGAATAAAAAGAACGTGTTGATGCAAAGGTACGATTTTGGGAGATTGCTGGGCCAAGGAAACTTTGCCAAGGTCTACTATGGGAGGAATCTCAAATCTGGCCAGAGTGTAGCCATTAAGGTAATTGACAAAGAGAAGATTTTGAAAGTTGGGCTGATCAATCAGACAAAGCGAGAGATATCAGTTATGAGTCTTGTAAAACATCCAAACATTCTGCAGCTATACGAAGTCATGGCCACCAAAAGCAAGATTTACTTTGTCTTGGAATATGCCAAAGGTGGTGAGCTCTTTAACAAGGTGGCCAAGGGAAGGCTGAAGGAAGATATTGCAAGGAAGTATTTTCAACAATTGATTAGTGCTGTTGATTTTTGCCATGGCAGAGGTGTTTATCACCGTGATTTGAAGCCAGAAAACTTGCTACTTGATGAGAATGGAGATATAAAGGTCTCGGATTTTGGGTTGAGTGCACTTGCGGAGTGTAAACGACAAGACGGCTTACTTCACACGACCTGTGGAACCCCAGCCTATGTTGCTCCAGAAGTGATTAGCAGAAGAGGCTATGATGGCGCCAAAGCTGACATATGGTCTTGTGGGGTGATCTTATTTGTTCTACTGGCAGGTCATCTCCCATTCCATGATTCAAATCTCATGGAGATGTATAGGAAGATAAGCAAGGCCGACTACAAATGCCCCAACTGGTTTCCATCAGACGTGCGTAGGCTGCTGTTGAGGATCCTTGACCCAAACCCACACACTAGGATTTCCATTGCAAAAATTATGGATAATCCCTGGTTCAAAAAAGGGTTAGACTCGAAGGACCTAAGAAGCAGAGTTGAAAACATGGAAATGGCTCCAGTAAGTGGTGATGTGGTTTTCGGTCCTCGTGATAATACTGATGCTGTTGCTGAGGCAAAAATAGAGTCGTCAAAGCCTGTTAATTTGAATGCTTTTGATATTATCTCTCTTTCAACGGGGTTTGACTTGTCTGGTTTATTCGTGGAAACTGACCAAAAAGAGGAAGTGCAGTTTACTTCCACAAAGCCTGCCTCGGTTATCATATCTAAATTTGAGGAGATTGCTGATCATCTGAAGCTTAAAGTAAAGAAGAAGGAGGCAGGACTATTGAAGTTGGAAGGACCAAATGAAGGTAGAAACGGGCCATTGTCCATCGATGTGAACATATATGAAATCTCTCCATCCTTCCATCTGGTTGAGGTGAGAAAGTCCTGTGGTGATAAGTTGGAGTATCAGAAGATGATGAAACAGGACATAAGACCAGCTCTCATGGATATTGTTTGGGCTTGGCAAGGGGAGCAGCAGCAGCATCAGCAACTCACTTCAACAGCGTTCGCTTAAAATCTGCAATCTCGGTAAGTGGTTTTGTTTGTATAATAAGATTGTCTTCATTTGTCTGGTGTGTTAATCCATGTGACAGTTACCGTTAGGATGGGACTGTGTTTACAGATGTATTTTCAACTTTAAAGGCCTCGTGTTATTGGATATTTGTTGGCTGGCTATCCCATTACGATTTGTTGTTTTTTGCATTACTGTTTCAGAATTTTCTTATTATGATTTGGCGGTAGATAAGAGCTTTTGCTCTATCAAAATAATAGGTCAGACACTTTATCTCGGCATAAATAAGAAAAGGAAAATTTGAGTAAAAAACAGAAAAGTGGAACCTTATGAATGATTGACGCATACACGATTTTGCAGATGAAATGGCTTTGACTCTGTTTTTTGTGGATCTGTCTATCTATTTTTTTTTTTTTTGACCTTATGGTTTGGTTGTTGTGGGTCTAGATTTTCTACCATTACTGTTACCATCATTTTCCAGAACAGCTCTCTACAGGGAGGTATCCTATGATGAGTACCTATTATCATATAATCAGCTCCTTGGTACATTATTGGGCTCCTCGCTCTTCATTGGTTGAGAAATATTTCAGTGTTGAAGTTTCTCTTCTGACGGGCATTCCAACTTGGTACTCAAAGATAACTCCGCTGAGATGTGACCAATCAGATTGATTGTCCATGAATGGGAATCCTTAAAAACGAGACCCAAGAAGTTTTTGTTCTAGAGAGAACCTCACCTGAGTCTCTTACAGGGAGACTGAGGATTCGACAAGAGGACGGGAGTCATTTGGATCAGTATATGGAAAATACTAGATGAGCGCATGCAGAATACCCCTGTGATCTCAATTGTGTAGGAAGAACGGGGAAAGAAGAGAGAAGGGCAGGCTGGAAGACTGAAGGGAGTAACTAACTTCACTCGTCCGCTTTTTATAGTTGTTAATCCTTCTTCCTTTAAGTGCTAGTTTTTCTTAGGATCTAGACGGTAGAAAAGTGAGAGGCCACAGCTAACAACATTAGAAAGGAGCTTCGAGTGCACGACGAGGGAGAGAGGAGAGGAACACAGAGATGAATGTGGGGAGAAACAAGGATGAAGTATATGTCGGTAATTTTCAGACAACTGAATCCGGAATTTAAAGTAGGGAGAACAGTAAAGAATGTGTACTGGAGTCCAAGAGGTTGCCACTTACCAATATACCCCATCTTGCTTTATTTTATTAGCTCCAACTTTTAAGATTCCTTGCTTTCTTGAGATGTCCCCATAAGATAGCCATATTCCAAAAAGATAAGATTCCAAAGAGTCTCATGATTCTGCGAAGGGAGAAATTGTTCATATAAAGGTCAATTCTTCGTGCTATGGATGGAAGCTACACTATTTGACAGGCTTGCTTTCAAGCAAAAGTTTTCAAATACCCTTCTACTTTCTTGAACAGAGGACCAGCCATGAGAAACGTTCTGACTAGGGAAAAGTGAAAAGCAGCAGTAGAAGATAGGATTTCTTCACCTAAAAAGAGCTCACAGAATGCTGAAATTTAGGATTTGAGATGACAGGATAATCCTTTGGGGATTGCCGCACAAGAGGGCTGAGAAGGATGGGAATGCCTCTCACATGGAAGATACTTAGGGTGCCATCAAGAAGACGGAGACTAAGGGCACGTTTACTGAATCGCTATGGAGGCTGATATGTAGAATAAGCCTCTCTTGAAGTATTTTTGGCGGGAGCGAATTGAAGTGAAACGCAACGTGACTCGCATCAACACCAACCAATTCTCTTTTTCTTGAAAAGGGGCTTCAAGACATACGCAAGGTCAAGGTTCCACGGCAAAAAGGAATACATACGCAGCCTTGTTCTGTTTGGTACGACTCGCCCTCGCAGTTGCCTTCCTAGTCCCCTTTGAGACATATCTTTCTGGGTCCGATTTCTGAGGGAGCACATTTCAAAGGCCTGATCATTACTTGTCAAAGTATGAACAACAAAAAGGAAGCAATGGAACAAAACGAATAAGTAAAGAAACAAAACACAGCTAATGCTCGATGATCAATTTGGTTTTGGATACATCATGTCGGCCATCTTCACCATGAATGTGCATCTGATTTGTTCCATTCGGTCAAGAGTTTAACCAGAAGATGATCACTTCCTTTACCACGTGGTCTTGAATAGCATATTCTTTCTGGATCACTTTCTGTCGTAGAATTTGACAAGCACGCCAGCCGCACCCCCAGTTAACGCCTCGTGATTGATTCTCCAATGCCGAGTAGCGTCGTGATTGGTTCTCCAATGCCGATCATACTCGTACCAAATTTTGAGTCTTTTCTTAGCTACACCAAAAGTTGTTATTGTGTTACTTGTGCTTCTTATGGTACACCTTAATTTGAGACCTTTTTCTTGGAAATGCTTGCATGTGCATTGCTGTTTCATGCCAAGAAAAATGGAAATATATTGATTTATTTTGGTCTGGTACACTTAGCCTCACTCATCAGCAAACATTTTTTCCAAGTGGGTTCTAAAGTGAGATGCTCCTTTCGTATGGTTGTGCCTGTGAATGCAAGAGCTAGCGTCCAGTCATGTGTCACGGTCAAGCCAAAGGTGGATTCTAAAGTTTCCGATGTGAAGGAAGTTAGGCAGATTCCATGTTGATAACATTTATATGATTCGTACAACCCTGCGTCTGCAAGTGGCATCAAAATCAATGCAAAACTCGTTAAGTTGGTAAAAATAATAGTTCAAACGTAATAAACTATGGAGGGATCGCACTTGCATGTTATGTATATGCCATCTATTAGTCTCGAGTTTTGAATTTATCGTACCTAGCTCTACGTTTCATGGCGTTACGTAGTATTGCATAATCAAAAGGTTGCACGCCCCGACGGGCGTTCGATGGACCAATAAAACACCCCATAGAGGGGGGAGGGGATGGGTGGGTTACCTACACTGAAGTTTCTCTTCTTCCCTGATAGCCACAGAGGGTAAATCACATGATACATGCCAAGGATTTCAGAGCAGTGGATCTTCTGGTGCCACGAACCGAAAGACCAGAGAGCAAAATTGGAGAAAGAGAGACTGTGAAGCTACTTGTAACAACTTGTACTTGCATCTCACATCATCTTTCACTAACAATAAAAGGGGAACAGAAGCAATGGCTTTGTCCTGCTTTCTAACAAAAACTTTGGAAAGTAACCAAAAGAACCCCCTCCCCCACTGGAGGACCTCCGAGAGTCCCACGACATTAAAGAGTAGGCCCATGTCTCCGTTTCTCTCTATTTCCCCCTCTTATTGAATCATCATTGAACTGCAATTTCTAAACCCAGGGTGGGTCAGTTAATAATTGTGTGAGTAAAGCAGCTGGATTAAAGTCCAATAAGTTGATCATGAGGTTAAGTATTTCATTATCAAGCTTCAAATTATGGACGGACTCACTCACTCACTAGGTGGCCCAACTTTCCAAGTGGGTGAATTGAGGGTCCAACCAAGCATATGCGGCTTAAGTGAGGTTTTTACCCGCTTTTTAGGTCTCCATGATTAAGGTTGCTTTGTTTACCTTAAGCTCTTAAAGCATCCACCCACAATTAAAGAAACATTTGGTGTCCCACTGGATTTAATCCTTTCGCACTTGTCATTATCGTCACGAGAAAATTAATCCTTCAAGTGCAAATAAAACCAATCTTTCAATAATACCATGGCCACGCTAGCTTGAATCCACATAATTGAAGCGTTCAATACCGCTCCATATTTTCATCATTAAAAGTGTTCTGCCGCTACTCGTAACGACATGAATTCATTTTTTTGTAGTTAACTCCATACCCGTCTCGAGATTACCTTGTCACACTCACACCCAAAAAAACAGAAACCATTCAGCTTGTGAAGTTTGTCTTGCTAATGCTATCTATCATCATGGAGTTATTGTGGCAGTACCAAAAAGGCAAATTTGCAAAAGTCAGAGCCGACCCATTTGAGCAATGTGGTTTCTTAGATCCGTCAAAGGTGGGGGATGTCCATTTGCCAAACCAATTTCTTTCATAAACGAGAGTACATATGTGAAATGAACTGAGATAGTCTGGGCAGAAGTAGAACGAAATCATCCTCTGCTTTGACAATTAAAGATTCGGATCAGAGGAAGATTCTGAGTATCTGAATCACAGTCAATTTGCTTTGGGTTTTGACATTTGGGACGAGGAAGTGCCAGTTGGGTATGAAGTGTGAAAACATCAAAAGCAAACTGTTGAGGTTTCAAACTTGCCTAACGGGAAACAGGGTCATACACACAACGTTGTTTCAAATTTGACAACTAGACTTTTCAATTTCGTGACACATTGTTAAGCCATAATTAGAAGATTCCTTGATGCTTTCTCTAGGTACTTTTGTTAGTCAAATATTATGATAATGTGTGTCATTCCGAGTTGCTTCTTATGTAAAGAAGTTTAGACTCTGCAATTCTTGAGTTAACTTCATGTTTCGGGTCTAAACCAAATAACCAGCTCAAGTTATACTAGCTGTCGACGGCGTACATGTGTGCAGTTGAGGAAAACATTTACTGTTCGAAAACATATAATAAGGGTTGACGATACAAACGTTGATACGAAGGGAAACTGAGTTACGAAAATGGAGACCGAGAGGAAGCAATGGAAATTGGGTGGGGCTGTTGGATTAATAGGATGGTGAAGAACTTTTATTAGTCTTTGTGGGGATGGAGCGACTATTTGTTAAATGTCGAAAAAAGTTTAACAACGACGTTGTTTATCTTTTCTCCAACTTGAAGTTAGTGCATTACAAATGGGCATGATTGAAAGTTTAAAAAACGGCTTCACCACAAAAGTGTCGCGCGCGCCTTGGTAACACCGTTCGGTGAAGGTGAACGTAATACAACTCCTTAGAACAAAAATTAAAGGTTTGAGCTCTCTTTTTAGTCATTCAAGCATTGGCCGTACCAAAAATATCGTTACCCAAATATCAATGTTAGCAAATATTTGTCTACCAATAGGAATTACATTTATATTAAATGATCGCCCCCACCCCCCCCCCCCCCCCCCACCCCACCCACCCCGCCCTACAGTCATTGAATCCAATCCCCACATTTCCCTCTCCCACACGCTTCTTTCACTAATCTCCCTCTTTATTTATATACACACCTTTCTCGTTGAACTTAAAAAAAAAAGAGCTTTCATAAGTTACAAAGACTCATGGAAATGGAGACTGGGGCACCACCGCCACCACCGGCCCGGAACCGGAACCCGTCGACTCTGACCCGGCTGAACACGTACGTAGCCCAAACCCGGGCCGGCAAGCGCTTCAAACTCGCCGAGCGAAACACCACCTTCACGACGGAGCTCCGAGCCGGCACCGCCACCTTCCTCACCATGGCCTACATCCTCGCCGTCAACGCCAGCATCCTCTCCGAATCCGGCGGCCCCTGCTCCGTATCCGACTGCATCCCACTCTGCTCCGACTCGACAGTTGCCGCCTCCAACTGCTCCGGCCCCAACCTCAGCCTCATCCAGCCCGACGACTCCTGCAAGTTCTCGCCCGTCAACCCTGGTTACACCGCCTGCCTCGAGAAAATCCGAAAAGACCTCATAGTCGCCACCGTCGCGTCGTCGCTCATCGGGTGCGTGATCATGGGCACCTTTGCCAACCTCCCACTGGCCTTGGCCCCCGGTATGGGAACAAACGCTTATTTTGCTTACACGGTCGTCGGTTTTCATGGCTCCGGCAATGTTTCATACCAAAGCGCTCTCGCCGCCGTGTTCATCGAAGGCTTGATCTTCTTAGCAATATCGGCCGTCGGACTGCGTGCGAAGCTGGCCAAGTTGGTCCCCAAACCGGTCAGAATCTCCTCCTCTGCCGGGATCGGCCTGTTTTTAGCGTTCATCGGTTTGCAAAACAACCAAGGAATCGGACTAATCGGTTACAGCTCCTCCACACTCGTGACGCTCGGCGCCTGTCCCAGCTCCTCGCGCGCTGCTTTAGCTCCCGTACTGACTTCGGCAAACGGAACCGTTTCTCTCCTACCGGGCGGAACGGTTTCGGGCGATATCTTGTGCCTGCATGACCGCATGGAAAGCCCCACATTTTGGCTGGGTGTGGTGGGATTCGTGATCATCGCCTACTGTCTGGTGAAAAACATTAAAGGCGCAATGATTTACGGAATCGTATTCGTAACCGCCGTGTCGTGGTTTCGCAACACCAAGGTGACGGTGTTTCCGGACACCGTAGCGGGGGATTCCGCCTACCAGTACTTCAAGAAAGTCGTGGATGTGCACACAATAGGAAGCACGGCCGGCGCTCTGAGCTTCAAGAACATCGGAAAAGGGTACTTCTGGGAAGCACTCGTGACGTTCCTTTACGTTGATATACTCGACACCACCGGCACCTTGTATTCAATGGCGCGTTTCGCCGGTTTCACCGACGAGAACGGCGACTTCGAGGGCCAGTACTTCGCGTTCATGTCGGACGCCTCCTCGATCGTGGTGGGTTCCCTGCTGGGCACCTCGCCGGTGACGGCGTTCATCGAGTCGTCGACGGGGATAAGGGAGGGGGGACGGACGGGGCTGACGGCGTTGACGGTGGCGGGGTACTTCCTGCTGGCGTTTTTCTTCACGCCGCTGCTGGCGTCGATACCGGCGTGGGCGGTGGGGCCGCCGCTGATCCTGGTGGGTGTTCTGATGATGAGATCAGTGGTGGAGATCGAGTGGGACGACATGCGGCAGGCGATCCCGGCCTTCATGACGCTGATTTTGATGCCGTTGACTTATTCAATTGCCTATGGTCTCATTGGTGGGATTGGGACTTACATGGTCCTGAATTTGTGGGATTGGGGAGTGGGGTTTTTGCGGAAATTCGGTATTCTTAAGGGAGTGAAGAGTAATAATGGCAACTTGGAAGAAGGTGAAATTAATGGGGCACATAGGGATGGAAGTGCAAAACCTCTTGAGGTTTAGCTGTTCTTTGTTGAATTTTTTTTTTTTTTTTTGGGTCAAACTTCAAATTTTTGGGGTGAAGAAATAGGAAAATAGAGTCTTTTTAAGTACGTATATGTATATTTATGGTGCATATATTTTCTAATTAATGATGGTTATATTTTGTTCTAGTGGGAATTTGACCCAATGAACTTGGCAAATACTAGTATTTGTCTCACATTTATTCTTCCTTCAACTTGGCAAATAGTATTTGGTCTCGTGGCTTTGGTGATTCGTCCAAAGGTTTCACAATCCATCCTAGTCAATCAAGTGAATACAATGACAAGACATACAAGTTTAGCTAATTGGATGGAGCATCATTGGACGAAAACTTTAGCTGTTCAAACCCTTTATTTGTCGATAACGGATTTACATTATCGTTCCACGAACTGCATTGCTGATTTGACCCCCAGAAAAAAAGACAGTCAATCATCGCACTGTAAAAATGCCTCCTAAAAAGATCTGTTAAATTCATCGTGTTGTTTTAGCTTTAACACACTCTTAACTCGCTCTTGAACGATAAGATAGAGCGTGAAACAACAACGTATAACGTTTGAAAATAGACACCCCCAGTCTAAAATTCAATAATGAATCGGATGGAGTTCTTTAAAGAACAAACGTTTAGCTGCTTCCTACTGTTCTACAAACTGTGTGGTTATGTAGGAATACGAGTCCCCAAATGAGAAATGGCTAAAAACTGAAGTATATTATGACAATAACACTTGTGTACATGTCCAGGAACTAAATTATTATGAACAAACTAGCCATGTTTCTGCTGAAGGAAGGTGGCAGTTGCAATCATAGGAAAACAGCACTTGTGGATGAATGAGAACAAGTGAGGACGCAGACAGCATCGGTTAACGTTTTCAGGGTCCATAGCCATTCTCATGGTGCTCGCTTTCATTCTCCAGTGAGTTACTTCCGCAAGTTGCATACTCTTATAATTGTCTCGTTCGATGATCAATATTCTCTTCGTCTCTCATAATTTTATTAATTTTTTTTACATGCTGATTAAAGATTTAAGTAATATGTTGTGTGTTTTTCATTCTACTCTTTAAAAAGAGGAGCGGAAGAAAGTGGGTCAGGAAAAAAAAAATGAGTTAGTGCAGTGTTAAATGTGGAGAGAGAGATGAATAAAAAAGTTTAAGAAAGTGGGTCAGGAAAAAGAAAATGAATTCATAGATATTTAAATGTGGAGAGAGAAATATAATTTAAAAAAAAGGTAAATATGTAAAAGTACTTACAAAATCTTTTTTAATTTAAAAATGAACAATTTTTATGAGACGGTCCAAAAAAGAAAGTTGATCAAATTATATCGGACGGAGGAAGTATAATTTAGGCAATTGAAGTAACAGTTCACTACTTAAAATACTCCCTTCTGCCCCCGATATTTGCACCAAAAAAAAAAATCAATGGATGGATGGAGGGCCCTGGAGGTAGTAGGATGAGTTAAATGAGATCACCCAACTTGCCTGCCACAGATATTGACATGCATCCTGGTTCCACCTTCTTCTTCCTTCCTTCCTTATTGTTGTTAACTAATCTTGTGAGGGGATATAAATGTGTTTTTAGGCCTCACCCTTTGAAATGTGAGTGCCGATAGCCTTTTGCAATTTTTGGATACATGTGAGAATCAGACGATTACTCTGTTTGACTTGAAGCTCTTGTCGTGACGAGTTGGCCAAGTTGAGTGCAATTATTGTTCAGTGTCAGGACCAAAATGACACTAGGGAGGTAAAAATTGACCACGTTGAACAATCGATCAAAGGACCCAAATTGTTTAATTCGTGATTTATTAAGGGGAATAAAGTTAATAAACTGATGTAGGAGACATTTCCTTTCCTAAATAGCATGTGAGGTTTATCAAGTTTAGTCCCGAGAGATCCATCCCAAACTATTCCCGAGCCCCACAAAACTGGCGCACTTTCACCTTATCGATCTGTGTAACGTTATTTACAAAGTTATGACATCTATTATGGTGCATCAGATGCAACCTTCTTTAGATCAAGTTATATCCCCTTACCAAAATGCATTTGTTCCCGATAGGCATATTACGGAGGATACGCTTATTGCTCATGAGTTCATTCACTCACTCCAAACAGGTCGATCCGACTATATGGGTGTTAAGATAGACCCAACCAAAGCCTATGATTCCATGGAGTGGAACTTAATAGAATTCACTTTGCATAGATTTGGATTCTCCCCGCACTGGATCAACCTTATCATGCAATCCATCACTACTCTGTCTCTTCAGTTACTTATTAATTGCCGACCTAACTCCCCCTTCTACCCAGAACGGGGCTTTTTTCAAACGGGACCCCTATCACCGTACTTGTTTATTCTTTGCATAGATATGCTAGCTCGAGATTCAGAGCAAGCCAAATATCTTAACTGGCCTGAAAGCTAGTCGCCACAGACCTATTGTTCCTATCCTCTGTTTTGTGGATGAATGTTTCATCTTTTTGCATGTAGATTGCACTTCTGCTCATCGTGCTTTATCTATTAGACCACTTTAGCATGATGGATGAACCGCTTTTCAGAAATCCTATGTATCATACTTTGTTAATCTTCCCCGGCCACGGCGTCGAGCCATTTCATGTATTCTCCAAATCTCTAGTGCCACCCGCCAAGACAAGTACCTCTGATTACCTGTCCTTACTGGTCTTGCCACTCACCAACTTTTCAAAGTGCAGCCGACCAAATTTCCCAAGCATCCAGCGCTAGGAAGGTTATTTTCTATCTTACGGTAATTAAGTCTGTGCTTGCCACCACTCTGACATACGCTATATTAGATACCTTATCCATATGAACTATCTTAAACATCTATGTAACTTCAAATTTGTTGGTTGATCCATTAAATTATACCTCCCCAAAAGGCAATGATGCCCATAGAAAGTAATATGCATCCAGGGTGATAAAACCATACATGAGGTTTGGAACTCGTGTGCAAACCTATAAATTACCTCAGGTCACGTTATCTGCATGCACTAAATATATTCGCCAAATTTTTAGGGGATCTCGTAATGTCCATGCCAAGAAGGCTTTGGTGGCTTGGGATACTCTTTGTCAAATATGAGCTGATGGGGGCTTAGACCTTCCTTATGAAGCTGGACTAGTCTATTCTCCAATCCCCCGACATTCTGTGGGTACATGTCTTTAAAGTTAAACACTTTCTCCATTCTTCAATCTTTGATGCCCCGGCCAGCCCCAAGTGCTTTGTGGGCTTGGCGTGGTATCCAAGAAGGTCTCAGACATTTGCGTCATGGACTCCAATGGCAAACTGGGGATTGTGCCTCTGTTCGTGTTTTGACCGATGTGTGGGTGTTTGTAGAGGTGTCAAAGGGCCGGGCTTGGGCCGGCCCAGCTCGGGCCCAGAGATCCAGAAAAGGGCGGGCCATTTGGGGCTAATTCGGGATAAATTTTTTGATAGGCTCTCCTCCTTTTATCCGGGCTTGAGACCGACTGTATGTAAATTTAGAAAAACAAAAATGATTAGCAGTGAAAGAAAGGTAGTCCACGCCCGTGCACCTACTTGCAGGCTGAAATTTAGTGGGGATTGGTGAGTAGTGAGTGTCCGGTAGCTGACTTGGCGGCGAACGAACAATCTTACTATATAAAATATCTACAAAAAAATGTTATCGTTACAACGATGCCCGTTATAAAGAACGCGTGATATTTAACGAGTTGAAGAGATTAGCGGGCTGTTATTCAGAATTTTGGCCACTGCAGTTATAAAGATGAGACTTCGTTACTATATCGAGAATGCTTCAATCCTAATGCATTTTGGTAAACTTGTTGTGTAAGAAACGTTTCTCTCTCCCACTTGAGAAATTGGTTTCCAAGAAAGAATTATTCCTTATGGGCTGTTTCTTATTAAAATCTTCATGCATTCCTCTTATAAGCAAACTTATTTAATTATCATATTTTTTAAAATTGAAGCAAATTTTTGGAACCCCCCACCCTTCTGGAATTCAGCCGCTTGTGAACCTTATTGTTATCCCATAGGGGAAATGCAGCCAAACAGAAGGTTTGGAGGTTTGAGTGTGACATTTTTTGTTTAAAATACCCAAACTTTTGTAACTGTTTAGAAGAAAAAATTAAGAATATCAAATACATGTAATAATTTTATTAATATCAAAGAGAAAGAAAACCTAAGAAACTTACATGTTAAAATGCAAACACTAACAAAATTACAATTAGATATTGTTAACATAAGCAATCATTTAATAAGACCAATTATGGTGTGCATTTAATGATTGTCTAAGTGGGAGATAAAAGAGAGATATATATTAGAAATGGAAGTGAGGGTCTAGCCAGAAAACGGCCAAAAATCGGGCCAGGTCGGGCCGGCCCAGATAAAATGCCCAAAAAATAGGCCTGGTCCTAGCCCTTGCCCAAGGCCCTACGGGTTAGGGCTTACACTATTCATGGTTAGGGCCAGGTCGGGCCAGCCCGCGGGCGGCCTGGCCCTTTTGACATCTCTAGGCCTTTGCCTTTCCTTTACAAGACCTCATAACTTCTCACATTGCAACCTCACCTTCCGGACATCCCTGTTGCTTCCCTTATTTCTCTCCTCAACGTACTTGGAACCTCCAACCGCTATACGACGTTCTTTCTCCCTCCATCCTGGCTATCATTCGTGATCTCCCCCTTTTATTTTTCTCACGACCAGATCACCTAGTAAGGAATTTTGATGGTCAGATATTTTACGGTTAAATCGGCTTACACTTTCTTACGCTCCAAACAAGGGTACCTTTCCCAACCTTCACTCATGTGGCATGTACTCTAGTCAATATTTTCTTCCTCCTAAACTCCATATTTTCTTATGGCTCTTATTACATGATCGGCTATCCATAAGTGCCATATTGTTCCACCAAGGCATAGCCCCTACTGCTCATTGCTCTCTATGTGTTGAGGCGGTGGATACGTCCACCCACTTCATTACCTCTTGCCCATGTTCCAACCATCGCATGCTCATCTCTCATCCTTACAACTATTCCAACCTTTCTCCTATATCCCTTTATCGGGTTCGGGCTCATCTCTTTGACTTATTTGGTATTGGCCGGCAACTAGATCTCTTGTTCTTTATTTTGTGGCACGCTTGGCTTGCCTGCAATAGCTTTATTGAACCTATTGACTGTAACACCATATCCTTGCTTCTGCCAACACACACGCTCATGATATCCTCTCTAACTCTCGTGCTTTGTTCCACACCAATTCATGAAACGTAATGTTGACGGTGACTCTGCGGTAACCCGAGTCCTGCTGGTAGCGGTGGCATTCTCTGCAACCATTTGGGCATTGCCATGGGGGTTTTACTACTACTGTTGGCCATACCACTAATGTTATTGCGGAACTTCTTGCCATTCAACAAGCACTTCAGTTGGTATACGGTTTGCAGCTATCTTGTGTTATTATTGAATCTGACTCCCTTGTTACTCGGTCTTGTTTACACAGGTCCGACACAAGCAATCAATGGCTCATCCCCCTTCGCCAGGAGGACTGCCTGACACTCCTCCCGTTATGTCTAACTGGCCGGTTATCCTTTTACTATCGCGAGGCTAATCTAGTTGCAGATTCTTTAGCCGAATCCGCTAGCCTCAACTACTCTGTAAATCGTACTTTTACTCTCCTTTTACTTTTTGATATGTATGGTGAACTTTTGCCATGCCAAATACCTATTCTATAAACATTCTGAAGAAGAAAAAAAAAAGAGATCCATCCCAAACACCTATCAATGTGGTGTGTCATTGTGTTGGATTAGTGCGCTCCTAACATAGTGGGAATTGGATAAACTGATCTGGTACAAAAGGGACTGCAAAATCATTGAGTGATAGAGAGAATCTGCTTACATTTCACAGAGAGCAGAGATTAGAAGGGAAGGATCTATCAAATTAAAAGACCGTGTCTCTATCTGAAACAACATGAAGATTCCTAAAGAGATCACTAAACTTTGCGTATCCACAAATCGTACTACACATCAGCTCAGTGGCTTCCCAAACAGGACAGTTTGTTCCGAGGGAATCAGAGAAGGTTGGTAAGGGGAATCAATGCTTGGGTGCATCGTTGTTGATTTGGTATGGAACCTTTTACGTGAATACTGCATGTGTCATCTTGTAAAGACCAATTTTGAGACTTGTTTGTTTTTATAGATCTATAGGTGTCATCTTTGTGACATTGTTTATCATGTAGAATATGTTAATGGTTCGGTTTGATCTAGAAGTAATGATTGAGTGATTGATTCTTTATGATCTTGAACTAGTCTATTATTAGAATAAAACTTGGGTGTAACTTTATTTTTGTTAACTTGCCGGAGCTTCCGGTGGCGCACGAGGGTGCGTGGGGGGTCGGTTCAGGCAACGATTTTGTTGTGTTGTAAACGGGAAATCAAAAAAAAAACTTGTGGTTTCGTTTGACAATCAAACCGGTCTGAAAGAGGACATAAGGTGGATCATAGAATCAGTAGTAAAATTGTAACGAATCGCAACGAGTGAGGGAGAATGGGCCGAAGAACCCTAAAACAATCGTTATAAATGTGATACAATATCTCTATTGTTGCGATGAGTATATTATTAAGGTACTAATCCTAATGTTATCTATAGCATGTTAGCACAGTATCAACTTCCATGTATTATTTCTCATCCCTCGTGCTCGATAGATTGGTAACTTTGATTAAAACTCGGGTTAATATCAAAATTGTAGTTAGAAGACAACTTTTGCCGGGTGAAAAAATACAAATTATACCAGTTATTTGTCTTATTTATGCGCTACATTTATAGAAGTAAAAGTTACTTTGATAATAGTAGCGACCGTTTGACCGTAATTGCACCTTGTTTTGGGTTGGGCTTAGTTTCAAGTTGGGTTTTTTTTAACTTTCAATTATCTTTCCAATCTTGTGATTTATTTTTTCTGTGAAACATGAACAATGAAAACTAACTAGTCAAATTAAACCCTTCGTGAAGGGACAAACAAACAAGGATCAAGACCCTTGGCAATAAAGCAGACATCCTGTAACAGAAAAATGCCTTCGTGCGTGTTTAGCGATGAAAAAAGTGTAGCGTCGACATGCTTTTAATGACAAAAAGTTATGCTAAAGCGACATGCTTTTAATGACAAAAAGTTATGCTAAAGCGTTTACAACACGTGCATCTTGACTGTAGCAAATTCTGCTCAGTTATGAAACTGGTAAAGTCATGAAGAACGCCAAAAATTTGTAGAAACGACTTTTTCTCGAGAAAATTCATCTCCTTAACAACCAAAAGATCAGAAAACAAAAGAGAAACCACGAACGAACACAGAACTGCAGTCACTCATATGGGTGAGAAACATTGGAGCCTTTGTTTGTGAATAAACTTGCAATAAGGGCCAGGTTGGATCGTGAATTGGGCTTGAAATTGGACATCTACTTGAAACTGGACCTGTTCAACTCCAGTCCAATTCTCTGGTTAATTTGGTAAAGCCCGCGAAGATAAGAATTCGATTTGTAAACCCAATCCCGATAACGGATATCTGGCTACTAGCGATTGACATCTCGTCGAGCCAAATGCCAACTACCGAGTGTGATATCTTACATCGAATGTGTGAGAGTCTGTGAATTCATTGTTTTTGTAGGCCAATTTTTAGATTCTTTACATTTAAGCCTAATCTTGAAATTGCATGATGAGCGGTGAGCCCAAGAAACCACGGATCCAACTGTGAGGCCATCATCAGTAATCACAACAACGGAGATCTCGATATCGGTGATTGACATCTCGTCAAGATAGGTGCCAAATCATCGAGTTTAATATCCAACATCGAACATGATAGAGTCCATATTGAATTGGGAGACAAAAGGTCCAAAAGGTATGTTGAATTATACCACACTGATAGGGGCAAGCACCAACCTTTCAAACCGATTCGAAGCACTTAAACCGATCCAATTCGAACCATTCACAAATCTTAACAGTTTGACTTCACATTTATCAAATCAACCTCATTTCGGTTCTGATGGCTGATCAATCTTTTCAAGCCGACTGCAAACCAAACCGAGCTGACCTGTGGCATATTAACTTATGGTAGGTGAAGTTTGTTCATTATTCTTACACGCGTGGTACTAAACAAAGCGGAATAAACAAAGCATTGAAAGTAAAAAGAAATGAAAATGATGAGAGTACTTAACAAAAAAAGTATAGCGATACATATCTTTTATTTATTCACTCATTCTTTCATGCACGTCAATATATGAGATAGTAGCTATATTTAATGTTCACACAAACACTTTAGATATTAAATATAACGAGATTATTCTGTTAAATAAAATGTAATTTGATTATACCGATCCAAAATCGATCAAAATTAACCGTTTCAACTGATTATACTGAACCTACCAAATTGACGGTATTTGACTCAATTTGTTTGAAATTTTTATAAGTTGATAGATAATAATTTTATTTACGATTTAACCTCTAAATCGAATCGAACCAAACTGACATCATCTATACTATTTATTAAGCTAAAACTTGGTTTGGTGTAACACTCTTTTTGGTGTTATATAATTATCAACCTAGAATTGTGACAAGTGGCATTCCAAGATTTTTTTTAGAAAGTGACCATAATAAAAATCTTAATTTGTAAATAACTACCTATAAAAACATGTTTAGTTTTCACAAATTAAAACTCATCAAAAAATATAGTTAAAATAAAATTTAAATGACAAATTTGATATGATAATAATATTTTGCTAATTTATTTCTAAATAATATGGTCAACTTATTTTTTTGTAATTTAATATTCATTTTACTTAATATGAAAATAGACACATATAAGTGATGCTTGATTTTTTAAACTAAATTTATATCATTAATTTCATTTTCGCACACGTATCACGTGTGCGTGACTCGTCCTAATAATAGATAGACAGGAGCAGGGGTGAGCATTTAAACAGTTGAAACCGATCAAACCGAACCAACCAATCCGTCTATTTCCAAACCGATCTAAAAACCAATCGGTTTGATTTTTTTTTTTCCCAAACCGTACATTCGATTCAGTCGGTTCGGTTCAGATTTTTTTGAAACTGCATAAACCGAAACAATCATATATATAACCTAATCCTAGTTATTTTTTACTAACCCTAGTTATCTAAGCACTCATATAAAATGGTGTTCCCAACCTATTCTGGTCGCACCCAAAGGCCCAGTGAGGTCCCATTTTGCATGACACATCCGCACAACCAACAGTCAATATTCAACGCTCACAACCGGTCAAAGCATGCACGCTCAAGTCACGTACACTTCTCACTTTTGTTACGTGATTTCGTCACTAAAAAACTCATCATTGTGCGACGCGGCATCACGCTTCGACCGTCGCACTTCCACGTCGCCCGTCGGCGCGCCATGGCACTTGCCCAAAGAGGTTGGCCTTGGTCTCTCCCTTGGGGTCGGCCTCGGCCTTGGCCTCCCCCTTGGGGTCGGCCTCAGCCTCCCTTTGAGGTTGGCCTTGGCCTCCCCTTGAGGTTGGGCTTGGCCTTCCCTCAAGGGTTGGCCTTTGGTCTCCATACTTAACACCTTCACTTCTCTTCAAGGGACCATACATCACTCTGCGACCACGTCACCCGGACTTCACTCCGCGACCTCGTCGCCTGGACATCACTCCGCGACCCCGTCACCCCAACATCACATGCTACCTTGACGCGCTCCGAGTGCTCCGGCACAAGGACTCACCCGCGGGGATAGACGATTCCTCCGAGACACTATCTCCGTCAGGGAGCTTTTCAACTCCTCTTCTGCCAGGTAGATGGCTCCTTCAGGATGCTACCTCGGCCAGTCGGGTAGACGGCTCCTCCGGGATGCTACCTTGACGCGCTCTGAGTGCTCCGGCACAAGGACTCACCCGCGGGGATAGGTGACTCCTCCGGGACACTATCTTCGCCAGGGAGCTCTAAGTGCTCCGGCACGAAGACTCCCTTTCCGCCAGGTAGACGGCTCCTCCGGGATGCTACCTCGGCCGCGAAATAGACGACTCCTCCGGGACACTATCTCCGCCGGGGTGCCTGCGTGACTGGCATACGTGCTCCGGCACTGGGGGCTTGCGTCGGCACCCCTAGGGACTATGACCCCCGGGTCACTCCAAGACGGGAGCAGGTCTTCAGAGGGCATCACGCCTAGTTCACCTGGCAGTTGGGCGTCGGGTCTTCCCCACCGCTGCTAGGCCTGTGGGACTCTGTAAGGGCTTGGATTGGTGGCTAGATCAAGGGGTGTTCTCTAACCACACCGACGCTGTGGGAGCCAGTCTTTCTAGACAGAGCGACGCTGTGAGGAGTAGGCCGGGTGAATATGCGATCCAACAGTCCGTGGAGCATCGTCACCCGTGGACCCCCCGGTGATGTGTCACTCCGGGGGAGCGCCACGTGTCGGTTGATGACATCATTATCTCAATCTCTATAAATAGAGGTCTTGAGAATTCATTTGGGACGGACGGGACATTGACGGTTGGACATTTTCAGAACATTTTCACTTTCTCACTCTAGAATCCTAGAGAGAGAAACATACATGACCTTGACTCTGGACCTAACCATCGAACTGTGACTGTCGTCATGTATTCACCTTGCACCATCGTCCTCGCAGCACTGCCACCCTCAGGCTCTGTCTGGGAAGCCCTTGGTCTCTGCCCTTGCTCCACCCTTGCTGTGTCTCACATCAACATACTTGGCATCTGACTCGGACTGCATTCCTTGTGGCACCTCCACGTCAACTGCAAACCCACTTCCCTTGGCATCAAATGGGATAAACCCTAAATCTCTTAACGTAACACACATTTTTCACTTGCCGCCTACATCTCACTAAGTGTTATTAATTATGGTAAAAGAATTCAGTTTTTTTAGAGCTTATTAGTATGTATAAGTTATTAATTTTTGGGCCTAAAATTGAGTTTGGCCCAAACTGATTAAACTGTTCAATCCGTTCAACCCGCAGAAATCGAACCATTCAACTACGGTTTGATTTTTTTTTTTTTCCAAACCGAAGTTGGTTAGTTCGATTTGATATTCAGCCTATAAACCGAACCGTGCTCCCCGCAGATAGGAGAGGGTATTTGGGTCAGATGACGTGCGCATAAATAAAGAAAATCTGGCACCACCCAAAAACTAGAAATAAACGGAGTTCCAAGACAGACTCGACAGAACAGTGAAGAGGGAGAAAATGGAAGTTGTTGGCAATACCTGCTTCTCTTCTTCATCAGTGCTCGTATCCCCACTTACAAATGGTGCATTTTCCTTGTCTTCCAGGGCAATATATGAGAAACGATCTTGCAACTTCACCGTGTTTTCTAGAGGAATCAAATCGAACAAAATATCCTGTAAATCATCCGAGAGTGGGATTCAGGAAAACCCCAAAAGCAAGAGCGGTTCCGGAACCAAAGTGGAAGAGTACAACACAGCAATGAAGAGGATGATGAGGAATCCCTACGAGTATCACCATGATCTTGGTCAGTTTCCTTCTATACCATTTTGTGCTGGTTTAGTTCACAGATAGTATTCTTAATTTTCTTGCTTGGAATAGCTATTTCAGTTGCATTCAATCATGTGGTTTGTCTTCCACATGGATTTCCAATTCTTTTAGTGGGTTTAATTCATCAAGTCGAATTTATTCTGGGTTTTGTTGTTCTTGAGTTGTATCATATATGCGAATTTCTTCAAGAACCGCGCAAGATTCTTAAGAATTTATGTTGATTTCTTTCTGCGTTTGTTTCTCCTTAAGAAAGCTCATCCGGAATCAGCTTGTGATTTTGCATCTATTTTCTTCGAGAATGAATCAATATCAAGAAATGCAATGCCTGCTTTAACCTTTTGCCTGATCTGATACTTTCTGCTTTTTGTTGTAGTGTTTCGCTTTTCACTACCCAGCTGACTGTAGCCTTTTTAATTTCCCACTTGGGAGGAGTTTAGATCTGGGTCTCTTCCCCGTACTTTTTGCATTTGGAAAAGTTAAATCACATGGTTTACCATTTTTTCATTCTTTTGATCAATAAAGTACTATCTGACCTTCTACAGCACCCCTTTTTGGAAGATTTTGTTTTTTGTTTGGTGAGTACCCTTTTGGGAACATGCTCAATGAGTAGCACCTAAAGCCAGTTTGATTACGTTATCAAGCATTTTACTTGACGTGGTTGACTACTAACGGAATGCAATTTCAATAAGAGAAACAGATCAAGTGGAGGTCATAGTAACGATCTAACGAAACATATTCCTGGCTTTAGGTATGAACTATACGTTGATACTTGACAATCTGATCGTGGGCTCACAGCCTCAGAAAGCTGAAGACATAGATCACCTAAAAGATGAAGCAAATGTGGCGTACATTCTTAACTTGCAGCAGGATGGAGACATTGAGTACTGGGGGGTAGACCTGAAGTCCATTATAGAAAGATGTCAACGTCGTCAAATCCGTCACATGAGGAGGCCTGTAAGCAAGTTTTTCAATTAACTCTAGCGTATCCATTGAAGAAGTAAATTTACAAACTTAATTAGCTTGAAATTTCAGGCATAGGATGATCAAACTTTGGATGTCTGAAAATCATCAGCGACTGTTGTCAAGTGTATATCAACCTTTTTTGGGCTTTCTGAGCCCCAAAACTAGTGTACTGAGCCATATTCTTAGACGCTAGCACAAGATTTTCGTAATTCTCATTGTAGTAGTCTCATTGGTTCTCTCAAGGTAGACATGCTAAACATACAAACTCAGCGCATCCGTGTATGTATTTTTATTTTTTTCTTCTGAATTCACAAATATATGATTCTATCCTCATCCCCGATATAAATCTTGGGGACTGCTATACCTAACACCTACTTCTCTTAAGATGTAACGTCCACATTCACAAATCCTGCCGTTGGAACATATAAACAACAATCACTTGAATCTTTTTGAATCTTTTAGACTCTCCTACTCGCAGGAAGAAGCATACAAGAACCTCCTGGCTGCTTGTGAGGGTTACCGTTACCAAATTTATTGTGGTGCATTGACAGGCTAGAGATTTTGATCCAGATTCCTTGAGAAGTGGATTGCCAAAAGCTGTTTCTTCAGTGGAATGGGCCGTTTCAGAGGGAAAGGGTAGAGTTTACATACATTGTACAGCTGGATTAGGGAGGGCTCCTGCTGTTGGAATTGCTTATATGTTCTGGTTCTGTGGCATGGATGTAAGTTATGATCTCTTAGCATGGTCTCTATTCACTAGCCATTATCTCTTATTTTTAAACCGCTTCTGATTTGTTCTGGATATCTAGCACTTCTATTTAAGCAGAATTAGAAGTAATATTTACTGCCTTATTTATTTTAGTCACGTTGAAATGTATGGCTCTCAAACAGCTAAACACGGCGTACAACACGCTAACGCTGAAGAGACCGTGTGGGCCAAACAGAAAAGCAATACGAGGAGCTACTTATGACTTGGCCAAAAATGACCCGTGGAAGGAGCCTTTAGAAAATCTTCCAGAACATGCCTTTGAAGATATAGCTGATTGGGAGAGGAAACTCATTCAGGATCGTGTTCGTTCCCTCCGTGGAACTTGAACAGTGGTACGTTCTTTCAAATCTCACACATCGGCAAAAGAAAGTGACGCAGCATAGAGTAGTGTTGTATGGCCATGTGAGCAAGCTCCACCGCCTTAAAAGTTGCCCATAATAGGGACTTTTTTTACTCGATCCCTAGTGGATTTACCGATGAGCCACCTTGGTCAAATCCCCATCCCTTCATATCTTCACTCCCTATTTGCCTTGTTAGCTAATTTCAAGGATAAAATAACAAAGATATTAAATCCGGTTCAAGTAATAACAAACGGTTAATAGCATACAAGGTTCACATGTATGTATTCCAAAATCCAGGAAGTTATAAAGTCAACAGAACATATTTCTTAAAATCGGGGTACTGTAATATCTATAAATATTTGGCTGACTGTTTTTCACTTCTGCAGAGGTTCGCAGCAGAGAGTGATGGATGAACTCAGTTATATGAGCACAAGGGAACTGAAGCGTACCAAGCATATATGTTTCAAAGCTCGAGTTCTGCGCAGGGCTGCTTGTACATATGTATGATATACCCCGGTATTGGGGCCTAAGGCTTAGGTCTTTCGTGTAGGGACTTCAGAAAAACCCGTTATGCATTCCAAATAAAGTGTGAGCAAATTTCTGTCTTGCTCCACATTCCCTTGAACCCTCCGGGAAAACCTGAACAGCACTTTAATGTCGAAACAACGTGGAATAAGATGGTTTGAGCTCACATTTTGTGGTGCAACATAGTTGATGAGAATGTGAAATGCGCACAAGCATATGGTAAGATTGAGACAGTATCGCGTATCTCATACATGTAAAATTTGCTGTCTGCAGAATTTCTGCTAATTGGTTACTCTTTTGGAGCACGGTAATGCACAGGTCATGATGCACTCTACTTCTGTTGTGCCCACCCTTGGCATCCTTTACATCTCTGTAGAAGAAAATGATGGCAGGCATTGACGAATGACAAGGTTTAACATAGAACGAATCGTACATCGTCTATACTCGATTTTCAACAAGTTCTGCTTGCTGATGGTTGTGCCCAAAGTTTTTCAATGATGAGACTTTCCTTATTCAGTAGAATCAATTACTTATGACGTGACACAATCAACGGATGAGACGAGTGAACCGCAAAAACTCCTAAAAAACTTTTGTGCTCGTTAATTCTTGTCCATCGGCTATATAAGCATACTTACGATTGTTGCACCCTCTTAAGCTAGGAGAAGTTTACTAGATCTATCGCCGCATGAATTGAAAGCAAAGTCTCTGCATGCACAGCGGAGGGACAAACTAGAAGCCGGTCTGTAAGGTGCAATGCACCTTCTGCTTTTTATCTTTTGCCCTACTTTCTGCCATGCGAATCAAGTCTTAATTGGTCGACAGATGTATCGAGTTCCTGACCTCACGGATTAAGATTTCAAAAAGTTCTTGTTATTACTTTTTTCCTTGCTTTTCTATTTATGCGGCTACTAATGACTGTCTATTTCTATGATCAAATCCCTTCTTGTATTTTGTTCATAATCATGCATGATTACAAATTTTTCTATTCAAGTGATTTGGGAATCTGTGAACTCGTTAAGTAAAGTGAAAGTTTGTGATCTGAAATTTGAGGCGATGTCAATCCACTTTCTCGTTACAAATATTTTCTAGAGAAGTTTGAATAGTGGGTTTTGAGACAGATAATACCATACAATTAAGCGAAAGTGGGATTTCGATAATACGATAAGTCTCACGATTCGATAAGTATGGCTACATCTTCCTTGCTGAAGGTAACTAGGTCTGGGTAAGAAAAATGAAGCGTAATGATCATACGTCTGTAATGCATTATCCGTAACCTTTAATGCCCAGATTAAATTTCGTGTTAATGCAGAGATGGCAAAGGCGAAAGATCGTTGCCCTACTGACGTGATCTTGCACATACTTGTGCGGCTTCCCGTGAAGACCCTCACAAGGTTCAAGTGTGTCTCTAAACCATGGCTAAAGCTGATATCCGACCCTTTTTTTGTCCGATCTCACTGCGTTCGATCTCAGAAGGGGAATCCCCTGCAGTTGTTCTCTACTGCTTCTTCTTACGACAAGAAGAAAGGGGAAGAGCGCCTTCACCTATCGTTCTTCATGGGAGATGAACTTTGCTCCAAGAATGTGAATTCACAGTGGACGGCACTGGTCGCTTGCTGTCTTGTTATCTTGCTGTCTTGTTATCTTGGTAGTGTACTATGCTATGTTGGATTCAAGAGTATTCTAGCTTACAAACCCAGTACTCGTGAACGTGTTACCCTCCCGAGTGGCTCTCATTGTTTGGGTGACGGCAATGAAGGAAAGGTTGGTTTTGCATATCTTCCCGATGAAAATGAGTACAAGGCGGTTCGCTTGTTCTATAAACGTTGGGTGCACCATCCGGCTGATTTCTTTGGTGATTATGAAATAGGTTGTGAGATCCTGACTGTGCGCGATGGTGCTGGCCATTGGAGAGTTGTACCCGACGAGTATTGCCCTTTATCCAGTATCCTATCTCTATCCTCCGTGTTAATGCAGCAGTTCACTGGTTGGTCCATTATAAGTACCGCGAAGAACATTATGAGGAACTTGACGATGAAATGATAGTCTCCTTTGACGTGAAAGCTGAGAAGTTTAAGATGGTCCCGGTGCCTAGAATTTGTCTGGGTTTTGGTCCTTATTCAATGACTTTGGTCGTGTTGAGAGGGTTCATTGTATTTGTATCGAGATGTAACGATGCAGAGATAGAGTTGTGGGTCTTGAAGGACTATGATAGTCGCGGTTGGTTCAAGGAATACAGGATCGATCTAAGCAGGATGGATCGGTTTAATATGGACTTTGAATATGCAATTCCAAAGGACATTCGAGATGGCAATATACTGATGGAGGCGGATACCCATAGACCGAATAGACTGAACTTTTACAATGTCGAAAATAAGAGCTTCAGGAACCTGATTGATCTGGACTCGGGGAGGCCTGGTAAATTGAATTCTGGCTGCAGACGTTTCCATCTTCATCTTTATTGGGGGAGTCTCTTCTCGCTACGATCCAGAGCCTGAACTCACGGCGTTGGGGGGAATTAGAAAGTAAACTCCCATCCACCATACTTTCTGGGGGTACAATTCGGGTTCAGGATGGTATTTTGTGCTCTTGCATTATTGTTGGCCTGGATTTATTGTGTGTACTGATTCTACTTGCTTGAGATTATTAAAACGGCGTTTTCTATGTTCCCAGTGTTTACATTTAATCACAGCATGGAATTACCATCAGAGTTGTCTATGCTAAAATGTGATGAATGTAGCTTCCGATCAAGCCCTCGTGAAGGACCTTTAGCCTGGGACTGGGAAGGCTACTGCTTCATTGTATGGAGTGAGGCCTTCATCCTATAAAAATGATGCTTGGCCATTATTTGCAGAACTTTGAATAGTTAGGGGGAATATTGGGCTTACCTGGCAAAAGTAAGTCCTGAAAGACCCTGGAAATCTAAACTGCACTCGATTGAGAATAGGTATTGGTATGCACTACGCATCCATAGTACTCAGCTCTGAATCAGTCGCTTAATAGCACTTTCTTCTCCCACCATTTGCATTCCCAGTAGTATCTGTGATGAGCAAATCAGCAGACTTCTTCATTGAAGCCTCCACAAAACCATGAACGGCAATTCTATGTTGAATCCCTTTTCTTTCATGCTTGTGCTTGTAATAACCTCAGGAAGTAGCCATTCAGTCAAACAAGATGTATATCAAGATGAGCATTGCCCATATCCAGTATCCTATATTTGTCATACTTGTCTTAATGGAGCAGTACACTGGTTGGTTTACTATGCTTTCAAGAAGGGCGTTATGATGAATATGGGAAGTGACCGCCCCCTTCGAGCTGGCCATGGACTACAGTTTGTAAGTTACATGTGCAATATATGACAAAATTGTGCTATCCTTTGCGAGTCCTTACCCCAGTCAAGATTGCTTTCTCATCGCCCGGGTCTATATTATCAACTTTGGGGAAATTTTAGGTAGACGCCATGACCTGGAGCTTTGCGAGTTGTGTTTGCCGGCGCCCTAAATGAAAAGCTGTCACTATCCATAAGATGCAGACCTGATACACAGAGAAGGACGTAAGGATGCTTCATCTGAAAAATCCTGCTCTTTGAAAAAATATAGAGAGACAACTTTATCTTACGGGCAAGGCATAGAGAGATACGGTTGATGATCTTCCTTTAAAACTGCCATATAGCATTTTGTACATTCCAGCTGCAGTTACATCTCCGAGCCTTTGAACTACTACATCTATGCATACCTGTATGATCATATCTATGGCAAGTCATGACTTGATGCTGAAAGTAATTAAGTTACTATTACAGTTGGGACTGTGATACGTAAGGCAAAGTTATGCCTGATGTGACCCCTACAATGGATAATAATATGACATGTTATGTCCAGAAAATAAGAGCTTAAGTGCCTTTTAAAGTAGATTCAAAGGAATTACTAATATGAAATGCTGGTTTATGTAGCGGTAAAATTCTTTAGCATCAAGAACTTTTTACTTTCCAAAAATTTGGATAGAAAAATGTCATACCTTAGCTTTGTATTTCTCCTCCTGAGAGACGACAGTAAAAAGGAGTTCTCTTCCAGGCCTGGTTACAACATAAGTAACCACCTACAAAGTAATATTAAAAATTGTAAGATCTACTTTGTCAGTTCACTCATTCAACTTTTCTCCTTGTACATAGAAGTTTTAGGGCTGGAAGACAGGCTTTGAACCAGTAACATGAGAAATGTATTAGTTTTGCTCGTCAACTTGGGGTCCATAGGCTAGGCTACAGATGGAGCCAAGGATCGTGCTTTATGAAATAATCTTCAATGCTGAAAACTATTGAACAAGAAGAGACGTGGGAATTTAGACTAGGAGTTTCAGGAATCACTCGTTGAGGCATACATGTCCTGAAACTTTCTATGCTTGAGATAGATCCGCATTCTACAGTACCTATAATTGCGCAAGTAGGAAAATTTTGTCTAGTCTAGGCACATCGAAGGCCATGTAAGACAACTCAAGTCTACAACCCTTCTGCACCGTCTTCGGAAAAAATAAATAACAAGAACTATAATAATAAGGCAGTTCAACAAGACAAACCTTCCGCAAGGTTTCGGAAACAGCAACTACAATCCAAGTTGGCCACAGAGCAATAGCAATTAAATTCAAGAAGGCAATGACTGGTAAAGAGCAAATAGCCGTAGTTACCCCGGCAATAGTTAGAATGCGCCCCTGTACTTATAAGGACAAGAGAAAAAACAAAGAGAAACAAGTAAAAAATTCTCGAACCGCAGTAAATGATATCCACTACTGCTTAAGCAGACTAAAAGATGTACACTTACTCACTTTAGAAGAATGATCATGGAATCAATAAACAGAAACAAAAGGATTTGTCACTGAGTACCGTAGTGCAAATGAACTAAAGTACACTAATTCATCCAATATTTAAATGCTTGGAAACTTTTAGGTTAAAACATTTATATATTATAGCACAGGATCTCGTCTATGCACTATCAAGCACACAGTACATAAAATCCCTCACCAAAAAGAAACATGTCTCACATTTACCTTGCATGTACAAATCATATGATCTCGTAATGTTGGTATAAGCCACCAGATGAACTTGAAAAAGAAATTTTTTTTTTGGATAATTAAAAGTTTTATTCGCAAATTAGCACCAAAGGGGATACAAACCATAGTAGATACAAACTCGGCTATGAAAACACAGAGAGAAGCTGTCCAAAAACGCTAACAAGGCATCACGGGAGGCAGAGAATTTGAAAAAAGAACTTTATGGAGAGTAGGAGTTTCACAAAGACGGAAATTTGGTTTGCTCGAAATAGCACAATAATGCGCATGGTTCATGACCGCAGTAAGGAGTTGGGCAAAGAATCTCCTTTTTGCAAAAAAAACTAGAAAACTGTGATGGCATGATAATTGCAGACCATAATGATGTTAAAGCATGTTGGGGATTAGAATTCAAGGCAAGAGCACAAGATGCTCTGCGATACTCTTCTGCCATAGCATACCGTCAAGGTAAGTTGTCCAGCAAGGATAAAAACAGCAGTAAAACTATTGATCTGTGCAAATAATTTTCTTCTGGCAGTAGGGCTTGTAACAGTGGTGGCAATCACAGTAACTTTCTGCAGTTGAAAGGAGAAAGAAAGTAAGCAGGAACAGAAGAATGGTTTTCACAATCCATCAAAGTATGCATCTTACGGAACGCCTGAAAAAACAAAGGTATAATCTTGAACAACTGACTAACATGAGAAACCAAATGAAGTATGACAACCCTTAATTCAATTCACAATTTTGACTTCTCATTCAGTAGCAATTTGTGTTGTTTTAAAATTTGATCATTTGAATTGAAAAAAGAAAAAAAACCAAAATCACTCGTTTTTTAAAAGCATAAACATGGATAATCAAAGTCTTTTAACTTTATCAGCAAGGTTGTTAAGGCACTAAGAATGAAATATAGACTTGCTGATAAAATTGTAACACTTCTTCTGCTCACTTGCAACTCATGTGGCTCCCTGTATGAATCCTCTTTGACCTTCTAAGAAATTGAAAATCATATGTGATCGCTGAGACCATTTAGGGCTTAATGGAAATTACAAGGCTTTATACAAGTCAAGAGCATCATAAAGCAAAGAGAAAAATACTGTTGGCAGAAAAAGCTTAATGTAGCAACAACTTATTTCTTGATGTTTATTTTGCCAACAACAAATATCTGCCCTTATATTGAGGAGAGTTAAAGAAAATGGTAGTGCTTTTAGTGTTTCAATCAGTTCTACACGCATGGAGATGTAGCAAGAGAAAAACAACTTTGCCTAATTCATTGTGAAGAACATGATATTCCAGTGCAACTCATATAAAGCACAGTATAAGGTATGCTGATCAGTCATGCTCACAACAGAATCATTTACTCAACATCACAAAACAAACCAGGAAGAAAGCGCTGCTAAAAAAAAGAAATACATGAAGTAAACCTGTTCGAACCTGAAAATAGAAAAATGAAGAGACGACTGCACTCAGCCACAGGAATAACGACACGTACAACAAATAAGTTGATGACAATATAAGCCGTAGTCCGTCTAATATTGCCCAGAGCTGAGGCTTTGTTGCAAAATTAGATGTTCTAGGGGAAGATCCTTTGCTAGCAAGTGCAGTTTGTTCATCGGTTACATCGCTTTGATCAGGATCAGCTTTTCTAGGAGCCAAAACAAACAGGTCAGGGGGAGGAGGACACAGAGAGAGAGAGGACTAGCCCAAGATAGCCCTTAATAGTAACTTCGTACTACAGAAGCACAAAATTTAGGGGAAAACAAAGAGCTTTCATAGGTTAAAAGTTGCAACATTAAAAGTACTATTCTACCTTAGCTCCCTAAGGGAAATGGCATAAGTAATAGTCATGCCACAGTAACTGCATGCCAGCCAATACAAGTTGGCAATTGTAAATCCATACAGTAGAAAAAAAACTTACTATTGGAAGGACTTAAAGAAGTTAAAAATACAGTACAAGTTTGCTACTAGTGGCATGCAAAAGTAGCATTCTGTACTTTCCAGTTTCTAGAAAGTGCTTAACCTGTTAAAATCATTAATGTGACCTCCATCGAATGGAAAAAGATCATTAAAAGAGAATAATAAGAATGTATAAAGCCCACCATGAAGATCATAACACCAAGCTCTAAGCTGCTAACCCAGCTCTTGTACTCCCCTCCCCCGCCTCCACCCAACCCAAACCAGTGCGCACCAATTTATTTAGTACAGGTCAAGATACATTCACAAAATTGGAATAACAGTACATTTTTTGCCAGCAACAAAGTAAACAGCTAGTTATTTGCAAGACGCTTATATGTATATGTCAATATCCTATTTTGATCCAGACCCTGCAACAGGTTGGTTTGAGTGTAAACCCCAGCCGTCAAACCCCCCCCCCCCCCCCTCCTCCAAAAAAAAAAGGAAAAGGGAGTGTTTCATATCCCAAAATCAAATGCATGGCGGCTAACGAAATCAAATATTAAGAAAGCAAAGGACCTCATGAGTGAAAGTTCTTCAAGAAGATGAGGGATATCCTTGTTAATTCTTTTAGATGATTGTGCAGCAAGTTCCATCAAGAGAGAAGCAAATAGGAGCAAATCTGAAGCAGAAAAAAAAAAGGATAAGAAATGATCAAGATCGACAATTTTTTAAAGGGAAGAAAAGAAGGGAATGCAAGGTCGCATGTTAGTATTATCCACATTCATCCCCGGGAGGACAGAAAAAGATACATACAAGGTCCCATCCAAGCCATTCCTGTGGCAAACAATGATCCAAAAAGCTGGCCAAACGTAGCTCCAGCACCAATGAATCCAAACAATCTTGAACCTGACTGAATACAAGATAGAGTTAATATATGACCAAAAAACGAACTTAGGAGCAAATGTTGCATGGCAATATACATACCTCACTGTCCATGACATCAATGACTCTTGCCCAAGTCGATGATATTGTAATGAGGTTAAGCAAAGCGACCTGCAAAAAATATGCAAAAATTCCTGATAGGGCCTATATTTTGGTCTTCATGCATAACAAAGGCTACAACAGACAAAAACAGCAAAAGAGAACGGTATAATACCCATAGAAACAAGCCAATCCTCACTGAAATGTAAAACCATCCATGGTCGCCCCAATTAGTTGAATATGCAGGAGTGGTTTGACTAACTGCAACCTTTAGCTCCTCTTTTATATTGGGCACAATGAAAAGCCCCTAAAATTTGCTGGTCAGTCCAGTGCAGAGACCAAGAAAGAATATTGATTCCAGTATGTTATATGTATATTCCTGTCAATGCATTTTTAACTAACCTTGAAATTGCGAAGTGAATATCCAGGCGACGAAGAAAGCCACAGAATGAAGAATACAACAAGAGACGCACTGAAAAATCTATGTATCAAGACCAAACCCTGGAATTTCAAAAAACACATATTGCATGATGATATGTGCAGGAACCATATGTATACTTCAAAAAAATATAACAATGTTGTCGCTGCTTAGAACTAAATTAAACCATACCTATCAAGCGCCAACATAGATAAAAGGTGCATTTTAATATGTAAAAGTGCACAAGAATCACAGGACAAGAGGAGATTCATCAAGTCAAAGGTTTCCAACATACTGTGCACGTTTTCTTGTCTCATTAAGGACATTTTGAAAAAACAGGAGGTCTTACATACACCCGATTGGCATTCGAAAAGTTTAAGAGCCGTAGGTATATATTGAAGTTTTGTGTTTTCTAAAACGGATGTTGGTCACTCAATCCAGCAAAGTGGGCAAATGCTGTTTTTTGTTATATACGTACAAACAGAACTTGTAGAGATTTTCCAGCATTGTTTAAAAAGAGATATTCTATGCAATTTGAAGCACTTGTCCAATTCGGAGTACATGTGAACTAATTTTCCTTAGCTTTTGGTAGAAACTTAAGTCAAATCTGTTGATTTACCTAAGTTACCTTCTCCTGACACACAATGTACAGTTTACACAGCCAGGATAAAAAAATATAAATAGTCAAATTCTTGTACAAGTTGTGGACATGATTGGATAAATTACCTTTTCACGGGGAAGACTAGGCCATGAGAAAATGAGTGTGGATACAGGTGCGGCAACCAATGTGAGCAACAATGACCCTACAAACAATCCCGGGAGGTTACCTAACCCTAACGAAATCACGCCTTCATCGCGTAAAGGAAGAACAACAAAGTACGCGCTCAAAATCTGCAAAACTTCGATAAATTAGAAACAATTACTAACGAAAGAAGCGATATGATTTCCTTGTAACAGACATATAAAGACAGCTTAATTCAATTTTCTAAAAGAAACGAACGGGGAATTGGGGTAAATTTGAAACATACGAAGAAGAAAGACGAGGTGGAGTAGAAGACCGCGGAGGTCTCGTGGGGATGAACCGTCACGAAGAACGATACGATCGCTTCTATGCGAGATCTGCCTATCATCCTCTCTACTCTACTGCTTCGACAATGGAGTATTGGACTGAATCAAATCTTCCCACTGTGAAACACGAAATAAACAGTAGTATTCCACTGTGCACTCACTAAAATGTTCAACGACAGGTATTATGGGACGAAAGAAAATTGCATTTCAAGGCTTTTACTTTATAATCATTATTATTATTATTATTTTCTGAATTTTGGTTCTGGGGGAATGCCGTTGTCTTGATAGCATTTACGTGTTACGAAAAGTAATTTTTGTCACTTTTTTTTTAATTTTTAACAGTTACTCCTTATACGGTGTAGGAAAGAAGAAAAGGTCAGACTCGACCTAATGGTCGATGCGGTTCATTGGACTCTCAGCGGCCGATTTGGAGGTTACTACTGCTTTCTTAGTTTCCGTTGCTAACATGCTATCGGAAATTTTTTTAAACAGTGGTTTGGATCCATATTTAGTGTAGCATGCTAACACAAGCAAAGGCTTGATACTTTGCAGCTCGGAATAATGATTTGTGTTGACCAAGGCAAAGGTATTAGATTATGCCAAACTGAAATAACTTTGTTAGGCTTATTTCTTCCTTTACTTCTTTCACCTTGTGATTTCGTCCATTTTCCTTTGTCACATATTTGGCATTCTCTGGGGACTAAAATTCTATTTTAACAAAGTTAAAAATATCATTAAATGCATTTTAACGACAAATATTGTCATTACAAAAATCTTTAACTACAACAAAACGTTAGCAGCAATCTCTTGCACTAGCGTTGTTACAGCAGAAATGTTGTGGAACAAAAGATCCTAAAAGCCCAAGATTTGCTGTTGGTTCCCCCTCACTTTATCAGCGAAAACAGCAAGTTTCGATGTTGGAACATCCACATTCTAGGTACCCTTTCTGGCATAGAAATCGAAGTTCAGAGTCTAAGAAAATTTGCAGGTAACCCTTGGACGCGTAATCCCTAAGTAGATAGCTGGAGGATGAAGAAGATTGACAACGTAGTCCTTTCCAAAAAGCACAAAGAACAAGAGCCAAATTACTTACATTAACATTATTACTAAACTTTTTCAGTTTCTGGAGTTTCCTGTTCCAAGGAGCCAACTACTAATTAATTGCAGATTTGATTTGCAACCTCTCCCGTCTCAGCCTCTCCAGCTCTTTAACCATTTGCCAATGTTCAAGTGACAGAGACTTCTCACCAAAGCTTATCGCCATTAGACGGCCCAATGTCAGCAATCTGCCAAAAAAAAAAAGAATTGTTGGCTGAAAAAATGTTCACATAGACAAAATGCAAAAGCATATGGCACATAATTGTGCTTCGCAATTAACCTGCTAAAATCTTGGCTCCCTAAGCTCCGATCCGCTTTTCGAGCTGCCACCAAGTCATCTTCTACCACCTGTAAAATTTTAGTTAATGTATTAAGGTCAAAAGCTACATATTTAATCACAAAAACTAAGATCGAGTTCGGTAACAGCAACTTCTACTGGACAGGTTTGCAAGCCAAGACTTCCTCTACTCTTAACAGCATACAACATAGTGAATACCAACTATCACTTCAAGGAACAATGCTATATTGGACCCAAGGAGCATTTTGGACAGCATTTGGAAAAAACTGTATTTCCTTCTTTAACACATTGTTTTTGAAGGCGACTATCCGATCCCACACAAGGTACTAACGTGATAGTAGGTTAAGTCCTAGTACGAGCACATCATGAGTCCTCAATAGCTAAGATCTAGGTGTAGGCCATGCTTACCAGAATGGTAAAGCCTGGAGTATTTTGTTCAAATGTTTACGAGTTCCAGGGAAGAAAAACACAGAAGAAATCCAATACCTAAAGGGGTGCTTGTGTATAACATTGCTAAATGATGTACATGGTAATTTGATAAGCTTAACTCGTACCTTCTGCATCTCTGAGTCAATAGAATGTGGCCACGTTTTAAGAATAGCCAAATACCATCTCCATAAGTTCAGTATTTCTACATCCACAATTTCACAGGAATCCACTGAAATTGGGCAAAAAGGAACAACTAAATCTGCTGGCAGGATAGTAGATTTCCCCTCAGATAGTACTAGCAATTGAACATCTGCTGTCATTTCCATTTTATAGAATTTAAAGTCATACTCCACCTGAGAATATAAAAGAAACCAAAAAACACATACTAAGTACAACTTTCTCAAATAAAAAGGGAGGTAATTTGATTAAGTAGTTACTCCACAAAGTAGGCTAGAACCACTCTTAAAACTCTGGTATATCATCATATAGTTATAAAAGACCACTGACATACAATTAAAGAAAACAAGTTCATGCAAGAAGTATAGATAAGTAGACCTATAAAACACGAAGTACGAATCTCAGTAGCTACCTTTTGGAACTCCATTAGATTCTTTAGCAATCTTGAATTTTCAACCCCTGTAGGATTGAGGGTCCCCGATTGCAATTGAGTCTCATCAATTGTTAGGTGCGAGCCTTCAGCTAGCTGCAGCAGTCCAGACACAAGTCTGCAGCAGTTACAATACAAAGTTGTGAGAAAACAATTTGGAAATTTGTTCGTACATAAACAATTCACAGGTAAGGTGTTGCACAAATGGAGATATTTGACTACCTGTTTGTCTCGTAATCTTTTACTGGGGCAAGTGAAGCAGTGTTGAGATAATCCACTGTCAGAGGTAGAAAATGTGTGAAAGGTAGAAAGTTCTTGACTGCAAGTTTGATGCGGTTGCCAAAAACATACATGCTTTCCTTGCTAAAGCAGGTAAAATTTAGCGAAAATTTTCCCACAGCAACAGTGTCTACCCTAGTGTGGACCTGCATTATGAATTGTCATATATCTCCACAAGTGTTATGTAGTGGGAACATATCAAAAATAATTGCTTTGGTACAAGAAACGTCATGTTTATGTGCAACTCTAACTTAGAGTAGGAGTGCCAAAATTCTATACCCTTGAGAGAAGGTGCAATAACATGAAATTAGCTGCCACCCCATCATTTCCAAGAACAGTAGTCAGATGACCCAACAGAGCTTCCCTTATCCCTTTAACCAAATCACTTTTAGGCTGTATAGATGAAAAAGTAGAACAAAGAAAATAAGCACAAGCCGGAAAGACAAGGCAAATCATATAGTTATAAGTTAACAACCTCCATATCTGTAGAACCGGAAAGAAAGTCATGAACTGCGAGTTTCCTGTGTATGATACAGTGGAGCCTTGGTACCTAGAAAAAAGAGTGGGTTACAACTAAAGAGGATATCTTTGCCATTTGATATGTCCTCATCAAATGGACAATCTACTTCCAAAGCGACTTGAATTGACAAGACACGGAATGTTTATGGTATTACAAGAGCACTATGAAAAAACTTAAAAGAATATTGTCATATTGCTATAGTCCTAGGGTTTGATCTTGAGTCTGCATATTGAGTAAGGGGGAATTCCCTTGTGCTTAAGGGACACTTTGGTTTTGTGCAGCGCCATTATTTCCTTGATCTTTAACTTGTATCTTGTTAGATTAAATTGAACCTAATACTTCAACAAGTTTCCACAATTTGCCTAATCAATGAACTTTCTAAATTAAAAGGACATACAATTAAGGCCAGTTTTTAGTGATTCTAAAGTTGATACTTTGCCAAGTCATACTATTTATTAGGAGCGACATAGTCTACAACCGCCATTGTTTAAAATTACATTTAACTTTAATAGTACAATTTTTGTCCTAGACCAAGATATCATAAGTACTTGCGCAAGAAATGAAAAGGCTAGATAGCATGATAAAGGAAATACTAAGCCATGGGGAACCTTACTGGATAGCATACGTACTTAGAATATTGAATGGCAACATCATTGATTGCCACATCTAAAAACCAAAAACTGAAACACTGCAAAAGGTAAATCAATATGCAAGATATATAGTAAACCAAAATATAAACAACCTGAAAGTGGATTAGTACCTTGCTAGAAGGAAGATGAGACAAGGCATCTTCACAGAAACCATTTGTTAACTCATCAGAAAAGTCATCTTTGCTTACTGTAAGCTCCGGATCAAGAGTAAGGACACCAACAAACTCAAATACATCATTCAGCTTCAAGTCAGAGTCTGGAGAGTCATATATCTGCTCAAATAAATTGACATGTAAGAAACTTTAGAGTTGAACATGTAATGGAGAAAATGAGATGGAAAAGGCAAGTGCACCAAGAAAAGACATGACCTTTACCTTCACGAGACAGGGAAAGGATTTGTGGTCAAATTCCGGCATCATGATTGTACCAGAACAAGTTGCCTCACTAGTAGACTCCTGCGGACGAGAAGACTGGGAAGGAAGTCCACCCTCTCGCTAACAAAGGAATACAAGTTACACACTAATCACGAGTATAAAAGAGTTTTGTACCATAATGGAAGCTAAAGCATTTCCGCGCCAGTGTTCAATGAAAGTCAAATCTAACCCAAGAATAGTATAATACCCCTACCTATCATCAGCCTCCAGATATGATTCTTACACTAACAAAATTCTTTATTCCTCCTTAAGCTAAGAACTTGGATGAATAAATCAATCTAGTCGAGTCTTCCCCCTTTCCCGATGAAAGAAGATAGATAGAATGTAGAAAATCGTGGTCTTACCATCTTTTTCGCACATGGAGGACTCTGAAACTCTTCACCTGAAACCTAACATTGAAGATAAAAATCAATATGCACGCTGAAATCAGAAAACTCCAACTAGAAGAGTAAAAATGAAAATTTCCCCCTTTGAATTGAAGTGAGTAACTAAACTGTTGTTCCATTTTGACAGTCCAAGAAAAAGACAATCGAGTCTCTTGAGCAGATGAGTGCAAACTTGTAAAATTGCATAAAGCTGAGGAAATGGCATTACTTGCATATCCATGTAATCAGCAACTGCGTCATCCTCCCTTAGGCGCTTCTCCCGCGGTGAGGATGTTGAATTTGTACATGGATTATTCACAGCTTCAGAAGAAGAATCAGTCCAGTAATTCTGCCCCGGAACCTAAAAAGTAAGAACGTGAACAAACATAGCTTGCATCAACTTGTGCAGAAACCACAGCGAGTAGTAATGACGTGAGAGCCTAGAAACATCCTATAACATCTCACTCCAGAAAAGGCCATGTAGCCCAACTGATCAAAGTAAATATCTATGTGCGATGACTGCAAAAAGACATAAGACTCACAGGAACACAGTACAGCAAACGGCGTTCCCAAATTCGCGTGTCGCAAGAAGAATCCATGGAATATTGGCATACATCTGTAAACTTGTTGGTACCCCACACGTCTCCATTCTTATATGGAGAAGACAAACCATATTTCAATGGTCAAGTTCTAAGTATGGAAACAAAGTGAAGATTCAACAGGAGATAAAGGGAGACCAAAAGTACCTTATAAGCACCAACATAAAATTCGTTACCCAGCATGTCTTGTATCATTCCTCGAAATCGAACAAGAGAATTGGGTTGAATCGAGTGCACAGTCGAGGCACTAAGTACTGGCACCTAACCCATCATGCATCAAATCCAGTCCATCAAAAAATGAAGAAGGCAGCACATGCCATTTCAATACACAAAACAGACATGAGGCCACTATAACGTGAGCGGGCAATTAGCAATCGATCAGCATTTGCATTTGCAAATTTGTGAATTTTGATTGCTTTGAAGTAACTGGACAGTACAGTTTGCTCAATTAACAGTTCTCTTCTTCTTCTTTTTTGGGTGCAACAATTAACAGTTCTCACAATTCAAATTTGATGAGAAGTGAATGTATCATCAAACAGAAAACATCACCCAAGATATTCATAACCTGTAAAAGCAATTAACCCTATAAGACTTTTCATATTCAGCAAAAGCTACTCCCTTCGTTCCATAATGAAAGAGACTTTTCATAAGTATCGTCTGGCAAGTCGACCTAGTATAAAATTAGTGAGTGAAGTCAACGTTTTCATGTGCTTAGTCTATTCTAGAAATTTGTAAAAGGTCAAGGAGAAGATCCAATAGAACTGATGTAGTATTCATGATCCCCACACAGCAAATGATTGTGATTCTTGGAGCCCAATAACTAACACTGTTTTACTTCAATTCATAGGAATCAAGAGCAGAATATAAGAACTTGAACCCTAGGGTTCTAAATAAAACCTCGATAGGACTATAGTGATAATGATGAGGCTAATCGGTTAGATCAAAAAGAGGAGCGAGTAAGACGTGAAGGGATAGAGGACCTGAGAGAGGCCGCCGTTGTCGTAAAGGAACTCGCGGAAGAGATCGGTGGCGCCCCAGTCCTTGCCGCCCAACGTGGCCGGATCGGATCCCGAGGCGACGGCCTTATCGAAGGTCAATCGTACGGCTCCGAGGGGGTTGGCCAGACAATCATACGGTCTCCCCACCATTGTTCTCTCTCTCCTCTCTACACTCCCTCTGTGTTTGTGCGTGTCTGTGGTCCGATGGAAATATGCTGCCGCCATTGCCTTCCCGCGCTAAGTAGGTCTATTTTCCCGCCAAATGTCGTTGACGTGTCTTCCCGCCAATTTGAGCTATTATGATGCGGTTTAGGAAAGTTGGTTACGTTTTGCTTCCATCTTAATTTATGATTAATACATTATTCAACAACAAAACATCGTTTGCATTTGACGGTCTAAAAATAAATAATTCCTTGTAACTTAGTACAATTCAGACACTTTCATTATGGTATTAAATTTAGTCGCTTCATCACATACCAAAAATGAACAAAAATAGTCGAACGGGACAGCTCTATTATTGTTTAGTTGTTTTGCGTTGCTTCATTTTTTCTCGATCCAACTCAACTCCAAAACAGATTTTGATACTATGGAGTAGTTCACAAGGAATTTGAATGGAGACATATCCTCTTGTTCCCCACTTAATTTCTGCTTTCAATTAAACTTGCAAGCAAAGCTTACATGATAGATAAGGAAGTAAAGCTGTTGCCACCTTAAAATGGGGCATATAGCAAGGCAATGAGAAGCCCTTAAATATGATGAGGTAACAGGAAATCTTGTGTTTATGTGACACTACTCTTTCAAGTTTTGTTTTATAATTTGAGCCACCTCTCAGATTGAACAGGGAAATCCATAAAGCTAGCTATGAATGGTGCATAGATACAATTTATGAAGGGCTGTAAAATGGATGAATGTCCTGTCTCCATTTCGTGCTTTGTCATGTGTAATAAGCTACAGAATCTGGGAAAAGATGGAACGATAACCATATCAACCATTTGTGTCAATTTGATGACAGTCCTGTCACAGAATTTCAAGAGCTGGACCAGTTGTTGACTCGTCTCCTTCATCCTGAGAAGAGCCTGGTAAAAAAGTTTCCAGATTTGGACTTCTCTGCACATGCTACGTGAATGTATCTCCCAAACTTGTCAACTTGCCTCGGCTCACCCTTGGTATCCTTCTTGCAGACTTTGCACGTTTTGTCAACCCAGCCCTCTTCCACATATTCCCCATCAACTGAAAAGAAGAACACAAGATGTTTTGAGGTCAGAAAAGAGCAACAAAAACTCCATTTTAGTAACTTCAGCTTCTACCCCAGCAACTCCAGATGATTCGTCTCTCCTTCTTTTATGAATTTGAGGGTAATGGGGGATCAAAGTTAATTAATGACTATACCATCAACGTAGGATTTGAAGAAATCTTTGTATGTCCCTCCAATTTTTCTTCGAAGAGCACCATACTGCAACACATAAGAAGTCTCAATTAGCAGTTGAGACAGAACGAATACACTATAGTTTGATCCCCATACATGAAAACAAATGATGAGGTTACCTGTTCTCTGGTCATTTTCTCTCCTGATTTTGTTGCTTCCCTGGCATCATCCAGAAGCAGAGCATCCTCTGCTGATCTAACTTGGGCAAAATCCAGGGCTTCTGTTACACTTTCAAACAGATTCTGCTTCCTCTTCTTCGGCTCTTCTTCCTTACCCTCCTTCTCTGACTTGGCTGATACCACTCTTAACTTGGAGCTTCTGTTGAGATTACATGCGGACAAGTTTTGTGCAACTCCCAGTTTAGGAAGGAAGCCATTTTGTGAAGGTGACAAGGGCAGAGCTCTGAGTCCCATGCCTGTTCCTCTCTCTCTCTCCCCCTCTCTCAAAGATTCAGTCTTCTCTGGACCTTATATCTAGTCCTGTGAGATAACTTAGACATCAAGTGGCACTATTTTGCAGCCTAGTGTTTTTCCTTAGTTCAGCCACTGGACTACTGCCACGTGTCATTGAAAGAAGATGGTTACCACTGAGTACCTGGTGGCTAATTTGAGAGTACGTGGTCCTTTGGTTGACTACACAATTTAAGAGGTGCAATTTTAATTTTACGATCAAGCCTCTCTTGAGAACACGGTTCGGTCGGTTCGATTTGCAAGTTGAATACCAGATCGAACTTAACAACCTCGATTTGGAAGGGGGGGAGGAATGAAATATAATTAAACAGTTTAGTTCCGCGGGTTGAACAAATTGAATGGATCGGTTTGGACGGTTTAATCGTTTGGGTCAAACTCAATTTTTGGCAAGTTTATGGCCAAACATTAGTAACTATTTTTCGATTAATCTATGTTCAGGCAAGAAAAGGAGAGATTTTCATTTTCATTTCTCTCCATTCAGCTAATGTTAAATACACTTCAAAGCACTATTTTCCTATTAATCTACACAATCACTTTACATGCATATTTCCTGAAAGACTAACTCTATATGACATAAGCAGTAGACTAAGTACATCCATAGCTTACACAACATACACCATGCCGACCTCAAGGAGAGATGCTGGAGGAACCTTGAGTGCTACGTCTGCTCCCCTGCAATTTCTCCTCAGAAAATTATACCCGAAATTGATTGCCAGCCTCTTCCACGGAGAGGATCCCTGCTTAGCTTTGACATGCGAGTTTCCGAGTATGAATGCAGTTCCAGCTTGTTGAGCCGCAAACAAATCTTCTAGCTCTTCTCGCAGTTGTATATCTGTTTCAGACTGGGCATCGGCTTCAGACTCGTCATCAACCACGAACCTCACTCTTCTTTCCACAGCACCGATTGGCTCCATCTCCATAATATCTGTCACACTCTCAACTGTAGTGAACCCAACAGATACACTTGCTGGTTGCACACATTCCTCAATTTCAAAAGCTGGTGTACCAGAGAATGCTACAGTCCCTATCACTGCCAATCTACAATCACTTGAGGAACCACAAGATCGAGATCCATCATCATCATTATTTGTACTATCAACACCATGCACCCGGCACCAATCATAGCGGATAAAGTCGGCCAGCCTGTTAACAAGTTCAGACTCAAAAGAATCGACATCCTGATGCACATCACGGTACCCGTAACGGACAATGCACCTGTAGGACCTATGAGCTGAAGGACCCACACGGCCAACAAGATAACGCTCAGCTGGAGGCACAAAAGGAACTGGTACTGATTTTACACACACAAAAACAAGGATACGGTGGAAGGCGGGGAGATTGGTAACAAATCGTGAGAAGTTTGCAGGAATGCCAGACGTGAGATCAGTAAATACAAGACCTATTCCAGGAACTCGAGCAATGCCCAAGCTTGGACCCAAGGCTAAGAGCCATTCCAAGGAAACCTTGTTATGGAGGTCATATTCATATTTCTTGATGGTGGCGTAGTGCCAAACAAACATTACCGTAACAAGGAAGAGAGCAAGGAGAATGGGAAGCCAGGCACCTTCAAGGAACTTGATAAGGGAAGCTGAGAAGTATAGTAGTTCAATAGACCCAAAGAAAAGTAGGAAAGAAAAAGCTAAAATTGGAGGCTTGTTCCAACAGAGGATGATGACCAAGGATGTCAGGCAAGTGGTCACTAGCATTACCGCCATCACTGCTAACCCTGCAATTGATAACACCCAGGTATAATTATCAATGTTGAAATGTCTCCTTACATGTTACTAGCGCACACAGATCTCATACTTGAAAGTTACTTTCTGATCAGTGTTAGAGTTGCTTATTAAATTTCCTTTTACAAAAAAAGATAGCTGACAAGACTTCCATGCACGGTAAAGCGTGGTTTGATCTTGTGGAAGAATGGTAAAGATGACACCTTATGTTAGTTAATCTAGAAGGTAGTGATATATAAAACCATTCCCTTCTAACAGAAGAACGATAGTTCAAACATTGCCTTACAGATGGTTTTGATGGTAGTCTTGCGGTTTAATACGAGCTTGAAGTTTAAGCAAGTCGACATCAATATTTTGCATTGATATACTTAACCACGGTACAACCAAGAAACATGGTTATCTGTAACCTACCTGATGCATTCCCCATATGTTTGGTGTCTCTGAACCCAATAGTCACGGCTATGCAGAGGACCATGAGCACCCAATTGATCTCAGGGATGTAGATCTGGCCATGTATTTTATCAGACGTGTGAACAACCTTAACCCTTGGAAAACAACCCAGTGATTGACTCTGGTTGATGATAGAGAATGTTCCGCTGATGATTGCTTGACTTCCCACAACGGATGCAAGGATCGCTACTCCAAGCACTGGCCACCGTACACTTTCTGCATGCATGAAACATTAGCTAGAAAAAGAAGCTAATATGCTAGTGAACTCCAAGGCATGAACTGTAAAGAAAACTTGTCCTAATTTGAAGTCGCAAGTCATTTAAGCAGCATCAACTAGGACAGGACCAGGAGGAACTACACAGTCTTAAACTCATAGGCGGGTTCATACATACATATCCAACTTCATAGAAATGGACTAACGGCGGGAACAAGACTAATTGTAATGAGATCGAAGCCATGACACACCAGATAAGGTCACCGTGGAAACCAATTCCCAAGGTCCAAACAGAACTGCAATTAATCAATCTCAACGCAAAACAATTTTTTTTCACAGAAAATCCTCGTTACACAACACCAAACACCCATTATAAGAGCACAGAAAAGTTCAAAAAAAATTCTCCTAGAGAATGAACTCCAATGAGCCTATTCAGCACATGCTTGGCTAGTAAAGAGAAATTCAAGCTCAGAATTTCTAAAGCAATTTTAAGTGCTGATACCCCAGGTGAAGCACTTTTAAGTTGTACGCTATTCACAAAGAGAGCACTACAGCAGATATAAAAAGATCGTAGTTAAGGAACTTTACTGAGATAAGTTATGTTCTCAATCACTTTTTATTAATCTGCATAAGCAGAAATATGGTACACTTAATAGAATCATTTGAAGTTCGATTAGCTGTGGGACAACAACACAACCATCAATCAACTGTGACTACTTGGTTGACAACAGTAATCTTTGTCTTCAAGCTACTAACAGAAATAGATGGTTCAGCATGAAAAGCTATAAAGTCTTCTCTGCAGTTCAATTACCCTGGAAGGTGTTGACATGGTTCTGTGCCAACGTTCCTATGTGTACCTTTATCACGTGGATGCCATGCAACGACAAGCTGAAAAGAAGTAATAGACAACAGAAATGGGAGATCGCCAATGATGATCAATGTGTGTAAGGCAATCATGTCAATGACAATCATTATATTCTAATAATACTAATGATAGTAACGGAAATAACAATAATTTACTTAACAACACGTAGTAATTATAATCATGGTTCCTCTTCAAGCTGGGTAAGTGCTTGCCCAAGTTCTGCCTTGAACCTTGGCACCCTTGGAGACTGGCACAGGGCATGTAGATAACCTAAACAAACTTCGTTATAGCTCGTAAAATGACGAGAGTATTACCTGGAACAGAGAGATAATAACTTATGTGGTAGGTGGTGCTGTGATGCTTTGATAAGTAAGCAGCTTGACCCATGTATGCCAATATTAAAGCAGGATAAACCAGAAAGGTAAAAGCAATCTGCAGAAGAACAAAGAGTAAGTGTACTTTTGAATGCAAAAACAAATCTTTCATAGGCCACAAACAGTAGTAGACTACTAGCAGACCACGATAACCAAAATAAGGAGATAAGAGAAGGAATCATTTCATTAGAGAATCTCATACAGGATGGAGCAGAAAAAACTGGGATTTTCAAGACAAAATGAAAATCACTGTCCATTTCCTTCAAAGTGAAAGGACCCAGACTAGCCACATTGTTTGGTCAGAAATTCCGAGTACAACAACCTATCTAAATACAAAGCTTATAAATTATCGGTCAGGCCAGAGGTACCTGAATTGCAGCATAAGAGAAGTGACCAAGATCAGCAAACATTGCTTCTGAGCCTGCATTTTAAGAATAGCATTAGTTTTAGGTCAATAAATCAAAATATAGCATTCCAAGCCAAAGAAATGACAATATTCATTGTTAGTATCAGTAAGGCGACATCTAAAACAGAGATAGGAATGATTTTTTGATTCCTCTGTCTACTTTTGTTGTTTTTATCAGAGGTGAATACAGATATAACGTGTTACAAAAGAACAGACAAATAATGGACATATAAATCAGACAAATGTAAATCTTGATCGTCATATCCAGGTTAATCAGTATGACTCACGTCAACTGTGATTTTAGGAGTTACTTTAAGATACTTATTTGACGTCCCACTTTCCAAGTTATAACACAGCCCCTGGAATTTGAAACTCACACCGCAGTAGAAATTACGGCATTTACTACATAACAAGTCATCATTCTCAAATAACAACATTATTCAACAATATTTGCACCACACTGGCAAAATAGCATTTCACTTTTGAAGGTATTTGCAGCATATCCATGTCAAAGTCTGGTATATTGGTTGCGTCTGTAACAGGAACAGCATATACGATTCTTCATGTATTCGGACATGCAGGACTAAGACAAGCACGAGACAAGATAAACTATGTGCAATCATTTCAAAGCATGCACCTGTTATGCAAAGTAGAATTCCACCCAAAGACATCCATCCTCCTTTTTTTGTCTTCTTCAAGAACTTGAACATGTAATAGGGAGAAAGAGCTTGATACACCTGCCGGTTCCAGCGAAATATATTGTACAAGCCAAGGGCACTAATGCAAAGTAGCCAAGTCAGCACAACTGGCGCAAAAAAGAAGCCAACTCGATGTGTGCCATAGTGTTGCAGAGCAAAGAGGCAAACAAGTATGAAGCAAGTGATCGGAATCACTGCATCTGCAGATGAAAGTATAAACATAATTGTGAGAAGCACATGATGGGTACAGTTGATAGTGATGCAGGTGATGCCTGCATCATATGTTACATCACATATTCCTAGAAAAGTAGTAGAATGCCTTGATTTTGTATCTTTCCGAGCATTCACAGGACTGAGTTTATGTCCAGTACTCAACACATACCACTTGCATAAATAAAATCATCCAAAGAACAACACGATGAAGAAAGATAAGGTCATTCCAACATAATGTCATAACTTCGTTCCAGTTGTTACTTAATTGATTAAGAACATCTTTCACAATCCCCATACAACTTGCCTGACATTGTGTAACATGCATTACCCACTCGAAAAAAATGCATTTCTTGTTCATGGTTCCACTTTTAAAATGGTACTATCATATCTCCTACACTAGAAAGTAAACTGATCAGACCAAGTTAAAACATTAAATAACCATTTCAGGCCATAACTTGGTCAGTTTGGACGGTCTCGGAACTCCAGATCAATTAGTTCTTTGTCCACTGCTCGGTTAAAAATCAAGTGCGCTCCATTTATCCAATAACCACATTCAGTGAGAAAACATTCACCGAAGGATTCGTCTGAACTTGAGATGTGAGATGACGTAGTAAATGATTGACTTTAGGAGGGGATTTATTATCTTCCGAGAGAAGGGAAGACATCTTTCTCCTTCAATCGATAATGTTGGAAAATTTTGTTATAATAAGATAACGAAAACCACCTACTATCACTAGTTCAATTATGAGGCTCCCCAAATCAACATGTTCAAAGCATTTTCTATTGGATTCTTTGTTCAGCTAACCACATTAAACCGGATCAACGTATAGTAGCAGAAAATCATCACAATGTCAATGACTTGATAAAGATAAGCTTACACTGGTGGTGCTCCTTGGACATGGATAACTCGAGGCCAGAAACTGCAGAAAAAACTACACAAAGAAACCGATTGTAACTCTTGGAGTGAAGAACACTTCATACTAAAACATGTGTACGAAGGGATATGTTTACCAGATATAGCTGGAGTGAGCAGTCCATCTCCGATTACCATACAAGTGCCGAGCAGAACCAAAATTAGCAAAGCAGTGTGCAAGGATTTGTGACTCTCAAGCAATGCTCTCAACCTTGAACTGTTCTTTCTCTCTGGAGGGTGCTCCAGTTTGTATGTAGATAGTGCTTCATCAGCAATTTGTCGGTTCGGCAGAAGACTTACTTTAGCATGCCTGCATATCAAGGAATATAGGGCAAATGTGCCACCTGCAGGATCATGCATAAATGTCTTCAATTCACTGACCAAATATTTCAGGTAAAGACCACTTAATTCTAGTACTCACCCTCCCCATTGTCATCAGCTCGAAGGACTATAAAAACGTACTTGAACAGCGGAACAAGAGTTAGAGTCCAGAAAACAAATGAAAGCACGCCAAAAATCTCTTCGTTCGTTTCAGAGTGCTGAATGTCTTCTGCGAATGTGCTCTTGTAGACATAAAGCGGTGAAATACTAAGGTCCCCGTAGACTACACCAAGACTTTGATAAGCTAAGAGCAGGGTCGTCTTCCAAGAATCCTTCTGCAATTAAGAAAACAGAAGGAAACATATATAGAATTGCAAGACTACTCTGAAGCCAGAAAATACCAAAGGTTTAAACATGTGCAAAACAAAAAAAAATAGTTAAAAGTTGGGCAAACCTTTGAAGTTCTCCAACACTTCCCATAGGCAAGATCCATGCTTCTCAGAGATCAAAATTCCCACTGAGTTTCTGTTGGTGAACAGCAGCTAGATGCAGATCTCACTGAAACAACAACAGCGTTGAGAAATATTCCGAGAGCAAGAGCTCTAAACAAAAAGTACTACAACGTAAAATACCCCATGTTACACCGACTATTCTGCTTTACATTGCATCTAAAGGAGGAAAGCAGTGACCCACTTATCCATAGACGATATGACATCCATACCTTCAATATTCAGCAGGCTGACCTCTGTGACTTTGTAGCTAAAAACCTAAAGGCAAATGAACACCCATTCATTACGGAAATGTGAATACCAAAGCGATTGAAGCTGAACAGAACCAGAACTATTTCCAATTAAGTACCGTAAAGAATAAAGTGCCCTACCTTTCGTTCCTGTCCCTTTCTACCTTCGTCTATTTCCGTGGTGATTGAGAAGAATGGAAATTGACAATGCACTAACAAACCGTTGCCCCAAAATTAAGAAAGCAAACCAACACGAAATGTTAAGCCCTTTTAACGCAGCTAACCTCAACAAAGAGAGTGTAAAAAGAATTACAGAGACTCGATTTAACAGTGTTCAGAAAATTACACTGCAAAGTGCACAAGACAAGAAACAGAAGAAAACAGTAGAATGTCTAGGAGCCACAATCACATGACCCAACGACAGTTGCATTATCGAATCAATCACACCAAGCTGAGCCCACGCGTTTAAAGGCAGGCTTTTAGGACCACGAGACCCACTCCCTTCTCAAGTTTAATACACCATCCGTGATCTCTACAATACAGATATTGTCATGTGCCAAATTCTCACCAAACTAAGGCAAACATACCATACAAGCTTCATAAGCTTGAACGTTCGTGCAATAAGCAAATGGGTCTACCTAATTTCCATTAGCTTACTCCATACCAAAACCAGATAGACCTCAAAGCTCACAATGCCAAAAGAGTGTCAACAGTTCATAATAAAGATCGGCGAGTACACTTGCTAGAAAACATATCATATGTATGCTTCAGAGTTTATGTAATAAGCAAGCGGAGTCCAAAACTGGGTATGCTTCCCTGAAATGGAGCAGACCTCAAAAGCTCGAAGTGCAAAAGATTAGCAAGTAAACTTACCACAAATGCTTGTTTGGTCCGCCTAAACCTCGAGCTGAAGAAGAAAGAGAAAGGAAAGAATGGAAAGTTATGTGTAGGCAGGACCACGTGATTAGAACATGGACCCCCTTAAGCTTTAACTCCAAAAATGGGTACTAACTAGCACCACCATACACCAAACTCTCCCGGTCTCCCCCTACTTCCTGTCCTTTTTCTAGGGTTTTCACGGCCTAAACGTCGCAATACTTTCCGTTTCGGTCCGTAACTTTTTTGTCGCTACTTTGTCTCTCTCTCCCCTTTTCAACTTTCCATAGCTGATAACGTTGTTATGACTTGAGATTTCTGAAAACGACCCGAATCACTTAAAATTTCTTTTGCGGCCGTAATCACTAGATTACAAGCGGAATCGTAGGAATCTAGGTAAAAAGCACTCGTTTTTACTGATGGGTTTGTCTCTCCAAGGGTCTTTTCAGCCATTAATGCCCTCAAAATCTATTCCTGTACTGCTCTCTATCTATCCATCTGTCCTGACTTTTTATCTTCTTGGCCTGCTCACATTTCTTCTGTGGCAGATCTTGAGGGAGGCAGTTTAGTCAAATACTTGTGTCTGCGGTTTGTGGGTTGATTCCGGTACTCCACCATTGAAGATCTTGAGAAAGGTGGAGACAATGGGGAGAACTAAAAGTGATTCGGTGAGATTTGGAGATTTGCACAACCGACATTTTTGTTTGTTTTTTGAGGGGGGTAGAAATTTGGGTTTTGTATTCAAATGGAGAATCTCTGACTGTGAAACTTACATGCACAAAAGCATGAGCGGGAAGGAAGGGGAGTATATCCAAGAGAATCACAAAACTGGGTTAAAATATTGAGGTTTGATTCTTGGAAGTAGCGTTTGTCGTCCACTCTGTGACTTGGCCGCTCAAAACGAGATGCGAAAAGAGTGCAGATTTGGATAACATGCAGTGTGGACTTTTCTAGAGATAATCTGCTTTTCTTGTCTGTCCGACAGTCCGAGTATGAAAGTGAGAACCTGAAAGTGATGCACTGGTTTATCAGAACTGGGAACCAATGGATGGAGAGCTCGAACGCTTGGTTTCATCTCCTACTCTTTCTTTAGGAAGATCGTCCTCCTCCTTTGCTTTGGGCTTTGGTTTGTGTCCTTTAAAAAAAAAAAAAAGGACAAAAAAATGTGACTTTTGTCAATTTCATATGTTAGATTGAATGTAACGAAATATATATATGTTTGATCGAAATTGAAAAGGGCAAAAAATGTAATTTGGTCTTGATAATGGTAAAGGGTAAAACCTATAGAGGTCCTCCCCCTCTCTCCGAAACACGAACACTTCCAAAGTCGTTGCCACCAAAGGCTTTCGCTTTGATAGTAGCGGATAAGGAGCGCTGGTTGTAGAAGTCGGATGGTGGTCGAGATCTCGATCTGGAAGTGGTTGGTGGTGACTTGTCTCTATGTTAGGTTTTGTGGTTTCTGACGACGGTGGTAGCAATTGGATGGTTGTTGATGACAATGGGTGAGTTTGGTCGTTTGGAGAGGGGGCTGCAGGTGAAGGCATGGTTTAAAATCGTGGTTTCGGGATACGTAATGGTCACAGCCGCGTTGTAATAATATTGAGAGTATCGGATGTTACGTAACGGGAATCGATTACTGCGACTGTGAATATTTTGTAAACGTTAACATAAGATTAAAACTCAAAGATACTTAGATCGTAACCTAATTCCTTAACTTTACATAATTATGGCTCACATTTGGCATTGAACTAAATCACACCAAACCAAAGCCTAAAAATAATACCCACTCGAGTACTAATCTGTAAACTAAACCTAAACCTAAAAGTTAGCAACCACAATAGTCAACAAACTACAAAGTCTTTGCTATCACCTGTCACCTTCTTCCTCCTCTTCTTAAGCCACTCCGCCACTTTCTTCCCGTTTCTTCTCCTCTTCACGTCTCTTGAAGCTAGTGCCTCTCCAACAGTGTCGACTTGTAACGGTATGTAACGGTAAATAATGGCATTACCGCTTGTAATGGTGTCGTAACCGCGATACGTCTATAAAATTAGCAAGCGCTCATATATCAGTGTCTAACCATATCAATTGACTAAAATTTCGTTACGAATGACCATTATGATAAGTATCAACCATTTTTAAAACCCTAGGTCAAGGGTAGTGGTGATGATGGTGGTGGGAAATGGATCCGAGCGAGGGAGGTGGTGGGTAGCATATCCGAGTGGATGGCGGTAGCTCAGGTTTGGCGAGGTGGTGATGGCATTGGCAATATGGAATGGCAATACAGGATTAACTTGGTGGTGAGGATGATGGTGAGGTGTGCAGTAGTGCGATTGTGATGGTTGTCTTCAACATAGATGTCGTCCTCGATTCGATAGTTCGAAATGGTGGAGAGTTAGGGTGTGGTGTTGGTGGGACGCTGAAAAGGACTCAGGTGGGGGTGGTCTTTTTCACAGTGGTTGACTTGTTGGTGACTAGGGTTTGGTGAGATACCAGAGACATTGGTAATAAGAGATGTTAAGTTTTGTCAATTGCGTTCCTTGAATCATAATGAAAGTTACTTTTTTGCACATTCCAACTGAATTTGACATATGAGATCGATGAAAATAACTTATCGGAACAAGAAATATTTTCACAAAAACTATTCAAGAAAAATTAAAATGGCAATGGCCAGATCAAACAGGAACATAATTCACCTTTCCTTTTCTTTTGCATATATATAGCTTCTCAATTTTCTCTCCAACTAAGTTTGTCTTACTCTTCATTTTCTTGTATCTATAAATTGAAATTTTTTTTGCGGCAATTCAGGTCGTAAATTGACCAAGAGAACCACTCCGTTATGGCCCTCATAAATGTAAGAAGAAATGAATGATGGACATCAGTTGTGGGTTGCCACAAAGACTCGAGATATTTCTTGCGCTCTAAATATGGGGAAAGAAGGGAGAGCAGTGTCCTTTCGAGCAGCCAGAAAGGGTCTAAACATGGGGCAGGTGACCCAACCTGTCTAAGTAGCATTTAATCTGAGCAACCCTAACATGATATGCATGCACCAAGGTCTTCAGGCACTTTTGCATTTCAAATAAATAGCTGGTGTGGATAGCTAGTTTGCGTGTGCTGATTTTGATACGCGGTGATTGGTTTAGTAACGCGATGATATTTATTGTCGCTTCCCTGCGAGCCCGACAAAAGATTCTGATATTTTCGTGCTTGCGCCTCGTGTGTTATATAGGGCTTCAGGCCGGTCGCAGTCAAAATTTTAATTATCATAAAACTGTTTAAATATACTAGCTTGTATTTGTCTTGCATCGAAAGAGCTCGAGGAGTCGCAATGATGACACCCACGTACTCCTATGGCACGTGAACATTTTTATCGGGCGTAAGTATTAGCACAGTGGTGACCCCTTGCCCCCTTATTGTCTTTGGCACAGTTTTATACGACTATTTGAATCGGCATGATGCCTGAACGAATTTTTTTATGAATCAGAATATTGACGCTACTGGTTAGAAAATTTCTCGAGCGGTATTGCTACCCTTGAGACCTTTACTATACCTTCTAAACGAAATAAGAGAAAGCTTAATAAATAAGGTATAAGGTATCGTTTGGTGAAAATTTTGGCATTGTAGGGAAATCTTATTTGTTATTATGCTTAAATAAAATGCTTAAAGCGAGAGCGACGTGGTATGGATTTCATCGTGTATGTACTCTTGTCATTTTGTCCTTGAAATTATTCAAACTACGTTCTTTCTGAAAGCGCATCATAAACCCTTATTAAAGACATAACAACAAATTGAATTTGCACAGTAATTCTTCTAAGCTGAATTTTGGTTGCAACTCGAGTTGTAGCAAGAGGCATTGAATTGAGCTGTACCGGAATTTTTTTTATGAGCCATTCAAACTCGGCCCGCCCCGAATGTTTGGATAGGGACCTTGAGACGAGTTGAGGCTGGCCCAAATACCAAGCCCAAGTTTGGTGGTTAGTCTTTCAATTATTCAATTTTCATCCTTCCCCTTTTACCCATCTACACGATGCGCATGAAATTAAAAAAAATATGTGTAAATTTAATGTTATAGAAATAAAATGTAGATAAAAGGATAAATTTCTTTACTACGAAAATGGAGATCGAGAGGGAAGAAGCAACAAGAATGGAATTAAAATGTTGATAGTTGGATATTTGGATGGAGCGGCTAGAATAACAGTTATGAAGAAGAAGTTCTAATTATAGTGGGCGGAGTGGTTATTTACTTAGTATTAAGATTTTTTCAACAACGATCTTGATTAACCTTGTTTTAGTATAAAATTAATATATTATGAACTTATGGGGTTGAAGCTTCAAGAAAAATTTTACTATAAAAGTGTTCTCCGTTAATAATAGCATAGACGTACAAGGAGTGACTGTGGCAGATAAAAATGCTACTCCATTTGTCCAAATTATTTGATCAAATTTGGCTTACACACTTTCTCATTCTACCCCAGAGAGAGAGAGAGAGAGAGAGAGAGAGAGAGAGGAGGGAGGGGGGGAGAAAGTGGGATAGCAGAGAGAAAATGGGTTGGTGGTGATTAAATACAGAGAGATAAATAAAATATAAAAAAGGATAAATATAAAAAGATACTTACAAAATCTTTCTTAATTTAAGGATTAATTAATTTTTTGGGCCGGTCCAAAAAGAAAAATATGATATTTTTTTCAAAATGGAAGGAGTACATTTTAGGACTATATACTTTTTACTACAATTTTATTATAACCTTAAAGACATAGGTTTAGTTAACCCAGTACATATGGGATTATTATTATTATTGTATGTAAAGTGTGAAGCAGAGGGAGGTTGGCATGTCTGTTTGTCCCATTATAATGTCCAACCTTTATGCGATTTTGCTTCTGTTGCTTTGCCTTTTGAGATATCATATTGAATTATTTGTCACCCAGATCTTGGGCACTTTACTGGGATACATAACGCCGCTAAACTTTGGCAACATAAAATAATTATAACAATTCAAGCGCACGTCGTGGCATTTTTAGTAATAATTGTTGTGGTAATTCATCGTGATTCTACGCAAAACTCTAAAGTATTTTAGCAAAGAAATTTTGCTATTTAGCGCTAAAGAAATGATTGTATTGCACTTTTATCAGGGGTATTCTTGATGTCACGTTTATGGGGACAAAAAATAGCATGTAAGAACTTTTGTCGTTAGTATTATAGCATTCACCTAATATGATCACATTTAGGGCAGTAAGCAACCTTTAGCAAACTTAAAGCATTTCTATTATTCAGTTTCAGAGGATGCACTAAAAGAATAATATGTCTATGTTTATTAATACAAGTATCACATCCACGTGGAGGATAATAAATTTACGTTTATCCAAAGATTGTAGTCTTACTTACTTCTTATTTTCATTCATACACAATATATTATAAATAATTTTATGACCTGCTATTTACTCATAACTATCGAGTATACATATGTGAAGATTATAAATGTGAGACTAAGTAGAGAGAAAAATTATTAGTCAGTACTTTGAGTGTATATGACATCGAGCAGGGAATTACGAATTCACTCTAAATTTAAACTCTTTTAAATTTTAAGTGCTTTTAGTGACACTTTTTAATAACACAATTTCAACCTTTAGTGAAAGAGGTAGAGTGAGATAGTTTAATTTTGTAGTGGACTCAATTCCTCAAAGCAGCTGCTAAGATTTTCTAACTTTTCTGGTTTAAAGATTTAACCAAATGGCTTGTAGATAATATAAGCAACTATAACCGACAAATACAGAGGAGATCGTAGTTCTCTCGGCTCTACACAGGGTCTGTCTTTGCTTGGTATCGATGGATACATATTTAAGAATTACAACAAAGTTTAAAAATAGACATTTTCTTACTTATTTCCGCACCCAAAATAATTACTGCAAATTGAAAATATATCTCTGCTAATAGAAAAAGTCTTCGGTTTATTTTGTCCAAAAGTTTTTTTTATTTTTATCCATGACGTCAACACGGTTCGACACGAGCTAGTTACTTGTTTTGGGATCCAGCGCCCGAGAAAAACCCAATAAAAGCCCATTATCCTAAACTTAAAATGGGCCAAAACCGGCGCGTGAGAAGTGTCTGAGTTGGATTTTTGCACCGACGCGGTGGACTTGGGCGGCCCAGATTTCACGGATTGGGGGAGGTTACGTTGCGCTGGCAATTGCTGATGCCTAACACCATGAAAGGTCCAATAAGCCCTCGGGCCCTCTTTTAATCATATCCCACCCTCTGCCACTCCACGCGCTTTGTTTTGTTGACTCGTTCTCAAATTTAAGGGCAGGCTTTATGGCGTAATTACACTTGTGTTCACCGATTATAAGAAATGTCAAATACGTCCTTTGACTAGATGGAACACGGGCGGCCATAACGTTTTGAAGAAAAAAAAAACAATTTTAACCATTTGTTTGTTTTGAATTATCCTTTCATATACCATCTTCCTTTTCTTTCCTTTCTATTTTTTGTCTTTTTAACCGACATCCCACCATTTACTTGGTTTACATCCTTACGTCCAACACTAAACCAACTACCAAGCACAATCACGTCACTATCACCCAACAACTGATCTCTCTCTCTCTCTCACACACACAAACACACTTACTGTTTCATTTCACACGTGCACGCACTAACCGATTCAGTTCATACCTTCAGTAACTATACCATAAACCATCACGGTAACCCATCACAACTCGTGCGCTGCTCCCATCACCATCGCTGCAACCTTCTACAAGCCACACCGTTCACCACCATATCCCACATGAAATGCCTTACCCGCCCACCGCTACCCACTGCAGTTGACCCCCCCTCCCCACAGAATCACCATGTAAAACACGCACGCACGCACACATGTCCCTCTAATCGTTGTCACTGCCAGTTGTGCTGATTGTGGGTGTGCAATTGTTAGTGAATCGAATCAGTGTGTGTGTGCACGAGAGCGCGCGTGTGGGTATGTGTGATTATGTCTGAACTGAATCTCTGAGTGTGGGCACGCGTGCGTGTGTGTGGATTTGTAAAAGGTGAAGGTTGTGTTAAATGTTAAGGGGTATAAAAGGGTTGCATTGAAATCTTTAAAATATGTATGCTGGCATAAGCAAAAGATGTATAGGATAGATACGGTGTTATAAGGAAGGATGTATGAGTTAAAAAAATTTAAAATTCTGATATAGCATGTAACATTTGGTAAGACAATGAGATTGACTATAATTATCCACTAACCTCAGAGGGTTTGCTGTAAATATTGCTGAAGTTCATACTTTTCTATTGTTGATAGAGGCAAAAGCAGTAGTAAAAGATTGTGGATTTTGTGAAGAAGGATGTGGATTTAGCTTCACTCTCCGAGTAATAGATACGCTAGTTATCCTCTTTGGTAATAATTTGGACATATAATTGTTCGGAATCGAATCTTTTAGATATTTAGACATTTTCTTTTCTTTTGTTCACTTGCTAAAGTTTAGTGACATGTTTCACCCGGTTATCAAATTTTTTTTTTTGGTAGAATATCATTCAGTTATCATGTCAAACAATATATGAAAACCTTGATTATTGACAGATAGATAGATATAAAAAAATTATTTGTTTATTACTGGTGAACTTTCAAGAGATAATTAACACAAGTTCATGACAGTGAATGGGAGTGTGATTAGCCAACAATGTGAGATAACCGAGTGCTCTGTTCCGTAGATTGAGACGGTGCGATTGTAATCTACAAGTACTTGTTCATCTTTGTAATCCTAAAGGTGATAGTCACCAAAAGAGGTATAGAATAAGCTACAGATATTCAATAAACTCATTAATCATGAAATTTAATTTAACCTGAATTTATTTCACCCGATACATGTGAATCTAAATGGTGGCACTTTTGCATGCGAAATGAATACTACTACTCAAGAAAAAGTTTTGGCAGTCATCCAGATCGTAAAAAGATAGTTACAAGCCCTCCCTCCCTTCCAACAAAAAAAAAATATATATATATAACGACAATTAATAATCGTTAAGTATTTTTAATGACTTTTATTTAGTAATACTATAAAGTATTGTAAAAAATTATCGCTAAAAATATTAATAAAAATGTCACTAAATATACATAGCGAAAATAATTATTAATACACAGCGATAACAATCTTCTAGACAATCAAGTAAGCAGTTAAAAATTTTCCGCTACTCGGTAGTAGGAGTCAAATAAAATTTTTTGGTGCAACAAAAAAGCTCGACCGTAAGGCTCTAATCCAACCGGCAGGAAGTATTGCGCCTCGGGGACCTATGAGGCCGCTACATACATCTGAGCCCCCGATTCTCGCACCTATGTCGGGGTCGAAGCGCACAAGGACCCGTGTGTGGAACACATGCAGAGCGGGGACATAAATTTGTCACCAACAAGTGCGACGGACAAGATTCGAATTCAGGTAAAAAACCTGAACTGAGATCACGGGGACCGCTGAACCGGCTCTTATCTTATCGGCAGAGTCAAATAAATGATGATGCGGTATTTTCTTCTGTCATCTTCGGTGACTTGGAGTCCACACCTACTGAAGACCGGAATTAGCCGTCGGTGAGTACCTGTACAAGTCATTCTTCAGACGAAAGAGCGCGTGGGCCTTTCATTGCCTCCGCAGCTGACTTTGAGCTCCCGCTGACATTTTCAACTGAACGCCACCTTTTCTTCTTCTCCTTCACACTCAACTTCACTCGGTCCCCCATGAATATATATACACGCTCAGCTCCATCCTGTACAGCACTCTCATCACACACAATTCTCTCTCTCTCTCTCTCTTTCCAAATTTCTTGCACAGCAATCTACCAAAACCCACCTTTTTAAGCCCATCAAAAGGCTCAAAAGGGAGCTCCAACTTTCAGATCTCTCCAACAATGGCCAGCCTCCACCGTTTGACAGCAACCCTCTTCGTGTTACTTGCCATTTTCCAGTCTTGTTCATCTGCCAGGCCGTTGGTTGATGCTTTTGCGGAATCGGACCTAGTGCTGGCCGGAGAAGATGACCCATTAGTGAGAAACTCTGTTCCTGTTTCTGATCAGGGTGCAGTTCTTCCGTGTGAAATGGCTTCCGACAAGGTTGTCAATTTTGAAGTTCGGGCAGCTAAGAGGGTTCCCGGGAGGTACGGCCCTCTGTTTTTGAATGCTCTTCCGAAGGGGACGACGCCGCCGTCTGCACCAAGCTTGAGAATCAACCAAGTGAATAACTAGTCGTATGAAGCGGTGTCGAGTCCAAGTTATATGAAATCCATGTTCTGTATCGATTCCTTTATTCTTTTTTTCTTCTTCTCATATCTGGTTTTGATTTCGCATGATGTAAATACTAATTATAAGAGCTTAGAAGGATTCTGCAACTTGATTCTCTCAAGTACTGTTGCAACCTTTTCGTGATTCAGTTTTCGATTCATGACTTTAATGAACTTCAGTTTATTGTCCTTTGATGTTCTTGTTACTGATCAGAATTTACAACATGCAAGACAGGTTATATTTCTGTATCCCACTTGGAAAAGTTTGTTCTTTTCCTGTATCTTCTCTTCTGCACTTATATTGTAATTCGCTGAATTGGATTAATGTAATCTCATAACAGTAACAGTAATCTGATTTCAACCTATGGAGGGCCCTTTTTGCTTTTTGCCTTTTGGGCAGAAAGTGCCTTTTCTCATTTTAGGTCAACTGCCATGGTTTTGCTATCAAGTTCGGGGAGCTCTATTTACCTACCATTCTTTGCATTTTTACAGCTTTATTTGTCGTTAAAAAGTGCCTTAGAAACAAACTGCCAAACTCATGCGCGTCTATAAGAGATCAATGTTAGATATTGCCTTTCGGTTCTTACACCTAGCATAACCAACAATTTTGACCAAAGATTTGAAGAGGGATTTGTTTCACATGGGAAACCAGTCCCATGAATTGGAGGAGGTACATACAAATTCTTCTATAGCTAGTTTATGTGCACTATTTCTTTAACGGGGTTATAGGTGCGGAAGATTTGAGTTGCACTGCTCCACGGACGCTCTCCACCTACTTCTTCTCCTATAGAAGGAGAAGTTTGCTGAAGGTTTAGACACACCAAACACCATAACTGAAAAGCTTTTAGCAATTGAGAGCTAAATGCAGTGATGTACCGTAAGTTAGCCATTAAGAGTTAAAGAGAATGTATGGCTTATGATTGTAGTTCAAATGTTAGAGTTTTACATGTTTTTTTTATTTTATAATAGGATTAGTAAGTGAGATAAATCACATATAATTTTTATTCACTAAGAGAAAAAATAGTGAGATGAGTTTGAGTGTATTTGGAAATTAGATCTGAATGATTGAGTTAAAATTCGCTTGTAACTTTTCTACTTTATAATGCAACATTCTCGCTGTCTTCTATGTGGACGTAGGTAAGAAGCGACGAACCATGTCAAAAATTCGTGTCTATTATTCTGTGTAACTGTTTTTATAGTGTTTCTTGTTCTTGTCGTGCTAGCTATACCTGTTTCAAAGACTTAAAGCTCCAACAATCACCTGATCAAAGGCATAGAATCACTAGGTCGATGACCTTCAAAAACTACTACACCGGCACTAGCAAAGAGTCAAGTAAAGGCAACACCCATGTCAAGTTGGTTGATGATTAAAGGTCAAGCGCCGGTGCCCAAACTCCAGATCCAAGCAGCCGTCTTACACGTTCAACTGCTCTGTATAGAATATGAAGGCAAGAAGACCTTCAGGTTTTGGTATTTGCCGCCATCCTTGACTGATTTGCTGAAAACTTCCTCCATAGCAAGTGTCTTAAATGTCATGTCCCTTCCTATAAAATATTTTATAAAGTCTATGACCTTTCTAAGGAGTCTTCACTTTCTTTCGTTTATATACATATAATTAAGAGATATTTAGCGAAGGAAAAACGTTAGACAAAAGTTAGACCGATGTTATGAAATACTAGGAGACAAAGCACTAGAGATATAAAACAAGATATATTATTTTTATCAAATATGTAGTCAATTAGTTCGTAAATCTTTTTGAAATCGTGCTATGAAAAGAGACGTCGCTGTGAACTCATAAGTTTAATCTTGGAACGTTGTTCCTCGTTAGGACTTGCACGGAGGGAGATAACTTCGATTTAAAGTCATCGAATGAATAACATTTTCCTTTTACAGGTCTGCAATGTATATATTTTTTTTTGTTACTTTTGCTATATGCAGACACACAAGTATTGACTTATTTTCTCAATGTGTTTTGATAATTTTGCATGTTGTGCATACATTAAATCTCAAAATATTTCATCGTATAACTGCTAAATGTATTCCGACAGGACACTGCTACCAAATAGACCTCTCCATCCTCAAACTTGTCATGCTCTGCTATGCTATGCTGAGTCTGTGATTAGATTTTAATTCCCACAAGTTCATCATGACTTTCAAAGGGAGCTTTAAATGGGCTTAGATTTGAAATGGGTCCTTAGATTGTCTACTTCTTGCTTGAAATATGAATGTAAAACTAGGGCCCACATTTGATATTTCTCCTTGGGAAAAGGCCCTAGACTGAAATTTAAACTTTGCTGATCTCAGTCCGTTCGTATTTCAAAACCGGATTTAGATGTAAACTAGCAGGAGTGCTGTAACCAATACGTGAGAGAGGGAGAGAGAGAGAGAGAGAGAGAGAGAGAGTGCTCTGGTTCTCTCTCTTTCCCCTCTCTCTCTCTCCCTCTCTCACACATTGGTTAGAGCACTCCTGCTGTAACCGTTCCAAAACCACATTTTCTTGAAGCAATGATAATTTGCTACCTATAGAACTAGAAAACGATGACAAGGGATATCTTGGTGTATTAATTACTTTGTCTAGTTTATTTATGGGGTGTGGCTCCCATTGGAGCAAACTTTTTTGGATTGAAATCATATGCTACACAGTAATGGAAAAATGTAAATAAATAAATTTTTTAGCCATAATGAATTTTTACAACAATGTCAAAACTAGTTCGATGACAATCTTTTGTCATTAAAACTGTTACAACAGACACGTTATAAATCGAAGATTACTTATCCAACTTCCTCCAATTTTCTTGTTCATCGACGGAAACTCGTCAGTCCGTTGATGACGTTTACTGCTATCACTAAAGCGCGAAAACTTGTAGCATATGACGTTTCCTCCAATTTTCTCTTCTTTTGTCCCAGGCCCAGGAATATGCCCAGCACTCCAGCCGAACGAATGAGAGTGTGAAGGAACTATTTGGGCTTCGTCGTGTATGGCCCATTTAAAGACTAGCTACAACGAAATGGGGGCTTGGTCCATCCCTTTCATGGACAAAAATCTCGAGTCCGCCAACTCTTATCTTTTGTGTCAAAATCTTCGACCTAGAGCGGCAGGGCTGACGTTATGTAATAGACGGGTGGGTGAGATTGAGCGAGATAGAGATGTTCTCAGATGTAGAGGGTCAATGTTTTCTTTTTCTCGTGTGTTGGGGTTATTCAATTTAGTGATCTTTCTCCCATGTGAAAAAAATCAAACGACGCTCTCATTTGTCAATATATACTGCAAAAGAAATTGACATTTTGTATTTTACTGTTAAAGAGAATCTAGGGAATCAATAGTTGCACTTCGCTCTTTATCACATGCACTTTGCTTTTGCTACCAACATCTATGCAGTGTCACTGGATGGAATCACGAAGCGCCACTAAAATTTTTTTTATCATCAAAAGCGAAGGTTAAACGATACAAAAAAACAGAGCAGAATCATAATTCTCGAATATCTTCGAGGAATTTTCTTACCTTAAATAGTGACACAAGAGTATTTGTCAATGTCCAACGTTGACTACAAACAAGGCGATAAGGATCAGTTGATTTGGAAAGCTTATCCTTTCTATTTTTTAAGCTTTATTAGGCTTTGTTATTGAGAGCCAGACGTATCCATTTGAAAAGTTACCTTTTTGATACACTTAATAATGCAAGAAGATATCATTCTAAATCCATGCTTAATTCAGACAACCAACACGTAGGTTTAGACTTTTCCTCCTATAATAATGAGTATAAAATCTAATATTCTTCTATTGCTTTTAGCGTGCGTTGAATTGCAAAACGCTACTTATTCATTCATTTACTGTTATTAAAGTTCGATTCAATTTTTACATGGTGTTAAATTATTGTAAGAATTCACAAAAAGTTTAAAAAGAAAATTCAGTCGAATAGAAACGACTATGAAGTCTACTCCAGTCGACGCTTTAAAGATTAGTGTTTAATCGTTGATACTAATCTACAAACTATATATTTTTTTTTTGGGGAACCAACTCTGTTCCGTAGGGTATAGCTAAATTAGAAAAAATTTACGAGCTCTCATAAAATTCAAGAGAGATAATACATGCATGTGTTCATGTTATTTCATTTACAATACTTGTATATTTCATGCCAATAAAGACTTTATTTTCACGAGTAATTAATTAACACAACGAATTAAACAAGTGAAAGAAAAAAGAAGAAGCACAAATCGTAAAAACATTGTTTTCATATAAAGGTCCCAAACATTGTGCTGTTAAGAGATAAATTTAATCCAATATGTGAAAAAGTGCAAGAAGTTCAAGTTGCACGGTTCAGAATGATATCAAGATCGAATACTTAAATCTAAATTTTTGTTCGATGAACAAAAATTCATGAGTAAACTTAATAAATCGATATATTAAATAAATATATTTAAGATTTTAAATATACCGTCTATCTATATCTATACTACCTATAAAAGTACGAATCTTGTAAATCTTTTTATTTCATTTTTGTCCTTCGTTAATCACTCTAATAACAATTTTATCCTTTAATAATTACTACTCTATTATTACCCTACCCTTTCATAAATACTACTTCATTATTACCCTACCCTTTCATAAATATTATTGTTAATTACTAATTGTGTAATCATTTTGGGTTTTAGTCTCCGTCAGTTATTTCAATAACAATTTTATCTTCACTAATTAGTTTTTTATTTATTTAAGAAACATTATGTTATAAATTTAATCTAAATCAATATTTACATATTGGGAAACAAAATATGTAGTTGTTAAAAATATATTTACATATATGTATGCGTGTGTGTGGGTGTATGCGCGCGCGCACTACCACTAAACGTATAAAATTTATAAATTATTTTTTGACGATTATGCCTTCTGTTAATTACGTTAATTACATTATTACCCTTCTTTTATTACTCCTTTTTAAATTTTGATGAAATTAAAATAATATTGGGTAATGAATCTATTTTATACATTGATTGAAAAATGAAAAGTATAATGAGAAAGAAAAACATAACAAAAAAGTTCCTTTATTATATTCTTTTAATTTAGTTAAAATAAAATAAATATTAGATATTGACCCAGTTAATGAGAATTGTAATTTTCTTTCTTCATTTTAGGTTAGTAAACAATTAACCAATTGAAAAACTGAAAAACGAAAACAACATAAAGAAACTAAAATACGTGAAAAATCAATTAAGAAAAAGAAACTTGTTAGGAAAACAAAAAAAGGGTTAAATAAAAAACAAGGCTCAAATATGGTGCAAATTTGAATTGAAAATATGTTCGGTCATTGCAGTTGAAGACTGAGTGTTTTGTGTTTTTTATTGATGAAACATAAAGAACCTGATCTTGAAAATTACAAATCTTAACCATTAACCAATTTAATAATTTACAAAAATAAATACATAAATTCATTCTTTTAAGTTCTCTATTTGCTTTTATTTTCAACAGTACCATCAAACATTTCTTCAACCCAAAGCTTACAAAGAATATATTCAAGCATTGAATTAATTACAATTGCGATCATCAAATAACATTTCTTCTAAAAAAATTCACAAAAAGTTGAGAACATAATTAAATTACATTATTTTTTATCCCAAGTAAGATAATAATATCACTTCAAATATTTCTCTCGACTATATTCTCGTGCAACGCACGTGCTCTGTACTAGTTGGAGTATAAAAGAGTCAAGGATACAGGGACAACAAATTCTCATTACCAACACTGATTTGACGAACTTTTGACTTTTTTGCAGCGGAAACTTATGCCGCTAATTCTGACCAATTGGACAGCTTCTGTTTGCCTTCGGAGAATATCCCGACTCTCTCTCTCTCTCTCTGTGACAGGTCCAATTTGCCTTGTACAATACGATCATCAAAGCAAGTTTTACGGCACACGTTTCTCAAACTTCTCAAGCACTAGAGAGAGCAATGAAGCAGTGGAGTAATCATCCAAGAATGGCCAAGATCCATCTCTTCGTCCCCTTGTTCGCTTTAATACATGCAGCAATCCTGTACCCAACAGTGGCAGCAAGAGTGGTGCCCTTGCCACTGCCAGTGCCCACCAACAACAATCAAGAACAAACCCTTTCGAGTATATTCGATACTTCCAAGTATGGGATACTGCAACTCAACAACGGCTTGGCCCAAGCTCCTCCGATGGGGTATCTTTTTCTTTCTTTCTCGCCCTTAATCTCTGTTGAGTCATGGCCCAATCAATTTGACGGCACCCATTTTCAGTCGATAAGTGTTCATTCGATTTTTTTTTTTAATTTTGTTTATCAACTTGAAGATATCAATGTCTTGTTGCAATTTGCTAGTTTGGAGTAATTTGGGTCTGGTCTGCTTTAAATGTTGAGCAGATGGAATAGCTGGAATTTCTTCGCATGCGATATCAATGAAACTGTTATCAAGGAAACAGGTACTTTTCATTTTGACCTCTTGGCTATAAAATACAGATTGTCCTGGCATTGCTCTGAGTTTCATGGGCTGAAGTTTCGGGACTCTGGTACGGTACGGTGTTTGCGAATTTGGTGTTTCTTGATTAGTACTGAATAACCAGAACAGCTTAATAGTTTTTAGGGATGGTCTGGTGAGTTACTAGAAATTCTCTTGGGTAATTTAATGTCAGGGAAGAAGGGACTTCTTATCGCAGGGGCAGTGTTGATGGTTGTACTGATATAACCTCAGCTTGAAACAATTGTATGCACTGACCCGAGGAGATCTTTTATGGATCATTCATTTTCTCTGTTCTATTATTACTGAGAAGCCTCACTGATTATTAGCCTAATAGCCATGGTGATTGGTGAGCACTGAAAATTTCATTCGTTATTGCGACGGTGGTAATGTGCATCTAGGCATAAAATTGTTCTCTTACAATACTTTCATTTTTCTCTTCTGGGTTCGCAAAATTTCTTGCTCTACTCTCGTTATCATACTCTTCCCATTTATTCCCAACCATTTGTCTTTTGAGTTTGCTCATAGTTTATTGGATGAATCTATTCCAAATGCATCAATACTAATGTTCACAGAGTTCCCATTTTCACTCTCACTAGTGATGGTTACTTCCAATTTGAGCAATGGTAAACGCTAAACGTTACTGGTAAAGGGCTATTTGTTCGCTAAGTTTTGAGCATTACCATTCTTTTGGGGAATCGATACAGTGAACAATTGACATTTCTTTATATTCTTCTATATCTGCATGTGTTGTTTTTAGAGTGGGGGGGACAAATCGTATCTTCTCTTCATAAGTTCTGATAATATGCCATATGGAACTTTTCTTTTTCTGTTTCTTTACCTGATAAACTCCCTTTGCACAAATATCTATTCTCTTCTTTGACAGCTGATGCACTTATCTCAACTGGTTTGGCTGAGTTGGGCTATATTCATGTCAACATAGGTATACTTCTGACATCTCTTCTTCTGACTTCACATCTTGCTTCAGTTTGAGTCATTGGTTTCATCAAATGCAGATGATTGTTGGTCTACTTTGAGAAGAGATTCAAAGGTCAGTTTGGATTCTGTTACTTTCAAGCTAGTGTTATTCTTTTTCTGATGTACACCTTGTGCTGTTGGAGGAAATTTTGGTTTAGAGAGGAAGTTACTTTGCTTTGGTTTTCTACATTCTACACTTGCTTAGCCTCCACTAGAATGTTTTAGCTGCCCAGTCCATTGCATATAGGTATATCTCTCATGTAAATAGGTTCGCCCCCCCTGGCAATTGTTAACATGGTTTTCTTACTTCTTTTGGCAAAAAGTACCAAGTTAACCAGGAAATTGATTACCAACTAACGCCTAGAGAGAGAGAGCAAAAAAGTGAAAAGTTGTGCAAAATCTGCATCTCTCGTTCTGACTTGGTTGGCTTGCAGGGTCAATTAGTCCCTGATCCAGAAACTTTTCCATCTGGAATTAGAGCGCTTGCTGATTATGTACATGGAAAGGGACTCAAACTTGGTATCTACTCTGATGCTGGGTAGGACAATTATTCAAAAGTGTTCTTTTTTCCTCCCATGTTAGTTGTCGCAATCCCATGTTACCCAATTGTTATACAGGGCCTTCACGTGTCAAGTTCGACCCGGATCTCTTTTCCATGAAAACGACGACGCAGAGATCTTCGCTTCTTGGGTAAGTTTATAGTTTTACCTTTTTTTATAACATCTAGACATCATCTTGTGTCAAGACTACCAAACACTCTCTTTATGTTTGTGTATCAAGTCTTGGATGTATTCTGTGGCTCTTGTAGATCCCAATAGAAATTAATATGTTCATTCAATTTTTTGGTACGATTTGAAGTGAAATGAACACCCACAATTCGAAGATTTGGGTATTTCATAAAGTACAGATTATAATATTCGTATAGCTTGCCTCAGATCCTTAGATTGTTATTGTTCTTGATATTCCTGAAAATTACCATGAATATGAAACACAAGCATCATTTGGAATGCAATGTGAAAGAAATCAAACTCATGTAGAGCACATGTAACAAATGAGACTTATCCTTAATGCCCCTGTGGAAAGAAACTACAATTTTGTCTTGAAAACGACAAAGCGAACATCAGGACGTATCATTTTTCGACAAATTAACTGCTGTATCAGTTATATACATGTCTCCTCCTGCTGCAATGACTTATTTATACGTCATGGTTTGTTACTTAGGAAGTGGATTACCTGAAATATGACAACTGCTTCAATCTTGGGATTGACCCAAAAAAGAGGTTATAAGCCCACTTTACCCTTGTCAGTTTTTCAATGTCATTTTTATTGTGTTGACCTTGTGTCATATTTTTAGATACCCACCTATGCGTGACGCTCTAAATGTGACTGGACGCACCATTTTCTATTCACTTTGTGATTGGTAACTTCAGTTCCTGACAACCGCGTTTTAGATATCCGAGCTTCTTAGTGCACTTGAGCAGCACTGCTTATCTTCTATTTTTGTAGGGGTGTTGATGACCCTGCTCTATGGGCTGGCAAGGTTGGCAATAGCTGGCGAACAACAGATGATATAAATGATACTTGGGCAAGGTATTAACTTCTTCTAACTCTTGGGTAGTTTGGTGAGAGAAGCCAAAAATCACATCTTCTGTTAAATCTTGAAGCCACAGACACCCCAGACACCAACATCTGCCCTGAATAAGAGAAGTCTCATTCTTATTAGAACTTTAACGCGGTCTTGGGCTTTTTGATATCAGTGGAACACACTAGGGACACTCTGACACGACTAGGCATGTTCATGACATTGTTCCATGACACGGCTGGGTCACTTTATTTTTGCCTTTTCTTTTTATAATTTTGGGCTAAAGGGTTAATGGCTGTGTGGGACACTGCATGGTGTGATTTGGATACTACTTACTGTTGTCTTTTCTATTAGAATATGCTGCAACGTGGACTGTTCAAAATCAGAACGTATGATCTGATTGGATTGTGTATTTAGCATAAAACTTTCTAGGCTTTTATATTCGGTATATCAATTGCTAATTTGATAGTTTATGTACTACATAGACTTGATTTTTCTGGTATCTTGACTTGCTAAATTTTTCTGGTGCCTGCCACACAGTGCAATGCATGCGAAATAACTAGTCCCTTAACATTCTTCTATCCACTTTTGAGATGTTGGGAAGCAAAATTATCTCTCCCTCAGTACTATGAAAATGACTTAGGTCTGCATTGCATGTTCTTAACTACTTCAACCCAGTTCATACAGCATTGGTCCTCTCAGAAAGTCCACATGCAAAGACCCCATGTATGTATCAGAACTCCTTGTCTCCACCTCCAAAGGTTTGAACCTGTGGCCCTTATCAGGGGATGTTCCGCAGCGCGTCCTCCTACCACCATCTACATGTGATTGATTGTCTGCTTTAAGCCTTTGAATCTTCCTGTTTGTAACTTACAAACTTTATGTTGCTTTCTTGCTTGATAGCACACTATGCAGATTGGGTATAGGATGGTCCATTTAACATAACTGCAGATTGGGCATATCATAAGTTCATAACCTTAATACTGAAACGCATATTTTGAAGAGCTCGTATTATGTCCAGCATGATCTGCTTTTGGGATGCAGCATAACAAATTTCTAAGTTTAGGTGTATGTAAGGATGCTAGTGTTACTCTCACAATCATGTCTTTAATGTGATATCTCTGTTTTATGATCATTTAGGAGTTATATTGCACTCTATACAGATGTACTTCTGGTTTGTGGTTGCACTTGTATGATGCATTAACTTTTACTATACAGATGTACTTCTGGTTTGTGGTTGCACTTGTATGATGCATTAACTTTTACTAATCAAACTAGTGCCTTCTTCTCCTTCCTTCTCCATTTCACTTCTCTAGCATGACTACTATTGCTGATCTGAACAACAAGTGGGCGGCCTATGCGGGCCCTGGTGGATGGAACGGTAGGATCAATGATATCTAAGCACAAGGTTAAGTGCAGGAGACAGCCCTCCATCCTTTTATGATATCCTGAAGCTTTATTCTTCATGTCTGCTTTCTGCCAGATCCGGATATGTTGGAAGTTGGCAATGGGGGCATGACTTATCCAGAATACCGAGCACATTTTAGCATTTGGGCTTTGATGAAGGTGTCTCCAGTAACTTCTAACTCGATTTTCTTTTCCTTTCTTGTTTATATTAGGTTCTTGATTACAGATCTTTGGCCTTTTTTCTTTTTATTTTCTCCTGCTTTTCCTTGGAGTTACTTCAATTGTTATAGTCATCAATATGTTCTTCTCAACCAGCAGGAAGATTTTCCTTGTTCTCTTTCAGTTCCTAATCTTATGCGGGCTATGATTATAGATAGGAAAATACCTAGTGTAATGAACTGCCCGTTACTATTTGTTCAAGGGCTTGAGTCGTGTTGCTTGAATGTGCAGGCCCCTCTTCTGATTGGTTGTGATGTCAGAAACATGACCGCTGAAACATATAATATTTTGACCAATGAGGAGGTCATTGGGGTAAACCAAGGTATAGCTGCCATACTCTCTCTCTGCAGAAAGTAGATCGGATTTTTTTTTTATTTGGTGAGAAGTCGAAATTTGATATTTGGTTTCATGCCTCTTGTTGCGATTTGCTTGTTTATGATAATTTTAACTAGCCATCCTTCCCCTGCATATCGTCGGAATGACGTTATCAAGCATGACTTTTCTTTTCCTTTTTTGCAGATAAACTTGGAGTTCAAGGAAGGAAAGTTCATGTTGCGGAGGATGGCTGCAGTGAGGTCTTCCTTTCTTCAACTTCTTTATCTCATTAAAAGTGAAAGATACAATAACATGCTCAGTTGCACCGAAGTTAGTAGTCTTTCAGTACAAACTAGAATTTTCCCGTGACCCTACCAGTGAGGGAGTTCAATGCTGGTGAAAAATCAGTTGCCTAGGACATCAATGAGATTACTGAATTGTCTCCAAAGTAGGAAGGAGTGTAGCCTTCTGTTAGTGATGTGCTGCTGAGTACTTATCTGAACCACTGAAAAACAGTGCATTTTACACAAATGACCAATTAGCAGAATGATTTTTTCTCAAAGAGCTGATATACCCATCCTATTTTCTGATATTTCCCAGCTTCGTTGAGACTGAACAAATGGCACACACTCTCGCATTTGGAATTTTAAGTTCCTCAAGCAATTTATTTGAGACCTGATGGAGTGCTCGTCTCCTTTGGAGGCAATAATGAATGGAAGTAAAGTTATCTTGGTGCTGCAGTTTTTGGGGACTTCCATAGCAGGCTTTGAAACATTTCCAATGTACACATCTAGCAGCTGGATGGCTTTTCAGTTGTGCTTCCCTTTTTCATTTGTTTGTAGGCCACAAGGGTGCAGGGGGATTGCATTTGCCAATGCGAATTTTAGTTCCTTCTGATTGTTAGACAATGGCATCTGTTCAGTCCTCTATTGTATTATTTTAAAGGAAAGGAGCAATGATCTAACAACTTGGTTCGTGGGTCTTGATTTTCTTCAGGTTTGGGCTGGTCCTTTGTCTGGGAATCGTTTAGCTGTTGCTCTCTGGAACCGATGTTCAAAGGCTAAAACTATTAAAGCTGCGTGGGATGCACTTGGACTTGAGTCCTCTACCAGTGTCTCTGTAAGAGATCTGTGGAAGGTGAGGACCCTCTGCCTGAAAACTTGACAAATGTTTAAATGCTGTGTGTTAATGTTGAGACTCAGGTAGAGGCGATGGCAACCCTCAAATCTCCGTGAGATAAAACTCCTGAACCTTTTGCCTCGGGTCTCACTCTCTCTACTTTCCTCTTTCTTATTCTAAGACTTGCTTGAAATCTTTGCTTTGCCATCTGGCGTGGGGAATTCGTACTTCTAACGTGCTACAGTGATTCGATTGCTAGCATAATTTAAGATACTTACGAAGTTTAGTAATGCGTGGTTTTGTGGCTGTTTCAAAGTTGGTTTTATTCTCACAAACTTTAATTGGTTTGCAGCACCAAGATGTTCTGCGAGATGCAGTAGCATCATTCAGTGCTCAAGTCGATGCTCACGGTTGTGAGATGTACATCTTTACTCCCCAGAGCGTGTCCCGATCCGATATTTAAGTTGGACAAATCTCGTGGCTTTCCTGCATATCGATCGAGGAAATCAAAGTTAAGCTGCATCCATTTGTAGTTGCAATTGCATTGGAGATGCGATGTGTTTATAGTGAAAAATAAGAGGCTGTCATGGCCGCCTTTGTAAAGTATAACTACTTGGTTAATGGAAAAGCTACCAGCATTCGAGTGCAGAACATACTGTGATGAAGTTTAGCAGTACGTCCTTCTGTGTAGCATGGTTTTTTAACTTCATCTTCTCCTTATCAGGGCAACAACAAATCAACGAACAAACAATTTCAGGTAATAATGGCTTTGGTAGGGTGATGTGCAAAGCACAAGGGACCAAACATACTTGGTAATTGGGTGTCTCCGGAGAATTTTATTGGCCAATATGTGTAGAGATCTGTGTTACCCCTTGGCCAAAAGGCGGATTTTGTTTTGAATCACTCTCCTTGATGACAATCTGCGACTTATAAGAGCTAGAAATAGCCAAGGCCAAGCAGTTGCCACATGGGTTTTGGCACTTGATTTCTTGCATTGTGCACGCTTTACGAGTCAAGTGCAAAAAGTAGTAAGTATTACATAGATGGAGCATTTTATTTTAAACAACTCGGAGGCAGATAGGGCTTTAAACTGCGACATATGTTGCAGCACAAGGGAATCCATACAACCTGGAGGCAGATACGGCTTTAAACTTTTCTCCTTTCAAGTTGAACATCTTCATTTCGCAACCATCTTTAACAATTACGACTTGGCCGTCTTCCTGAACTCGTCATTTGCCACATCAAACGCGAGAATTTTGTTGGGACATGTTGTACGTTATGTGCTTGTTTCAAAACATATGAGCTCATCTGCTTTTGTTGGCCAGTTTTAACTCAAGGAGAAGCCAACCTTTGATTTCACCCAAGTTCCAACATTTGGCTCTAAGAGTTTTCTTTGGCTCTAATTTTTTTTTTTGGGCTCCAAGTTGTCTTTGGCTCCATCCAAGAGCCAACTTTTGGCTCGAAGAAAACTTCACCTTTTAAGTTTTGTCCTCCCTCTCCCTCTATAAATAAAGGTCACTCGGTCATTACACACAATTTCTTCACTACCCCGAAGCTCTCTCTCTCTCTCTCTCTAGTGCACCACCAAATTTCTTTTATGTATCTTAATATTTTTAGTATTCATATATACTAATATTGTCTGAATTGTGGAAGAGGAAAATTAAAAGGGTTGTTCACGAGTCTCCCTTACAAGTGCGTGCACACCGGAATACTACCATAAATTAACCTTGAGGGTTGCGTGCCGTGAAGCCCATCACATTGAGTCATTAGTTCCGGGGGAAGCGAATCAATCTTTTAGGACAAAGACTAGCTTGATTCTATAGTCTGGTGGGATTGTTCATACTTACTTTATAGCCAATTTAATGCTTTCAATTGTTCTCTAAGATTTTGCTAATCAGCGTGAAACACATCAACTTTGGTATTGGAATGCGGTAACTTACGACGACATCGTCGGACAAAGCGCACTGAGAAGACGAAGACAGAATGAAAACTCGATTCTACGAGAATTTTTATGAAAGCCTTTCATTTGCTTCTCTTCGATGAACTTTAATTTTCCAAGAGTGTATCCTAATTTTTAATCTCTTGACTCGAGATGGGACCAGGTATGAAAAAGGATCCGGCTCTGATCGAGTAGCTTGAACCAAGTGCAATGCTTGTAGCTGCCAGTGTGAGATTCTGGAAGTTCATTGTTGCTCTAGAGATGGGTAAACATACCAAGCCATACGCATTGCATGAACACAAAATCTCAACATTAACGCAGCCTCCGAACTGCAGATTCTCCACGAGTTCACCATCACTGTCATAGATTTCCGCGAATGCCCTACGATGGCTATGTGATTTATCTAAGGAACGCATGGTTGAGTTGCATGTTTGCGAATATGGGGCCGGAGATTTGGAGAGTACTAAGCTTTGTTGACGCACATGAATCGCGCAAAGGGCTTCACGGGGAGCCTCAAGATCATCTCATCGGGAAGTTCTCGTATGCAGGTTTCTATCGACTGCATTGGGAAGACGGGAATCTACGGTTTGCAGAAAAAACTGGTCCTTTAGGCTTTATATAATTACAAGATGCAGGTGCGGTGGCCTTGTGACGAAGGATTAGTCGGACAAATTGGTTCCTCAGCTCAAAACATTTACCCTTCGCTGTGGAGAGAACGAACTACTATCCAGATATCCTCAGCAGTCAGCTCAGAACATTTACCGTTCTTGACTGATCTCACCATCATCATAAGGGTGCAAAGATTCTGAAAGAAGACTAAGAAATTGAACATGCGCCTGTCACGATATTGCAAAATTTAATTCAGCTGCTGAATACATCGTAAAACCCCAAACAAAAGAAAACCTCATATGTGTCTCCATGTTCACCCCCAATAAAAGGTGGAACCACTGTTTGGAATTAAGAGTCATTATTGTATAACATATGTATTTCAGAGGCTTAGAATAGCAGGAAGCTTTGCCAGCAGAACATAGATAGTCAGCTCAGATGTCTAGAACACTCTTATTTTCTCCTCCTACAGATAGCTTTTTCTCCTTTAAATGCACTCGTAGATAAAGGAGGGAATTCCTTATCATCCTCGAGCTGATACGGCTGAATCAGAACCCTGCAGTGATGATTTACCAAAGAGAGAAAGTTTAACAATTATCACATCAATCACTATAAGAGAGAGCAAGAGAGAGAAAAAAAGGATAAATAATAATTCATACGTGTCAATGCATTCTGACGAGTTTTCAGGCCCTCGAGAAGCAGTTGTTAAAGAGCCTGGCATAGTTTCCTTGGTGGTGGTGTTCAAAAGACCAGATTTTGGCAGCTCAATTGCTACTGGTGAAGACAGTAATGATCGCATTGATGGATGCCCCAAACTCCCAAACTCAAGAAGATTATAGGCTCTAGCATTTTGAGCCTCCGGGGACCCTGTCTTGGCCTGAATAGAAAGGTTATTTTCCAGTAGGACAGCCTTCTTACTGCTCGGAAGAAGTGGGAATTCTTCTAGTGACAGATTGAAGCAGCTGCCGATTTTATCTCTCTCGAGAGAGAGAGTTTCCTCAACCTCTTCTACTTTTTGGGAAGATGTCTTGTTAATGGCTTGAGTCTTAGGTTCAGAATTTTCTCTTGCCTGCAAATTATCAAGCATATAGCACACTTAGGCAACTGGGACCTCTCCTTTAAAGGATGAAAACAGCATAGTATAAAATTCAGCACCAGAATTACTTTCTGCAACTTAGCCTTGTCTTGAACACTGGTATCAGGGCCGTATGTGGGTCTCCGTAACCTTGCAAAACCCGTGTTAGGTTTATGGGCTTCTGATACTCTGAGCTTCAAATTTTGTTCAACACCTATTTCAGGGATGCAAGCGCTTCTTTGCAACTGCAACTTTTGATGGCCACCCAAGGTATGCATAAATGCGTATGAACCTTGAAACTTGTTATTCTCGATAACACCAACATCAGTTATATGTCTGCCTGTGTCTAGCAGCATCAACTTTTCTTCAATACCCCATCTACGTATGAGAGTGCCTGTCTCTAAGAAGTTTGCCATTTCTTTTCTACTCAATAGGAAATCATTTGAATGACAAATTAATGATGGGATCAGATTGTTTGTGGTTACTGGAGTCCAGTCATCCATGTAAAACTGCATGCAGGGACTCTTATTCTGGACGAGACAAGGGTATGTAACAAGGGCATGAGTGGGTAACTTGTAGTTATGGTACTTTTGGCCGTAGTAGAGACCATTTAAGTAACTTCTGTAATCTCCAGAGAGGTCATAAATTGTGAACTGTCCATCATGACGTATGAAAGGAACTTGCACATCTGGCCTGCGTCTCCCATTTCTGTCCAACGTAGTAACGAAGAACTTCATTAGTTCTTCACCTATGCATTCTTTAGGATGCATGAGGATCTCTCTTAGCTTCCTAGCTCCGTAGGACAAGGCAGATCTTATCCGGTAGAAATTGCCTGTGCAGAGTTGAATATCACTAGAAAATTATACTCCACATTAGAGGAGACATTTGAATGTTCTTTGTCTGTGGAAAATATGATAGCCTTTTTATCTAGGTTAGTTATCTACTCTACACGGAGATTTGCACTCATAGTACAAAGATGTCAGGATTGTAAAGCTCGGTGCATGTTACAAGTCTAAAAATAACATTTACTAAGTGAAACAAGTAACATACCTTCGCCAACACTTCGCCCAAGGTTACTGTTGTTTCTTAAAGGATCTATTATGTTTAGATGCTTTACAGCAAAAGGCTGATCTTTTGTCTCAAATGCCATTGTTGGGCTCGAGAAGAACTCTATGTAACTCTTAAGAAACTCCTTTCCAACAAGTAGATCACAACCATAGCTTGCTGGTGTTTCTACTGCAAAACCAGCAAAATATATGATTTGAAGGAGAAGAAAGAATTTGGAATGGTGTAAAGAGTAATTCAGCAAGTGAAACAATTATATGGGACAAACACAAATTGATACGGAGAAGATGTCAAGAGGCTTATGCAAATTTTCCTCAAATTGTCACATAATTCACTGAATCTTCATTTATTTCTTTCCCAACCTACCCAATATTTTTGGGAACCCAAGAAAACCATATTTTCTTTTTTCGGTAAGGAACAAACCCAAACTGCCAGTGTGCGTATTGTAAAATTGTGTTTGACTTTCATTAGTTCTCCAATCATAAATCTTTGGGACAATACAGTATGATGCGTGTAATCTCTTAGCATACTAACCTACTATTTCCGGAAGAGAACTTATGGCAACTGGACCATCCAGACTAATGCAGTACTTGTCCCAGTTGAACATGCTATAATAGGTCAAAAAACTATACAAAACCTGTAGATGTACAAACACATTACCAATTCCACCAATATACTTAGATGTGAACTTAATACTGAAAAACGTGTACTGCAATTACTTACTGTCAAAGGACTCTCTAATGAAGAATGAAACCGGTTTATAATATACAAGATCAACATTTCTAATGCATACGTCGAAATCAAGCCGTGGTTGGCACCAAGAATTCGGCTCTCGTAATAGCACCAAGCTTTAATCAAGATAATACTGCGTTTGAAAAGATGGTCTTTTCCAATAAGATGGTCAACCTAAGAGATAAGCAAAAAAAGATGTTAGTTTCCAAATCATTTGGTTAGCCGAAGTGCCAAAAAACGAATGGAATAGAAAGAAACTGCATACTACATTGCGTTCACTACTCACAAGCCCTTTTAATGGGATACCTTTCTTAATACTAGCCAAATACATTGACCCTTTTTTTCCTCTAGTAATAATTCCATACCAGATTTTCTTTCCTCTTTGTGTACCATGTGGCCATAAATAGCTTGGATCTAAAGGGATTATATCAGAATTAACCTGCTCCAAAAAGCACAGAGAATAAAGCCCAGGTATCTGATTGAAAGAGATGTCTACTGCTATACGCTGCACAGTGCACTTCACGATCTTAACCTGCCACCCAAATCAATACATCAGAACTACGAAAATAGGTATAATGCCTACATATCAATGTGACAGAGTGAAGTCAAACACTTGTTGACACTTGAAGTGGCTATTTGATAATTAGTTGTTTCTTGGGGCATAACACGAGTCGGTGTTGAAGTACAAAAAGAAATTGCATACTAGCCATTGTCCTTGCTACTCTCTAGCCCTAACAAGCTGAACATGACCTTGTATCAGTGTATGGGCTTTTATTACTAAATGAGCTTAAAAAGTGGGACTAAGCTCGGTTCATTAACCAGACCAACTGGCCAACTCAAGCGGAGCTCAAGATTTTGTCAAGGCATTGCGACAAAGTTCACCCTTCAACTTGGTAGGAATAGTATGACTGCACTCCCACGGGAAAAACAGGTTACCGAAAAGAAGAAAAAGCACGTAAATAAGCTCCCCCGGCAAATTCTTCCAATATCCTTTCTTGCAAAAAAAGAAACTAAAAATACCCTGACTTCAGTAAAAAATCTTGCAAAAGGAGGTGACGAAATTTATGCAAACTTCCAACTTGTCCAAAGAATCAAAGCATCCTCTTCTAACCAAATAGCAATTCAAAACTACAGAGCATCAACACCAAGTTAGATTGTAAAATGCATTTAAAACCTTGAAGTGTAAAATAATGGCCTCAACAATGCATATCATGCTTCAACAAAGAGACTGATAAACCTAGCTAAGTTCTTATAGCCGAAACCTCCTTCCATATGGGAACGACCACATCATAACCAGCTGATTCCTAGTCCCATTTTCTCCATAGAAAGTCCCTCCAGAGCTTCTCAAGTTTGTTAGCCACTCAGACTGATATTGTAAGCAAGGACATGCAGTAGGGAGGCTGCAATACTATTAATGAACAAAATTTGCCACTTTTTAGAGGTACTACTTCCAATTTTTCAATTTCTTCTTCACATTCAGAACAAGAGGGAAGTTTCCAAAGATGTGGAGAAAGAATGCAACCTTGCATCCAACCCATCAAACCTACCAACAGGATTGCTTTGCAGACCAAAGAAACAAAGGTGAATAACATCTAGAAAAGAAAAACACGAAAGAGTACTAGATCCATGTACCACGAACAGAAGACGGGACATAAAATCATTGCTAACTTAACTCTTTGTCTTCTCCATAGGTTCTTTCTTTGTCTGGACAATCACTATAACTGCATTCTTCTATTTATTTACCTTTCATATATCTACTCTTATGGAAAATGGATTTCAAGGTAAGAATTATAACAGCAAACTGCAAAAGTGTTTCCTTTCTAAGAGAGACACAACAAAGCATGCTTGGATGGCCAACATTGATATGATCCCACAGAGGCAAAGTTGTTTTGTTCAAAACATGCAGAATAGTCAAACATTTCATCCATGCGGAAAATAGTCATTTTTTAAGGAAGTCTTAATTCCAAAAAAAAACCCAAAGGTAGTGTTTTAATTCATCTTTCAATTTTGTCGTCAACTAGCAAAGATTGCTTTGACATAACTTTGACGACTTGCATATGCATTATATTTTCAGCTTTATACTTTCGTTTTCTTCCGAGTTTTAAAGCATGATATGTTTGTTGGGCCCATTCTCTGACAGCTTAAGCTTGTATAGCAGATGGCAACTTAACATTAGGTATTATAGCTCTCGTCATGCAAGGCCTTAGGTTTAATTCTTCCCACTTGCATTTGGCCCCATATATATGTTTCCCTTTGGTTTGCTACTATGTTTGTTTGTCTACTTGGCGGTGGTGCACCTCAACTTCTATCTCGTTCATTTGACTCTTCACGTGCAACCGGGGCTTGCACATGACGCTGAGTGTTCAAGCATGATATACATTGGTGGGCTAATTCTCTAACGACTTAAGCTTTTAGAGCACATGGTAATGAACAGTTATCAATAATGTGTATGCTTATCTTTGGTCATTACTACATTTTATTAACTACTAATTATGTTACTTTTACGACCTCTGAAGTACAGACTTGAACATGCCAAAGTGATAAAAGCTACATTTTTTCGCACACTTGCTAAGATATAGCTTCTACGAAAAGAGATAGGGCTGATTTACCAACAATTCTATACCTAAATGGAGAAAAGATAATTAAATTGGGAATTTGTAAATAATAAGTATCTATGCGATTTAAGCATACATGCACAAACTGTATCAATATGCAAGTATACACATGTATAAGCTTTAAGTAAACATTTGTAATGTTCGACATGTACTGGCATGTGACAGTCCTCACACGTCAGTATCACGCCATGTTCTATTAGATGTTAGGCTCCCTATGGTCTGTCTCGCACACAGGGCTCCCACCGTTGCGGCGGCTTGGGGAAGAGTAGATGTACAAAACATCTGAAAACTCATGGTATCTTCGAAAATATCCTGCCCTCCTGGTGAAGACAAAAAGATCTAATCATTGAGTCCCAGTCATGCAACAGGTAATGAACTGAGTTATTCCTATATCGGCCAAGATATTATTCCATGCTTGAGGAAAATTAGGACGCAATAGTAGGCCTCCAATATTGCTGTACTTTCACATAAGAACTTATAGGGCGCCTTAACTTATTAGCCAATGGACAGCGATGACTGCCATACACAGCTAGAAATAATGACATATAAACATAGTCCACATTATTCTGACTATCATTCAATAACATCATGTCGACGGTGCTTAGGTTTATTGCTAAGGAAAATATAGCTCACAATATATTTAAGTGCACTGAATATTGTGCTAGTTCTGCATGAATACGTTAGCAAATCAATCCTTTAGTTTCAGATTCACAAAAGAAGGAAAAAAATGTTTATCATAGTTGTCAATACCTTACAATAGCGATATCTATCTCACAAATGATACATACAGATAAAACTAAACATATTCGAATGTTGATTCAAACTGACAGCTTATTGAAATGTGTGTTAAGATGCCAGCTCCCATAGGCAAATACAATATGGTAGATTTGCAAGAAAGAATTTCCTGTTTCCCCTTTTAGCCTTTTCACTCTTTAAATTTGTATCACGATCACCCATACCTACTACTAACTCTTTTATAAATTAGACAATTTAATTGTGTCAAGAATGACTTTTAGATATTCTCAATATTTTCCAGATATTTAGGTATTTTTCTTGGGTAAAAGTGATTGAATAGTATCTACTCGACAAAATACGTATGTATTCGACAATTATGCAGTGTATGTGTGCTCAAGTAGTATTTTATTTAAATTTTAATTGACCTTCTTGTTCAATATAATCTTAAGTTTCACTCGAGACGCAAACTTTGCGTCTCAAATAAATAAATGGATAAGTTTAAAAGACTAGTATAACGCAAACTTTGCTTATCCAAAAACGTATAGGAAAAACAGTACAATACCAGCTTCTACATACAGGGCAGATTATCCAAGAGTAATACTTAATAAGTAAACGAGTCGCAAGAGTAAGGCCAAAGAAGCTTGCGTGTACGCTTGTCAGGGAGAAGGCTATGGTAATCTAAGATGTTTGCGCAGAACAAACTGGAGAAAAAAGCATCCGGATACTTGAACCATCACTTCTTAATCAACACCAATAGTTGTAATTTTTTACCTTTGATGACAATGTTCAGCAAAACTGAATAATGGAGCATGCATATTTCTATAAGGAAAGTACACAGCTTCCATACAAACAAAAATTAGCTATTGCCTAAAATAGGCAATTTTCAAGCAAAATAAAGGGTAAAAGCTTAATGACAGTGCCATCCAAAACAAGAAAAAAAACAAAGAGAGGCTTTTTGTGAAAATTCTTTCAACTGGATAGACCTTTGACCGAAATCCTTCTTCTTTTCCTCGAAGCTTCATTTTTGGACAGCCTTTTGCTTCTGATGGCTTCTTTCATTAGCGTAGGCCTCATCTGGCAACTATAAAAAACTTAGCTTTATCCCCCCTTTTTCTCTCTAGTCAACAACTTCTATTTCCCCTTCTCCGCCTCCTCTCACTTCTCCCCACAGAAAGTTGGGGATCCATACCTTCTTCCAAGACCACATTAAACTGTCTGATCCAGATGCTCCAGGGCCAAAGACCAACTCGCAGATTAAATAGATCAGCGATTGATTATTCAGTATTAACTTCCATCATATCTACTACTCCTGCAGGCAAAGGTGGTATTGGCCCAGTGGCAGTAGCAATGAGCTTTAAGCACATCTAGTCATATACCAAAAAATTATGGATGATTTTCTTTTTTGTTCAATTTCAGATAAGTACGTATTTGTATACACTACGAACTGCCCAAGTAAGGCAAACCTGTGTACACCATGCATGTGTATAACAAGAAGAAAGACTGGAAAGGAAGAGAAAAAGGAAGTCATCCCTCTCAGTAAAATGTCAAGGGCCCTTTTTCCAAGAAATAAAGGGTCATTTACATGATACCAATGCAGTGCATTTACCATCTACAAAAGATTCCAGCTTCTGGCATCAAATTAAAGGGTATTACGAAAAGTGACAGGGGATGAACAAGGTAAATGAACCTTAAACAAACGCTTATGATGGTCCCGGTCAGGTAAACTAGAAAGGTAAAGCTAAATTTTAATGAAAGGTATCCCTAAGTTCAAAAGCAAAACCTGTGCATGAATATACTGGACATTCTCAACTCGAAACTCCAAGTTCTCTTTCTCTTCAGCTTCCAGGATACTGCAGATTCGCCTGGCCAAATCCTCCTCATCATTTGGGTAGCTGATTGCAGTCAGATCAATATCTCCATCTGTGAGATAGCTTTTCAGGGGCACTGAACCAAATGGAAAGACCTAAACAAAGTGCATATAGATTAGTGTGTTATATTCCATACATTATTCATAACAACGAACATATGCATTTATTTGTAGTCATCTACTCAGAAAATAACATATACAATCAATTTGGCCAATTACTAAGCAATAAGTTTATATCACCAAACTCGTGAATCCAGTAGCAGTAAAATCTAAAATGGTTTGTGTTTCCAACCAGCAGAGGGAAATAAACCAGTGGTGGACTTGCAACTCCAATTATTTTGAACAACTTCAGCTCGAAGTTTTGCAGGGATGAAGCAAAGACAGTGATAAGATGCCAAGTGCATTGGGCACACACTTCCAATTTCAGAAGAATAAGAGAATCAACATACTGTGTTAGAAACTTGAATTTTTTAAGCCCTATTGTCAGCTGAATACAATTATGGCAAAGCTTTCAGAATACTTACGTTTTTATGCTTAAATGGATTTACCCGATTAAGGATAAAAGCATTAAGCCTTGCGTGGCTAAGTTTGTTCTAAGCTTAAGCTACATAAATGTTATTGCTTAAACACTCCTCATGCGCAAGCAAAGACAATTTGCAGAGAGACGAATCGAGGTGCACTGCAGCCAAGCATGCAGACAAACTCAGTAGCAAATCAATGAGAGATAGACATGAATAGGGTCAAATGAAAGAGGAAAGGATCGAAGCAAAAACTATGCACAAACGTGAGCTCTGATACCCTGTTAAGTTCCTCAGATGGTCTAAAAGCTTAAGCTGATTGAGAACTCGACCAACATCTATATCATTGCTTTGGCACAGCTAATCAAAAGGATAGAATAATGCTATCTTGATGACCAATTAACTTTTTCATACATGAGGGTTACTTCAGATATCAACACATGCAATTACTTCTACCTTGAAGAGCCATCTTTACATTACTGGAAACACACTCATGATACCAGAGTGTTTGCTGAACCTATATAACAGAAAGATAAAAACAGTTTCTCACCTCAGTTTGACAACGACTTCTAATTAGTTTCTGAACAAAGTCAATCACCTCCATCCTCTTCTTTTCAGAAACTACAGTTGGTTGAATAACAGATAATATCTCGTGGCTAACTCTTTCTGCTATCAGCCAGCGTTCGGCATGAATATAAAGTGGCTGCTGAAAGGACAAAGAGGAGGAGGACGAAGATGATACATAGCCTTTAAATTCTTCCATAACAAAAAAGATCGAAGTCTCAGCACCTAAAGCAAAACCCAAAAGTGTTGACAATCAAACTTCAACAATGGCTTTGGGTGGTAACTGAAACAGGATGGCTGGATCAAGTTTTGATGACATCTCAAGGATGATCTGAAAAACACGATTATCCGGAAAAATTGCAGGATTCTTGGATTTGAAAAGAGGATAACAGATTGTAATGAACAACAAGCAGCAAAAATTACTCTATAAAATCATTTCTTGGCACCGGTTTAAGGAGATAGCCTGCTGCTTTGGTGCACTACACGAGGTCCAAGATCTTCCTAGTCTTGAAGCTTAGTAGATACTTTTTTTCCTCAAAAGCCAATTTCCATTGAAGCACAAGAGTTTTCTAACAACAAACTAGAGGCTTAAAAAATGTATGTAATTAGATTTTCTCTTTTGAATGTTAATGTGTGGTTTTTTTTTTTTTTTGGGTGGGGGGGGGGAGGGAAATCTGAGGTTCCTTATGCAAGCCCCATTGTACCCCAAGAGAAGTGAAAGAAAAGTATAGAGGTGGAATAAACCAGGAAGAAAAGGAAAATGACATGTTTACTCATTAAGGAGGTTACAAAAATCTGGCAGATGGAGCAGAAAGACAAAATAAGAAAATGAAAAGCTTAAGGGTTGGAGACAAGATTACAAAATCTGAGAACAGATATTGACAATGAATGAAACTAACAACATAATAGAAGTACCTTGAGAAACCACCAAGTAAATGTACTTTATTGAGAGTATGGAGCCTTACTATCTCTAACAAGATTTGTCTTTACTGGTGCAAGGATACATGTATGAACATACATGCAAAATTACATAGGGTTAGAGCTGGGAGGGTAATTCAGTTTGTTTCCATACAAACAAAGATAGATAGCATCAATCACACTTACTGCAGACTTGCCTAGTTTCAAAAGTTTTGGTCATCTCAATGTTCGATTCAATTTTAAGAATAAAGATAACTCTATTAAATGCCTTCACCTCATTGCTAGAATCTCACTAATCTTCCCCACAGATAACGGCTAGATGCATTAAATCGACAGGAATCTTTCATTACTTGACATGCCAATGCTTCAGCAATGTCTCCTTAAACGAAAATGTCAACTGAAGTGCAAATATTTGCAAGTTTGAATGCTCTGATCTGCTCAGAGAGTTCAAATTAGTCATGACCCCAAATGATGTTAACCCAACTTTTCAAGCATTTTTGCACTTAAACCCCATAAGTCACTAGTTGCCACCATTGGAACAGTTTGACGGATTGCTCAAGTATTATGTGCATAGACATCCGTAATTGGCTGAAGTATCCAGCTTAACATCTTAAGGGTTTATTTTTATTTTTTTGGGTGAAAAAAGAATAAGAAAGAGATACCAACTACCGCAGGGCTAAAGGACCTCAGTCATATGAAATAAAAGATTCAACTTCAATAGGAGGGATGAACTGCTTGTAGAATTCACAAGTCCTATAGACACATTTGCTCCAAACACTAGAGTTGGATGACTGATCTTGTGGTAAATCACTTTTCTATCATTCTTGATTCTACTATTAAGAGGAACCAGACTATTCCTTTATAGGCAATTTGGACGGTCAGTCCTTTCACGTGCTAACAGCGGTTTTATTAATCATCCTATGTCAGAACAATCCTGGGCCAGAAACAGTTCGAGATGGTGTTGGGTGGAAAGTTGGGAATGGGCATACTGCAAAATTATGGATTCACCCGTGGCTGGATGGGACCCCTTCACAAAATCTTATTATGTTGCCGCTTCCTCCGGAAAGAGTGGATGAGTTTGTTGTGGATCTATGACAGACAGCCCAATTTGGATTGGAACTGGGCTCGTCTCAATGGTCTTATTCCCCTGGAATTCATGCAAAGCTCCCTGCTATCGTACTAGTCCCGAACTTTGATTGGAACCTTGAAGCTTCAAATACCTCGACTGGGGAATGGGCAACTTGGCAGTTAACATTCCCAAAGGTAACCAAGTTACTTTTGGTATTGGCAAAATGATGCCGTCCATCGCAGTGGTGCTTATCCTCCAAATGTGCTGCAGCTTATCCTTCCTCGCGTCAAGGAATTGAGCTCCATCCTGAACAATTCCATGCCAAAAGCTGCATCCACTCCACCTGTTTCAAAAAGGTCTCCACCTAACTAGGGCTGGACTAAAATTAATCTTTATGGGTCTTCTACAGGAGACGCTGTGCGTACCAGCGATGTGGGAATCTTTCGAGATCATTGCGGTAAACGGATCTATGGATTCATGTAAAACTTTGGTACAACGAATCCTTGCACAGCGGAAACTTGGGCTATATGAAAGGACTGTTATTAGCATGGGAAAAGGGCTTTGGACGATTTGTAGTTGAATCTGATGCTTTAAAAGTGCTTGAGGCTACCTCCAAGAACTCACCCTTGGACATAAAGGTAAATTTGAGATCTACTGTCTAGACATTGGCAACGCAAGCTTATCTTCAACTGGCATGAGGCCAATTGTTGGGCAGTAAAACTGGCAAGGAGGTGTCTTGGACATGACTTTGATTTCTACTCTTTGGTCAGTCAACCGTTAGACTTGATGGTAGATTTGGAAAATGACGCTAGAGGTGTTAGACACACCAGGGCTGCTGATGTTTCATTTTTTTATGTTCTGCTTTTGAAACCAAAAAAAAAAAAAAACCAATCTCTGGAAATATGCACATGCTTACCATATTAACCTTGCAATCAATATCAAGAACCAGATTATGCTTGAAGCTTTTCGCTTACCATGCAAGAAAGAGAATATTCGGAATACATGTTGATGTTGGAAATAATATGTGATAATGGAACATTTCCACTGCTACTAAAAGTGTAAATTTCGAATGTATCACCATCTAGCTTTTCTGAATGCTTCACGCTGCTGTTTGTCATGAAAAAAATGCAGCATCTGAAGCATAGTTGTCATTATCGTACGACAGGCGATAAGTTACTTATGATACGGTATTACACAATGCGGACATATCAGAATACCAGTTTAAATGCATACTTAGATTAATATGGCATCACGCATATGATCCATGATATGATATGGTAGATTTCCAAGCCATGACTTTCCTTTCTCATAATTTTTCCAACTTCTCGCTTCTGAAAATGTATCATCTCTACCTACTAACAGTTGGTGTTTCTACCTAGACAGCATAGTTGTGTAAGTAGACTAAGTTTGTGGTTAAGATGATCTATTTTTAACATAACTGATTCTAGAAACCTTTCGAGTACATCTTTTGTACCTTAAAAGTGTGAATTGTGTCTTACGATACGCAATAAGATATGATACCTGATATGCAAAACTCACTAGTCATATCCCCTTTTAGCAACTATGATCCGGGGTACCACCTTTCCTTTAATAAATGGTTCATGAAACTCACTTCGTCATAACATTGAGCGCAAGCATGACAACACTACACAAAGGAAGGCTCGTTTCCTGCTTCATGAATATCTTTTATCTATAAAGCGAAATGTACAAATGCAGAACCAATTTTCAATTTTTCGTTTTGAAACTACCATTGGAGATGCTTTTTTAGGATGCAAGAATGAGCCGCTTGTGCTATTGGGTTTTCAAAAGATCACACTCCAATTCAAAAAACTTGCAAAAAATATACAGACTATTGTCTCATCTCGGAGTCTTATTCTCTTGTCACTAGCTGAGCAGAATGAGCACTAAAATGCACTCAAAGGATTTATGCACATTCCATGTATATGTTGGCTTTGCTCAGATGTTGGCAGAGCTTCATAAATTATGTGAAAATTCCAGCCAAAAAGGTAATGCATCACATTCTTTTTCCCTTTTCCTTGGTGGGTCTGAGAAGCCAATATATTGATGCAATCAGATATGGGAAATCATTCATGAACTTGTGAGTTACCTCATAGAGAACTCAGCCGTTTCTTTCTTCTCTTATGCTTTGCTTTCCCACTATGAACAAATCCCACTTCTTTCCTTCCCATCAAATACGTTCCTTTTCTTGTAACCCAGAATTCAAGAGCTTGCAAACCCACCATTGTTGCAGTCAAAACCCTAACTTTCCATTGCAGACCCCAATCAAAACCAGAGAAGAAATTACTCAGCTGGGTCATGTGTGTATGATACTATGATTGATGAGAAGGTCTCTACAGCAAAAAGTTGAATGGATATTGATGAGAAAATGAAGTAATGAACCTCATAACAACAGGTCCTGAGCGGTGGTATTGACATTATGCCCATATAAACATGACGCAGTGAATATTGATCGTTTATTGCAGACATACAACTGCATCATCGCTAAACTACTAATACTTGAAGGTCCCTTCTTCTTACTAAATATTTATTTTTTAGGTCGGTTTGTTGGAAAAAAATATTAATAGTAAAAATAACGTGTCCGTTCTTAATAACCCATCATAATTTTTTTTTATTGTATTACGTAGGTCGATAACATAATGATAATTGATACTTTTGTCAATTTCATGTGGAGAGCACAATACATTGTCTGTCTTACACAAAAAAAATTAAATTATTTGGATAAATATATTCAATCAACTCCAATTCTTTTTATTTATTAAGATAAAAGATATTACAAAGACTGTATTCCTTAATTTTTTACTTTTTAGAGATATATAGCTTTAGTTGGCAAGTTAATAGTTTTTGTTTTCGTTTCTTTAGTATTTTCGATAGTTCTTATATTTATATTTTTAAAAATATTCTAAACATATCGTACGATTAATTTACATAATTTAACGATCGAATAAATTGTATCGATAATACGAGGTTATTGACACACCTTACGGAACTATTAACGGGCATGTTGAAAGTCGTACAAACCCACGAAAATTGCGCAAAAATTGCGGCAAAATCCCCAAATCCCACTTCCCGCCATCATGATATCCCTACCCCCTTACATCACCTCCCCGATATACCCTAACAAACCCCAAAACCCTAACAACCTCCGCAAAACCCGGCCACCGGCCCCCCCGGTTTCCAATTCCGACCACTACCACACAGAAAGGGGCCTCCAGTTCGACGCCGGCGACACCTTCTTCCGCCGCGAGAGCGCCACAGGCCGCGACCTCGGTGTCCTCGCGGCCGCCCTCCACAAGAAAACCCACCACAGTCTCCGAGTCCTCGACGCGCTGTGCGGCTGCGGCATCCGCAGCCTCCGCTACTTAATAGAAGCAGATGCCGATTTTGTGTGGGCGAACGATGCGAATGAGAACCATGGTAACGTTATTTTGTCCAACTTATCGCAGATTTCGAGAGGTTTTGGCGAAAATAGGAGGTGGGTGGTCACGCATTGCGATGCAAATGCGGTGATGGCGGATAGTTTTGTTCACAAGGAGTATTTTGACTTCATTGATGTTGATTCTTTCGGGAGCGATTCGAGTTTCTTGAGGCCGGCTTTAAATGCTCTGAGGTTTGGTGGGTTGCTTTATCTTACGTCTACTGATGGGTATACTTCCGGTGGCCATCGACCTCAGCAGTGAGTTTGACTAATTTGTATTAGATTGGTCATTTTTCTTCGTACTAATGCATCCGTTTCCTGACTTTTGTCCTCTTTGGCTGTTAAAACAAATTCTAGGAGAGAATTGAGCATCTAACCATTGAATTGAAATCAATTAGTTTGTTTGGCAAGTCAAAGTACGGTATTTGAATGACAAGAAAGTCAATATTTCACATGTTGCATGTCGATGGCAAGTCTCATAAGCTGTTGGTGTTACTGTCTTCATAATAGTCACAGCGCTAGCCCCGTAACTGTTTTATCCATCAGAAGAGACGGGTGATGGCAAGTGGCGCATAACCTGAGTAACGAATTTTTCTCATGTTCTTGAGTATATGGCCAAAATTGAGGAGGTGGACTTGATGATTTATGGATTTGAAGTAGGAGGATGTAAAGAAGCTATACCTAAGGCTGTTCAGCTTAATTGGTTGATATTTAGCATCTTCCATATGAATTTATTTGGTAGCTTCACTTGCTAGAATAGTTAATAATGGGAATTATGTTTTCCAGTTGTTTAGCTGCATATGGAGCGTACCTTCGCCCTATGCCGTATTCAAATGAGTTGGGTTTGCGAATGCTTATAGCTGGGGCTGTCCGTGAGGCTTCAGTGTTGGGTTATCACGTTGTACCACTTTTTTCATACTACTCATACCATGGACCTGTGTTTAGAGTTCTGCTCCAAGTTAAACGAGGAAAGCTTCCCAATAACAGGTATATCTGCTTGTGGTTCAGAACGCATAAGTTTACTAATCACAGAAAGTTGGCTATAGTTTTTTAGTCTTGGTGATATACATTGATTCAGCTGTTTCTAACAGTCACTACAGTTTTATTGGCTACTGCAATAAATGTGGGAATTCACAAGCGATTTCATGGGACAGACTTGGTCAGATCCATTGTCCATGCAATTTAAATGTATGACCTCATTCTTTTTTGGTCTTACTCTATTACAATTTTTTGTCAATTTCATAGCTCAATTTCGTTGCTGTTTTTTGACTTTTGTAATAATACAGGGGGGAGTACACTTCTTCGCTGCTGCAACTTTTGCTGGCAAAAGCCAAAATGCTTTAGTAATAGGTCCATGTTCCTTATATTGATTAGCATGATCTTGACTTCTTTGGTTTCTCTATCTGTAAATCAAAAGCTCTCTATGGGATAAATGTCTTTTTCTACTTAAGGTAAAAGGCAGTATTTAGGTTCAAGGCAAAGCAAAAATGGAAGGGGCAATCTGCAGCATGTACATGATAAGCATTGCCATCGAACTAGTGTCAATTATTTAGTTTGTGAATGTGAATCTCAAACTGGCATGTAAAGGAAAATCGAGAATTAGAAAAGGTAATCTTTGCTGCAAGATTTTGCAACTACTGCATGAGGTCCATTTTGGGATGGTCCCCTTGGAAGGTAAAACTTGCGAATTGATGGTACTTTATCATCGTCATTTCCAATGTCTACTGTACAATTTACGTTAATCAGTTTCCTCTAAAATGTCTCTACTACAAAGAATGAGAACAGTTAGCTCAGGGAGCCCATCCTCTTCAACCTTCAGAAGATCTGGTCATGTTTTGTCGCAAATTATATCTTTCTCTTTCCTGTGTTCTCTCTGTAACTAGCCTATACTCATACAAGCACATGCATCTATAGTAAAATGAAATGTCGTACCAGTTGAGGACAGAGCACGTTACAGGGCACGGTCTCTTGGTATTTGTTTTTACACTTGCATGAATTTAAGTTCCTGTTAGTTCTTTTCAGGTTCCTGGTTCGCTGCTTGTTTCAGGGCCACTCTACACAGGACCTCTTCACAGTGCCACCTATCTTGCTGAAATGCTAAATCTTGCTGAGCAGTGGGGCTGGACTGGCAATGGCACCGGAAAAGATCTCGAGAAGCTATTAAAGCAGCTGATCGATGAAAGTGACCCCAAATTGCCATTTGGGTTCATCAAATTGGATGAGGTTCGTATCTTTTCGTGCTTGATCAAATGATATACCACACATGATTATTGATTTGCTTTTTTGATAATTTGCCTTACCTTTGCTATGTGTTTGTCTTTTGATCGCAATTTTTTATTGCTGTTTTAGTTAGCAAGCCGTGCAAAAATTGATTCTCCACCTCTCCTGACCATGATGAGCGCCTTGCACAAGGTACCTTCTCAAATTTACTGGAATTTTTTATTTCTATGAGCTGAAATATCCCATAAGACACTTTCTTAATGCATGAAATTGAGTACAATGGACACAAAAATCATTGAGGAAGCTGGTCCTACTATATCAAATAGAAACCAAGCTGTCAAAGCTCAAGTTTGAATCTCAGTGTAATCGAGGCTTGATTTTTTGTCCCCAACTTGTTCCCCCGTGATACCACTGTCATGCGAACTAGTTAAGTTTTGACCTCTTTACCTATTTAACTGAGGCACCTGCAATAGAAAGAAGAGAATCACAAGCAATTTCACTGGTGACGTTGTCCTTGAAGTGATTTATCTAGCATTTTTCTTCATTAAATTGTTAAGAATGATCCCTGATTGGATCTCATGAAGATTTAATGAAAGAGGCCTTGTAATAACTTCAATTCTTCGTTGCGATCATTTGGTGGATGCTGTTGCAGGAGGGTTATGCCACTAGTAGATCACACATCGCCTCCAATGCAATCAAGACAAACTGCCCCATGGCAGAGTGCATTAGGATCGGAAGGGAACTCCGACAGTGTTGAATACTTTGTGGACAAATTAGTCTTTGCTGCTAAATCGAGCTGACGCGGGAAATCTGTCATTGCTGATGATGACAGTGACAATCTCGAGTGCTGCCGGAACGTGAAGGTGGTATTGGTAGATGGGCTTGAGTAATCGCTGAAGCAGCTTCTCATCTAACTTGTAAGCAGAAAGTATGATGTTGAAGATCGCCAAAATCGTTCTCTATCTTTTGACACAAGATCAACATAATCTAGACCCTATCGGGTTCAAAGAATCACCTCAGATGAGCATGTTAAAGTTCTGTCCCCATAATCATGTCATTTTTTTAATCTCGCAATTGATTACGGGTTCGCATGCATTCACAATTGTATAAAGAACCCATAAACGACTCAATATTTTTCCCCAAAATATGCATGGAGAGCCGATTTCCACCACTTATTATGCTATCCAGCCCTCAACAAAAATTTTGTGCACTATGACCAAATTTCTTTTCTGGATTTGGGGACAATGTTGCTTTCCATTCGTGCTCGGTTGACATATCTTCTTCATCGTCTTCCGCATTGTATATAATCAATGTTGGTACAGGATGACACAATACTTCCTAACGCTTGCACCCAATTTATAAAGATATCAAATCCTTGCATAACTCGAACTTGCATCGGTGCATCACGGTGACATGCATATAACTTGGGCAAGGACAGATTTTAACCATCTTGACAGCCTATTGCCAAAGTTCTTTGCTGTAGTGTTCCGTCCCTTGTTGTGCTTGCTTGTAATTTTTTCTTTTTTTTCTTGATGATATTTGGAAGTGGCAGAAGCTGATTGTGGAAGTTACAATTAGGAAGGACCAGGAGTTTTATGCTGGAATTACATAGGATGAGTTCACTGTTATCTCATGCAACAGCCAAAGGATTATCGATGTCTCCTACTAATTGTTTTGGATCCACCGGTATCCAGTGTTTTGTACACCTGTGTTATTATAAGTTAAGGAACATATTCTGTTTTAGTTTAATTATAATATGTCTTAAACCTAATAGCATAGCTTCTTGTTAGTTTGATCTTTATGGTCATTTTTCAAATCAGAGTCACCGGAACGTCGTGACCTCCTGTTTAATGTTTCGCCTTTCTGCAACCGTGTAACTTTTATTATCTTTTCACCCACGCCGAGAAAAGAAAGAGCAATGCAATTCTCTTATTACCACCAAAAAAAAAAAAAAAAGTAAAACAAAGAACATATAGTAGACAGGAACTATACCAGAAAAAGCATGCCATCAAACATGTTTCTTTCATCTCCATACATAGGAAGCATAAAACCCATTACAAAATGGGCCTCCTCATCTACATGAAATCATTATTATTTATCTCTCTCCGAGCCATTATTGAAGCTGTCAAATTTCCTGATTCAAGGACACTCCTTTGCATAAACTTCACCTGCAAATTTCCAGTTTATAACCTTCCATATGTTCTTTAGATAATCTGGTCTGACATTTTTGTACTGCATCAGAAAGCAAAGAAATATAAGAAATCACGTGAAAACAAAAAGAATTTTCGAAGTACTATGATAACTTTTTCAACATTCAAGCAAGATAAACAACAGAAAGGTCAAGCCCTTCAGAACTAGTAGAGCTCGATTGATGAAGATCTATAATTACCTGTAGGTAGTATGCATGTTCCCAAACATCAATACCAAGCAGGGGAACCAAATTAGCTCCTTTACTAACCAAGGGGTCCTGCACCAGACAGCTCGGAGATTAAATGTGTACTGCCAGTGAAAATGTTCAGAATATAATAATATATGGCTCAAACTGTAGTCGTAAAAACCGCATACAGTACACAGTAGACATCATGTACTGAACCTAAGAAAGCCAAGGGAAACGAGGATTTGAACTCTAAGTTTCCCAACAGAAATGCATATAGGTTATAATCTTCTCCAAAGCTAGTACAAGTAGGCTCTCAAAGCATTTTTTTAACTACTTGAACCACAGTTTCTAAAGCATGCAAGATTGTTACTGACGCTGAGATCCGGTGGAATGCCAAGATGATATCAGTAGTTCCACAAAGAAGTCTAAATCACATTTCAAAACAACCAAGCCCCTCTTAAATTTTAAGCTGTATACTTTAGAGCCCTTAAATAGGGTGCTTTCAGATGGTAAAAGTTGCAAACAACTGCAATGAACAGGACAGTGTTGCATCCGAATTTGACTGCCAAATCAATTCAAAGATGTGATGGATTTTCCTTTTTGCATTAGATTATACCTGATTTTCAGTAGTTTGCACCACAAGCGTTTTCAGCTCCTTGTCCACACCAAGCCACTGCAATTAACAAATATGAGAAAGAACAGAGAAGTCCTAATAAGGACATTTAATTAAACAAATAAAAAAAATTGATTTGACAAGTGCAGGAACTTACCACCCATCCAGAGCCCTGTAGAGCAGCACCTTCTGTATTCATCTTTTGCACCAATACTTCCATAGAACCAAAGTGATTGTCAATAGCCCAACCCAAGGAACCATGTGGAGGCTCACCACCTCCTTCCTGCAACAAGGTTTTTAGCAATTTGTGGAAGACTAGTGTCAGATCACAACACATGCACAACAAACAACAGTCAGAAAAAGTGAGAACCTTATTTACCTTTACAGGAGCGAGATTCTTCCAAAAAATTGAGTGATTGATATGACCTGCTTGAAGGCATAAATTATGATAGACCAGCAAATGCAAGAAAATAATCGACATCAACTGCAAAGGTAAACTTTAAAAATTACACGTACACGCATACTGATTTACATACAATTGAACCAGGTTAATTAACGACTGAGTAAACTCTTATGGGCCATGCATATCACTTGAGCTAAGCAAGTAAAGCCAGCTGTATCCAATGCTTAATGCCGCAATGATCAAATGCCACTTCGGTCATAAAAGAACAGAGGCGCTTTGCTTGAATGTGTGTTTATTGAACTTGAACATTACCATCATCATGTCTTCACTCTTCAGCAGAGGGAGGGGGTTGGGGAGGGGAGGGGAAATATGTTATGCTCATTGCTGTGAATCTTACTGATATAGCGTAATGAAAATGAAAAAGTGAAAATGCATCAAATTTGAAGCATTGTTATAGCATGAAGCAAATCAGGGGCTCTCCAAAAGAGATGTCAGTTTCAATCTAGTTCATCGTATTCAAATATAAAATCGTCCTTCCACTTGCCCAATCCTCCTTCCAGATTCAAGTGAATGAAATTGACAAACACGTTTCTCAGGTTCAAAGAAAATGGCAGTTCCTCGGTCAAACACGTCGATCACGTTCAAAAAGAAAACGTCCAACTACTAGATCAAAATAAAATTGTGGCAGAGTTGAAAGGTAGAAAGTGATGATGCAACACTTCTCAGATCAGATGTTGTCTCCAACAAACTTTCTCATATTTAAGTAGAGGGCATGATAACTAGACAAAAACACAACCTGGTAGAATCAATACAGTGGTGGTCATGATCAGATCACTGTTAGAGCTTTTCACAATATCAAGATATGAATAAGCCCGTTCTGCCATCCTCCTCCAAATGAAATTCAATGGAATCTAGAGAAACGAAAAGAAGGGTCACAAGAGGTTTTTCAAACCAGAAGCGGTCCTTATCTTCATCTTTTTCAAAGACTCGAGGAATCTTTACATTGATTAGTAAAACTTAAACTCACAACAGTGAGGTACAAACAACCCTCGTACATAACTCCTAATACTTACAAATAAGACAATATTAGGGTAACCAATCCAAAACCTAAAATCAACGAATAGCCAAATGAAAATAAGGAAAATCATCGCTCCTGTACAGAAGCGATGTAATAAGCAAACACATATCCCTCCTTTCCATATTTGTTCTCCTCTTTCAGTTTCTCCGAATTCCTAGAACATAACTCTAGCACATAATCCATAGACCCATATTGTTAATCGAATTTGATTTGTCATTGAGTGCTACTCCCTCTGTTTCATTGGGTTTTACACTTCGATTTTTCTGCGAAATCCTAATTCAGATTTTGGTACATGTAAACATTAAATTTTGAACAAATAGCAACCAAAAATTAAAGTAGGAACGTTTCGCAAGTTAAGCTAAGGTGGAAAAGATCATTAAACCCAGTTCATTAATGTACTAAATCTATCGCAAGAACTCGCAACAAGTCAAAGGAGGAAAGTTTTAACAAACGGAAGGAGTATTCAGTTCACTTCAATGTCTCCCCAAGAGATTCGCAAGAAGTTAAAAGAGGACAGTAATTACGTAACGGAGAGGGAGAGTGAAACGAACCTCCACCGTTGAATTTGAGGGCGCTGAGCAGTTTTGCGACGGTGTGCGAGTCGCCCTTAGCGGTGGCAGCGTCGAGCTGCTCGAGGGCCTTGTTGTAGTTGGTGACGTAGGCCTGGTGGTGCTTCTGGTGGTGGAGCTGCATGATCTCGCCGCTTATGGCCGGCTCAAGTGCGCCGTAGTCGTACGGCAGATCCGGCAGCGAGTAGGTCTGCAGCCCACGGAGCTGCCGGAACCCTAACCCCAGATTGCCCAGGGATTTTCGGGTCACAAGGGTTCGTAGAGCCATTTTTGGGAAATTTTCTTATCTGGTGAAATGATGGAAATGCAGTACTGTGACTGACTGATCTGCGGCCTAAGAGTGCGAGGGATTGGCAAAACCTATTGGCGCTCCCAGATATGCTAGTGGTACTCGCTCTCAACACTTTATTTTATTGGTTGAACCTATTGGCGCTTCCAAGTATGCTAGGGGTAATCGCTGTACATTCATTTATGCTAGAGGTACAATCGCTTATTAGAGAAGGCAAATTAACCCGTATCCGACGAATATCCGACCCCCACACGCTCCTGCAGGAGCAATTTTTTTTTTACTTTGGCCGGGTTATGGAGCAGGCTTGGTAGTTAAATATGAAAAACATATCGAATATGAGTCAAGTTGGTTTTGTGTATAACGCATCGACAATCCGCAGCCCGTTGCCCAGCTTCACTTTTCTACGAGTTTTAACTATGAGTTATTAACATAATCCTCATTTTGAATGTTAGATTAGGTCTCATTGGTCCATCTTGTTCATATAGATGATATACATAACAACCTAGCCACCACCATACTTTTTCATTTCTCTTCTTCGCATCTCTCGTTTCTCTGTACTCTGTACTGCACCACGTGACCACTTCCACTCCTCTAGCTGTCCACAAAACTGTAACCACATGAAACATGCACAACTATGACAAAAGTAAGCGGAAGTCATTCAAAGCATCCAAAAAATTTCGATGTACATGTTTCCATATTCGCCCAACACTTTCTTTTCAAACCCATATACAGACGTCCCACTCCTCGAGCCGACAACAAAACCATAGCCACACCAAATTGTTGCGCTGCCAATCATGCATCACCGCCTCATACTTCTTAGTCACTTTTCTCCACCCATTGATGACAAACCAGCACTAATTCACGCAAAGATATCAACAAAGTAGAGCGATAGATTGGGGTAGGACCGATTAATGTTGCAGTCCATAGGATCGGGGATAATATTCTCATCTCTTGACCCAATGGTTGTGCAGATTGGAGTCGGAGTCACAAATTTGGGCTGTTAGGGTAAGTACAAAGCTCATAAAACCCGCATCTTATCTGTCCCGTTGTCATCCCTGTCTATGTTGAAATTGATGGTTGTACATCGGAGAGCTTGTACAATAGAGTATCATTAGCGTTTAAGGAATGCCATTAGTATCATATCCACGTTGAAATTTTAGAGAAAATAAAAGCACCCACATACTATGGAACATACTATTATTTTATTTTATTTTAAGTAATTGTGAAGAAAGAACAATAGGTGTAACGTTAGAGACTAATTGACTAAACATTAAAATTACATTTATGGCACTTTCTACGACAATTTCAAATAGGTTAACGACTAAGTAACCCCCCATGGCCAAAGAGGCACCGTCCCCATTGGTTATTGTTTTCGTTTAAGCATCTCATTGCCATCGTTAAGGCTTTTCATTTTTAGTGAATGGAGTATATGTTACTTTGTTTGATTCTTAAAACAATAATAATATGGTTCGCGATTGTGTTATGTAGCTTTAACTTATATAAAACAAATAATCCACTTCAGCCTACATATCTTCAAATGAAGTATGAAGATATATGTATGAAATGAAAATTATTTGCTGAAAACTGATAAAATCGTAGGCCACTATATTCGTTGATGATAACTATCTTTATGATAACTAGTTACCGTGGCACACACGATGCGTGTATAGAAGTAACGTTAGGAGTATGATATTTTTATAATATCAAACTTGGTATTTAGAATTTATTTTAACTATATCTTTAATGAATTTCTAATTGAAATTCATTATCGCAGGCGAAGTCCTAGCATGAACTATACAATCTCAAATCTTGTTCTTTCAGATTATCTATGAAGATAAAACGCAAATTATCGATGTTCAAAGAAACAACAAAGTAATTTTTTTTTTTTTTAGAGAAAATGCAAATAAGCATTCTCATATTTTTAGAATCTGTCATGGATGGAAGCATGAAGATAATTTTTTTCGAAAGTGTTAACCGCCATAAAGACAATCTCTTCCATCTCTCTACTTTTTCTATGTTTTTTTATGTTTAATCTTTTAAGGCCATATGTCATTATTTTAGATAAGAAATTGTGTAACATTAAATGTAGTGTTACACCAAAAAATGTGTTCCCTTTGTGACATTTTATGATATAAGCATGGTCTTTTGGATGTATATTGACCACATTTTTTGGAATGATTTTCAAATTTTAGGAACTAAACATGTTATGGAGCATTTAAATATTATCTCGTGCGTTACCTAAAAAAATCTATTGACTTCAAGTATCAACATTCTAAGCGGGTAGTTTTGTAACATCGAAAGGGGTGTTAGCACAAATTTTAGATAAATTAGTAAACAAATGGATACAAACATAGATAATATAGATAAATAAGTAGCCTCTGCATATAAAACTCTCGAAAATTATTCATTTATTCACAATAAAATAAGAGTTACAAAAGGAGTGAAGGTTGTAATGATCATATCTTATTTTATTTTGGCCGCTTAATAGGAATCCAGAGATACTAACATCAATTGGTCTAGATTACCAATGACAAGATAAGGTGTTGAGCTCGATGCTTAAACAACATATATTAACATTTGCCTTAATTTTTAAGCACTTTAACTGTACTGTTAAAGGGTCCTACTAACATATCTTTTAACAAGTATTTTTATTTAATTTTTTTTTTTAAAAAAACAAAGTATTTAGTATTAGTAAACTAGTAGTTTTTGCAGTTTGATTTTATTTCTGAAAGTAATATATAACAAATGAAGGTTTCACTGTCACTTTCTTATGCATCTGGAAAACATAACAGTTTCACCAAATTTGTTCCCAAAAAAGTGACTATAAAGGTGGCTAAAACCCTGATCAATGCTTCTTTATTCATATTCCAATTAATGATCTAAGTTTATGTCAAATCAAGGCTCGAGCTTGAACACGAACTCAAGCTCTCGAGCTCGGCTCATTTTGTTGATGAGCTCACAAGTTCTTATTAATCCGAAGAAACAACGTGATAAATAAAAAAGTTTGAACACGAGGTCTAGAAAGAATAAATATACTCGAGCAGGCGTTTCTGCTGATATTAAACAAGAACGGGGTAGGTAAACAAATATTGAGAGGTCTGGGAAGAATAGACGTTGCAAACAGATTACCCCGTGAAGTAAAAACATGAGGTGCTTTGCTTGTTCTTTCACCTCGTCCGAATGAGCAGAATACGTCTTTTATAGTCCAGAAGAAGTTCACTTCTCCTGCTAAGGACTGCAATCATCTGACAAAGCAAACCCCTAGAAGCAAAAGGGTATTGGAATATGCTAACAGTTCCACTCCAAAACTAGCTGAATACATAGATTGGACGCATGGTGCATTACAAGGGAATTCTGGCTTTTTATTGGAGAAAAAAGCCAGGGTTGGAGTCTACACCCATTGCTAACTATGTCTTATTGTTCTGTCTGGAGGCATCCATTCCAGAACAGACGTGCCTGTATTAGGCAGAGTGGAGCTTCACTCGTTTCTTGTTCTAATTTGTTTCACTCCCCTATGCCTACATGCTTCCAAACTCCATAGTCGTGCACCTAGGACCTTTTCAGCACAGCATCGAAGATGACAATTCGAGACTCTGAAACAATAAGGTTGTTCCTCAATAAAATCTACATGTACAAACTGAATTGGCAGCATAAATAGATGATGCTAGAGTAGAGTTGGAATCAGGTAGCATTTACGTATAGTTCCTCTGTCTATTGCTTACCCATACTTCCTGTCTTGCTGCTATGGAAAATATGCCCCTAAATGCAGCCTCTGCCACAATGTGCTCTCCATGTGAACCTGAAACAGTTTTACATTGCCAAGTTCTAGTCACTGCGGATGGAAAAGATAGTGTCATTACAAGAAGGATAAAAAGAAGCTTCGTTGATGGGTTTCTCCCGAAGAACAAGGTAATGAAAGCACTAAAACCTCTTTCGCTTCCTTCTCCTTGTGTTCTATAATCCTGCAGGAGGGAAAATCCAGCAAAAAACTAACATAAAAACTGTCGGCTATTCCAGGCTTAAGGTTCCTTCTCTAGCAGACAGTTCAAAGCCTCACTAGCACCCCTAACAAGTGCACACGCTTCTGGTCTTTGATGATCACTCACTCATACTAACTACGGAAGCTTAACTGGCCACTTTGGGTTATACTTGAATTACAGTGCCAACTTACAACATGGCCTGCAGTTAAAAGAGTATGTTGCAAATGAATGCATGCGTATCTAAACCTTAGGTACAGCACTTCTTAAAAAGTTGAAAACTTGCACCAAAATAGAACAATAAAACAAAAACATTGGAAAACCTCCTGAATATTGAGCATGATACGAGACATCTGCTCAAATAAAGCTTCCTTGGTTACAAGCAAATGCATTACCAACACCATTGTACGGCCTCCATGAGGGAGAAACTTCAAACGAAGCTACAATTTCAGACCAGACATTCGAAGAGCCAACATATGCACCCTCAAACAGAACCATTTGAAGCACCAAAGTCTGATGCACTTAATACCCCCGTCATCTGACAGTGTCTCAGCATTGAAGTCTACGTACCATCAGACCATAAGTAGTTCCCTTGACAAATGGTAAGAGTTGCTGGATATCTGATATGTTAAAAGAAGCCCTAATTTTTGGACACAGACAATCAGAAGTTCATACTAGACGTCCCCTGAATGTCTTGCACATGAAGATGGTTCAATCATTGCTACCGATCCTATCATTCTGTGTCAGATTTGTATTAAGTTATACAGTATATACACACCCTGGTGGGAGGTACTAGTCTAGAGCACGTAGTATAGTAAAAGAGCATAATATTATCCGATGATGCAAGCACGCACTGAACATCTCTCTGCTAAAATTCTCCATAGCTCTCCTATTGGAATAGATACTGTAGGCCGTTGCTACCTCTGTAATTGGCACAATGAAAACTTGAATGTGGCCGCCGTTGTCAGGCATCACCCCTCCCAAACGCCCAAACCAACCCTCAGGGAGATTACTAATGAGAGTGAGGTATTACCGTTGCCCTTTGCTATTCAGTAGTTAGTGATTGAGCCACTTAATGTATGAAATGTGCTTTCGATTAGTTTAACGGCATAAACATCTAAACAACAACTGGATGACCGAATCTGCTATAACAATAATCACTCATCAATAATAATTAGGGTAAATTACACTAAACACCCCTGAGGTTTTACATAATTACACTCCACTACCACTATCTTTAAAAATTACACTCCGACCCCCCGAGGTTTGAACCCGCATTACACACAACTACACACATTTAACGGCAGGCCTAACTCCGTAAAAAGATTCCCTGACACATTACTTTATGCAATTTTCATACCCAAAATACCCCCCTTTGTCCTTTATTCACTTGTGTGGTTTTTCAAAATTTCAGTCAACTCCACAAACTTTAGGTGAATTAGGGGGTTTAATTTAGCCAATTTAGGGTTCAATTAGCTCATTTCAGGGTTCAATTAGTTCAATTTAGGGTTCGATTAGATTAGGACATTCAATTAAGGGTTCAATTAGTTTAATTTAGGGTTCGATTCGATTAGGGCATTTAATTTAGAGTTTAATTAGGGTTCAATTTAAGGTTCAATTAGTTCTATTTAGGGTTCGGTTGAATTGAGGCATTCAATTTAGGGTTCAATTAGGGGGTTCAATTTAGGGTTCGATTGGATTATGTCATTCAATTTAGGGTTCAATTAGGGGTTCAATTAGTTTAATTTAGGGCATTTAATTTAGAGTTTAATCAGGGTTCGATTACTTTAATTTATGGTTCAATTTAAGGGTCGGTTGAATTGGGGCATTCAATTTAGGGTTCAATTAGGGGGTTCAATAAGTTCAATTTAGGGTTCAATTAGGGGTTCAATTAGTTTAATTTAAGGTTCGATTCGATTAAGGCATTCAATTTAGGGTTTAATTAGGGTTTTATTACTTCAATTTAGGGTTCGGTTGAATTAGGGCATTCAATTTAGAGTTCAATTAGGGGGTTCAATAAGTTCAATTTAGGGTTCGGTTGGATTTGGACATTCAATTTAGGGTTCAATTAGTTTAATTTAGGGTTCGATTCGACTAGGGCATTCAATTTAGGGTTTAAGTACTTTAATTTAGGGTTCAATTATGCGTCTAAGTGAATTAGGGCGTTAAATTAGGGTTCAATTAGGGCATTCAATTTTAATTAGGGTATTCCCTCCAATAATTCCCAAAAACAAGTTTTTCCTCCAAAAATTCTCAAAAACAAGTTTTCCCTCCAAAATTCCAAGAAAACAGTCTGAGGGGCATTCATGTCTTTTTGCACTGCACCGTTAACATTGTAAGAGAAAAAGTTACTTTTTGAGCTGAGTGTAATTATTGAAGATAGTGGTAGTGGAGTGTAATTACGTAAAACCTCAGGGCTGTTTAGTGTAATTTACCCTAATAATTAAGTACACATTTTCTTCTACTTGAATTAGTAACTAAGAAATAAATGTCATCCTAAGGACTCCAACAGCACAATGAAGATATTGTTCGAGGAACAAACATTACTGAATCCGGAGTCAAAAGCAAACATTGACATGTCTAATCCGCACGAGTCTCCGAAACTTCCAGCAAGATCCCACAAAAATTAGGAAGATTAAGTGTGGCAGCACGCACACACACACACACACGTGCATGATGAAGATGGAGAATTCAAATTTCTTAGCTCTAAGAGATTAAACTTAGTTGCAGGATTCTTCAATCCTTGTCATGCTCCCACTGCGGAACCTCACTTCCAAATCTCACACCCGCTCCCACCCCAAAACCCATCATAGTACATATGCTCCCGCTCTTAAACCTCACACCTGCTCCCCCTTCCACCCAGACTCCATGCTACTAAGAAATAAACAGTATAATACAGTCCTGTCATCAAACTCAGTTTTGCTAAACAAACACATATTTTGACTCTGAAGTTTAACTACATTTCTTGAACTCTATGTAAGTGTTACCTTATTCGTGGTTTGCTTCTGCACGTGGTAAGTGTAAAGTGCATCGTTTGTCAGTTAGTGGGTTTGCGGTAGTGGGGCTCAGCTTAGTTGGTTCGCGGTTTGAGGTTGCCATTTGCTGAAGAACAGTTCTTTGGTCCCTTTGGCAGGACATATACATAGGCGTATGCATTTATGGATGAGACTTATGTATACATCACTTTGCTTGCCAAGAAAGGTGAAATGAAGAAGAGAGATTCAATATCTACAAATTAGTGGTTCTCTAAGTTCTTCATTCTAAATTAAATGAAGCATCGTTGTACCAAAATTGGTACATATCTCAACGCCTATCATCAAAAGCGAGGGCTATAGAGGGTAAGTAACTTAAATCAGATTCAAGAGGTTTTCTCTGTGTTGCATTTATTAATGTAAAACTCAATCACATATACCGTCGCAGGAGAAGCACCAAAGAAAAAGGTGGCAAATTTTCAAAAGAAAGAAATCAAGGAGAATTAATTGCAAATGATAACAAAAATCCAAATTAACACTTTTGACCAGGTTGGGAAACGAAAACGTTGCACCACATCTTCTTTCCGTGAGCATTTTGGCTTCCCTCATATTAAATGATGATTGGCAGCAAGTATCTGTAAATTGGCGTGCACGTTTTCTTGTCGGGAGGTTTTGAGGTTATTTTTTCCTTTCACGGAAAGTTAATCCAACCTTCTATGGATTAGATTTATATATTATGGCCAAGTTCTAGGAGTAGCAGAGCTTTTATATTTAGCAGCAGGTCTAGAAGGTAGGAAAGTAAAGAAGTCCACAGGCCATAACAGCAAAAGCGCGTTCAAGTCCCCAGTGGGTAAAACGGAGTAAGGACTCATCAAATTTGTCAGCATCATGGTAATCAATTTACATCCAATGTTTGACAAACCAATATCGTATTCCAGGTTCCTTTGTACGTTTGCACTTATGTATTGTCTAACACCTGAAAGGTGATCAAATGCAGGTGGCAGAGAAATTGACATCACTGAGCAAAATTGCATGCCCCATTGTAATGACAAGCCTGCTCTTGTATTCCAAGTCCATCATCTCCACGCTATTCCTGGGACATCTTGGGGACCTCGAGTTAGCTGGCAGCTTGCTATCCATTGGGTTTGCAAACATCACAGGTTACTCTGTCCTTAAAGGACTTGCCACGGGTATGGAACCAATATGTTGCCAAGCCTATGGGGCAAAGAAATGGCCGATTCTCAGTCAAACCTTCAGAAAGACTCTCTGTCTCCTCTTAATCACAGTCATTCCAATCTCCCTACTATGGTTAAGCATGGAGCCCATCCTTCTATGGTTGGGTCAGGATCAAACAATCACATCTGTGGCCCAGGTTTACATCACATACTCCATCCCTGAGTTAATTGCTCAAGCTCATTTCCATCCTTTAAGGACTTTCTTAAGGACCCAGAATATAAACAAACCCCTTGTGATATCTGCAACATGTGCAATGATCCTTCACATTCCAATTAACTACTTCCTTGTTGTATACTTCAAATTGGGGGTGAGGGGAGTAGCCCTTGCCTCAGCTTGGTACTCCATGAACATTAATTTGGGGTTGTTAGTTTTTCTTGTCAGATCAAAAACAGCAATAAAACCATGGGCAAGAGCAGCAACCAACACATGCTTTCAAAGCTGGCAGCCATTGCTAGCCCTTGCAGGGCCGAGTGTAATATCTGTGTGCCTGGAATGGTGGTGGTATGAGTTCATGCTACTATTGTGCGGGTTACTCCACAATCCACAGGCAACCGTGGCGGCAATGGGCATCCTTATACAAACAACTAGCTTGCTATATGTGTTTCCTTCCTCGTTGAGCTCAGGCTTGTCAACACTGGTTGGCCATGAATTAGGGGCTGATCAGCCTGCAGCGGTTCAACGGACGACCATCATAGGACTCGCTGTGGCTGTTGGGTGGGGAATTTTGGCCTTTGCTTTCACTATTGCAGTGAGAGATGTATGGGGAAAACTATACACACACGACCCACAAATTCTTTCTTTGACATCGATTGCTCTTCCGGTACTGGGATTCTGTGAGTTGGGGAACTGTCCACAAACAGCTGCATGCGGGATTTTGATGGGCTCTGCCAGGCCAAAGATAGGTTGCTGCATAAATTTTGGATCCTTCTACCTCATTGGTTTGCCAGTTGCAGCTATCTTGGGCTTCACATTCAAGCTTGGTTTTGTGGGGCTCTGGTTTGGGCTTGCTGCAGCTCAAGTCTCGTGTATGTGCATGATGGTGACCATTCTGGCTTGCACTGATTGGAAAAACCAAGCCAGGAGAGCCAGGGAGCTTACTCAGGCCATGGAAAATCACATGAATGATTTGGAAACAAATCTGCTAAGCTGATATGCAGGTCCCCTAATGGAATAATTGCCTAGTACTAGGCATTCTCAGCTGATCTGAAAATCTCTTGGTATCACTAAAATAATATACCATCAGATGGGATAGTTTTCGAAACCTTAATGCCCAAAGCATTGACTTAATATTCATCTAGGCTGGAAGGAAAGATATATATGTACTGATTAATGATTTTTCAGATAGGGAGTTTGTTGACGCATTTTTGCCAACTGTTAGAGAAGAAAAGAAAGCAGTGCTCTAGAAAAAACTTCGAGTGTCTTTGTCTTTTCTAATTAAGCTAATGCAACTTATCATTCAACGCAGTAGGTCACTATGACCGTGGTCCAACAAATCTGATTGTTATCATTGTTCTCTTTTATCTTTTGGACCCTACACAAAACTAGATCTTTTGAGTTTTTAAGTGTAGAATCAAATGGACAATGTTCCCTTTGATTTCACGCATCTAACAAAGTCAGGAAAAACATTGCAAGTCTCATATGGAATTGCCACGTGAAGTAGAAGAGCTATCACATGATGGTACATAATTGGTTCTTCTGGTTATAGTAGAAGGTGAAAGCGTCTTGTTTATTTGCACTATGTTGGTTTATAGCATGTTCAACAACAGCACTAAACGGATTACTCGTGGAACTAGCTTGGCGGAGTGGCATATAGCATAGACAGTGGGGATAGATAATTATTAAAGAGCAGCCTTGTGGGCTTGTGTGGTGACTGCTCCCGCTCATAACATGCATTTCCTTTCGAGCATCTTCACATACACCTGGTGAGCAATTTCACCCAAATTCTGGGTGTGCTATATAGGTCACTTTAAAGGGAAGGAAAGCAGATACGGAAAGAAGGCAAACTGAAGAGACAAGTAGAACAAGGCGCACCTTTATACTTTTTTCAGTTCAGATTGGAGCTCTGTCACCGCAGAAAAAAACACTCTCCGACGAGCTCTTCGCCGGCTGAATGACGCACAGAATCACCATTTGGCCCTTAAGCAAAAGCCGCTTTGACTTGTCTCCATAAGTAACTTAAAAAACTTTTCATCATGGTTGATGATGAAAAAAGCCCGTTCACATAGGCGGACGAGACTGTCGACCTTTGGATTTGTGTTAACTGAAAATTGACCCTTCAATCGTCTTTGAGCCAGCAAATTGACAGTCCCAACCACAACCCCGCCCCCCACATTTTCTCTGCCCCCCATCAGTGCGTTACACAGTGATGACTGAGAGACGGGAGAGAAGAATCTGGGGAAGACGCTGTGTTTTCCGGCGACCGACGGAGAGAATGAGGAGGAAAGCTGGGATGGCTTGATTTAAACTAGGGGCTTTCTCGTCATTTCAGGCCGTTGGGGTCTCGTTCGTATGTGGCTATGTGCGAAGGAGCAAACCTCATCATTACCTTTGCTTAATTTTTCTTTCATTGATTATGAATGTCATTATGAAACTTGTTTTTGTTTGCATCATGCCATAAATTACAATCTAAAGAAATTATATATTGACCAAGTGTATTAGAAGACCTTAAGAGGATAAATTAACAAGAGGAACTAAGCAAATATTATTCAGGGATCGCGATAAGTAAAAGGTTATCCATAATCTAAATATATCGGATCGAATTACGTTATATAGTATTTCAGATAAAAAAAAGACGACTTACGAAAAGAATATGAAACTGATACAAAAGATGGCTCGGTCATATGTGCGCTTGTTACTTACTTTTGCAAAAGGCGTCACGGTGCTAACATCCATCTCTGCACCTTCATCCAATCCACCCCTTGCGAGAGCCCTCTGATATCATAAATGACATAGTGGACTTCAAGCTATAGAAAATAAAAAGACGCCACCGTCTATGGATAGCCTCATAAGGAAGAAGCGAGTGATGCGTAGATTACCCATTGTTTTTGCACATCACGCGCCAGATGACCATAGTCTACTTTCGTCTATTTAAGTTATACATTGTCAAATCCACCTCGTGTTGTTGTCCGCACCAAAAAAGTCACTCCAAAGGGTACATAACCTATCAAAAATATTGTTCACGAGGAAAGGCATGTCCATCCCGGCATGGTAAGAATCATAGAGCGATTGCAACAACAACAACAAAAAAAAAAAAAACCTTTTCTTATTGGGCTTCCATTAAAGACTTCTTTTGCTAGCAAAGGTAAGTAGGCCTCCTCCAAAATGGGTAAAACACAAATGCATTGAATCAAGTTTCAATTCTTGGGAAAGCCGGCCTAAATTGCGGATTCCATGTTGAGTTTGCCACCAAGGGTGCACACGTAATCTCGACACTGGCTTCGAATTGTTGTCAAACTGAACAAATCTAAAATGTTATCTCTCAACATAATCTTAAAATTGACGTTTTCGAATCAAAATTGGTACTTCGTACTTCGTAGTATGTATCAAGAAGGTAATGGAAAATGAAGAGATCTCATCCACTATTCCATCCATAACACGTCAAATATGTTGTTGTGACGGTACTCTTACGAAGATTTAAGGATACTAGTAATAGTTTGTGATCAAATTTGAAACGATATTCTTGTCTGTATAATAAGCAAATCCACTGTTTTAAATATCTTTGGTCTACGAAGTTTTTTATTGTCTTTGTAGTTTAGCAAATTAAATAGAGAAGTGAATATTTCAAATTCACTTCCTCTTTGTCACTATATATCCTCCATATGGTATCAATTATAAATGTTATCAAAGTAATTTGAAGTCTAAATTCGGAAGTCATCGGCTTTTATCGAAAAAAGAGAGTAATGCTTACTTACCCGAAAAAAGGATACACCGGTAGAGCCGTTTTTTGGTCGCTAAGAGGGCTTTTAGTGACAAAAACTCAAAACTCGAAGTGCTTTGTCGCTATAAAGCGGTTTGTTGCTTTCCATTGAATTTCAGTATTTTGCCGACAAACAACGACGACGTTTATGATTGAAAAACACAGAAGAAAAACGGAATCCAACGACTCAAACGGGAGAAATGATCACTGACTGATCGATAAATTCAATCGTTTCCGCGCTTCTAGGGTTTACCAGTCTGTCGAAAGGTTCGCACAATTCGCAGAAACATATGGGGATTCGGTTGAAATATGGCGTGATTATTCTTCTTTTGTGGTTCTACAGGGATCGGGAGTGTCAGTGATGGACAATTCACCGGACATTTGTGGCATAGAGCTCGACGGAGATGGTCGGAACGGTACATGCGGCAATTCATCGACGTCGCACAGACTTTTCGGCCGGCAATCTTCGGTTCACCAGATAATGGGCGGCGGTAAAGGTAATCGTTAAAAGCAAATTCGATTTTTACGTGTACTGAATATGGTTTTTAGGACTTTGCAGAATGTCAAAAGAAGAAAGTACAATTATTGGCTTTGTTTGATATTATTAGAGGAGGATTTAGAGTTTATTAGATGTTTTTTTTGGTAATGGTCATTGTATTATCATCAAAAAATATGTGTACAAATCTGTGCAGTTTACCAATCTTGATTAACTAGCCTATTCAGTATACATTTACATAGCACATAAACAAGCACTCAAAATAAAATGCCATAGTCAATTTCCCAGTTAGCACATAGCCTTCTGTTGATTTTGTGTCCTGGTACTCTCTTCCAGCCTCTAACACACCACTGTATCCATGTTGTGATCAATTGCAGGGTGCGCTCCTTTGTGTTCTCTTGTTGCTTGAATACTCTCTCATTCCTTTCCCACCAAATCAATATATAGTGACTGCCATTCCCAACTTTCTGAGCTTAGCTTTGAAGCTTTTGCCTCTGAAATTTGTAGTAGCATAATTCAGGAATTGCTTCCAAGTTGACCACTGTCCTGAGATCATAAGTTTGTCACTAACAGTATTCCAAACCCCCTGTGAGTAATCACAGCTCCAGAATAAATGATTTGTATCTTCCTTATGCTTATGACACAAACAGCATGTATCATCTTCTATGCAATTCCATTTCTTCAGTTTCTCTTTGGTTCTGAGTCCATCTTTACAGAGCAACCACAGGATGAACTATGAAGGCACACTTGGGTATGTTACCACTGAACCACACAAGCTTGCACCATGGCACCTTTGCCTTCTTTGTCCTTAGTATCTGCCAGGCTGAGCTTACTGTAAATCCCCCATGTTTATTCATATCCCATATAATCTTGTCTTCTCTGTCTCCTTGTGGATTAGGTACTGATCTCATGGCATCATGCCATTCCCTGAGTGCTGGGGATCTTGGTTGAGGTAAACACCATTGATTATCCACAATGATATTAGCTACTTTGGCATCCGCTCCCATTCCAGAGTCATATCTAAGTCTATATCCAAATTGATCTATGAGATTGCCCCTAGGCATCCAAGTGTCATACCAGAGCCAAGTTTTCTGTCCATTGCCAATTTCATGCCTCACATATTTCTGAAAGAGGCCCCTAAACTTGATGATTTTGCACCATGTCCAAGATAATACCACTGGTGCTTTAAATGTCCAAAAGTGTTTCTCTTTAATCACATAGGTATGGCACCATTTCACCCAAAGAGAGTCTTTTTTGCTTGCCAGGTCCCATATGTGTTTAGCTAGAAAAGCCCTATTCCACTCTCCAATTCTTTTCAGTCCAAGGCCCCCTTCCTGTTTAGGCACACATAGTTCTTTCCAAGAAACCTTTGCACCAGTACACTTAGTATCTCTTCCATGCCATATAAAGGCCCTGGTTTTAGCTTCCATTTGCTTAATTATTCTCCGTGGCAATAAAGATGGAACACCAATACACCTGCAAACTGAGTAGTGCAGAGCTAGCCAATTGCAGCCTCCCAGCATAGGATAGACGTTGAGTAGTCCAGCAATTGATCTTCTTCATAAGCTTGTCTATGAGTACTTGGCAGTCTTGTTGTCTAAGCTTTGTAGTTATCAGTGGTACCCCCAAGTAAGTCACTGGTAACTTTGCTAAAGGAATGTTTATGCTCTGTAACAGGGTATGTTCCTCTTCTTCTCTTACACCAGCCAAGAAAATAGAGCTCTTAGCAAGGTTAGGGTATAGGCCAGAGAGTGCACCAAATTCATCTAGAGCCAATCTTATCTGTGATAGTGAGCTTTGCTCAGCAGCAGCCATAATGAACAAGTCATCAGCAAAACACAAGTGGTTTATTTGTAATTCCCCACATTTTGGATGGTACTTGAACTCAGGTTCTTATGCATAATTATCAAGGATGTTAGAGAATGCTTCCATCACCAACAAGAATAAGTATGGTGATATGGGATCCCCCTGCCCAATCCCTTTTGAGCTACTGAAATAACCTTCCATTGTACCATTCATATTAATTGAGAATTTGGCTGTTTGCACACACTTCATAGTCCATTGGATATACTTCTCAGGAAAGTTTAGTGCTCCCATAACTCCCTTCAAAAAATCCCATCCCACAGAGTCATAAGCCTTTTGAATGTCAACTTTCAAAACACATCTAGGCTGACCCCCTTCGAGTTTATTAGATGTTACTCAGCCATTGAGTCTATTTTCAAAGTTACATACTGAGGAAGTTTGTACTGATGAAATTCTTGTTATCCAATAAAGAATTCGAAGGCCTCTTGAAAATACCCTTTAACCTGGACAGTGATAATTGTAATTTTTGCTTACTTTATTCTTAGCATTCTTAATTAACCATCACTGTTTATGGCTGATACGCCAGTGCTTCTTGTTCTTGACTTTGTTGCTTTTCTATCTTCTTTTTGGTCTGGAGTGTTAACAACAGCCCCAGTATGATGTATCTAGTTTGTTGTCTGCTTGGTTTTGGTTATGCAAGCATACAACTCTATCCTAGTAGAGTACTCAAACATGTCCAGCCCCAAGTATAAACTTAGTGTTCTATACTCTGTGCTATCAACTAGGAGTGGAGAGAGGATTAACAATTGTTGCAGGCGAAGTCTTATATTACTTGACTTTAGCCCTATTTTCAAGTAGAAATTATTTTCCTTCCCCTAAACAAAGTGAAGGCAGGCCTGTAGGGATTACTTCTCATGCTAAAGCTAGGTCCGCCCTAATTGCCACCTCTTTTTTTTGCTTCTTCCATTCAGTTTTACTTCTTTTACTACGTACTTGCATTTTTCATTTGAATTAATCCAACTGACCCACCTACAAAAGTAAAGTCGCAGCTGTGTTGTTACTTTTTCTCCAGTATTTCCACTGCCTGCAGCCTTTTGTTTATTATCTTTGCTGTTGCGTAGTCTTATACTTATACTTCTTTTGATCTTTTTCTTAGCTGCTGATGTTATATTGTGGAAGCAGCAGCATATTTCGTTTGCCATCATTGTTGTCTCTACTGTTGCATGGCTAGTATTCGAGCGATCAGGACTATCATTTTTAACAATCTGTTCCAATGTCTTCCTGATATTGATTGTGTTGCTGTTTCTTCGGGCCAACTATGATGTTTCCAGAAATAAGTATGGTTTTTCTAACACTCCTTATGTTTTTATTCCAAGTTCCTCATTCTTTTGTGCGGGTTACCAGTTATAACTTTTACATTTCCTGTGCACAGACAACTTCAAACATTGCCAGAGCTACTTGTGTCGGAAGAAATGGTCAACAATGCTGCTGCATCATTTCGTGTCAAAATCAATTATGCGTTGCTTATGGCTCATGATATTACACTCGGCAAGGACTTTAGACTCTTTTTCAAGGTTCGTGACATGAACTGCACGTTAGAAAGCTTCTGGTAATAAAACCTCCTCTAGTTTGAGAATTAGTCATGAGAAATGGGTAGAGGGAGTGTCCGAGACTGGTTTCATAATGATCACTAATTGAGGAATGGACTGAGGGAGGGTGGGGAGTGGTCTCAAGTCTCATAGTCAATTTCTAAATTCACGATATTCAGTTGATAATGACATCTCGTTTTATGGAAACTTTTCCCGCAGAACTAAGTTTTCAAACTTTCATAGAGGGCTAGTGAATCAGAAAGCGGACCCCCCCCCCCCCCCCCCCCAAACACCCCAATCAGAAAAAAAATAAATGAATGCAAGGGAATAAAGAAAATTCATATACTCATCTGCCAAAATGAAGAACAAGTAACCCTATAATTCTATAACTCTTTCTGGTGGTTATGTAATTTTACACTACTGTAGATGAAGTTTTCGTAGGTAGTTGGTACTCAGGGCTGTGATGAAGTTTTGGTTGGTAGTTGGTACACAGGGTTATGTTTTTTTACCCGAACCTAGGAAATGTATACACGATGACTGCTCAATCTATGCCATCGGTTGGAATTTGTGTTATATAACTGTACAGAGCTTTGGTGCAACAGTAAGATTGCTCCATTGTTACCTGGAGGTCACTGGTTTCAAAACACGGAAAATCTTTGTGCTTGCATTCAACGTCCCCAGACCCTGCAGTCGCGGAAGCCTTGCGCACTTAGGCCTCCCATTTCCTTTACAGTGAAGCGGTTGATCTATGTGATTCATACCTTATGGATCATATACGCTTCTTGTGTCATCTTGGATTTGTTCAATATGACCTCAAACAGATCTGTTCAATGAAAATGATGCATGAAACTTAGTCTCTCTCTTAACTCTGATGCATTGTCCACTCCATTAAAAAAAAAGAATTATTTTTCTTTCCATAATTACTCAAGTGATGATTTCACCATACGCTTTCCAAATATTTGCAGGCGGTAGTGGGTCTGTGGCTCTTGTCTGTCATTGGAAGCTTAATCTCTTTCTTCACGCTTGCATATATTGGTATGAATACTCATCCTCGGCGGCATCATGTGATATGTCTAATACATGAAGTCTTTCCTTTTGTAGTTTCATATCATTTATCCAGGGTGAAATAGTCTTTTTGCTAGCTGTTTCATTAAACCACTTGTGGCTTACTCCAAATTTGCAGTATTTTCATGTGACACTTAGGACTGCCTTTTGGTTTAGTGCTACATTGTAGTACATGATTTTATACTGGAGAGTATGATGCTAGAAGAATGTAGACCATATGCACAAATTTTAGAAACTGGCATGATGCGAGTCTGTTTAGTTGGAGGATATGTGCGATCCTTTTGTGTAGGGATAAAACGGTATGTCGTGATGCAAATCTGGCATGCGGAACCTTGACTCTGCTTAAAATAGTTATGTTTGCTCTGCGTGCACCCCAATGTGCTTGCATGGTCGATGCCTATAGGCATATCAATGTTTCATTGCTGTGAGCTTCGCTAGTCTGTGTATTGTTACATCTCCATTAACTACAACTTCATAGGTGGGCTTCCGTTGCTTATTTTGTATTTTCTCAAGTTTTACTATTCTTCTTTTTCAGTTTCAATTCTGTTTCTTTTTCTGATGGTTGAGGAGTTGGTTGGTCATACATTTAAATGTAAAAGAACTTATCCGTAAGTCATTTGCATGGTATTATGCATGTGTTTGGTTCTGAGAAAATTCCATCTTTGTTTTGGAATTACTTTTAGGAATTTGGAATCTGTGAAATTTTGAGTATAGTTTGAATACCTCGAGTACAAAAGCAAAGTCATAAGACATACATTTTTTCCTTCATTTGCAAACCGAGAGAAGGAGAAAATTGTACGTAATTATCTGGTCTATTTCTGTTCAGTGAGGTTACAGTAGTAAATTGAATTACTTGTCTTATGGAGATGACTTAACTTTGATGAACCTTAGTTAAGCAGGATGTCAATAAGCCACGCTCTTCTTGGCTTTATCGAACGTGCTAGTTCAATCTTTTGGGATGCTGTCTTTGCCTTGGTTGTTGAGGCATGAGATCTTTTGCATATTAGTCTGCCACACAATCTTGCCATTTGGAAATTAGTGCAGACACATGTTCAAGGTTCAATGTGATTCCTTACCATTTTATCTTTTAAAATTGTTGACAGGAACCATTTTATTTGTTACACTTCCGGCCCTCTACAACAGATACGAAGACCATGTTGATCGTTATGCTGGTTTGATCCATCAGAAATTATCAAAGCACTATAAAGTAGTAGATGAGAGTGTAAGTAGCAGATTCCCTAGAAGTTTATTCAAGGAAAAAGATACATGAATATAACATTAGACAACAGACCCTTCTCGACATGGCAATCTCATCTTCTTTTCACTGAACCTCACCGGAAGACTCCTCTTGGTCCCCTTCTGGTCATGCTTGTAGTAGACACAACGTCAATGTAAAGATTGGATAGTTATTTTTTTTTTTTTGAGTTTCAAGTTCAGTTCTAACGAGGCTCCTCAGTTTGTTACTTGATTATTCTTTCACATCATTTATTGAGCGTGTATAGTTTAAAGTTGAAATGTGTTCCCCTTCCCTATATGTCACGTTATGAGTATTTATAACCTTAGTTTGCAACTCGTGCCAAGTTGACGAGGCTATACAAAATGTCATGCGACGACTTAAATCTCACCTCAGATGCGTTCAATAGAGGTTTTCAGAATCAGCCAACTGCATCACTTGCAGCTCACTTTGGCCTTCAGAAGCGCCTTTAACGAGGGTTAAGTCCGATTGTATGAAGTTGGTAAAGGTTGCCAGGAGGTATCAAGGCGGGTCATCCAAATGTGGGGAGACGGTGAAAGATCATGAGATGACCCGAGACTATTCAATGCTGCGATGCTTGCCATTTGACTAGCTGTAAACTCTAGGTAGCACGGACACGGTGTAGGTGTTCGACACCGGACACCGCAATTTTTTAAAATTCAGATTTTAAACACCGCAGGACATCGCTTTTTTTTAATATATTTTTATTATATATATATTTAATAAATATCAAATATATTCTACAATCTAAAATAACAAACAATAAAGAAAAACTATCAAAATAAGGAATTCAAATACAAGTCATAATTTAATTGGTCAATATTTATTTAGTCCAATGTACTGGAAATGCAATGACAGAGGGAGAAAAGAAAAAAAGAAAAAGAAAGAAACGAGAGAAGAAAAAATAACAGGAAAGAAACGAGAGGGAGTGACAACAAAGGGAGAAAAGAGAAAAAAGAAACGAGAGGACTTAGGGAGTAAAGAAAAAAGAACAGGAAAGAAACGAGAGGGAGTGAGGGAAAGGAGAGGGAGTGAGACTCTGGCAACAACGGCAATAGCGGCAACAGCTGGCTTCTCTTCTTTCGGCGACTGTAGCCGTTAAATCCGTTGGCTTCAGCTTCGGATCTTCGTCGACTGAGCTCCGTCAACACCGGCGATAGCCTTGATGTGGTCGGCAGACAGTAGTCGTGAGGTGAGAGAAGAAGACGGTAATGGTTCAATAAATCTGAAATTGGCCCCAAACGGTCCGACACTGCTCCATGCCTTATCCGACACTCGTCGATGAAGTGTCCGACACGGTGACGGAAATTTTAAAAAAAAAATCCAACACCGATTAGCCGTGTCTGACACGTGTCGGCCAGTGTCCTGAAGGTGTCGGGGTGTCCGTCCGTTTAGTACACCATACCTCCACCTAGGAGAGGTGTCCGTGCTATCTAGTGTAAACTTATATCACCCTTGTCGAAATCACACAGGTACAATCACTTCAGACAGTTCATCATCTCAAACAGCTTGGTACGGGTTTGGACCTGGGCGCAGTATGGTTTTTGTTCACTTGCCCTAGAGTGATCTTTCTCAGACTCCTTGCACAAGTTTAGTTGTTCATCAATTCAAAGTGAACCACTCACAGACAAAGAAATGAGGCGCTCAGAGCAAGCATGAAGAAGGCCTCAACCAACATAATCAAATACATGAAAATTTGTACAACTCACCAGCATCCATCTGCTCGACCTCGAACTCACACACACACTAGCTGTATACTATATTTGTCTATTTCTGCCTACTTCGAGTCCTTCTGTTAATCACTACTATACAGCAGATTGGATTCTGAACGTGCAAATTACAGCACTCATCATTCTGCAGCTTCAGTAGATGTAAGAGAACTTGAAACCATTTTGCAGACTCCAACGCGACGACTGCAATAACTAGTTTTGGAGCAATTCATTTGCCTTGTTCAACCAAACATTGTAAATATCATCTGAGAACAGAACAAAGTGCACCTGCAAAAACAAATGAAAGGGGAAACACAACGATGATTAGACAACCTTTAGTTCACAGAATAAGATGGTTCACGCACAAGAGACCAGTATTTCGCAGATTCGCCTGGTAGTTGCTTGAGCGGCAGTCTCACTTTTGGGGCTGTTTACAAGTTTCACCACCGTTTGAAAACGGGTGCTTGCTCCCAATTGTTAGATTTACAAACAGAAAGTGGTCTAGAATAGATTTTTGTCTGTTCAATTACCTCATTTCACACATGACACGAAGGTATCCACAAAGTAAATTGCATCTGGAATGTGAAATTCGTAAGACTAAGAGGCAACTAACGAACAAAGAATACCTCTTTGAAATCATTTGCAAACTCTCTGACTGACGAGATAGCCACGCTAGCAGCTTCGTCGTAAGGATACCTGAAACGATAGAATATAAAACAGAACTGGTCGTCACACTCCATGAAGTAAATGGAATGTGCCATGAATCCATTCAAGATCTGCGAACTTAAATTGCTTTGCAAGCCAAAAATTGTATGATAAGGATACATCGTCCATGTCAACCAGGCAACACAAAGCCTATTCCCCTCATCCTCGACATCGGTGAGGTTGTCTGAGACTAGGCCAGAAAGCCAGTAAAATACTTAACATATATCACATATAGTTCTATTCTACGCAGCAGGGGAAAATGAGAAAGCCTTCAGTTGCAAAACTAAAGCTACTATTTCTCTGTGCCCACTCACCCGTAAACACCGCATGATATGGCAGTAAATGCGACATATTGAATGTTGTTCTCCCTGGCGACTCGCAAACTATTTCTGCAACAGGTTGGAGCGAATTAAATTCAATTACCTTTATATTCAAATAGCAAAACAGGGATACGAATCCAAGGATATAGACAAGAAAAAAATTGTCATGCCTATATGCATTTCTCAAAGAGGCTTCAGGGTTGGTGTCAACATCATATATAGGGCCAACAGTGTGAATTACATGAGATGCAGGCAACCTAAAACCCCTGCAAATGTTTACTTAGTCAGTACAATGACGGATGCTATGGTAATCTGAATAAAGTATAACACTGTTGTCATTGCAGTTTGAACCTACGGGGTAATTCTTGCTTCTCCTGTGGGGCAACGAACTCCAGGTCGAACTTCTGGGACATTATAGCATGCTGCTCGAAGTTCTGGACCAGCAGCTCTATGTATAGCTAAACCAAAAAAATAAGTTCAGTTTTACAGTATTCACAAGAAAGAGAAAACTATTCAGCATGGAATGGTGAGAGAATTACCTCCATCAGCGCCACCACCTCCAAGCATTCGCTCGTTTGCTGGATTAACCTATGTAAAGTATCCAACTAAATTAGAATTACACTAACTCGCCATAACATGTGGCACATACATATGTGTGCATTTTCAGATTTAGCTACTCTCTGCAAAAACCATTCCATAGTTTGGCAGGACCCTAAATTTCTTGCAAACTACAGCATTCCCTTGAAAAAAGTTTTGGCTCCTCGAAAAGAAAATTTGAAACAAGTCTCTCATTCAAATTTCACTGATTGGAACTTGCGAATTGACCCCAAATTGCAAACCTGCCTTCTCTAGTGCATTTATTGATCCTCACACAATTTACACACTGCCTAATGAACCAGAAAGTTCACACTCTAAGGAACTTTGGTCAATACTTCTACTTGTTAATGTTTTTCTAGAGTACACAAACACATAATCTACAGAGATAGCTACCAAAGAAGTAATATCTCTAAAGCAGCTACATTAAAAACGAATAGATGAGGTTTTCGTAGATTTTGTGGATGAGTTTTGCCTTGAGCAGTGGTGTAACTAATTTTTGTTGGCTCAGCGAGGGGGTGAAGGGTTTTTTTTTTGTTTTTGTTTCCAGCCCTTAGCCTCTGCCCGGTTTCAGTTTTGTATTACCCCTTATGTACATAGGATTGCCCCCTTACCCAAGTGAGGCCTTTCTTTTCCAATAGAAACCTAATAACAACAAAAGATGAAAATGAATTGAACTGTTGATTTAAGATAGAAAAAAGAGGTGCTGAATATTTTGTGTACATGTGTTTGTAGACCCATACTAGCAGAAACATGGTTGTAATATAACCTCACAGACTTTGACAATTTGGACAGGGATTTCAACTCACAGTGGCATTAAACTAACCTACATACAACTAATAAGCTAATTTAAGATAATTCAGCTCAAAACACATACTACCTCCATTTTCTTTGGATTTTCCTATTTGAATTTTTGCAAATTCCTAATATAGATTAAGTGCGAACTCCTAATGTAGATTTTTTAAGCAAATCAAACATTAAATTGAATTCAAATTACAATCAGAACAAAAGCATAGTCTGGCAAGTCCAGCTAGTATAAAAACAGTGTGTCGAGTCAACATTTACACATGCTAAATCCATCATAAAAAATCGCAAAAAGTCAAAGAGAGAAGAGCCAACGGGACGAAATGAGTACATTTCAAGGTCACAGACATGAAGTTCCGTACAACCTAAGCTCTAAAAAGGTTCCATCACTGAGTCAGTATGCAATACTAACGGTGCAGTGAAACAAAGAGATGAAACGTAAAGAGGAACGTACGATTGCGTCGGAGGAGCCATCGACGAACCACTGAGTGATGTCTCCCTTCTGAATCTTCATCACACTCACCGGAGACAACCGGAAGTGGCCGCGATCTTCACCGTTGGCCAACGTCGAAGCCCTAGAATCGGCCGGTCCGCCGCCGTTAGAAAAGCCATTGCTCTCCGCCGCCATAATAAATCGAGAAATGATCGAAAAGCGTCGAAGTAAGATTCGACGAATATGTAGCTTGTATGGATTTTTAGGGTTTGTTAGGTTAGAGAGGGGATTAAGGAATTGAGGGCGGATTTTAGAGCAGAGGAGGGAGACTGAATTGGGGGTCAACATTTCATTTCATAAAATTATTGAAACCGAAGAAAATAATAAACAAACATAGCCTAAATTTGCTCAATATATGTTTACTAGGACTATAATGTTTATTATTGTGATAGGTTTAAGTATTATCGTCGTGCCACTTTAGCATCAATCTTGTTAATTAAATTTGATTTAGTGATCATTAAAAAAAAAATTGATGTGTCAAGTCGATTTGTAGATAGATTACTGATTGTCGTCGACAGAAACATAGTTGGTTGGTGCATAAGCCACCGGTAATTGCACATCCTCTCACAATGTCGTCACCGACAACGATCGAACACCCTTGAAGGGCAAAGAGAGCTTCAGTCGATTCCATCACCACTAAGATGTCTGCGGTAGTACTCCACGGAAGATTTTGCCCCTCGCACTTCCAAGTCCAGCGGCTTCAAGTTCAATCCTAGCCTCTTGAGAAAAATATTGGTGCAATTGTGGTACCATGTCAACGTCATCTAAGGCGACAAGTCAGGTAGACTTCTAGACTCCAGTTTCTAATCGCGGAGTGCAATTGCAATTGCAATTGTCCAGAGCTAAAAGAGTACTTTAAGAAATTGGAACCACACTTTAACATTTTTTTCGCGTTCAAATGGACAGAAAATTACGAACGAAACGGACATATCAAGTTAGTAAGGCTTTATAAAGTGAAGCAAAAAATGTACTTGGCATTAAAGTTCAGCCAACCGAGTCTAAAGAGATGGCAACACCTACTCCACATGGGCTATTCTATTTTCTTGCCTAACTCGGGTAGAAATGCCTTCATGGATGTCCCAGCCTATTCAGTGCCGTTGCTCTCCCACAAATGTAAAAACCCTCCATTGACATTCACAACTCTTTGATCATCACAATTGTCATTGACAATGAAATTTGAGGGGATCACTTTTGCAAACCTTTTATGCTATTTCACGCTGCCAACGATCGTAAGTTGTCGCTGTTGTATGTAATTTTTATCAGATACGCTATCGTTAAGTTGAATAGAAAGTAAGAAGTTACTAAAGAGAAATGACACACATAAGTAAAGCAAACTGAAAAGCTTCGACTGATTTCATACTGAATAGGAGATCAAACTGATACAATTCTACAAACTTCATATGATACCAATGCAGCCTTCAATTCATTGTAAGGCCACCAATAAAAATTTCCCCTGTTTGAGCAAAAGTCACAAAACAGAGAAACACTATACTCAAAAGCTATTGCTATAGAGATTATGAAAACTATATATAGGCCTAAGCGGGTGCTAACTAGCCACCACAGCAATAGAGCCTCAACCTCCTGAGCCTCTCCCTGACCTAATCCACCCCCTTTGACAGTTTGAAGATACCAATATACAGATTTAATTAGCGCCATTTTTCGCGTTCATTTGCCGCTTAAAATTGACCCCCCTGGAACGTCTGACCAAACTGCCAGCCAGCCGGTGCGACGTTGTTGCTAGTCACGGTTCTTCCGTCGCTGGTCGTGACCTGGAAGGAGAGGCTTTGGCCATTGAGGTAGGAGTTGCTCTGCCAGTTTTGGCCCCAATTCCTGGACAGGGTTTGCCACCCTGTTCTGGACCCCTTGATTGACACCGAGTGCACATCCCCTGCACCCCCAACGTTGCTGATCAAAACCAAGTTGAAGTAAGAGTGGCCATTGATTGTGAACCTGATTCCTCCTTTCTTCACACAAGGCACCCTGTCAAGTGAAAAACCACCCATATAAGAACAAGTTCAACAACCGAAAAAGGAAATTTTAACAGTCGTTACAGTTAACAGTAATTTTTTTTTGGCCATAATCAGGCACAGTAGAGCTCATTCATCCAATGATTTTCGAGAAACAACTGACTAACCATGGCAATTTTTGGGTCAAAGGCATTGGGTAGCCATAATGACATTATTTTGACAAAAGTCGTTACTGGTATGACAATAACACTGACGTTTTCATGTTCTGACTTCGAAGTTAATTGTAATTGGAGGGATTTGAGGGTTGACGTTGATTATTACCTTTGAAAAGCTACAGGGACGATTCCAGCTCGGTATTGGGCAATTTGCAAGAAAGCTGGCTCGGCCAAGTCGAAATGGCTGAGGGGAGGATTGCACCACCCACCATTGTCATTAGACAAGCCAGGGTTAGGGGGGCAGAAGTTTGTGGCGGTGACGACGATGGTACCGGGGAGGCACCATTTGGGGTCATCATTGCACTTAATCTGGTAGCACGACCCGCAGCTCAACCCGTTGTTGAACAGGGCGGTACTCAGTGCTGCAGTGTTTGTACCATACCCTTGGCTGTACAAGTTTCCATATCCACAAGCACCCCCTGCAAAAAAACAAATCCATCACAACTTCATTAGCAACACTTCTTTTCGAGTGTCATCAATTAGTCACGAGGCACGACCTAATCTTATTGTGCGAGTCTCGTACTCGAAACAAAAATGTTTTAACACAAAAATGTGACATACCCATTGTGCCCGAAGCGTCGCCTCCGCCATAGAAAGTAGCATGAGCACTTGTCCACCCTCCATAGTCACCATAAGTGCCTCGGAGGCACAAGCTGCACAAGAAGAAGAGGATGGAAATAATGCTGCTGAATGCTGAAATAGCCATTGAGGAGAGTGAGGGAGAGGGAAGAAGAGTTTAAGTGTGTTGAGATGGGTGAGAGCTGATTGCATGGTAGCTAAATGGGGCATTGCTTATATAGGGAATGGAGGCAAGGGGATTGGGTTGGGGGTGGGGGGGTGGGAGATATGGGGCATATTGCACTAGAAAGTGACAAGTTGCTCATGGTCAGGTCTAAGAGCAGAAAGGCCAAATCCAAAGAAAACTGAATCAAATATTTTCAGGTCATATTACATGTTGTGGATCAAACTGCACATGCAGTTGTTCCAATTCAACTACCAACTGCTAAGCTCACCCAGACCCCACAAGCACATGCATTCCTCAACCATTTTTCTCCCCTTGATTTTCTCCCTAATTGTATTCTTTAATTGACCTTCAACTTCTTCACCTGCGACGTTTCTTTTTCCTTCTTGGATTTGCCTTGATTTGCGCAGTGACATTAATGCATAATGTTGACAAATGACAATCTTCCAGTTCCTTAAGCACCTACGTGCAGACTTGGGGACCTCTCAGTGAGAAGTTGAGAAATGACAAGCTGATGCACCTAAGTAATTTGACCTAAACTTCTTGTGGGGATTGTACAGTTTATGCCATGGTTGAAACAAGTTGCATTATGCAGACAAATACATATTCGCACGCAAGCAAATATCTGGTCGGTGGCACGGGTCATATCGCTTTGTTTTTCGCAAAACTTCCTATTTTCCCAAATCATGCGACATGAATCACTAGTAGAGAGCTTGGGCGTATATTTATCGTGGTAATGCTAATGCACAGGTAAAAGTCATCAAAAAAAGCAATTTCATGTAGTTGGCATGCTTCATGTGCTTTAGTATACTCGGAATTATCCATCGTACGAAAACGTATCCTGCAGACAAATTAATCTACTTTCGAGCTCTAATCACGGTAGCTTTGAACAATCTAAGATGTACGTAGTGTACTCTTCAAGCCGGTAATCTAGGACTTCTCGCTCCAGGAGGAACTAGCAGTTAAATCTTGTTTTCAAGTCAACGAAGAGCAGCGCCTTCTAGGAGTGGTGCACCAGTTTGTGAAACAATAGCATCTGAAATTAAGAGCCCCCATGTTGCCGGTACCAGCATGTGTCCACTTGTTGGGTCAAAGAGCTTTGAGATCCGTTTAGACTCGATGTGCTTAGCATAACTGTGTACTCAAACAAATGTAGTCATATAATATCCAAACCCACATTTCTATACAAGCGGATGTCCATTAGTTCAACTCGTAAAAGCTTCGATGTCGTACCAAGAGATCCGAGACCTCGAATCGATTAACGGGTCTCGTAAAGTTTTGACACCCTACCAAAAGACTTAAGACCTCGAAAAGATTCTTGTTTACAGATAGTAATTCAAGCAACAAAGAAAGCTATCCATAATACCTAAATTTGAGATCAGTTTTTATACCTGGTGAGATTCTCTTCCTTTTGAATATGATTTTTAACTGGCCAACAGGCTATAACATGGTAATATGGTATAAAAGTTAAGCACAGATCCAGACCCTCTACCCATGACCCATGATTTCAGGTCACCTTCTCGGGCCGCTTCTTTCGGATTTACAATCTGCTTTACCTAGATCAAATCTTGGAATCACTTCATAGTTCACGCTTCGCGTGAGCGCTATTGTCAAGTGCCACATCAATTGTATATTGAGATATGTTATCATATCTGATGAGATTTTCCTTCTCTTAAGCATGCGTTTACATTGGCATCCAAAGTTTCGCAATGCAGTCCCCAACTCGAGATGAAGAAAACATTTTTCGTGAGCAAGAATGGGACTGTTATTAATTTATGTGTATATTAATCGCACCCAACAATATATTTACTAATATTAGATTAGATGAGACAACAAACAAAAAATTAGACTGTGGATAGTGATAGCGAGAATCAAATGTCGGTTAATATTTATATTTTTCAGTACAAACTACTGTAGGAAAAGTTATTATAAATAAACAAAGAAATACCAGAATATCAATCATAAGTGTCTTTTAGTACACGTGGTTACCTGTGAAAGCGTGAAATTTAGGTTAAATTATCCGTCAAAAGACAAGGTTACGTGCAAGAACGATTTGGTAATCATTTATATTAATTAATTTTCGAGCTAATGGCATCTTTCCGTAATTATTATTCCTACAATATTCATTAATTAGGTAGAACTACTACTAGAGAGAGGTGTAGTTGAAAAAGAATTGAGGGGGGGTTAGATTGGAGGGCCTACCATGTTATGAGCACATGCAAGTCCCGGACATTGCGGTCCCTAACAAATATTCATACTTCATTATCGTATACGAGGAGACGTCCGTTGTTAAGTCTAACGAATTTTTGGCGAGATAGTTGAACGTTTATTCTTTTCGTTAATAAACGCTCGAGTTAGAGTCATTAAGATAGTGAAAAATGGTATTTGACGACGTGTAATTTATTTGAAGAGTACTTGGCCTCAAGCCCAGGTGCGAGGACACTCACGGAGCGTAAATTATAAGGACATCGCCCTCGTTCACTAAGATTAGATAGTAAAAAAAACAGTAAAAAAGTATTTTTAAATTTTTTTTTTTTTTCGAAAAGGAAGATGAGAATTGACTGGTGGACAACAATACTAATTTATGCAATAAGAACATTAAGATGCTTTGAAAATTGGCATTTACTTGGCTTCTTTTCTTGAAAAGACAAGTGGGGACATTGAAAAACATCCCTTCTTGCAACCCAATATGATCCTCTTACCAAATCTTCAACTTTTGTCTCTTTTCTTTGAGTGAATCTGAATCCTATGGAGGTGGAGTTGGGATTTACTTAGGACTATCAACCTCTATGTTTGAAGCCAAATCTTGCTAATGATCTCAATTAAGAAAGCGTCTCCCCCTTTCTCTGTCCCACTCACTTATTAATTAATAAACACCTTCTAAATAAGAGCCAACGCGATTTAGGCACACTTGGTTTTAGTGCCAAATCTAAAACAATAAGCTTGAGTTATTATATAGCTTAAGCTTGCGTAGCGCAATTATCCTGCTAGCTGTCACAGTCTCAGTTGCATGAAGCGTGAACAGGAGCGGGAGCGGGTGTGAGATTCAGTAGCGAAAGCAAAGTTTTGGGGCGGGAGCATCGTCAGAATAGAAGAATCCTGCAAATAAGGTTATTTTAGCCCTTTGTTGCAAAAAGAATGTAAGCTTCAAAATTTTACATAAATCAGAAAGAATGACAAGATTCATGCCTACTATCAACATTACTCTCATCATTTTGTTGAGTGAAGCATTTAATTGAATTCAGCCATTTCCATTTCTGACAAGTTAAAATGTATGGCTTTGCTATTTTCTTTTACTTATTCTATCTAGTACTAATTTGTGCATGATCGTAGGACCAAATCATTGTGTGACTCTTAACTCCCAAAAGTAACATTTCTGGGACAATTCTGATCAAACTTGGAACTGCATCCACAAAAAGGCATGTGGATCATTATCCAATATGTTGTTGGTTGGAAAACAATGAAAGTGCCATGCACAAGGGATTGTCCCTTAGCCCCCACTAGCATGAGAGACTGAGACCCTGCAACATGCAGTTGGACCCTAAAGCCAACAGCTTCATCAGTGGTTGCTTTCTGATGGTAGCTATCAGCAGCGTTCACAAATCCCAGCCGCGGACAGCCCCCACATGAGGGGGGGCTATATGCAGCTCAAATCACAGGGTCTGCCGGTCTGGACGTATGCCATGTGCGTTTCTATGGTTAGTTTGGGTTCTGGTAGGTCACCAATGGCCCCTACGAGGCAACAAGTTAGTTACTTTTGGGGCCCCCTAGGTCTGGTTTTTATGTTGTTGATGAGACGATATGTTGCTTTGGAATCAAAAGGTCAGCTTTCTGGCTTAAATGTGTGTGTCGTGAGCAATGTTTGTAAAAATAATGCTTTTCTTGGTTTCACCCAATTGAAGGGCTTCTTTTATGCAAAGTCAAACAGATATATGGAGGTATGAAGGCTTTAATTTGTTTGAAGAACTAGCTGTGCTGGGTTTCAGGGCTTTCTGCTGTTATATTTGCCGGGAACCACGGCTTTCTAGTTTCTACAAATTCTTGGTTTCGTTTCTTTTATTGGGCGACCACTGGTTATCTTCGTAGAGATTGATTTGCAAATTGCACCCCTTTGGCTAGGAGGGCGCCGCGAGATAAGCAAGTTATCCTGCAAGAGACTAAAAAGAAGATAGATGTTGAATGAAAATTGTTAGGCGGCACCCCGCAGGGGGTGGGGGGTGTTTGAGGGCTCCATCATAACATGTTCAACTTGCATATTATATTTGTAGGGTATGAAACATGTAGGACTCTGAGGTTTTAGGCAGTTATCAGGACTTTTCATGTGTCACAATAATGTTCATCATGGCATGAGAGAAGCAAGGGTGTCACAAATTGAAATGATTAGAGAACACAAGAGCAGCCTTTGATCTGTGTCATGCCATTGTCATTTGCACCAGTGATGCTCACACAGAAAATGGTGCACATTGGTTCATTCAGTCAGCTACAGGCTACAGTTAACATGAGTCTCGTTCCAGATAATTGAAAAGAAAAGTACAGATGCCTCGGCTTAACGGTTATAGTGAAAACTTGTAGAAGATTTCAACGTTTCATGACGAATAGAAGAGTTTAACCAACCAATAAAACAATCGAGTAAACTGTGAATACCCTGAACATGCAACACTACCACTTGGTTACAACCTTTCCCACACGCGACCACTTCACAATAAGTCCTTTCGACCTGAAAGAAAGGGAAAAACGAAAAACCCACGAAAGAACAGCAACAATAACTGTGAGTACTGAGTATCACCAGACCTGTCAAAGCTACGCAAAATTAAGACTCCATTTGACAAAAAAATAAAAAATTGAGGAATTGATTCTAGATGCTAACAAGGTGTCAGTCTATGAACAATGTGACAAATAGCCGAGGAGACACCAAAATTAAAATGTACTGCTGCTTTCGCTGGCAGATATCGAAGGGCCTTCAGATTTGACAAGGTGAGAGCCTCTGCTACTGATATCAAGCCCCTGAAACCGACCAAGCGGATCCTGCTGCAATGTCTCTGAGAGAACCTGTGAATGGCCAGTCGTAAGCAGAGGGTGCTGGAGATTTGACATGCTAGACTGAAGGGGATGGAACCGAGGCATTTGTATGCCAAGGGGATCACTTGACCCTGGCTGTGGATGATGCGAAAAAAAGGCAGATTGGTTATATGGAACATGCTGCATTCCAAAATCATATGCATCTGAATGGCTTGCTAATTCTCCGGTGGCAATTCTGAGCCTTTCCACTTCATGCTTCAGTGCATCATTCAGGGCTGTGTTTTGGAAACAGTGAATATCAGCTTTGATAATACTCGCACAGAGAGAATTATAACAGGAAAAGATGGCCAAAATTCAATACTAAACAAGTTCAGCGTTTCGTTCCCACATTATCTTGGTAAATAATCATTAGTAACAAACTTAATTGATATGTTGCTAAGCTGGTTGTTTGGCTTGAAACAACTCATCTTGGTTTTCTTGCGCATGCCAAAGTTTGTGAGCACAAACTTTCAGGGTCCCGCGCTGATGCGGAACCTGTGTAAAAGTGTTCAGATGATAAGAATCTACAAGTGATACAGGACAAGGCAAAGCAAGGTGCTAAAAGTTGCTAAATCAAATGAGCTTCTCTTATGTTTTTCAAGACAACTTCCCAAATGAAAATTGGCCATACAAAAGGTTTGAGAAGACAGAGCACCCCAAAACGAACATGTATAGGAAAACATGACTAAAACCAGGTGTAGCTTGAACCTACCATCTCGTAATTGCGCTTGTTGTTCCATTGCTTGTAACCTGAGCTTGAGCTCTGTGTTCTCACTAGACAGACCCGTAGTATCTCTCTGTAAAAGAAAATACACATCTTACTAAAGCAATACCCAATAAAAGGAAGCGAAATTATTTAAAGAGTATATGATATATCTCTGCAGGTACTTGGCGCTTCTTGAATTAAATTCCTGTGGTGAGCTCAAACAATGGCGCAATCTTGATCTGCGATTGCAGAAATGTCCTTTTGCTACAATACCTACTTCGATGACATTTTTGACATTTCCAGACGAACCCATGTAAAACTTAGTTGTAGGGCGCCACAACATTAATTTTTCCGTACATGTTTGTCGTGCATTAGCAGCTCCTGAATATGTGTATAAAACTACAGTAGACCAATACGTGACAAAGAGTGCCTGCAGGTACAACTCCTATATAATTTTAAACGCATGATGATGTCTGAAGTTTAGCGGGAAGGTCAAAGATGTGTGGAATATTAGTTGAATCAATCGTTGTTGTATATGCAAGGAATCAGAAAGACGCTGCAAGCAGTGGCTACATGATTCACTGCTCCGTGGCAGCAGATCAGTCTCTTGTCTTTTCTTATTGGAGAACATATGGCTCATGAGTCAGTCTTTTGGAGAGGGGGGTTGGGGGGGGTAGATGTTTAGGGTAGTTTGACCAGCTAGGCAGGCATCACCACCACCACTGAGCCTGACTTCCTACGAGGTCAAAATACGCAAGGTGAAAAACTTCAGCTCCTCCCATCGGGTGGAGGGGTCCTCTGTGAAATTAAAGCACTTCTTTAGATACTTCATAATTTTGGCAAGTTATTAATTTGTGTGTATCAATGATGATTTCTTAGTCTAAAGGAGGAATAGTTCTACAGGGGCAGGCTACCTTTGATTTGTAGCTTCCTGCTTTGAATAATATTCCCTCTCAAAGTGTTATGATGCCTTTGTTTAAACGTCATTATCAACAATTTACATCCAAGGTGATACCAGATTTTATGGTCGCTGGGTCTCACTTTATGCAGATGATGCCCAAAGCATTGCTGTGATGTACTTTAACATATAAACATACAATTATGGCAAGCCACAATAGTACTCCAAAGATCACCTGGAACAGTGTAAGCTGTGCGGAAAGCGTGGTTGCTTCTGTTTGAAGGGTCTGAACTTTCCTCTCAAGTTCAGATATATAGCGTGCCTTCCTCTCTTTTGAACGAGCAGCAGACTGTCGATTGGCCAAGATCCTACAAATTAGAAAATGATAGATGATATGAAAAGCACAGAACCAACTCATGAAATGTATTAATCAAGGTAGTTACTCAAGCAGAGAGAAGGCCTGATGGTTTTCCTCATCCAGCCCCAAACATGAGCCGAAAAAAATGTGGATGACAATCCATTTTCTTCAAGGTTGGTACATGCAAAGCTATCTGTCATCACATCTTTAGGAATGAAATTTTCGACATTTAAGAGTAAAAAGCAATTCTGCCTGTCGTGCATCGCAGATTAATGCAGCCCCATATCGTATGTTTCAATTGGCAATTCAGTATTGGGTGAAAGGGTTACACCTGTAGGTTGTCTGTTTTACAGGAAATTAGCTAAAAAGATGAGATGTGGTATTCGCTAATGAGCCAAGTCCACGACTCCTAAAGAAGCAAAATGAATCCCAGAACCAAAAAATATAAAGATTCTCGTCTGATACCGAATCCAAGGCAAGAAAGGAATTTGCTTATATATTGTCAGCAGATACATTAAGAATAAATTACAAAGTAATTAGTAACGAGACTCACGACATTTGCTTTTACTATTAAGAGAAAAGAGCTTTTTACAATTTCAGGGCTGGAAAATAGCAAACCAGCCTTACTTGTACTCACTTGCTATATCTGTTTTTCCTTCTGCTTATTAAAACCCAAATTTTGATTTGAAAATCACCCGTTTAAGCCATAAATACGTATCTGGCCTAAACTGAAAAATATTCAAGGCACATAATGGTCATGAAGACAGCTAGATTTGGCTAGCGTTCGTAGTTTGATTACATTCTAAATAGGCTTGGTTAAATGTGGAGGCAAAACTGAGGTATTGACTATGCATGAGCTCAACCTCTTTCTTGATCTTGAGCTTGAGCTTGGCTTGCTCGAGCCGCACCACATTTCTCAGTGTTTAGCTCAAAAATATTCGTCCTCTACACGCCATTGTGTAATAGTACTTGGTAAAATCAAGCCACATGTTTGCTGACGAGTCTAATCTTTGCTTTAACGATTTAATGAAAGCTGCAAATAACTTTTGATGGTAGAAATCCAGTAACATAACATGTTGATTCATATGATTTGGCTACTTATAAATCAAGGGTCCAAGACGCAATGGGACATTGACAAAGGGAAAAAAAATATATTTGTTCTAGTCACTGGCTCACTGCAGTGGCTTAAATTTGTTGGAGCACACGCATTTTTACCCAAATCCACTAAAAGAATCAAAGATGCATAACACAGTCTAAATCCAAATCTAGTCGTATCATAAGTCAACTCCCACTCTATCAAAGTTCGACCTCAAAAGCCTCTAGATTTACAAGCCCTGATGCAGCCGCATTGAGTATCTCGTAACTAAATCAGCGCAACTAAACTAAACCATGTTTCAAACCAATTAATATCGCAATATCTAAAACTTGACAGCCAAGAAATTCCAAAATACAAAAAAAAAATTAACAAAAGTGGAATTAGTTTGCTGATCATCGGTACCTCTTAGCTCGCTTGGGATCAAGTGTCCACAGCTCGGCCAGCTTAGCCGGCGCCATGGCCTTCTTAGCCTCAATGCTCTCGCCGAACAGGCTCGAGCTGTCGACCGAGTTGCTGTGCCGGTGCCGCGGCCGGGGAGCGCCCCTCTCCCCGTCACCGCCCTCCGCCTCCCCGCCGCCGCCGGCATTGTCGGAGCCGCCGTCGTTGAGGCCGGATCCGAGCTTCTCGATGTCCATGTAGGTGCAGAACAGGTCGTCCTCGGACCCCATCTCCTCGAAGCTCCCCGACGGCGCGTCGAACGGGTCGGACGCCAGATCCAGGTCGTCCGGCAGCCGGTAGTTCACCTCCGACTGCGAACGCCGGTGCGACGGCCTGAACAGGCCGCCGAACGGCGGCGCAGCGCTGGGAGGCTTGGGGTTTTGGTTCGACGGATCTTGCATTTCCTCGGCGCGTTCTCCGGTCGATCTGAGCTCAGTGCAGTCTTTCGTACGTTGTCTGCTCGCGTGTTTATCTCTTGTCCGAAGGAGAGGTAATCAGCTGTTTACTTGTGCGGGAATTAAGAGGGGGGATCAACTGGTTTTTAGCGTCTTCTTCGGCCTTTGGGCAGTGTGTTTTGATCTCGTGGACTCTGGGTCCATGGAGTCTAATCCAACTCGCACTTGGGGGTGTGGTCCACCGTAAGGATCTTTGACCAACACATCCGGATAACGGTATTCACCTCAAAAGGTCGTTCGTTAATAGGAGTTTTTAGCGACGAAAATGTTCGGAGCGTCCGAGATTCGAATCATCTTACAAAGCGTTGGGCTTAAATACTCACGCGTGTTATACTTGTGTGCACGATTATATCCATAAAAGTACTTTGATTTCAATGTCAATAAAGGTTTTTAGCAACCGATGCAATCTATTAGTTTTTGGACATTCTCGATGAAAGTTAGTCTCAATTGATTTGTATTTACATATCTGTCTCTATCAGTGATGCCAGATACATCGCTTTTGCCTTCGTGTAGTTATAAGTCATGAGATTCAAGTTTTGTTGCGAAACATTGGGCTAAAATACTTCCGTGTGTCATACTTGTGCGCATGATTATATCGTTTAGAATGTCTTGATTTTGAGGGTAATGAAGTTTTTAGCAATTGATGCGCTCTATAGATTTGGACATTCTCGATAAAGTTTTTATACGCCATTTGTCTTTATATAATTGCCATCCTATATGATTGCAATAAATGTTAGTCTCAACTGTGTGTATTTTTATATTTTTCCTAGTGCTGGGTACAACAATTTTACGTAATTACCGGTCATGAATGCTTAACAAAAAAGGGTTGTATTTGAGAAACTTGCACAAATAAGTATGTTCTTTCAAAAGTGAACACATATATTGGGACCGCTGAAAATAAAAAGAAGAATATTATTTAAGGACCAAAGGAGTAGCAATTTGTAAATTTTGCCATGGAAATGCAGACTTAACTTTGGGCCGTGGCTATTTGGGTTGAGTCCACTTTTAGAAGCGATTGTTTCGTGGTGATGTGGCCCGTTTCCTTTATTTAAACCTCAGACCCGGAGTAGTGTGACCCACTGGCCACTGTGAACAATATTAGACCTATTAAACCTGGCAAACAACGGCAGATCACTCACAAGCACCGTATAATTGTCTATCAGGACTGGGTTGATGGCAACTTGTAGCGTCAGGGCTCTTTTTGTTGTTGTGGTGGAGTACACAGATGTACGTACGTACTGTGCCTCATAGACTAGGTCAGTATTCCATTCGGGTATCGTTTGTGAGTTTTGTATTGACCCTCAGGTCAAATAACTCTCTTTTATTTCGATATAATTCTCTTTTTTTTTAAATAATAAATAAAACAAGCACCTCATTGCGGGTGCAAGTCCGACGGGTACGGGTAAGATTTATTAAGGATTTTGTGGACAGTTTTCTCTTGGACCCATGTCCGACCCGCCTTGGGTTGGCCAGTACCTTCAAGTAACCCATGGGTTCCCCCAAACCCCCCTTCTTAACCTTGTTTATTTCGAACCACACTAAACAACAAATAGCAACTTGTAGTTTCATTACTTTTAAGCTTTCATGAAATCTTAAGCTTTAAACATGATCATTTCGGCCCGACAAAACGAAGATTATAAGAAAACATTAAAACAACTCTCTAACAAAGTAGAACCAAATTATTAGTCTTAAACTTTATCTCAAAACTAGACACAATCCCATGAAAAATTCAAACTTAAACATGCAAAACGAAACCTTAAACGATCCTTCTTTAATGAACAAATTACAAGATAATTTTTCAAATTTAAAGTTCCACAAGAAGAAGGCTTTATGAATTACCTGAGAAAGTTACTTCAGTTGCACCTGGTCATTTTATCATCTCAGTCGAATTTAAACTCTTTGAAAAGCTCATTCTCATCACGCTAATTATTTTATTTAGGGATATTCTCATGTCCAGCCTATTCTTACGCGACCTTTGCAATTACGAATAAAATATAAAATATATCCATAGTTTACGTGTAAAGAACACGAACGCCCTTACTCAATTTTTTTGGCCCGGCCGGGTCAAAATTACCCGCTGCTCATGGGTACGCTTTAACAAGTTTTAACCATATCTTACAAATTATTGCGCAGTAATCCCACATAGGGGAGGCCATCTTGAGATTAGAAACATTTGATAGCAGATATAGCAGTAGCTATGTGAACAAATTTGGAGCAGAAAATTTTGAGATCATTAAAGCCCCACTTTGAACAAGTGTTTATAACCTGCTTTAATTCAATCTGAAAATTATCACCACCACTCCACCGCATTACTTTGAGCAGATAGCTGAAGCACTAGATAATGGTATCAGCACTAATACCACATAGTGATCGATGCTTTGATCCATGGACAATATCCTGTGACTATCCCAAAAGAGTGTTTGAACCAATATAACTTGTGCTCAATGAATTCCATAACAATCCACCCACCATTGTCAGTTGGTGATGCGATTCATATCTTATTTTGGCTAAGCGCATTGGAAAGTCCTTTGTCACAACGATCGCAGCGAAAAGTACGATATAAAAGTACATCATAAAACGCGTCAAAGTGAATTGCTACACACCAGCACTTCCTTGCAATAACTCTACCAACGACAATATTTGTCAAGCATGGAAACATTGTTGGGGTCATTCTCTAATAACTTAAACTTTTAGAGTAGATGGAAACTTAACAATGTCTTGAGTTCAATCGTTCCTTCTTGCGTATCTGATCCCCCTTTATAATAGTGTAATTTACATTCCGTTCAAAGCTAATTTGGTTCCGAGATAAAGAGTTACGCAAGAAATTATGGTCGGCATGTACTTTGTGTATTGTTACATATAAAAATTTGGACTCTAAACACAACGGGAAAAACTCACCCCTATCTGGAGCTTTTGGACGGTCATAACAACTAAAAATTGTTTTCATGTAGCACCTGCATTGTTCCCGATGGCTTTGATGAGACTCAAACCCTGCCCAACGCCAAAGAAGTTGAAAGCACAGTAGCAATGAGGGTAGAACTCGTTGATTGTGTTGTTTATGTCCCCAACTGGTTCCTGGAAATTTCCAGGAACCAGGAGTTTTAAAACTCCTGTTGCATGAATTTAATGTAATAATGTTAGCAGGGTAGGTGAGGCCATTACTGGCCTTTGATGGAACTTGTATGGAGCAGAACCGAGGGTGGCACAAACAAGTCTCTCAACCTCTGTGAATTCAAAGGGTCCACGGGTGAAGTAGACAGGACTCAGGTGGACCAATCCTTGGCTTCGATGGAGGTCTTGCCTTAGCCACAGAATCTCTCATATGGCATGTGCCACTCCCTTTCTTCACACCCCATACGCAGCTACCAGCGTACATAACCGGCCATCTTTATAAAATCTCCACGTCCCTGTCAAAAATCCCAGAGATAATCACAAAACAGCTAGCTCAAGTTATTCCACAATCAAAGGCACTGTAGCTGCACAAGCAAGTGAACAAGCAAAGCGAAGTGCATTACTATATGTTTTAAGAATTAGCTTCATTCCAGTATACATGTGTTGCTTCTTTTATAAATTTTGATTTGATGTAACCTGATATCAAGTGCTCTGTTTGTTTAAAGCGTGGTTTCTCGAGCTACAACAGAAGGAAAGAAAACCCAAACAAAATGAGTTTTCCTTCTTGAGTTTATGTTTTGTTAAACTAAGTATTCAAATGATTTGAAAAAGTCACGCACGGGCATAAAAGATGGTACGTTAAGTTACAAACTACTCCCACAAAGAACGATAGATTAACTCCAAAATAACCGATAGCTCCACCTCGTCCCAAAAATAATAAAGCTTGAAGTTGACTGTTTATTTTTTTGTTAACTTTTGGGGCGTAACTTATTATATTCTTTCTCCGTGCCTCATGTATTCCCTCTTCTTTTGCTATGGGACCAAAAAAAGGTGACGTTATGCTTTATATATGACCGCTTTTTTTCACTTTGTGCATGATCAAATGCGGTATTTGTTATGGCAAACCTTAGATGAATCCTTGAATTTGCTCGAATTAAGTACATTCATTTGCTCGAATTAAGGAATGAGGATTCATCATGGAAAGAGATCTCGTCTTATAGAGCCGAGTACGAAAATTAAGAACCTAACTCAGCTAATCAGTTAATTTTACAAATTCAATCGCGCCTTAGTGCAAAAGAGCTTTATAAACTAGGTTTCGATTTTCTCTCGGGGCATACAGATGGACTTAATTACTTCACTCTGAAGTGTTGTACCTTCAGGCTACAGGCTAAGCAGAGTGGTGACATATGAGCTGAGGTTTGTTTTCTGAAAAGGGATCCCAGTGTTGGAATGGGCTAGAACGAAGGAATGAATTACTTGGCCTTTAGTATACAAGGGGGAGTGGGTGAAGGATTTGGTCCCCAGAATAAGCATTTCTTTTTCATAATCTAAATTTGATTAGGTTGGATCAGGTACCATAACCAAATTCTCAGCCCCCTTTTTCTTCCTACTTGGTTATAAAACTTTTCTACCCTCTCTCAGGTCATATCATAATGAAAAGACACCTACCCTACAACTTACACACATATGCTATCTTCCAATCTGTACACCAATCTGTGACATCCAAAGCACTAGAAAAACCTCTAGAAACCTCCCAATTTCCATTTAACACAGACCCATCTCCTCTTGCATCAGGAAATCAACTTTCTGAGTATCTGGATTTGGAAGTTTTTAGCAGTTGCAGAAGTCTGTGGTGTGTCCATAAATGCTCCTTCCATCTGCATCAGAGTTTTGCCTGGTTTTGGTTAGCTTTCTGTCAGTCTGAGGAAGAAAGGATTCAATTTCCCAAGGAAGGAAATTGTGCCCATATACAGAGGTTAGTACTACAGCTGAAACTTCCAAATACAGGGAACCCTGCCTCATGGATCTCATCATAGTGACCAAGATGCTTTAAATTCTAGCTGTTGGAAGCTGTTTGGAGAAGCAAAACAAAGCACAAGTCCCCACCCACAACCACCCCCGCTCCCTTTCCTTTCATAAGGAATTAAGAAACCCAAGATGAAGTCACTATTTTCAATCTCCTTTGTGGTACGATTTGCAGCTGAATTGCGATGGAGCGATGAAATCTCTAGCCTTTTCGCATAAATATTCCCGTTCCTGGCAATCACTAGGGTAGAAAAATCCTGATTTGGGTTCGGTTTTTCTGAGTTGGTGAAAGACCCTGTACGATACCATGAATCTCTACCACCGTCGCCTACTCCTGAACACAGAACCACCATCACCGCCGCCGCCTCCACCGCCCAGTCATGCAGCCAGAACACGTGGGTCCTACGCCAGCGAGGCAAACTTCGACACCAACATGGTGATCATCCTGGCGGCCCTGTTGTGTGCACTGATATGCGCTCTTGGTCTAAACTCCATCGTCCGTTGTGCACTGAGGTGCAGCCGCAGGCTGGCCTTCGAAACGGCAGACCAGACGGCGGCGCGTTTGGCCGCGACGGGGCTGAAGAAGAGCGCGTTACGTCAGATTCCGGTGGCGGTCTACGGGTCGTCGGTGCTTGACATTCCGGCGACCGACTGTCCGATTTGTCTGGGCGATTTTATGGACGGGGAGAAGGTTAGGGTGCTGCCAAAGTGCCACCATGGCTTTCATGTGAGGTGCATAGATATATGGTTGGCGTCACATTCTTCATGTCCTACTTGCCGGCAGACTATACTGCTCGAGCCGCCGCCGCCGTCGAGCGATGCGGCGGATGTGGATGCCGGAGTTCGGCAGCCTGGGAATTCATCAGGCGGGCATGGTGATGCTCCTGGATCTGTTGAAGAGGTGGGTTAGTCCTTATTCAAAAACAAAGATGATGTTTCTTAGATTGCATTATTAAATTTTTATAGGACATTTTGAGTGGGTTTATGAGATCATAAGAGAATTCGCTCTTTTAATGGTACAGATTGTTGTGCTTTAGAGGCGTAAAGATAATATACGACATTATATTTATAGAAAGTTACGGTACTAGTAATGTATAAAGTATAACATTTTGCGGTTCGATCTTTCGCCATAACTTATATTTATGCATATATAATGTTTTAGTAGCATTTTTTAATGGAATTTTTTTGTGTATGCACTTATGCATTGCGGAGACTTTGATCCTACTATTTTCGATTTGGTATGTCGAAGGTGTAAAGTCCTCAGAGCACTCGACTTTCATATCACTACGCGTGCAGCTATGCATCCGAGTCCTATTGCAATCCTGGTATTATTGAAATAAGCCACTCGGTTTGCTCGTGGAGTGACAATTGATGAATTGAAGTATGAATATCGACGTTCTGAAGTGAACACTCCAAGGTTGAAGTTGATAGATGTTCATCGGTACAAAAAGGAAGAACCTCAAAATGGAACCCTTTTTAGTGTGGCTTCTAAATGCAAACCAGGGAAGTGAATCTGGAATCAACTCCCATGAATTTGGTGCATTGCACTCGCCGCACTTGCACGTGCATTGCATGTACGAAAGTATCTAATTGCTCGAGAAAGCACTACAGCTCGCGATAATTAGGAAGAACATCTCTGCTACAGCCTCCACCACCGTTACATCCCATTTAAACAAGCAAGATAATACAAACGACTCGAATTCCACCCTTGCGATGTTTAGCGGTTGTAACGAATATTTTTCAATGATTACTCGTAAATGCAAGGGGTGCTACATAACTATACAGTCCAATGATGGCAGAGTTTGCTTGTACAGGGGAAGAGATGATGAGATGTAGCAAAAGATGGAAAAGTTGATACGTATGTCAAGCACCTCATGAAGCCAAGGCAGGATCAATCTTCAATTCCACTCTTGGGCCCTGTTTGATTTGATGGGCATATGTGGAGTAGAAGCATATGGAACACAAGGAATCATCATAATGTGCTCATAGAATGGCATCTCTTTACAGCTGATTGTCCTTTGTTGCTTTAGTCTTCTCCTCTCGCAGTACTAATTTGTCCACAAGGAAGATGAAATAAATCCATTTTACTTAACTGCTATCGTGATTAAAAAAATCTTCTTTTTACCATCTATATAGTGACAATCAATCATTTTTAAATGTTTCTAATGACTTTTATTTAGTGACGTTTAAAAAGTGCTAATAATAATTATCGCTAAAAATGTTAGAAGAAAAGTCACTAGAAACATTTAGCGACTATTAATTGTTACTATACACGGGATTGGACGAAGATTCCTACAACTAAAGTAGGAGCCAAAGTTTGTTCTTTACTAGTGGTCAGTTTATTTGCCTCCCAATGTCTTAAAGAGTGTTTGAGATTGATTCTAAAATGACCAAACTTGATTAAATTCATATTAAAATAGGGTTTGAAGTATTTGGAAAAAAAATAATTAAACGGATTAAATCCGCTCCAATATGCTCAAAACTGATTAAATTCATAATCTTCATTTTTTTATTTTTGATTTAATCAGTTTGGGAGAATTATGTTTGACCAAAAGAATTACCAAAATATCATCACATATATACAAACATCAAATGCTTCCCCTCAATTTGAATACATTGTATGGTAATTTGTCACACTAAACCTACTTTAATATATTTTAATCCAATCACTTTCAACAACTTTTAATCTATTACGCTTAAAATGAATTAAAAATAATTTTAGAAACTAATTCAGATTTAATCAAAATCTACCTTTGAGAATCAATCCAAAACGCCCTCTTAATGAATTCTTCCTCAATAATTTTTAATTTAAAAAAATATATATCAAATGATTTCGTTGAATGCAAACTCTAAGCTTCGTGTTACTAAAAATTGCCGATTTAAAGTTGAGAAACAACCAAACGCAACTGGGACGACTGAATTGCAAAAGAAACGCTCGAAATTGGACCACCTCTCTGCGGGTATCTTCCTCGATCGATATCTACCTCCTCGATTTTGTTTCGATAGAAAGATAGCATTGAAGACATTGAATGAGCACTGGAATAACCTCAGATTATGACAAGTCAGGAGGAAAGCCATATTTTGTGATCCTTTCTTAATAAGTTCTCCACTCAAAAGGTTGGCCACGCTCCTAGATTGTACAACAACAAGTACCACTACGGTACATCTGAAAGCAACTTATTGCATGTTGGCGTGGTACAATCGATTAGGCGATCAAGAAATGTTACAAGATCGTGACTATCAATTTTAATTGCTGAATTCATCCCGCTAAATTCTATCCGTCGAGCATATCGCCATTTTAAGACTTTTCTTTTTCGCTTTCTGTCGCCTTTTCCCTTTAAAGCTACGTATGTTTACTTTTACAGTAGACTTTTAGAAAAGTATACATTATTATGGGTGTGGGCGGGCTTGGGCATAGTCTCTCCAACTCCGGCTTCAATCCCTATGCTAGTAATAGTATATCCTTGATTGGGTTTTTTTTTTTTTTCCTTTTTCTAGTTTATAACTTTATTGGCATCGATGAGAATTAAGAGCATAAATTCTTCCATTCCTCTCATTATTTTTGCCCCCTAGTAACTTTTTTCCTAACGCTTAAAGCATAATTTAAATATTTGAAATCAACAGTAACCATCATTATTTTACCCTATTTTTAATTGGTTAAATAGACACTTTATGATCTTAAATTATTACTTTAATTTAATCTAGCGCATCTTTTTTCTGCCAATCGATGAAATGGAAAGGAAGAAATAGCAGCAAAACCAAGAATATCTCCTTAGAGAGGCCTTAAACCAGGGTTCCGTAGATGTACTAATTATCATAAGTTCGTAAAAAGTTAAAGAACGCAAGGCTCAAGGGAACCATACTTTTTATTGGTTTTCTCAATACATAATTTCCACATTGCTCGCAAACCCAAACTCAAACTGAGATTACAAAGTTTCATGGTCGCCTTTCATTTGGATAGCTCGGCAGAGAGAGTGGTGGCTAAGTTGGAGATGGTTGTAGGAGACACTCCCCTTGTCCCGCCCAAGTACCATTTCTGGATCATCTCGACCACGTTCCCGTTCTCCACTTTAAGCTTCGATTCCTCCTTTCCCTCGGTTGAGAATGTAATCTACAAATCATGATAACAATTGCTTTGTCAATAAAAGCGGTACGCTCTACTTATCGAGAATAAATATCATAAACTTGAAGAATATGCAGTAACAAAGCGATAATGCTAAATCATATGATATGTCATTTGTCACAGCAACGCAAAATTCAAGACCCCACGGTAGAACTAACTTTCAACAAACCTTATGATGACGAAGTGATTCGCTTCTCTAGAAGTCATAGGACTAGCCATTGGCCCATTGCTCACTTTTCAAGATAAATGCTTAGAAATGTGCACCCTTTAACCCAATATGTCTTGTCACAAGAACGTAGTAATCGTAACGATGCCGCACATAGGTTGCTAAATAAATAGCGTGACCGTTGGTACTTTTTTGGACTAAAAATTGCGATAAAAGTGATCAAGGATTCTTGCGACAAAAGTACAAAATTAGGGAACATCAACACATCATGCGCACCTCAGTGAAAATTGAACTAAAGCTACAGGTAACAAATTTACCTAGAAAATCACAAAAGTTCAAATCACGAGAACCCAAATAATGGAAGGGAGGAATATTAATTTCCAGGTCGGCCCTTAAATGAATTACCTCTACGGTTGCAGGGGTTGCTGGGAAAGTGAAGGTGATGACAGAATCCTTCTTGAGGTATTTGGACTGAAAGAACTCCACAATCTGCTCAAGGGCAGCTTCCTCCTCCTCTTCATACTTATCATCTGCTGCCAAACGGTCCCTTACTGCACTCTCAAGCTGAACCCCGTACTGTGATCCCTTGATCTCCTTAATCACCACCACTCTCAAATGCTTGTCTACCGGTGCTGAAAGATTGACAGATAAAGATCACTTCAGAGATGAAAACTTCTCTGAAAAGGCAATATTGTGCAGAGAAATTTGAAAAGGCAGTACCTTTCAAGGGGAAAGATCTTACACATTACACATAAGTGATAAAATTTAATACCTGAAATGAGAGTCTCAAAGAAGTCATCGTCTTCTGCTAGCTCAGCTCCCGTTTTGCCCTTCCATTTTTGCATATGTGCCACAACTTCTGGATCCAAGTACACTCCGATTGCAGTGAACTTAATCTGGAGGAAGTGGATCTCAATGTCCGTGATTCCTGTTGCAGAAAAAACCAATTATTTTCCGCTTTTAACAAGGCAAGACAAACGAAAAGAAGAAGAGAAAGATCAAAATCAGCATGGTTTACCATGACCCAACAGAGCTAAAGGCTTGGACACTGTGACCTGAGGAGGAAAAGGGATTTCATCCACCATCACCATCTCAGTACCCACTGCAAAACATTCAGAAAACAACCAAGTCAGGTGCTTTGTGCAGGCACAAACTACTCAGGCTCACACCAAAACAAATCCTTACTGTTAGTATCGGAGGGGGAAATGTGAAGCAACTTGGTGGAGCAAAGAAGACGCAAAAGAATTGGAGAAAAGAGTCGTTTGATTCAGGAACTGAAAGCTTGTGGTAGATATGTAAGCCCCTCTCTCTGTTTACGTGTGTCTGGTGATGGCAAAATTAGCTACCAACCCAAGCCATCCTTCAGTCTAAGGGGGTGGGTGGTAGGTAGCTAGAGACTAGAGAGTAAGCTGAAAAGCTTGTGACACGTCCATTTTCCCTTACCTGACTGGCCGTCTTTAATTAGAACAAATTTCGGCCGCTAGCCATCCGAGCTGCTACGATCGTTCTCCAATTCCATATACAGTGATAATTAATAATCGTTAATTTTTTTAGTGACTTTTCTGTTAATACTTTTATCGATAATTTTTAACAGTATTTTTTTAGCGTTACTAAACAAAAGTTACTAAAAATATTTAATGACTATTAATGGTCGTTATACGAAGGATACGAAGAAGATTCCTTCGATACTATTCAACAGTAGCCAATTTTTCTTTTTCCCTTGAATTAAATCCAACTTTGGCCCTTAAAATCAAATCTCAGACTCCCTTTTGTTTTTTCTTTTGTTTGGTGGTCACATTCTTATGGATCTTGTTAGGTTTGTTAGATCAATGTTCAACCACAATACTAATAAGGTTGTTGCATATGCTTCTCTGCCTATGACTCATAGTTTAGAATTAATTATTTTCCTATATTGGTTTGTAGAAGAAACTTCTCTCTACTTTAAGTTTATGAAAAAGTTTTAGTCGTTATTCAAGTTATAAGAAAATAGTTACAATATTTTCTCTTATAGCGAAAGTTATATCACTAAATATTTTAGTAACTACTCCGTCTTATTTAGTGATGCTACAAACTTATGGCTAAAATTTTGCATAAATGCCGCTAAGCATATTTAGCAACAAGTACTCTGTACAGATTATAACTATCGTTCTACCATCGGGATAACGCCTAAAAAAAAATTCCGGAAAAAGTTTTATAATATGTTGGTAACAAAAAAGAAACCTCCATTATTTCTCTCATCCCTCTAGGGACCCACCAAATAAATGTAAGAAGGTTGAGGCTGTGTAGCCATCCACGTGAGTGGCCGCGCAACCGCCATTCATTTCACCAAACTTTCCATGTTTTTCCGTCAACACAGACGGCATGCCTCGAAGTAATTGGCATTTATCCATGCAAATTGCGGCCGCACAAAAGTTAACAAGAGTTTTAGCGCATTGAGCTAATTTGTGAGTTACTCTATTTCTTGTTCTCCTTACAAGGTTAAAATCACATCGATGAAAGTTCTTGCACATCTCTTTAGCTTCATCGATCACGTTGCCAATTGATAAGTTCATGCCTTCCTGTCGAAATACTGAAATAACATTGGTTGCATCGCCTACAATGATTACGTTCCTAAATCCACATTCGAGTCCAAAAAACACTGTTTCAGAAGCTGCAAGTGCCTCTGCACTTTTGGGTTGTTGTGAATACATTATTTTCTTTCGACAAACCTGCATACAAATCACTTATGTTTCCTCGAACCACTACCCGAATGCTAATTGCGCATTCCCTTTGCAAAACAGTGCTGCATCAAAATTGATCTTGTAACAAAATTGATCTGTTTTACGCGTGTCTGCATTTTTCACCCGCCACCCACATCTCACCGAGTCTTATCAAGCTTAATTTTTTGGCATAAAACTTGTCCAAAATTGAGTTTAGTCCAAACCGGTTAAACAACCCAAACTGATTTGTTCAACCCTCAGAAAACAAACTGTTCAACTACGGTTCGATTATTATTATTATTTTTCTTCTTCTTAAATTGAAGTTAATCGGTTTGATTTGATATTTAATGTCCAAATCGAACTGATCGAACCGTGCTCAGTCCTAGTACAATCAAATAAGTGAGAGAAGCCGTATTATCGTTTGTGTAACTTTTTCGCGTGCTCGATACTTGACAACTGTATTTGCTTTCTAAGTATCACGTGATACAACAGATGGACAAGATGGGCTGGCTCGCTCTTATTCAGTCGGTCCTGAAATAGATGTCTTTCAATCAAGCCCTAGTTCTAGGTGGAAATAGAAATCCTTGAATTGGCCCTGAAAATAAAAAAAAACCCGACCCTTCTATTTGACACCTGATGATCCAACCCCACGGATGATAGTTGGGCCTGGCTAGCCTTGGTCGGCAGTGACTATATCTACCAAAGCCCAAAAGATACCTTTTATGTTTGCTAACATAAGGCCCAAGGCTAGCCCAACTCTCTCTCTCTCTCTCTCTCTCTCTCACACACACACACACACATTTTCTTTGGCTACGAATCGAACTGTAATTTATGGCGCATTATTATGGGAATTGGTACGAGCGGTCTTGTTGGTTATCCCTCAACACCTCTGTCATTTCTCCCATCCCTTGTGTTTTTGGTATATCTCTTAGCGTTATGCCACCAACCTTAATTTTATAAACCAAATCCAAGTAACTTCTGATGGACGAAAAAGATTAAGATTCGACTATATTGATCTTATTGCGCATACTATAACTAATAACATTCAAAGTGGCGTTATTAAACGATACCACCAAAAGTGAGTGCTAGTGACTCAGTGTTGATTCTTGTTAATATACTCGTTCTCATGAGGATTTTACTGCCACCCAACACCACCACTTCTACTGCCACCACTGCCGCCGCCGTTACCATCACTACCACCACCACGGACTCCTTGCATCATGAAGCTCGGTTCTATCGACCTGTTGCTTTTTGTTTGGTATGTATTCGATACGGAGCGATAGCGAGAGCATTCAGATTTCTAAATGAGATTATCAAAGCTCAATAATTTTTTCACCATACCTTAAAAGTATCTAATGAAGACCTAGTGATGATCATAATTATTATTAAAGTCAATAACCGTCGTCTACTGTGCAACACTAGCTAAAAGGACAAGTGTGCATCATTATCAAGCCAACTATGTGCTTCACTTCCCTTCTGTCCTTTAGGATGATCCCATAACAATGAAGCTAATAATTTGCTCTGACATTCACACCTTGCCAGCATCGGTGAACTCAGCTGCAAAGTTGATCACCACATTGAAGCATCTGGGATAGTACATCCATACACAAGATTTTAATTCTCACTAACTTTTGTTCTTGCTAAACTTGAAAAGGCCACACATAAACTTACAATGAATATTGCACAATAAATCTGCATTGTTAGTAGTCCAAGTGTTTTACATACCTTGAACAAGAAATAAAATGCCGCTAAAAGTAATTTACCAGGTGCCAATTAAGGAAATCAAAAGTGAGATAAGAAAAACGTTGCAATAAACTTGACACTTGGAACAATATCCGATGACCCACTGCAATTCATGTGCTTCAAAAAATGTTAAGACCTACCGTCTCAAAATCATTGCAATATAATGTCACACATCTATTCTTAAAGCCGTACGTAAACACACTATGTACCACATAAACTCCGTCTTCGGTGAAATCCTTTTGCCTTATGGATTGTCTTAGTAGTCATTTTGTTGATGTAAACTAGGACTAAAGCAGTAATTTATGCTTTTGTGCTTAACTTATTGCAATTTTTAAGTAGAGAAATGTTGCCTACCCTTGCATGCATCAGTCATCAAAGTTCATCTCCCTGTGCACATGTGTGTCTATAAATACTATACCCTATGAACGTACACCAAGCACCAAAAGTTATCCATCCCCAGTAACAATGGAGGTCATCTCTAGCCTTCAGTTTCCTCTTCCATATTCTGAATCCACATTGCCATTTCTAGTGTCCGTTGTTATTTTAGCCCTAGTTGCCCTCCTTGCCTACCTCAAACCAAGATCAGGGTCATCTCCTGTGGGCAAGAAGCTCGCTCCAGGATCGTTCGGGCTTCCATTTATCGGAGAAACGCTGAGTTTTCTTCGGGCAATGAAGGATGACACGATACTTCAATGGTACGCGGAACGTATTGACAAGTTTGGGCCAGTGTTCAAGACCTCACTCATGGGCTCAAAGGTGGTGGTCATCACTGGCCAACCCGGTAACCGGTTTATATTCAGTGGTGACAACGGCATCGCTAGCAACCAGCCACCTTCTGCTGCTAAGATACTGGGCAAACGCAGCATTTTCGAGGTCTCTGGTTCGAGACACAAGCTTGTTAGGGGCGCTTTGATGAGCTTCTTAACACCCGAAAGCCTTCAAAAGTATCTTGGCCAGATGGATTCGGTCGTAAAGCAACAACTTTTCCAAGTAAGATCTCTTAAGTCCACTGGATCTAATGGTTGAGCAATGCACTACTGCTATTCTCGAATTGCAGTTTCTACGTAGATGTAGTAACCAACCAGCCTACTTATATGATTTTCAGGAGCTAAATGGAAAGGATTCAACACAAGCTGTACCGTTGATGAAGAGGGTCACTTTCAAAGTGACATGCAATCTTCTATTTGGATTACCAGAAGGGAAGCTAAAAGATTCCCTCTTTGAAGATTTTACACTTGCCATCAAAGGAACATGGGCAATTCCCTTAGAATTTCCCGGTACCATCTTCGCTAAAGCAATCCAGGCCCGCAGGAGGATCAACAAGCGCCTTTCCGATCTGATCAGAACGAGGAAAATGGAAATGGAAAAACAGTCTAAGGATGACTCTACTAAAATTCCAAATGATGCTATCACAAGCTTTCTCGTTTTAAGGGATGAAAACGGTGAACCTCTACCCGAAGAGGAAATTCTGGACAACCTCATTACACTGATTTTCGCAAGCCACGACACAATCACAATTCTTCTCGGCCTCCTCGTGAGACACCTTGCTAGGGATCCTGATGTCTACAACAAAGTGCTTGAAGGTAATATATAAAAATATATGATGCCACATACCTATACCTAGAATTGCTTGGGAAAAAACATTGCAGTATTAACCATCTCAAACAAGTCCGAGAGATTATCTAAGAACGATTCTCGTATTGTCAAACACAACTTTTACTGATCTATAAACAACCCACTATCTCAAAATGACTTTCTTGGCCATTAAAGCGCATAGCAACTCATTTTCGGATCGATCCTGACTAGTCCAGTCTTGATTATAATCAATAAGAATGTTTCAGACACAATATACACAACTGTCGTAGACAATCAAACAGACAACTGATCACAGCACTTCATGTGGCGCCTTTGCAGAGCAACAGGAAGTTGTAAAAGCCAGAGAAGCAAATGGTGGGACGCTTGGATGGAGTGAGATGCAAATGATGAAGTACACATGGAGAGTTTCGCAGGAGCTCATGAGGCTGACTCCCCCTGTTTTCGGCAGCTTCAAGACGACCGAGAGAGACACCTCATTTGGTGGCTTCCACATTCCCAAAGGATGGCAGGTATGCACAACTCGATAACCTGATCTTGACTCAACCGAGTCGTACGTACCACAATAATCTCTGCTCATTCATGCACATGCAAAGAGTGCTAATTGGTGGCTGTTGAAACTACCTGATTCAGGTCTTTTGGACATCTCCTCCTACCCACATGGACAAGAACATCTTTGAAGAGCCAGAGAAGTTTGATCCATCGAGATTCGAGAATCGTTCGATCCCTCCGTACACTTACATTCCTTTCGGTGCAGGCTATAGAATATGCCCCGGATTGGAATATGCGCGGGTCGAGGTGCTTCTGATAGTTCATCATCTGATAACGAATTATCGATGGACAGAAATGATCCCGAACGAGCCTCTAACTCGCGAACCCTTGCCATATCCAGCCATGGGACTTCCAATCAAGCTACTTCCTAGGAAGTCCATGTAGATAGCCATCTATATGCCAGACCAGGCTTTCTTAGGATGCTTTCTTATCGGATGATTGTGATTTGTATTATCTTTCAGTTATTACATTTGCTCTTTGGGCCGGGGCTTCAGTCGGTATCATGTCGAGTTCATTGTTCTATATATCAATGATGATTGGAGTTAGACACAAGCTCTGTCTAATCTTCATGATTTCAAATTCACCATGCTTGTTCTAAGTTGATCAGTTATGCATACTGTGAAAATTTATATTAGCTTTTATGTTTGACTGTGTACCAGTATAATGGTCCAATAATGTTATCACGCTTCTCACTGTTGCTCTTGACAAGCCCCTCGTTGTTCGTTAAGAGACAAATCAGTGTGCACCTCGTGCAAGTACGCTAGTAAATAGAGTGCAAATTGTGCATATATATACATATATATATATATAGTGATAAAATTTGCAAGTGAAAAGAATTGAAGTCAAGATCATCTACAATGAGAGCTCTGATAGCATGTTATTATATGCTCTAAAAGCATAAACCGTTAAAGAATGGACTCATCAATTTTATCATACTTAACAAATGTATGTACACTCTGGCAAAAGTTAGAAAAGTTTAGCACATCTTTCCAGAATTCGCTAAATTTTTGCTCGACACATTCATTTTCGTTTGAAACTAGAAATATATAGCATGATCAGGAGTTAGTATCCAAAACATACAACTGGGATCATAAATCCCATGTAAACACTTAAACAAGAAGTAAAAGAAAATCTGGATGACAATCTCATCCATCATGAGTATATGACTAATATAACAAAAAGCTACAAGATCAAAACACCTTGGAAGTCATCTAAGTAATGGACTGAATTACAAAAAAGGCACAACAATGAACAATCTGAACATGATCAAACCACTCCTGCTGCAACCCATCACCTGATCGATGAGCAAAAGAAACCAGTGTCGATGGTAGTCAATAAACACACTCTTTTCCTTGGGTGACATGCGTAGGATGCAATCTACCGCAACTGCATGTCATCTTAGACGTAGTATCGGCACAAGATGTAGATTGCAGTATACACATTCATTTAAAAGAACTTAATTTGCTTTGTACTTTGTTTATATGTAGTTGGGAGTCAAGAATTTTTCTGATACTAAAAATACTTTTGCGACAAAATACAAAAGTATGAAAATAGATTGAAAATTTATATATACGTTTATTATTTTCTCTTCCTTGGGTCAAAAAGAAAAGGAAAGGGGAGCCCATCAGAAAAGGAAAGGGGTCCAAAAGCAAGAAGAACTGAAGAAGAAGAAGAAGGTCGGTCAAAGTCAACACCGTGTGAGGGCGGCAGGCATGTGGCATGACTACTTTGCCTTGCTCCCTCCCGTCCAGTGTTTTACACGTTCCAACTTGGCGGTTCCACGTTTTTTGACCGAAAACTTGTTTATGTCACGTGCTTGCCACTATTACTAAGACCATGTCACCTAAATAAATGAAAATAGGTCCGGTCTGGTCCGGTCAGGTCGATGCCCTCGATAACGTTCGGTTATCACTATCACATGACATCGCTAAAATACTAAAAACTTTCAATCTGAAAATAACATATCATAAGGTATGTCACAAGTTGTGCAACTTTGAATGATTCATACTAAGGATTTTAGTTCGATTCTTCTAAAAAATTATATATATATATATATATATATATATATATTTATATATATATATATTGGTTATTTTAAGTTAACATCAACGATTTGGCTTTAACATGATTAAACTTGGCTTGTAAGTACATTACGAAATCATTCTAAAGAGGATCGTTTTACTTTCAATTATAAGCCTCGCTCTCGCTTTTGTTCTATCTTACTGTAAGTACGCCTCCAATTTGCAAGTTCTCACGCTTCCGATTTCGCTTACAAGCTAATATTTCGTATAGAAAAAATTTTGGCCGCTACTCAAGTTAAATGAATCTTCCTACTTTCCCTTACATAGCCATAGTCAATGATCGTTAAATATTTATTATGACTTTTATTTAGTAACGTTAAAAAATACTGTTGAGAGTTGGTACCGAAAGAAGTAAATTTACTAAAAATATTTAACAGCTATTAATTAAAGGAAGATCGGTACCGTTCAAATAACGGTCAAAATTTATTGAAATAAAAAGATTGAAAAAGCGAGGCATACTTTACACATGGGCAACATGTGATACAACTCAGCGAAGGAAGCATCCCACCAATTCCAACTCCACCAGAAGAACACGAGGACCACCCGTTAAAGACGGAGCCTGTAGGATAAGGGGTACCCTTGCAAACACAGGGACTCCTACACAGCCACAAGAATTTCCTCCGGCAACCATTCGTCGGAACTTAGCCACCATCGGAGACTTCAACATTTCCTTTGCGAGCACGAAGAGATCAAAGTCTTTGGGCCTTCTCTTTGCTTCCCCTGAGGGTCAAGTTTGAGCTTCTCCATACGCCATCTCCATATGGCGGCGTGTTCGGGGATTCGATCTGTTGTAAACCTTGGTCTCACTTTCAATTCCTGTCCCGCCTTACCCACCAAGCGATCAAACCCGATTTTCGAATCCGATCGCTCCTTGTCAATCCCCAATCGCGGAATTAGAAACCCACCTCGCAAAATCTGCGCATCGGCAACACTGCCAAATCCACCAGTTTCTTCCCGTTTTAATGGCAATGTGGAACGCTGTAACAGAATTTTAAACGAAGAATTTGATAACAAGGGTCAGAATCACAATCTGGAGAGCTGGATGAGAGACTCGGCGGTGGAAATTGTGAAGAACTTGAAACAGGCGCCATTACTGGTGCAAGTCTATGCGCAGGAGGAGTGTTCGACGAAACTACAGACGGAAAAGGCCGACCCAGAAAGGTGGTCCGATTTGAAGAGGGAGTGGAAAGAAGGGGAGAGGCCTTCTCCGGACGGTGTTATACTGGTGGAAGAGCTGAAGGGTAAGAGGGATTTGGATTCAGAGAATGAAATAAACGGAGAAGAAGAAGGCGATGAGACGAAGGCGTGGGGAGTGGTGGTGCAAGGAAAAGGGGAGGGAAAGGAATGTCGGTCGGCGTTTTATTTGATGAAGACCAGTAGGGTTGAGGCTGGGTTAGGGGGGTTGTTTTGCACCCATTTTTGTCTGGCGCCTGTGAAGAGTTTCAAGGAGAGTGCTGTGTCACAGCTTACTGATTGTTGGTTGTTGCAGTGAGGTGCTTGAATTCAGTGGCGTCTTGGGGGTTATTCGTTTGGTATATCGGGAAACAGAACCAACAAGTTTTGGTTTTGTTTCCCTTGTAATGATTTACAACTAGGTCTTGCAAAGAAGATTCTTGAAGTATAATGATGACTTATTCAGTTCTTTCTCTTCAATTTCTTTCATACTCATTCTTCTAGTTTCTGTTTTTGGTTCTTGTTAGTTTCAGTATGTTGGAAACAATGTATTGGGGTGATCAGATATTATGTAAAGATGTTCAGATGAGCTCAAATTTACCACCTTGTGCTATCGTGCCACTATTTCTTCTGGCGCTCCAGTAGGCTCTAAAGTTTAAATGCCCATTTGAGATCTGATAAGCTCTTGGTTGAAGTCCACTTGCAGCAGGTTTGGTGGCGATTGCATGATTTTAAAATTTTGAATCTCTTGGAGAAAGTTCAGTTGCAGCATGTTACTATGCGCTGGTGTTTGAATTCCATCAGTGGTCGGTCGGGGACCACGGCTAGGGTCGAGAAGGAGGTTAAAACTCCCCTTGACGAGCCTTGATCAAGTTTTTGTTGCTTGATCTTTGATAATGTTTCTCTAGCAATTTGCTCAGAAAATCTAAAATTGCTTTATTCATGTAAAGGGTTTGCTGGTGGCCCGTATGCCACGCTCCCTCTGCAATCATTTCTTCGTCGCTAATTACATCCCCGACATTTAAATCCAGTGACAATCGTTCACACACCGCTTCATGCTTGACCCAGTATACGCAGGTCTGTATTCTGATGAACCTAAACTATTTATTGGCTTAACACCTGATGTAGAAAAAAGGCACTACGAAAAAGTAACTGGGAGAGGTTGAAACCCCTAAATATTACTTTGCAGATAGACCTGGAACTGATTATTTGCTTTTGTATTGCGTTTAAACTTCTTATTGTCTTCCTAGCAAGACTTGTTGATCAGTTTCTGAGTGCCGAAATCTCTCTTACAATGAGACAAGATAGGCCATTTAGGCAGTTCAGCAACCATGACTCCCATCCCATGTGAGCAAAGAATATATGCATCCAACCTGTGAGTAACAACTGAACCTCTTGCTTTTGTTTGCACCTGAGCTTAACCTATTCCAAGCTGGTAAAAGATTACAGCTATCATTGATCAGCAAGCCCAGTTCAATCCTTCATGCAGTAGCTTCTCGCTATTGTAACAACCTTTTTGCGTATCTTCTTTCATGTGATGCATGCGTCGAGAAGATTCACTTATTAGTCATCTCTCGAAGTGCAAACATTTTACGTAAAAAATCTGACTCACCAATCTGACAAACTCATTCTATGGAATAAAGGGTTTAAAAGAATTCTTGTGTTGCGCTTCCCGCCTCCTAAGTGCCCAGGCGACGCCCGAAATATTATGAATTTTCTTCTCGTATGAAAACAAAATCAACTTCCACCTTTCACCTCCCAGATGCAAAGGACGCACCTGGGACCTATTCAGCATTAAAAAGTTGCAAGTTTGGGTTGAGAAGCATTATCAAAGAGCTAAGGGGGTCAAAATGCAAATTGCCAACATTAATTTTAGCGAGTGTTCAGCACACGCCATATGAGAGCGTGGACCAAGAAGATTCGAGTAATTTTACCCTCCTAAAGGAGCAACGCGGCAATATTCGTTTGAGCCCCTCCACATCTCATTTGAATTTGAAAAAGAAACCAAAAAAACCCACACACTTGAAGGTGTAAATACACACACAGAGCCATATATAAACAACATGTGCTACTGCCCGAGATTTAACAGAAAAAAGGCCTGCTTGTCAGCGCGCCCTTCTTCATTTCAAATCCAAAAACTCAGAAGTTCCCCCTCCTGAAAACCCTAACCCTATTTCATCAATCTTGTCACATTCATTTCCAGATGTAACTGTATACATGAATCTTTTTTTTTTTAGAGTTTATACCCATCAATGCTTTCCTGTTCGTAACTGGATATCCAATTTGGGGTTTAAAAGTTTGGGTTTTTTTGGCGGAAAGAACCAGACCCGGAAACCATCTAAATTGAATTGACATTTTCTTGGGCAAATGGAGGATGAATCGGGTCTTGGAAGTGTTTCTGGCAAATCTTTGGCGGAACCCAGATCTGATTTGAAGGTTTGGCTTCTAGATTCTTGAAATGCGTGAGATTGGGTGGTTTTTGTTTTCTTTTACAAATTCCATGTCATGGGTTTTTTTTGTTTAATTTCCTTCGTCAATGGCGGGGCAGAAGAGGGGAAGTCTGGAAATTGGAGAAAGATCAGAACTTTTGCCTAAAAGAATGAAAATGCGAGATCTTGAATCGGTATTTCGTTCTGAAGGTATTCCTTTGTTTCTCCTTTTGTTTAATTTTCTTTTATGGAAAATGGATACTTTTTGAAACTGGGTTTTGGTGCTTAATTGTTCAAACCATCTTGAAAATGATTCGATTTAGGTAGATAGCAATTTGAAAGTAGGGATGCAAATATGTGATAGAGATTTATGTAGGGTTCTGAATTGGTAGTGCAATAAAGTATGTTTCCCTTGCTTTTAGTTTGAAACCCCTTTATATACCTGTATTTTTCTTTATTAGTTTGACTCTGACGGCTAACTATTAGACCCTCGATGCTTAAGAACAATGTGCTCTTGCGTTTATGCCACAGGAATTGACACTCATTACCCAAAATCTCGAAAAGACAAGGACGCTATTGACCATTTTCATTCTGATAAGAAAGAGATGTCCCGAGTTACTAAGGAAACCGTTTTAATGAATTCCAATGTTCCTCAATCTGGGAGAATGAGGAAAAGTTCAGCACAGCTTACGGTTGACCTTTCCCCAATTGATCTGAATGCCAAAGTTCGTATGGAGGACACCAACAAACTAACCTTTCTTGGGAAGTATGAAACTGAAGCTGCTGATAATTTTGCGAAGTCAAGAGGCTTTGGCCTGGATCTCAATGTGGAAGATGTTTCAAGTTCTGCCAACCATGACCCCTTTCACCTTTACAACAGTGATGAACCTGCAAAGTCCCGAGATGCTTCAGAGTGCGGGAGTTCTAGTGGCGCAGTGGAGGAGAAAGATCCAATGAAAGTTTGGAAAGAGATGAAGCAAAATGGTTTCCTCTCATCTTCTCACGGAGGTGTACCAATTCCAAAGCCCCGTGCAAGGAAACCTAAAAAGGATGGACTCAAAAAAAAGTTGGAGCTTGCCAAGAAAGCAGAGGTTGATAGGTTTGCAAAGATTGCTGCTCCTAGTGGCTTGCTCAATGGATTGAACCCCGGGATCATAAACCACGTGAGGAATAGTAAACAGGTTCATTCTATAATAGAGGCGCTAGTGAGGTCTGAAAGACATGAAAATCGTCATGCTGGAAATAAAAAGGCGAAAGAATCTAGTGAAAAGGATCTAGAAATTTTGAGTTGTTCAGGCACTAATACCCTTGACCTTTCTCATGAAGATGGATCCCTACATATCTTATCAGGAAGCAGGCAGATGAGTAGGTATCCAGCAAGTTCAGAGTCTACAGAGGAAGATGACGACACAAGCATGGTGGATAGAAGGTTTTTTGACAGAACTAATTGTCCTTCGCACTCCTACCTGGACACTGAGGATGACATACTTGCACTGAAATTATCATCATCCACTGCTCTGGCATCTGAGATCACAAGCTCTTTGTCTAATGAAGAGTCAGCAAACTTAACCAGTGTCACTTCACTCTCTGTTAAAGGTCAGTTTAACTTCTTCTAATGTCATATACTTCCTTGCTTTTTATGGCTGCATGTAACTTGCTCTGTGCCATTTCAGTGAAGTGTAATGGGCCGGTAAGAAAAAAGTAGGAGAGTTATATATTCATTTGCTGTGGTAGAATGTTGTATAATTGATTTAGCACACGGACTAAAGTTTTGCAATACAATATAGTAATATACATACGAAGAAAGACATGGACATTCATATTGCATAGAAATTGAAGACGCAACTGTATGTTGTTTCATGAAGGAAAGACCGGACCATGAACTAATACAAATGCTTAATTTACTTTCAGCTGCTAATGTAGCTTCCCGATGGTTGGAGCTTCTTCATCAAGATATTAAAGGACGGCTTGCAGGTGATGATCTACTTTTAACCATCATAACATGATCTTAAAGATCGACAAAACCTTTCTTTACCTGCATTATATTGTTATCTGCTTTATACTTGCAGCATTGCGGCGTAGTAAGAAAAGAGTTCGAGCTGTGATCCAGACGGAATTGCCTTTTCTAATGTCGAGAGAATTTTCACATAATCAAGAGAATGATCCCTATTTGTTGAAAAGTTGTGCTACTGGTTATTCTAATTCAGCAACTGCTGACATGCACAGAGCAAGATGGAGTGCATTGTTTAATCAGATGGATAAAAAACTTTCTGAAGAAGAGAAGCATCTGGTAAGCCTGGTATAAGAATGCTTGTTTTTTTCTGGAAAACATTTTGGTAATAAGAGCTGGAAATGTAACCATCAGTTGTACGAGGTGCACAAGCAATGTCATGTGAATGCCTATCAGCAGCATCACGTGTATGCATATTGCTGGACCCTCTAAAGCATTTTATTTTGCACAATTTTTATTATTCTTCTTCTTTCCTGCACTGTAGTTTCACGTATAATGAACTTTCCCATCGAGGGCGAATAAATGATTTTTCTTGTGTATTATTTTCAGGATAGTTGGTTGAACCAAGTTACGGAGATGCAGTTGCATTGCGATCGTGGTCTTTTCCAGCATAATGGTGCACACGGTTCTCAGCATCAGGGCACATCAGAAAATGACTGCAGGTAAAGATTTCATTTTTCTTCTGATGTAACTTATGCTGGTCTTAGTCGTCATTGCTGAGAGGAAAGTTTTAAGTGTTCAGGTATGCCTTTGTCAACTTTTCCTAGGGTAAAATGTTTGGGTCATGTAGAATGAGTTTGGACAAATGGAGGAGTTATGGTTATAATAGTTAACGATCATAATACGGTAGTAATAGAGTTTTCTTGTTCTAGAGTGCAAAAGAGACTCCCACCTCTTCTCCAATATTCTTTTGTTCTTAAAGTTTGCTATATTGAGTAAAAGCAAAATATAGACAAAACTATCTGTTCCATATGACAACTCTTGGCTTGACTCTATGACGAAACATCTTGGACTATAATGCAGTTAATAAAAGCTATTGTCTAGCCTTTCTTAATACATCCATCATCTACAGTGGCCCGAAGGAGTCTCTCTCTCTCTCTCTCTCCCTCTCTCTCTCTCCCTCCCTCCCTCCCTCCCCGAGTGTTGTTCCTGAACCCAGCCATAAGCCTCATATTGCTGCTGTTTAACTACAGAACGTGCTTCATTTCAATCTTCCCCCGTACGTACAAATACTTGCACGAAGCAACCAGGATTGGGATACACTTACGTATGTGCTTACCTAAGTGCATTTTCTGACTAAACTACTGCTATCTCTACATACCAGTCTTAACTCTTGCATATAAAGAACACAAAAGATGGGAGCTGTTTTTGATTGAAGGAGATAGTGGGTATCCCCATATTTGTGTACACTGCCCCGAACCCCACCCCGTAAAGGTAAGAGTACAACTAGAGGAAGTATGAAAAGGATTGTATGTTGTTTCAAGATTGCAAAAAGGTTTAGTAGCAAATTTGTCATATCCTCCGTTTACTCCATGAGCTACATATCATGTACGCGATTTCTCGTTACAGTCTCATTGATCAATCTCTTGTTACAATAGTCCCAGAATAGTGTTTAACAATTGCATCTTTTCTTTGCCGTGCAGATTAGAGAAAGCAGATAATGCAGACAACTCTGAAAGTGATCTAGCTGTTAGAGCTGCTGCAGCTTCCATTTATTCAACATGCAACTTCCTGCAGTCTATGGAAAACTTACCCTCTTTCTCATGACTGAAACGCTTTCCTGTACCAATTCATTTCTAATTATACAGAGTCCTCATTCCTTGTTCGAATGTCGTTAACCTCCATGTGCCTTGGGGCATATTCTACTAATTAGGTCTGTAGAGGCAGCGTTTTAAAGTAGCTGAGTTCGTTCTCTTGTAACATTAGATGTCAGGTCGAGGTTGATTACATTTCACCTTCCATTGTCGATTTTTTCTCCGATTAGGGGGAGAAACTGCTTCTTGTTGACAACTTTAGCTGTTGCTCGAAAATTTAATGATAGATAGGAATTTAATATCTTCTTCTTCTCTATATCTTCCTGTTGGAGAGAAATGGCAGAAAGGAAGAAGAAAAACGAAGTTATATGGCTTGAGGCTCGTCCAAATTTCAAAATTGCAAATCACCTCCAGGCTCTTCCAAATTTCAGAATTGCAAATCACCTCCACTCGATCCAAGTTTACTATTGGGTTAATGACAAATCACTTCCAAGACTAGTCAAACCAACAATTTGCAAATTTCAGAATTGCTCTTCGAAATTGTGTATGTAACTGAAAAAGTGATATAAGAATCTGAAAATTGGGATTGCCATTAATTCGTTTTAGAATTCATATATATATATATATGGAACTGATCCGTTGAGAGCGCTAGCAAAATGGGTTAAGTTGCTAGCGCGATCTGGCCGTCCACGCGCGATCTGTGGACGGTTGATCGAGCAAAAGCTCCTCTTGCAGTGTTACCTACTTTTTGGAATACAGTCTCTTGCAGAGTTGATTATGGAATACTTTTTGGAATACGTTTGCCTACTGATTATGGCCAGATCTGTGCAATACAATCGTCCGTTACATAATGTAGCGAACAACAGACATTGATGGGACAAAGAGAAACATCAAACATGTCAGAATATTAATCGGACGTACTTTAAAAAAACGCAAAAAAAAGATCTGGACCGTCCACAGATCGCGCGTGGACGGCCAGATCGCGCTAGCAACTTAACCCATTTTGCTAGCGCTCTCAACGGATCAGCTCCCATATATATATATATATATATATATACACACACTAATAGCCACCCTTTCATGAAGGGAAAAAACCATTAAAGGCACCATTTCAAAAATAACTGTTTTTATGCCTTTCCAGAATTATTTCAAAGTTATCAAAGTGTCACTAAAAATAAATGACTAAAGAAATAATTCCAAGAATTAGAAAAATATGGACCGTTAGATCATATATATATCAATGCGCCCACTAAATCGCACACAATGCGCCACACACGCGCGCGCGTACGGTGCACCGCACGATAGCATTCTCAATTGTTCCCTCCAAAACATCTCAAAATAATTTAAAAGTATGTACCATGTGCTTGCTTATAAGGAGAGAGTTTATTTTCTCTTCAATGTGCGACAAAGAACAGGACCTTTTGGATCTTGAACTTCACTTACAATACAAACATATCACATACGACACTTCCATTTTCCACTTTGGTTGGGACTTAAGAATTGCACTCATTTGGCTTGTATTCTTTAACGCTAAACTGTAAGTAAAGATGGCAGAGTTGCCAAAGCTAGAGCTACATGGCTACAGAGTTCCAACTTTATTTGCCCCCCTCTCCAATGCCCTGCCTGTGAGATATTATGCAAGGTTTTATTGAATATTCAGTGCTGGAGCATAGCATGGATGGAGGCCAAAAAAGTGACCGAAAGTTCTTGAGTTCAAGCACAAATCAGAGAGAGTGGGATAGCTTTGACATTGAAACAAGACATGAATCGATTCCATTAGTGTTTCTATATATGCAACATATGCAACAGTTAAAGCACAAAGGCTGCCGTGTAACCCCCTTCATGTTTCAACATAAGCAACAGATAAATACAAAGTCAGCTGCTTCGATATTTATAAAAAAATGACTTCTTCTTTATCTCTTTAGTGTAATTCTTGGATTTCATATTACATGACAAGGCTTCTACAATTTACAAGGACTCTCTATTGACATCCGCAAGTGAGGAATAGAACAGTAGTACAACTCGTGCAACGAAGTTAGATTAGATATTTGCACCATGACATGTTGGAAAACATAAAATGCCGGCCAACTATGTCCATTGTGTGTGCTGCAACTCTTAGAGCCAATTTGGTGTCATCTTACCCGAAACTGGCTTCGAGGTTGGGTTATCTGAAACCTTGGCAAGTGAGCGATACTGCAATTTCACACTTTCCGCATTGTCCAGTGTCTTCACTACATACCTGTACGATTGTGTATCAGTTAAAAGAGAACCACAGTAGAAATCTCCGGACGGAAGCAAGTAGTACTAATGAAAGGCCCTAATGAAAGAACACAGACAACAACTACTAGTGGCCAAATCATTATCCACTTCATGATCTCAATCAAAATCAGACATATTCACCAAATACTCAGTGGCAGAACAGCCACTGAGAAAGCAGCTATTTACAAATATTAACAACTTGCAAGCAACTACTTCAACAATAGAAAGGAACAATCGGCTGGATTGGCAGAAGTTATTGGACATGTAATAAGAAAAGGAAAAAGCTAAACTTACGGCAAGTAACAGCAAGGTTGCCTATTAGGTAATACAAGTAAGAAGTTATTTTAACCTACTAAATTTGCTATAACCCAACTGATAGCTTTGATCAAAACAATTGATCTTAATTTCCTTTATACTAACTTTCTTTTAAGCATAAGGTGCAAATATTCAACGAAAAGGGAAGAGGGGGGGGGGGGGGGGAAGTCTGAACAATCTAACATAATGACAAAAAACCCAACCTGGATCAATCAACCAGACAATCTAACGTAATGACAAAAAAGAAAGAGAGAGAACACTATGAACAAGACTGACCATCCATTCAAGCATTGAGTCGTTACAACAGCCTCGCGTCCAACAAAACGTTCTGGTGTCCTCTTGTTCCCCTGTAACATTATATCTTTTATTATTGTTCGATCTTTACAGTAATCAAGCATTGTAAAGGATCCCAAAAATTCCACTAAAAACCTTTATGATAACCCGATCAGTCACGGAGAATGGAAACTGAACACCTCTGCCCCTCGGATGATCCATGAGCGTTGTATCACCATAATTATTCTTGTCCTACATGAAAGCACAGAGATAGATTTAATAACGCCACGGATGGTGTAAGCGCATTCTGTAGCGCTACGGCTGAAGTACAAACAGGCAGGCCGACATACTAATTATTTGAGTAGTAGTGCTAGACATCAAATACACATTATGAAGCCACATGCCAATTTTTCATTCGTCACTAAGGGGGTTAAAATGAGAGATGAGAACCAAAAATAAAGGAGGGAATGCCATATCATGCGTCATATCAAGCAAGACAAGGATTATGAAATAGCAGTCATGCTATCTAGCATTTCCTTTGATGCTTGAGTAAAAGATGTACACAAGTAAAAGTTCAATGCAACCAAAAGAACGCAGAAAGGAGGCCACGCAATGACAGGGTTGCCCAATGCATAAAAGAGGCCATCCAATAGCAAAATGAACAAACTAAGAGTAGAACATGGAATTGGTTCCATATCATTTTCTATCTCATAACAAACAAAAGAAAAAGTAGCACGCGAGAGAGAGAGAGTTGCCAGTGTATATAAGAGGCTAGCCAACAGCAAAATGAACAAACTAAGAGCAGAACATTGTGATTTGTGTTCACCCATTTCATTCTCTCTTCCACAGACAAGAAAAAGTAGCATGGCTTCAACCCCTTGTTAAAATTACAAGATACTACTTAATCAGTATTGTTAAAATTACAAGATACTACTTAATCAGTATTGTTAAAATGTTCTCACTTTTTTAAGTTTCTTCAAGGAATTTTGCCAATAAAGTTACCTGTTCAAATCTCTCCCTTCTTTTTTTTGATGCACGGCAAACTTGCAACTCTTCCTCCCGACGGAATGCTTGGACAGCAGCTCGAAGAGCTACAAAAGTAGAAAACCAGAAAATGGATACAACTAAGGAAAGAAAAACATGTATATTTGATTCTCCTCTTTTTGTCTTGAATTTTAACAAGATAACTCCATTCCGAACTTCAGAAATTTGATTCAAATAGATTAAGAGTAGATAGTTATTAGTACAGTCTCGGCATATTACTTGCTTGGAAGTGGGTAAAGGAGATACTAGATTCTCTCTCTTTTCCTTGACGAGTACTATTCAATAATGACCTTGGCTTGGCATGGGGTGGGGAGGGGAACCCATTTATACCAGATACGAAGCATAAGAAGACCCTGGAGCAAGCAAAAAGTAACTACACACAGCCCCTAGACAAACTAATCAACAAATGCCATAGTCGAATCTGGAAAAATCCTCATTAAGCCAGAGAAATGGCGGTGCAGAACCTCAACTACAAGTCATGAACAGAGGTACGCCAATTCCTCTCCTTCGAAATGGACCACGTAAAGCACACAGTGGCACCATTCTCCACCTCCTGTGCACCACCCTCACCCCACTTCACCCTCTCATCATCTCTGCATTCCCACAAACTTTCACCACCACACAATGAAGAAGCAAATAATCGGGAGACTTGCCAGACTCCATGCACATAAAGCACCAGCTAATCAGCATCTGCTCCATCCTCCTCCTTACTTCGTTGACAGTCAAATAAGCATATCGTGCTGATATAGTGATATCCACACAAAGAGAGCTACTTTTGGGGGGAAGAATGGGAAAGCAGGTTTTTTTTTTTTGGGGGGGGGGGGGGGGCGCGGTTGGTTGTTTATCTAAGGGAAGGGGAACTCCCCGATTGTCATGCAAAGCAACACTAATAAAGCGGATCAAAAGGACCTTCCCTTAATCTGATGTCCACCATAATAACCTGCATAGGGAAGCTCACTAGCAGCAATGAATCCCCCAACTCAATTTCCCAGTCTTAGGAATTCCATCTACAGCGGGTTCCAAGCTGAGCTGCTGCCCTCTACACACCCACATAATCTGCAACACAAGCCTCCCATCCACAACCACTACAAACAACTCCAAAATTCGAGACCTAAGTGACTCTCCCCATCACAATCATCATACTAAAATCTCCCCCTCTCCCATCACCCACGACAAATTTTTTTTTTTAATTCTCTTGAACCAGTCTCGCACTGACAATTGTCCTCTACAAACAGCCCTATACCTTCCCCTCCTTGGCCTGCGTAACCAACTAAAATAATTTTGACCAAACCAGCATCCACCACCCTCGTCCGCACTCCACAGGGCCCATCCTCTCTCCAGTATCTCCACAACAAATTGACCCGAAGTGCCTAATTTGTAAATCCTTCAAGTCCAGTCCACCGCCAGTAGATAGAGCACACTGAATCCCAAGCTACCAGATAATACTTGAAAGTTGAAACCATCATAATTCCCTTTTCAACAAATAGTTTGCCTAAAATCTTCTTTACAGACACATGTATAGAAAGAGTAACATAGAATTAGTCAGTAAGCTGAGAGTGCTCTTAAGAAGAGTAAGCTCCTCCCCCAGGGAGATTCCTGATGGATAATTAGAAGCCTATTGTCATGTTAGTCGGAGACTCCTGATGAACATGTTGGCCCACATAAGTTTCGGTAAAAAGTGGAGGAGTTAGATTGGGTTTGTACATCAAATTTTCGGTGTTCTGCAACGATCCATGGTGCCCCGAAAGGTTTTCCCACACTTCTACAGGTATCACGGGGAAACCCTCTATCTCTTCTCCTTTTCCTTTTCATGATGGAAGCTTTGAGCAAAATAATCAGTGCAACAATTGCAGGCATTTTGCAATGGGGGCTCCTGGAAAACACCCTTGCTTTCTTTTGCATTTGCTGTTTCCAACGATACAACACGTATTTGTTGGGCAGAGAAAGATCAGCTCGAAAAACAAGATTGCGCAAGCATGAGTTAATGGGAATTCAGAAATGTTGTGGGTTTGATATATAGTAGGGATAATGTAAATACATCACATAACCCCTGAAACAGATAAAAAGGAACCAAAGAGCACATCCAGACATTTGAAGGCAACTAGACAGCCTATTGGTAGCATAGATTGAAACAATGTCCAATATGCACACAGGGGTCTGATGAAGAACAGAAAACATGTTTAGCTGCATTGCGTGTAAGAATAGTAGATTTAAGGCAGAACACTCAAATCCATAGTAGGTTATATTTCGTTTACTTACATAGGTTTGGAGCCGCTGCGTCTTTTGACACTGGTTGTGAACACGTGCAGCAAGCTTTCTGAAAATGCGTCATATGAGATGAGTATCATGCGTCCTTCCAAAAGCTATATTAAGAATTGCTTGCATAAAACAAATACATATACAGAAAACTTCTCGCCTTGCTTAAAGGTATAATTGTGGATGTTAAAGACTTCTGAATTGCCCGAGAAAGAACTCCATAACAGCACCGTTCAGGGACGGTGCCTAATAAGTGCTACTGTACTTGTTTACTATCTCATCATGGAAATAATCTTTTAATGTGTTTCCATACAGAGGACGTTATGTCGGGATAATGCATTTTTTTCATTACTTGTCCTGCTAATATGATGATTCAAGTAGCTAATAAGTAAACCACCGTGTGATCCAATCAAGTATTGAACATTTTATGCTAGTATAGTACCATAACTAGGTTAGTTAATCCAAATCACATGGCATGTTTGTATATACCCTTTTATGTTATCATACATGCTGGTTCGGCCTATCAAACTAGTGATAAGCATAGACTGAACTCCTATCACATGTGATTTGAACCATTAGATGATACGCTACAAAGCTACCCAACCAGCATGAGAAATGATTCCCTTCCAATGCACTAACTAAAATGACTATAATGTTTCTCATATCTCACCATTCTAATTACATGCTGCATTCCGCCGCCACCAAAGGAATGCCCACAAGGCAATATCACGGCGTCCTCCATAAGTGCTCCTCTGTAAAACCACAAAAACACATGAATGCACAAAGGAAACATCAATGTAATCTCTAAAAGAATGAGCAACAGTGGCACCATCAAGCATGGAGGCCTGCACTCATGTCAAAACTTATGTGTGCTTCTTCTTTTCAATCTTACGTGCATGTTGGGAACCAAAAACCTAATTAAATGGCAATTCCTTATACTTCTTTTAGTGTGTACATGAATGCAGTCCAAAACATATAACTTGGCACACATGTTTTGTTAATGGTCTATTATGCAGTTCAAATAGTAAGGGTTTATTTTGTCAATCGCTAAAAATGGACAAAATTTATTTTGTCATAGCCTAAAAATGGACAAAATTTATCCAAAGGATCCAGAATCAAAACCTTCTCTTTCCTGAGAATTTCAACAGTCATATGGAGAAGCATGCTAGGAAAACCAAGAGAAGTTCAGGTTACTTACGTCAAAGGATCCGCAAGAATTGCCCTCAACGAGTCCCCAGATTCACTCGCATAAGAAACATCCTTCCTTCCACTAAACCCGCAGCCGTTCTCAACTCCTACATCTTTCTGCCGAGCTGGTGACCCCGCCGGCCCCTGCAACAACTGAGTATAGTACAACTCCCCCTCCACGTCGGCAATTGTCATCGCATGATTGTACTGACCATCACTCACTCTTTCTTGCTGCTGATTATCACCCGAATTCGCCCCCAAATTGCTATTGCCATTTTCAGAAGATCCAATGTGATCTTCCTTCATCATCACATCCCTACTCGAACCTAATTAGGTAAATCAAAACTGATTAACAACCAAAAAGCTCGAAGAATTTTGTAAAAAAAGATAAACATCAATTAAGTACTCCCTCCCTTGCATGTTTATTGTCCCCTTTTAACTGTTAGCAAACTCTTAGACTATAATTTGAACTTATAGCCACTGAATTGAGGAGTACAAAAACTCGCAAAAAGTCAAAAGTAAGACAAAAATTATGAGATGGATGGTGAAACTGCTTCCTCCTTACCAAAAGAGGAAAAGTGCTTCATATGGCCACTTCCCATTTTACCGGCTGCCGCGGCACTACTATTTCCACTAGTGTTACTACTGTTATTCTTATTACTGCTATCAACGAGGCCATTGACGTCATTCTCCTCCTCCTCATCGTCGTCGTCATCCTCCTCATCGTCGATGTCGGATCCGTCGCCGCTCGGAGTGGTCGACGACCGTCCATTTCCGTTTCCGCTCCAGTTCTGACCGCCACGGTGATCCTGCCGGTGGGGGACGGCGGCGGAGAAGATGCTCCGGCGGAACTCCGGCGGCTGGTGGTGGAAGTAGCGGTGGTCGTCGATGAAGCTGGAGAGCTCCCGGGTGGTCTTTGGGCCGGGCTCTCCGTGTTGGGGTGGGCCGGAGCTGAACCGGAGGTGGTTGTTGCCGCTGTTGTTGCTGTCTTGGAAGAGGAGGTGGGCCGGTGGGACCATGCCCATGTCTTCAGCGGCCATTCCCTCTTAATTATGGACGAATCATGAACCCTAAACAATGTTTTCTGAAAGGACGAGTCTTTCACATGGGAGATTTCGGAGGTACACTAGGGTAAGCAAGCCCAGATGAGGAGGAAAAGCGAAACGACGTCGGCAGGTAATCAGATCAAGAGAACGAAACGACGTCAGCTGTCATGCATTTTGTTTTTAAGGATAATATAATATAATTAGCCAAATATTTGAAAAACGGTAGTAACCCATCACAGTGCAGATCAGCAGTAGGAACAAATATTTGACAAATTAAGTGTAAATAAATTTGCCATCTAATAACATAATTAAATGTTGTTTTTTGTGTTTCACCGGCAAGAGAAATAACTAAGAGTTGTATTTCACGTCCTCGTTTACGTGATAATGTCTATTAACAGTTGACAGTGAGATACAATGAGAGCTGAACACGAAACATTCCGATTTTGTACGCAACTCATCTCACGCCATGTTTCGTCGATAGAAAATAGGAGCTTTGTTTAGTGTCCAGAGCTCAAGTCAGACATTGCCTTCACGATAATTGTTTAGTCATAGCATTCTTAAAAAAAAAGTGATTACACTTTTACATAGACGAAACTATGCCTATAGAGGACGGGCAGTTTCCTTCCAAAAATAATTTTTAACTCTCCTGATTGGGAAAAACACTTTACTTTTTTATCTCTTCGTTCAAATCTGCATGAGTCAGTCACGTATGCTCTTTTTCTTCTTTTACGAAGTAAGTCATTTACATTTGTTAAAATGTTAAATTCATTATCGAGGGTCGGCGATATCACACCCACACACTCTTTGTGAGGAACACATTCCAACCGTCGCTAAAATTCATGAACATACTAGTTTTGATCCCGTGCGTTGCATACGGGAACAACAACTATCAGAGATCTCGTATTTGTATTTGTATGCCTAATAACAATTTCAAAATTGGTATTGACAATAAGATAATCAAAAATTATTTGTACCTTTTTAAAGGAGTTCTGCTACCACGTTTTATCGTTACAAATGAACTTGAGTAATAATTGTTCGTTTTTAGTGACAAATGAATATGAAAAATAGTATATGAAATAATATAAATGATATCTACTAATTAATAACAATTGCAGTGATAAACTATTACTTAAGACCACCAAGAAAAGAGTACAGTATATAATAAATGATTGAAAAAAATGGGAGTGTAAACAATGTATTAAACTTGTAATGAAATAAAAGGAAGGAGATTAGGGTAGTTTAAGAGAAAAATTGATGGAGAATCTTGTATTTCCCTAAACAATAAAAAATATTTAAGATAAAAAATGAATATATCAAGAATTACTTTTGTCAAAATCTAGAAATTAATGGAATTGTCAAGATATAAATAAAATTTTTGAGTGGTGCATGTTAACATATAAGAGAGAAAAATGTAAAATTTATATAATTGGTTGAATTTCAAATGGAAAGAAGGAATTCAATTAGAGAGAGAGAGAGAGAATATGAATCCAAATCATTATTAAAAAGGTAAGTAAATTTAAAATATTTAAAATATTCAAAATAGGAAAGTCCATATGGCGAATTAAGAGAGTGTCCAAGTAAGCGATGACTTGACAACGTTCTCTCAGCTTCGGCTTTCATATATATATAATTAGATTTGACGTATATATCTAATTTCACGTGCTAGCAGCACCTCAATATATTAAAATCAGTGACCGAAATTATATTTTCATCGTAAATATAATTATCGTTCGCCCTTCTATTTTAAAAACGAAAAAACAAAAGATGGGACCCGGGGTTACCGAGTAGAACCGTAGAACCAGTCAGAGAGTTGAGTTCGTTAAAACGTGGAAGAAATTAGAAATCGGAGATGCTCGTCAGATCAGTATCTGGCCTTTCGACGTATCGAAGACGACGGACGTCAACGCTGCATTGAATCCATGAAAGCGCGTTCCTCTTCTCTCCTCTCTCTCTCAAGTCCTCCGTCAACATTGTTTACGCTTCACGGTCGCTTTCTCGTCTCCGCTACAAAATCTTCGTTCCCCTCTCCAACAATGCCGTTCCTCCACCCATCGCCGGCCCGAGTTTCACGGGTCCACCGCGACTACCCCTCCAGAAGTTAGGGTTTCGGTGTCGGATTCGAGAGCAGTTGAGTCCATATACACGATGATTTATCGAGCGACAATGTTCGTAACACTTTTCTTGATTTCGCTTGTCCCGGTGCAGTCAGATGCACCTGTAAATCTCAATTCCAAGGTGAAATCGTTGCAGGTACTATTGATGACCCTAGCACTTGTTTGTTTCGAGTTTCGTTTGATCATCAAATTTGATGTTACAAGTGTTTCAAAATTGTGTGGTTTTCCATGTAGATGGCTCCTTCACCGAGCCCTGCTGCTGCCGTTGGTAATTCACCGACGGCGCAACCGGATATGTGCGAGGCAGCGTCTAAGAGGTGCCGAGACGGGAGTGTAACGGCCTGCCTTTCTCATCCGACAACTGGTAATTCTTCAGTTCATGACTTTCTTTGCAAATATGCAATTCAGTTAACTTTTGTTGGTAAAGACATATTGGTTTGCACTATTGGATATGCTTGTCTTTCGGTATTCCTGCAATAAAAAAGTAGGAATAACAAAGACAATGTAGCTTGTGGCTACCTCTAATCGGGATAGTTTATAGAGAATCTCTGGAACCAAGATCGCAACCCTTCTTGAGATTCTGGCTACTTTAAGATCATTCAACTGGAAACTAGTTGCCAATGGGTGGAGAGATGCAAAAGTCCTATATACGAGTCTGAGAGGTGTCACGTTCGATGTGAGACAAGCTCTCACATCCTCTCTAACGTGCAAGTGTGACCCGTATTTGGACGAAGTTTGAAGAAAAATATTCGTAGTCGAAATTTATGTATGTTAGTGTATGTTATGGCATGAACTTCAAGCCTGTTTTGTGGCTTGCCCTAAGAGTGACAAATGATAAGATTCATAAATTAAGACTTGATTACTAAAGTGGGGCCAATGATAGTTCGGTTATTTAATTCAGTAGCGATATTTTAGAGTGTACCGAGAAAGAGTGCACATATATAGGGAATTTGGCCGTAGAAAGTGGAGATTTCATCTAGTATGCAAGTTAAACAATGCTTTGCGGCCCTATTACCTGTGTTATGTGCCTTTAACTAGATATTGTGTCCTTATGAATGTGGCAGTTACTGCATTTCTCGAGGTTCATATTGGGGTGTGTTTCCAAAGTAGGTGACGAGCCGATGAAGTAAGTATATTGAGGCATTGGCATATGGGCGATAAAGTATGTGAGCAGTTCTCTCTGGTCATCCGAAGAGATAGGAACAGATAATGATATTTAAGTCAGTAGTTTTAAAATGTGAGAGGAAGATTGATGTACTACTGATGGGATTAGAGAGATAGATAGAATTGGTAAAAGAGAATGGTGGAAAGCAAGAATGAGAGATTAGAATAGGGGAAGAAGAATCAGAGGGGAGTTAGAAACCCCATGAAAATGGCAAATAGAACAGGAGCGAACTCAAGGGAGAAAGAAAAAAATCCAATTTTGTGGAACTTCAATTCATCAAAAGCTGAATAATCCATCTTTAGAGGCCTATTTACATACGCAAGTTAATAACTAAAAAGGGAAAGTAAATAACTTTCTTAAAACAGCAACAGCATTGTCATTAAAATTCTTCCACTAATTTAAGCCCTAATATCTTCAGTGGGCCTGAGCTTGTGCCTACGCTTGCGAGGGGCATCCAATCCCTTTTTTCATCAAAAAACTGACCAGTATTTTATTACCGTGTGGGAACCTTTGGCTTGCAGCTGATAACTGGTTTATAGAAATGCATTATATGTTCTATCAGCAGCTTAAACGTATCTTTACAATTGTAATTGGCTAGATTCACATAACATGAGCCACATCTTGAGATATAAACATGAGCCAACGTCTATGGTCGTGAATGCTTTGAGGTACAGTAACATGTTAGGATGGCGCACAAGTCAAACTGGCACCATACTGGCTTTAGCTGGCAGTCTCTGAAGAGGCAAGCGCCACTGAAGAGGCGAGCACCCCAATCCTCTTTTTAAGATATATTTTGTGAGGACATACAGAAATTGCATTGAAGTATTGGTGTGGACCGTAGATGTGAACCCAGTACTCCATGGGGTCCAGTCAAAAGGTTGTGAAGGCTTTTAAGGACAGGGACAACGTGTCGTAATGTTCTGTCTCTTAGGACAGGCACCCCAAGAGGTAATGAGCACCTACTACTTCATGGAGTGTTATTCATGAAGGATCAATGGAGATGAATGCACATGAATCACCATGGATGTGGGACATTGATTGAGTGAGTTGCAAGACCTGACTCAGTAAATTGTTGCAAAGGCAATGGACAAACCGCCTTAACCACAGAGTAACTTAGTTAGTGCTTAGTACCATACTTTTTGATTCAGTTTTATGGGTAATGTGGTAGTACCTGTCAATTCTATCTAAATTATACATGCTAAGTAGAGCTAAGATTGGGGCCTATAAGTAGACAAGTGACTTGAGAAACAGGTTCGGCCGTGATGGTAGTCCTCCTAGAAATGAGCCCAACATGTCCCGGAGGGCTTGGCCTTATCCCCTCTTAAGAAGATAAGAAAGGGACAACCCGCCATGTGCAAACGGGTTATCTAATCCCAACTAGCTATTATGGCTGCCTAGATCTCCCAGACTGCCCTAGATAATAGCCCATCGGGCCGCCTATGCCAGGATTACGGCTGCAACTTGGGCAGGCTGGAGCCCATCCACGGGCCAAATAACATCTGTCTAAGCTCAGCCCATGAAATTTTTGGTGGGTACGGGCTGGAAAAAGGCTGTCCATTTAGTTCTTTGTTTAATAGATTTTTTAAGTGGATCAATAACCATCCAAGTCTATAGATTAGTCATGATCATGAAGCTAAGATAGTGAGCCCACCACCACCACCACACACCGCCATTGATCAACCTACACATGCTCTCTCTCTCTCTCTCTCCCTCTCTCTCGCTTCCCATCATCCTCCTCTTCCCGCCCCTTGACCTTGTAGAATACCCACCACCACCATCGATTTACCCGCCTCCGCAGCCCACCACCATTTCAGAGAATCTAATCCAAGTGGCTTAGTGCTTGATTTTCAACTTGCTCTTGGACTCGAAAGCTCAACATGGTGTTTGTGTGTACACATGTTACAAAGTACACGGTGAAAAAAGGAAACTGGAGAGGGAGATGCAAAGAAATGCGGTAGAGAGGACGAGAGACGGAGAAGTAAGAGAACATACATTTCAGCCGTGTACTAACATAGGTGTGAGGTGCGAATTTATAAAGGACAACAAATGTAGTATTCAATCAAATGGGTGAAGTGGCAAAGGTTTGTAGGGATAACCTTAGGTCCCGATTTTGGATCCCCATGCCAACGGGACAAAACATAAGTTGCAGTTTTACCAAAAGCAAAAAGCCAAAAATGTAGTATTCTATTAGGTTTAAGGCTTTTGAGGGTGTAGATTACATGGAACTTAATGATGATGGTGAGATGATTTAAAAGACAAAAGACCAAAAAAAAAAAACACGCGACTTGTACGCATAAATTCTTTTTACAAACATTATATTGTATAAAAGTTGGACAGGTTGGCTTTCCCATGGGCTGGACGAGCCATTGAATACCTTTGCCCATGCCCAACCCATATTTTTTACACACTCAAAAATTTAAGCCCACGTCCACTACTGTGTCTACACAAACGAACCCATGCCCATATTTTTACGGGCTGGTATGGGTTGTCCAGCCCAAGTTGCACCCCTAGCCAGGATGCGTGTACATCTTTTAGGTCATAGCTGGCCCCGGGTGCACCAGGCGTTTTGTAGTTTGGTCCATGCTTTCAGCTGCAACCAACTTGACGGGACAAAACATGCTAATAGAAAGGAGAGGAAAAGTAGGTCATACATAAATCCATAGAGTTCCTTAGGCAGGAAAAAACTGATTTAAGATATCTGGTTTGATTCTTAGTTTTAGGGAAGGGACCAAGAGACTAATCTTCGATGTGTCTTTGCTACTTGTGACGACTTTTATCTGCACACATGGTACCATGTGATCATTGCCATTTCTTTCTTCTTTTCTGTTATTCAATCCGTCACTGAAAGGGGTGATCTTGTATCCACAGAGGACCACTCCTTTGCGTTCTACTTCTCATGTATTCATTATTCAACCAAGCGTCCCTTTGGGTGGGGGGTTTCAGTTCAATTCTGTAACTATGGATGTAGTTTCCTTCAGATCGGGTAATTCCTCTCTGGTGGTCAAAGTCCCTTGGCAAAGTCAGTAAGTCTTTATTCAAAGGAAAAACTTCTTTCCATTTAGCCTTCTTACCTTTCTCTCCAAATTTTATGGAAAAAAAAAAATATATATATATTTACAGACTCTTTATGGTTGGTGATAAAGGCATTAAAGCTCCAGTGACATCAAAAGGTTTCATTAGGATCCTTGCTGCAGCAGCGATGGAAGCTGGGAGCTGTAATTGCTTTAGAGACATTTGAGTGTTGCTAATTGCTTTGTCCTATTCTGTTCATATCTTTAGTGACTTGTGTGGACATTTTTTCTCGCTAGAAACACACTGATGACACTTATTTCTGTAGCACTTCTGCTGTCATAAGCAAGGGTTCTGGATACCAAAAAGTGTGACGAAGCTCTTGACTCGCCTACAAGTTCTTCCCCCCCCCCCCCACTTGGTGCTTCTCTCTCTCCCCCGGTTCTTACCCCTCTTTGTTGTTTGGGCTGGAACCGCAAAATTTACTTGGAGAACTTGAGCTGGTGTGTGCATGTCAGAACGTGCATTCATGCATCTACTTCAGTGTTTTAAAAGAACATGAGACTTGTAAACACCTTGTCGGTTTTGTTGCTCATTCTCTGGAATACTCCTGGTAATAAGTGGAAGATGATACGGATTGCCCAGAATTATTGATCTTTGTCGCACAATTGAGTGAACTGTTAAACATTTGGACTTCTATGTAATCCCACTTCGATGCATATCCATCTAGTCTTGTCACATCTTAGTATAGTGTTGGCTTGACTTCATACTCAGTTTATCGTGGTTCACGACTGGAAATCTAATTCACTCTACTTTTCCTTGTAGGCTCTCAAGGATCATTTCTTTATGTGCGGAACGATGGTGAAAGCTCTCTAAAAGCGAATGTCACTACTCTCCCTTTAAACATTACCATTGTGGAGATTGACGTACCGAAACACCAAACTGAGAAGGTGAATAGTCTTTCTCGGGCTATCTGTTATATTCCTGATGCCTGATATTGTAGAAAGAATTTTGGTGACCTGATTTTAAGTAATTGCATTATGGAAACAAAGTGTAGGACACCTCGTTTGACCTTACTTGTTCATGGATCTAGACCAATATTGTTCCAACCTTTTTGAAGGCTTTGTCTTACTCTCCTGATTACTTGGTGTCTTTTTCTTTTTCTTCCTCTCTTCTTCTTTTTATCAGGTCGATATCTCTGTTGGAGGGAGTTTAGCAATCTCTATAAACGCTGGGCTAAAGGGGGTTTGTGTAATTCACATGGAAGCTCCTGTATCACCAGACAGCTTTCCTTCTTATGCGACCTATCTAACCCCTCTCAATGGAACTTATGTACTGTTTGTGGCAGCTCTGATCATGGGAGGGATGTGGGCGTGCTTTAAGTTTGGAAAAAGGGGACGACATCTTGACGGAGTTCCATACCAGGAACTTGAGATGGGCCAGCCAGAGTTCCGTTCATCTGTAAATGGAAATGGGGAAACACCAGAAGGTTGGGATCAAGGTTGGGATGATGCCTGGGACGAGGAGAAGGCAGTGAAGTCATCGGGTACAAATGATGTGGACAGTAGACCAGCAAATGGCCTTACTTCCAGGTCTTCTAATTCTGATGGATGGGAAAGTGTTTGGGATGATTAGGTAAGATAGCTTCTCTTCCAAATTTTTGTCCAAATTTTTTTTTTGAGAGGGAACCCTGATAAAATGGGATAAAAAATATACATAGAGGATTAGGAAAAAAATTTTTGAATGGTGACATCGGACTATACAGAGTTTTGAATGGTGCAAAAATTTTGATGCCTTGAGTACAATTTTGTTTATGGGCATGCTCTCTTCTATCCTTTCTGTGATGTCTCTGTATTTGGTAGGCATGCCATATCATTTTGTAGTGAAATGGCTATCTAGTTTAAGTTCTACTAGCCATGCATGATAAAGCCAAATCTAGGTCCTTGGTAATCCTCAAGGCCAAAAGCGCCACACTAAAGTTAGCAGCTGAACCGCTTTTCAACTGAGGAAAACCCTTTCAGCCCCTGAGCAAAGGCAAGGCTCCTGGAGATAATTGAAGCCCAAACGCCCATCGAGGTCCCCTGCATTTTAAAGGTGCTTATGTAGCATCCAAATTGTAGAAGGAAGTTATGATTAGTCCACACCACAGAAGAATTCCACAACACAGTGAGGCTGTAAATTGATATTCGAGGAGTTATCTATTTGCATTCGTATTCGTTTAAAACGGATATTATGAAGCATATATTTGATCTATTTATTTGATCCATTAATATCTGTCTTCATTAGAAAAAAAATATTTGCCTCTAAGCGGATATAGACATGATAAAGCCTGCCTATATTTGGTCTGTTAATATCCGTCTGGTTACAGAGTATTTTATATGTTTATAGTGCTTTGCCTAATAAATGTAAAGTGTAAGTTTTGCATAGACCCTTTTTGTATGGTGCATGATTACCACGTCTCCTATAACTTAATCTTAAATGAATAATTAATCCAATAGATCCAATTATTCTTAGATACAAAACTCAACTCAACGTGACAAGTCATATAGAAATAAATGCAAATATAACTTTTAACTGTTTGGAAAATTTGGTAACATATTCAAAATTGATTTAATGGAAACAAAGGTAATTTTAGCTTCACTGAAATCTGCTTCGTGCCTATATGCATTTTTAGTATCTGGGACATATTTGGATCAGATCAAGGTCCGATGTCAAAAGAAGATACAGATAGGTTTACGCTAAATATCCATCTAAATAATATATCTGTGAAGCCTTACAACACAGCGATACTTTAATTTATTGTACACGTAGTATCTAGACAATAAGCAGCATAAGTTGTGTCTCTGCATGTTTAAGCAGTGGATTAAGACAAGTGAAATGAACGTGATCGAGTCATGCTTTTAGCGAACCATCTACGAGTTTGACTAGCTCTTTTTTGGGGGATTATAGCAAACCATCTGAGTTTATAGGAAAAGAAAGATCAGATGAACTGCAACTCTTTCCCATGTAGTATAAAGACATCACTCTGAAAGAAAACCTAAGCCATAGATGTAACATGTTGCAGGGAAGGAAATTTTTTTTGGATAATCCAAGTAGCTACCCAGAGGAGACCTGGAGAAAATGTAGAAAAGGTCTAGTTGCACATCTCCATGACTCGGTTCCCATGATTGCTTAAGGTGAAATGAGCATTCTTTTTTTTCTTTTTTCTTTAAATTTTTTTTTTTTTGGGGGGGTGGGACGGGGAGGGGGTGTCTTTTGAATTGCAGTGCACTGTCTTCCACGCCTATCGAACATAGCTATGCTCTCAAAAGTCAAAACTCCACTACTGCGTGCTTAACAAAAGTGTGATAATAGGAATAATTTTGTCCATCACTAAAGCAAAGAGCCTGCAAAAGCTGTGATTTGTGGATGCAGAGAATCATCTGTCCTCCTGCCCTAGGACCCTTTCTCTTCATTTCACGTTCCCTTTTTCTCCCTGTATTCATCATTAAAAAAAATATATATATCATGATCCTCCTCATGCAATAATTGTTTACCTCGTTGATATCCCTCTTCAATGACAGGTTTATGCTATCATATTTAAAGCATTCAAATTGGGTAATAATAGGCCTCTATGTTTTGCCCCATGCCTAGAACACAGACAGGTTCTAATTAATTAGAGACCCAAGTCATGTGCTGTTTGATCATGAAAACGCCAATCGGTTAGGTTGTCTTGGGCCTAACACCAGTCTGTTATTGAAATATATGAGTGAATAATGTTAGGGACAACTCATCTTTGGTAATCTAATCACATGGTTTTGAAAGTTTAATTGGCTTTTTGTAATTTAGTTTCATGCTAACGAACCATGTTTTGGCATAGAAAGAGAAGAAAGATCAAGAAAGAAGTAGAACCCAGGTGAGTCCTATGGGCTATAGAACCTAAATAAGGTTCATCATCACATTGGAAAAAAGAAGATGACAAAGATCCGCTATGGATGAATGGTCAGATCGTGCTGACAACTTATATAAGTTGTCAACGCGAGTAATGGATCACGGTCTAATGGATCACGGTCCTTAAAATAGTACTAGTAGATTATTAGAACCTAAATACATAGGAGCCAATATAATTAAGACTTTGGTCCATCCGACAGTATCATAGACTACTATGAGAGTTGTTCAATGTGCATACCCTTTAAGTATGTTATTTTCTTTGTGACCTTAACCTTTCCCTTTATTCATTGTTTTTGCCTTCACACACTCTTTTTCTATTCTCCACTTAGGTTGTTTGCTTCAAAGTGGGTGCCAAGAATCTTAAGACCCCTCAGAGCTCAGATATCAGAGCCTCAGGTCATCAAGTCACTTTTGACTTTGGCCAAATGAGTACTAGTCTCTGCATCCTCCACCATTGCCATCATTTTGGAGTGGTACTTTATAAACTTTTTCTTTCCTGGGAATCTCCTCGGGGGGGGGGGGGGGGGGGGGGGTACGTAAATGGTCATCTTCATATTCTTGTATATATTAACAAGCTCAATCTGTGTAGGCATTCACAATTAGCTCTCATATTTTGACAGCATAGAGAAAGGGAAATAAGATCTTTAATCAGAATATTAAGCTAGTATCAAGGTAGAAACAAAGCAAAGATAATAAACACTTCGGGTAAGAATATCCAAAAGGGTCACAAATTGGACCCGGTGAAAAGGAATCCGGTAACCAAGTCTAACATAGAGAAGGGACTGCAAACTTAAGCTTAATACCAAAGACAATCGTAAAAGAAAAACTGCAGCAGTTAAAATTCTTCTCTCAAACATATAATTTAACCAACCGGATTCTTCTTCGCCGGACAACCTGTTGTTCATCCGCTTCTTTCCACCCTCTAGAATTAAGTTAGTTCTCACACCAACTCCTCTTGACCCTCCGAAGGGCAACGGATCAGCTCCAAAATGTTAACCACCTCTGCCATGTCCGGCCTATTTGAAGGCACTTGTGATGTGCAGATCAACCCTAACTTTATTACTGGAATTGCCTCTTCTGCAGGAAACTTGCCCTGCAGCCTTGCGTCAACGCATTCCTCTACCCTGCCTTCTTCCAGTGCTCCTCTGACCATGTCACAAAGTACAACCACATCGTCCTCCATGTACTCAACGGGCCTTTTTCCGGTAACCACTTCCAGAATCAAAATTCCGAATCCATACACGTCGCATTTCTCAGTTATCTTTACGGTTCGGCATGCAAATTCAGGTGCCATGTAGCCGAGTGCACTCTGAATCTTGCTACTTAGAACATATCGATCTAGCATTGGCAACAGCCTTGCTAGGCCGAAGTCTGCAACTTTAGGTTCGCCTGAGCTGTCAATGAGGATATTGCTTGATTTCAGGTTGTAGTGGATAATGCTCATTTGGTGCAAATGTGCCAAGCTTTTAGCTGTCCCAATAACAACATTGAATCTCTCGTTCCACGAGAGGAAATTTCCACCAGATCCTTCATGGAGATGCTTATACAAATTCCCGCCAGAGACAAATTCATATATGAGGAGCTGTAGTGATGTGGTCCAGTAATAGCCTTCGAGAGCCACAAGATTAGGATGACGGACTTTCCCTAATTTCTTAACTTCCTTTTCAAAATCTCCTTGAGACTTGACAAGACTGGAGACGGTAAGTTTCTTAATGGCAACTGGACGCCCATCTCGAAGAACAGTTCGGTAAACTGCACCAAATCCACCACGGCCGAGCTCACAATCTTTGTTGAGCAGAGCATGTGCTCCTGTGCTGAAATCAGGGTCTCCTGAAAACATGACCAGCTTCCCAGAGTTGGCATCTGTACTTGGGGAATTGCTAAAATCATCGCCGCCAGATAATGTAAGAGCAGCTGCCGAAGGAGATGTCAAAGAACGGACACGAAGGTTGAGGACGGTGATGGCAATAACACCAATAATAATGACAGCAGCAGCACCAATGGCAATGAGCGCCGAAATGCTAAGGATTATCTTCTTGTGGCCAAGACTGGGGGCTATCGAGCCTGGAGTAGAATCCGTAGAGTTGGGATTAAGGACAATTGGCTTCGGAAGGACAGAGCGACAACTCTTATTAACCGCAGCACCACAAAGAGATGGATTGCCGGAGACCGAGAATGGGGATATGGTGTTGAAAAACCCGCCAGCAGGTAGTTCACCTTGGAGCTGGTTGTGAGATATGTTGAAGGAGATGAGGCTGACAAGATTTGCTAACTGCTTTGGTAGGGTTCCAGTAAGCTTGTTAAAAGACAAATCTACATTTTGAAGGTGATTAAGTTTTGCAATGGCTACAGGTACTGACCCAGTTAGGTTGTTCTGCTGCAGAATCCTGAACAAACCAAGGCAACCCAAGAAATTCTGTTAGAGTGGCAAGATTTTTATATGTTTCAAAGATAATATGTTAACAGAAAATGAAACCTTCTGAGACTAATTAGCAATAAATGACAAGTATACAAACAATTTTATTGTGTGAAGAATTACACAGATCAAAAGATGAACTAACAAAAAAAAAAGGGACGAACTAAAGCCAAACTATAGTGCATCAGCAATTGGACAATCAAAAAGTCAAATGCAGCAATGAACAAGTCTTTCACTAGCATAATCCGAACATCAACATTGACAAGTGACATCTAAGCAAGTCTCAACTCTTACACACCAAAGAGTAACATTTTAATGGAAAAATTAAAAGGCTCAACTCGAGCAAGCATTAATGCAAACGGTTTTTTTAGAGGAAATTTTGAATAGTTAACACAAGAGGCTAAGCCTAACTTCCTACACAAAGCAAGCCAGACCTGGTGTTCAAACTGTTTAACAAGCTGCAATAGTCAAAATATTCAAGAAAAGTCCAACAGCATTAAACATAAGAAAAGAACTTACAACGAAGTCAGGGAAGAACAGCTCTGGATAGAAGTTGGAATTTCCCCGGCTAAGTTATTTTTCTCTAGCCTCAGTTCCTTCAACGATACAGCTCCTCCAATTTCCAGGGGAATGCTGTCATTTAACTGATTATCACTCAAATCAAGAGTGCCCAGAGCCTTCAATTCTTTTATACTTGCTGGGATTCCACCTATCAGAAAGTTTCTAGACAAATTCAAGGACTGCAAGCTGTTAAAGTCCCCAAGAGTAGATGGAATTTCACCAGATAATGTATTGTGGGATATATCCAAAACTTGGAGCTTTCGGCGTGAGTTTTCGATTGACGAAGCAAAAGCATAATCCAGATTACCACTCAGCCTATTCTCCGAAAACAAAATTTGCTGCAATCCTATTTTAAATGCCCAAGAAGGAAGATTACCCATTAAAGAATTCTGACTAACATCTACAGCCAGAAGGTTTTGGCAATTGATCATAGACTCCGGCAAGCTCCCAGTAAATGCATTCTTGGTGATATTCAGTACCTTCAAAGACACAAGATTCCCAATTGAAGCTGGAACCTGGCCAGAAAAGCTATTCTCAGAAAGATCCAGACTCTCTAGGCTTCTCATTTCTCCAATCCATTCTGGGACCACTCCCGTGAATGAATTCTTATGTAAACTCAAGTAATTACATAAAGTAAGCTTCTGCAATGTGCTTGGAAGACTTCCAGAGAAAGAGTTCTCGCTAAAATCAATTGACCTCAGCAGCAGACAGCCTCCAATCCCATCCGGGACCTGAGCCGTAAACTTATTCTTCCGCAAGCTTATTCCTCTCAAGTTGTTCAGACCTTCAATGCCCTTGGGAATCTCACCCTCCATCTGATTATCGGACAGATCAAGTGACCTGAGTGCATGCAGATAAAAGATCGCAGAAGGTAACGAACCGGAAAACTGATTGGAGGAGAAGTTAACTGCAGTAAGTGTTGGGCATGAGCTCAAACTGTCAGGAATTTGGCCTGAAAACTTGTTATTGGCCAAAGAAATCGATCTTAATGACCCGCATTGCTGAAAGAAACTGCCAGGGATCGGTCCTGATAAACTGTTCTCGCTCAAGTCAATGACCCGCACTTCAGCGAGCTGGGCAAGACTGAAGTTTATGCTTCCTGTAAGATTGTTCCTTGCAAGCGACAGCTTCCGGAGAAACTGTAGCTGGAGGAGACCTCGCCCTATACGCCCTGATAGCCCGAAACCATCAAGTACAAGGTCTGAAACCCTGTTGGATCTAGGATTGCACTTAACTCCCTCCCAGTTGCAGGGACTGTCGTCATCCTCATTCCAAGATACCAATTTCGCATCTGGATCTTGAATGTCAGCCTTGAATACAATCAACCCCAGAACATCATCGTTCAGAGATGGATTCAAAGAACTCACAAAAGCGGAACCTAGAAGTAAAAACACAAAAACAGGAAGCAGCCTTCTCATTTCCAATCCCCAACTGAACAGGTACATTGCAATACACTCTCCTTACTATTCCATCAAGAACAGCCAAACTCACTTATAACCTCGAAAAGAGCTCTCAATAGTGCATACTACTAAACTAGGGATTGCTAGCAAAAGCAAATTAGAACCTAATAGAAGTAAGAACAGAAAGGGGGTTGGTGGGGGCCGATTTTCGAAGGACAAATGAAGACATTGTTTGGAACTGAAGCAAACCCAAGGGGCAAGAGACAAATCCAGTTGAAATGACAAGCAAACAACTTCCAACAGAGCTAAAATAACTGATGAGAAACTCCTCGGCGGTTGGAAACTTTAGTTGAACGAAAGAACCCTAATTCCACTGTAGAGGAAGACCCACAACTGAAAGATAAAGATAAACTATGTGTATTTGTCAACTTGTCTCTAACGGCTAGATTTTGCCTACCAAACAGCGATTGGAGAAAATGGGTTCAAGAACCACATAAAAGCTACAAGAAAACACAACAGAGCAACCCCATTAGCGATGCAAAACCCTAGAAATCAGCACACAGCTCACAAAGTACGAATCTTTAAAAAGGCCAAAGCTTTAGAAACCCTAGAAACCCGTAATAATCGGCCGATTAGAACTTCTTGAGAACCTAAATGTACCAAGAAGGAAGAGCATAAGAGTATAAACCCCAGAAGCACAGAATGTGAGCTCAATAAATGGAGTATGACCGGAGAAATCGCCGGGAAATGAGCTGGCGGAGGAACCGACGGGCTTACCGGAAAAGTCGCCGGGAAAAGCGGAGAGGAAGCTTCCGGCAGGATTTTTGAATCAGTGCATTGAAAGACTTTGTCACACTCTCCAACACACACACTCTCTCACACACATACACACGCAGAGACACACTTTCTCTGTGTCTGAGACTGAGACAGAGAGGAAGAGTGACTTTAATGCGGAGGACTTTTATTAACGGCAGAGGAGAGGGGGAAGGTGTGAGCTGGGGGGCCTATTCAATGCTCCTGACACGTGTCAAGTTGTGATTTGGGGAAGACCGACGTGGCATACACGTAGTCATTGTCAGAGTGAGCTTTTGACGTGGGGTGGCATGAGTGGCGTGATTACTGGCAATATGTGGAGTTAGAAGATCATCTCTGTGTTTTCCTAATATTACTTGAATGGCACAATAAGGTGAAAATTTGTCGCACTCCCCTTTTTTACCTTTACTTTTGTTTTTCTTCATTAAAGTAAAAGTAACAACGGAAATTATTACAAAAATTTGTCGGGAGTATAACGTTTTTTTGAGAGTCAGATACCTTAGTCGATGGAGTTTCTCTATACCGCATGATGAGGCTTGCTATCGATAGGGTTGGGAGTTGAGAAATAGGGATGAGCACCAAACCGTACAAATTGAATCGGCCTAATTCGAACCGTCTTAAAGTCTTAACGATTCCGTTTCACATTTCTCAAATCGACATCAGTTCAAGTTCACGAATGAAACTTTTGAAAGCAATCACAAGTGGGACAAAATCGACCTATGATATACGCATTTATATCAGTGTCATTCATTAATTATTTTCACATACATGTTACTAAACAAAGCTAAGCAAACAAAAGTTTGAAAGTTAAGGAAAAATAAAATAATGAGAGCACTTATAAAACAAAAGTTTAGTAATAAATATCTCTTGTATATTTACTCAATTTTTCTTGTACATCACTTACAAAGGCATACTTGAGTTTTCATGTAACATATATGGAATAATACTTTTATCTTATGTTAACACGAGCACTTAAATATTGAGCATAACAAAATTACATGCTAGATAAAATAATTTTCAATTTTGAGTATTCTTTGAATCGAATAGTAGGTGTATAGATGGACAATTTCTGTTTAAATATGCACAAATCAACCAAATAGAAGCGTTTAAGCCGACTAAATCGAACCATCTCATTCAATCGTGTTCAGTTCAAAAGTTTGACCTTTAAACGGAACCAAATCGAACCGTGCTCACTCCTGTTAAGAAAGGAGGAGGACTACCTCTTATATACTAGCCTAAAGGTAGGTGACCTCGGATAGATCGAAACTTTTAAGAGTAAGTAGTTGTTCAAGAAAGCAAGGGCAAAATGTTAATTTACAAGCTCATACATGATCCATGATACAGAAGTGGTTTATGAAAGAATGTTGAACATAGCTAATGCCTGGTGTGATGTACTTCATGTGTTTTTAAGGAACAAAAAGGTAATTTTCTACTCTAAAGTTCTTTGTTACCTTCTTCTTTGAATGGCTGGCTTTTGTGGTAAATAGTAGCAAAATGGAAGGATAATAGAGTGAGTGGGAAAAGAGGCAGTAAAGGTTGGTGGGTGGAGACTATAGATGGGTGGGTGGTGTAATAAAGGGAGAGTTTTGAGTTGTGGTGATCAGTGGTGTGGTGCAGAGGGGACTCAGCTTTTGGCTTTGCCTTTATGGCTCACTCTCTGCCTCTTAAATTCCATTGAATTGAAGCTGTTGAGGCCCCCTTCTTCTGTTCTTCCTGTCTTCTTATCCAGTTACCTGAAATAATTCTAATTATTATTGGGCATATGATTTTTATTACAGTTTTTACAGCAACTTGTACGATCACTTCACAATAAATATTGTTTTAGTAAAAGTTAATCCATGTTTAGATGATGATAGGATTAGTATTTACTTATAGCCTTCGAGTATTTAAATAGCGGGACAGCTTCAAGACCCTTTAGTCAATCTTTGACGGAGATATGGCAAGCGGCGTTTACGTCACGTGGAGCAAGATATGTTCTGCCATAAAGACACTCCGTTCTAGTAACGGGTTCTTTTCGGTTGTTGATGCGATTTTTCTATTATTAACCACAAAAAGTTTATTTTGATGAGTGTTTCCATAACTACACTTTTGAGGAGTGGATAGTTCGAGGTGTGATTGTCAGCAGAGTTCGAGATTTTAACAGAAGAGTTTAAGTGCATATTTCTTGAACTCAATCCTGGGAATGATAACCAAAAAACTGGCTATCCATAATGCTAAAGCCGTAATGGCTTTTGTCGTTACGCTATGAAATTAAAAGATAAACCGATTATTGTAACGACGTTTGTGAAAGCAATGTCACTTTCTGAGTGCATGTACCTCCTCTATATACTGCCTTGGTTAAAGCTATTGAGGCTATGGCAGCAGGCTAACAAAATAGAAATTACAGGGTATCCATCCAAATGCAAGTAGCAATGACAAAAATAAATTATGAAACCTCTATAGTTGCTTGTTCAAGAAAACCAGGGCTTCCAATAAACTTGGCGGAATTCACTTGCACAATGAGTAACTTGAAAGCAAAGATGAAAGAAGAAAGGGCCCAATCCAACTATCTCAGTTACCTTTCCATGTGCTTCCTGTCACAGAGTTCAGTTGGAGAAATAATGAATCCATATATGCGATCACGAGGAAAATCAAACTTACTTGATGTCTAACAAAAAGCAAATCGTAGTTGCTGAACTGTACGCTAAAGTCATCGGAGCATATAGTTTAGTTTCATGCGCTTGCCTTTACACGCTTGTTTGTCAAAACAAATCGTTCTTTTGAATATCAATACTCTAACACCTTGATCGCTTGTTTATATCTATTTTTGTCGTTGAAGAACGTTATCATGCTTTTACGAGTCACAATGGGAATCAACGGCTTTTGGTAAGAAAACTTTTGTAAGTTATTATACAATTATCTGCATCTGTGCGCGATATATACACATATATCAGTGGGTCACGGTGTGTTCAACATGTAGATTGAAGAATTGCAATATACAGCTCAAAAGAGTGAACTCGACATTCCCTAAAATAAAATAATGCAGTGACAACTGACAAGATGGTGCATGGAAGTCAATTGTGGAGATGCTGCTGTAAAGGGGAGTCGATCAAGACAGAAGCAGAAGAAAATGGCAAACGCTTGAAACCAAAAGCTGAGCCGTGGGGTGCCGTTGGGTCTTCCCGAACTTCAAAGCAGAGGCATAAAAGAATTCCCGCCATGGCCCTTTTTGCGCCTTCTTCTCCCTCCAAAGTCCTCCCTCATGAATGATTTCCTTTGTTTTATGCAAGAAGAGGAAGAACATTTTGCAAGGCCCTATAAATCCACAGAGGAAAGCGACATATGGTTGGTTTTTTGTTTTATAATGTGACACCATTCTATTGTCATCCTTGTGCACATTCCCCTTCGTTTCATAATTGTTTTACTTTTTTTTTTCTTTGTGAGTTGTTACAAGTTTTTGTCTCTCGGACTGTTTCGGTATTTATGAAGTAGTTCTTATGCTATGTTCCATCTCTAAATTTATCTCTCCCTTTTCCGTTAAAACATGAACACAGTTTTGTCATTAAAAATGTCTCCCTTCTTCTTCCTTGTTGTTCACCCCACCAATTGCCGAACCACCACCAATGCAAAATCAAATTCTCTAGAGCTTGCCCCCACAAACCTTGGTGACTTATCCTTGGTTGTTGCTCCACCACCCTCGTCGCCTCAGTAGCTACTGTTTCCCCCTCTGTTTTTTATCAAACTGATACGGGCAGCAATGGTTGTACAGTAGCCATGTCGCCCAAATAACAGCCCTTACCGTGATGGGCGGTGGGGAATAGTGGTGGGTTGATGGTGGTTGGGGTGCTGGAGAACGCTGACGACAGCTGGAGAGTGAAGAGAGATAGCACATTTAAGTTAAGAAAATGGTAGGAAGAAGAAAAATATTTTATTCACAAAATTAACCCAACACTTTAACATAAAGTATTAAATGGGGTCGGACATAAGGAAAAACAAATAATTCGAGGACGCAAAAGGCGAAAATACGAGTACATTAACTATATAATATGGAGATAGTTTGAAGGACTAAAATGATCTTAGCTGACATATTAAAACCCAAAACAAATACAAAGTTTTGTAAAGAAGAGAGTAAGGGTGGGGCACTTGAAAATAAAGATTTGAAATAAAGGCATCTATGACTATGACCCAAAAGACTGGACATATTTCATTGTTTTTAGGGAATTAGAATAATAAAAAGTCTTTTATCCTTGCTAAAAATACCCAAAAGACCTATTAGGTGTCATCTATAAAATGAATATTGTGTGATAGAACAAAATTAATAACCTCGTAAACTTGGAAACAAAAGACACTTACTATACATTTATACATAAACAACGGTAGTTTTTTTGTTTACTAAAAAAAATAAAAAATGAGAGCTGTTATAGTACGGTGGTTATGCTATTTGCATAACAAGTATATTCTAATGTGTGTGAAGGTATTCAAGGATGTGCATTAGACAGTTTTTCTTACTTACATGTGAAGGTATTTGACGATATGAATTGGAAAAATTTAGAGTTTAATGACATTACGATGCATGTATTTTGAAACACACAGCACTTTGACCTTGTTTTAGTATCATATTCAAAAGTATCAAAATTATTAGAATTAGTCGAACTAAACTTAAAGACCACGATAAAATCTCTTCAACATTGTTTGGATATTATTTTTAACAGGTTTTCGTATCAAAATGAATAGAGAAAATCTCCAAAAGACTTTGACAACTCTCATTCAAAATCTTCCAATGTGTTTTTGCCATAAGTGAAAGGTTGACTTGAGACAACTCGTAAGTTGACTCGAGTCAACTCATGAATGCTGAGGCCTCCATCATCTTTACTTAAAAGCAAGCATCTAACGAATGATCGAGTTGTATGGACTCTTACGAGTTCGTCGGCATCATTTACTCGGCGCATATACTCGAGTATTGATGGATGGCCTTTGACGCTCGGTAGGACTAGAATGGGAACCTCGTAGAGATTTGACTACAACCTTGGGCCACAAACTTTTCCGTCCTAGAGATGACATTGAAAAGCATATGTTTAGGCGATCGAACGAAATTCGTGAATCCATGTTGGAAAGAAGCTAGAAGGTTAAAATCGAAAACTACTCTTATCTTACTCCCGACAAAAGCTTGATTAGACTTGTTTCAATAGATGTTTACCCGAATGATATGTTGATAAAATCACTTCGTATCCCATACCAGACGGTAAGTTTATTGCTTCACTTGCTTACAAGTTACAAAGTCCAAATTTCACGCACTGCGCAACCGTTCCAAACATGCTACTCCGTATTTGGCTAGCCCAGTATGAGAGATTACTGACCAATGCATTTAACTATCGAAGCGCGCTTATGGTCGTTGTTCAACATGTGACCATCCCATAGAGTCAACGTTACATGTTTCATGCAATTGTGGGAAGTTCTTCCTTCACAGAGGCAAACTTTTGTCTCTCTTCTACTCCAACAATGGATCCATTGAAACCTACAGGCAAGCTGGGGGCTAGTATATGTGGAGGCTATAAAATCCATTTGGTACCAGAGAAATCAGTTTACACATGGTGATGAAAGTTCTTTTCCAATGAATACTCGTGACACCATCTTGTCACAAATTTGAATCTGTTACTGTTCATGTTGTCCTTTTAGTTAACACAGCTAAACGCCTATGTTATTATTGCTTTGACTCTTTCAATTGTGGCAAGTGGTTAGTGGGTTTTACAGGGAATATTGGCGAAACAGATTCCTTCGGTGCAAAACATTAGGCCATTTGGTAAAGAATTCAACTGGTTTGAGGACAAGGATTCAAGTCTGTAATGCTGAAGTCGAATTCAGCTACGACTCTGAAGGACGTGTCTGGTGAACATTCAAATGTTGGCAATAGAAATCTATCCTAGCAATCGATCCACTTCTGTTGAATTCTTTGGGTTGTCAACTAGTTTTTGTGTGGAGGGAAACAAAATTTGTTGCGGGCAGGGTGGCCAAGATCAATTGAGGTTCGTTGGGGAAGCATACACCCAATACCCAGTATGGCGAATCAGAGGCCGAACTTCGTAAAGATGCTTTGGGGTTAAACTGGACAAGATTTTCTTTGAGCTAAGTACTTGAAACTTGTTGTACCTGTACCAAGAAAGAAAAATAAGGGGAAAAAAAAAGGAAGAAGAGAATTACACTCGGCATCCCAGAATTTTGGGTTTGACGCGCTCGGTAACCTTAATGTTTAAGAAAATTTACTTTGATCTCCCCTAATAAAAGAGTCCGTGTCTCACGAACCCTTTCTGTTAATTAACATTGAATCTAGTTGTTAAAATTAAGGGAAACCCGAAAAAACCGCTTAATAAAGCCCCGAATATACCCCCTGCCCTATCTACCTACACTCATAGAGACACACATGGCACACACGAACACAAACACACGGACAAACAAATGCACACTCATAGACATGACCCCCCCCCCCAAACCACCAGCACTCCCTACCTCTTACCTCACCCACCCCCCACCACACACACGCACGAGACAGTGATTTGGTGGCAGTAGTGGTAGCAAGTCGGCGGTTGTGATGGGTGCATGTGCGAGACGAGTGTTTATATGTGTCGTAGGTGTGGTCATGTGTGTGTGTGCATTTGCAGATGCATGTGTGGGTAGGGGGTGCACGACTGTGTGTGCGCGTGTGACGGGAGAGGGAGGGGTGGGTGACAAGTAGGTGTGTGTGGTGGGTTTTGTGCACGGAGGATAGTGGTAATCCCGACTAATGGAGATTGGTTGTGGTCGGGGAGGTTGGGCTGGTGATGGGTGTGAGGTTAACAGTGGTGGGTGGATGAGAGGGGATGTGTGCTGCCGGTAGTGGGAGGTGGGTTGACTTAGGGTTAATATATAAAAATTTATTACTCTTGTAAAGGTAATTAAGTCATCTTAACCAGAAAATTGAACACCATCCTAAGGCACATTAGGATATGGAGTGTATTAAATTTAAAACCGAGAGGTACTGAGTGAAGTTTGTTTAACCAAAGAAGAAAGACTTGAAAATGGGCCAAACCCATGCGACAGCCCAAACGAACTTATTTGGGCTGTATCACCTATAAACCCATTATAGTCTGAATAATTTAGAGGGTTTGAACTTCTGCAAAGCCCATAGAACCTGAAGAATAAACCCTACAAATATCCATTTGGTCCGAAGACCAAAACCTCGTCGAAATCAAGCGAACAGAAGAAAATGGCGTCTGCAAAGGAAAGTAGAAAGCGAAGCATCACTTCGGCTCTCTGTAAACACTATTCTCTCGATCCTGTAAGCACCTTTTCCTCGCTTTTAGGATCTCGTGTCATGTAATTGCTGCATATTTGTGCTTTGGCCGCTTCTTGCGAGTGAGAATTCATGAACGGTTTTGGGTTCGATTCTAATTCCAAGTGTTTGGCAGCTTGTTTTGGCTCATACAGTCATACTACAATTTTGACTGTTTTGGAACCAAATGCCGGTGAAATAGTATTAGTAATGTTTAGTAACTTGCCTTCGACTGAATTGGTGCAGCTCTCTGTATGTATGTGTATGTTGCCGGGAACTAATGTTGCCAACACTAGTATGCGCTAGCTTCGCGTTTTGCCACCCCCAGTCTTCAGAAAGTGACATGAACTCGTAATAAAGCCTATAACGTAGTTGTAAATTGATAAGAAATTTTTGGGTCTGGGTTATATACCAGTCGTGCAAAATTTGGTCATTGTCTGGAGACTTTGTGCGTTTGCTTTGCTTCAGCTTGCAGTAGTTAGTCCTTGAAGATAAGGGCATTTCTGTATCCTTTGTTCCAATCCCATTCGTGCGGGTAGCTGTTATGTCATTATTAAAAGTTCTGACGCATCGACGTCGCAGGATGTTTACTTGGCTGAGACGGGTAACGATATCAAGAGCTCATGCTTAAACGTTTTGAAGGCATCAGGAGCTGAGGTCCCTCTCGAGAACAATGGTGAGGTGAGGTTAAAATGCTTATTCAATGGAAACGCATCAACTCTTCACGTTTGTGAGCCAATTAGAGTTCAGGAGCATCACTGTTATTGCTTTTCAGACACATATGAATGCCTTGTACTAAAAGGCACATATTTCTAATATGGTTACTTCATTAGTTTCACTTTTCGAGTTATTATATGCCCTCTAGTTACCTCCACTTTGTATTTTAAGAAGGCGTTATTGCTTCAAGAGTGCAAGTTATTTATCTAGTGACCCTAGCATAAGTCAAGATGCAAATTGCTTTTCGCTAAACTTACAAATGGAAACGCAAATTTGTTCACTCTGTTCACAATAAGTCATGAAGACAATTGTTTATTCACTAAACTTCTACATGGAAATCCACAATTGTTCACTCTGATCGTATCATAAGAACACAAACTTTGTTGCCAGTTCATGAGGTGGATAGCATTTGGAGAGAATTTTCCATGCAACTCAGAAGCATGCTTGAAGGATCTTAATGAATTAAACGAAGACTTGATTCAGAAGTCTGTTCTACTGGGTGGTGGATTACAACCCTCTGCAGCTGATGTTGTTGTCTTCTCTGCACTACATTCAATAGTGGTATGCAATTTTTTCTTTCTTTCCCACATTTACAGTTTACCTATGTTTTTTATTAGATATACGCTTTTTCCGTGCCTTTACTTCATCTAAAAGTTTAGGTGAACTTTGCTCCTCTCTTTGTGGAACCCATTTGCTACAAGTTTTTGCTATGTGATTCGAAATGGAGAAAGCAGGATAATACTCACAGCTTCTTTCATTATGGAAAAGGAGGAAGCTGAAATAGACTGAAACTTGTAGTGCCATGAATTGATCTGTTAATGCCTTGCAACTCAGCTAGCGTTCTAACTATTTTTTTTAATGACCTGTTATTGCTAGGTTGGTCTTTCTGACTCAGACAAGGATAAGGTTCTGCATTTGATGAGATGGATGGACTATATCCAGGTAAGGGATGACATTGCCTCCTATTATTATTTTGCTGTCTATTTTGTTTACCTGTTAAGCAAGATTTTTACAATTTATTGAGCTCCTAGCATTGATGGGGCCATTGAATCATCTGCATTTCATGGTTGCGGGTTTGGACCAGTCGAATACGTTGTCACTGATGCAATTTTTCTCTGTTATGTGTACCTTTTGATGATAATAATTAACACTCACGTTTATGATTCATTTGCAGAGTGTTGTGAAGTTTGGGGAACTCTTCGAAAGGATTTTGATACAGAAGGCCCCATTTGATCCTCCAGTGAGTACATCTATGTGATTAGCTTTTTAAGTTAGCAGTCATGTGAGGCTTGTTTGTCTGTGTTTTCATTCTTATTGCTGCTTATGCGTGATCACTGTGAAGTGGGTGATATGATGTTTCTCATGTTGATGGAATGTGCTTAATTTTGCTTCATAATTACAATTAATAACTTACATGAGAAACACAAATTATCTGCTAATACTAGAATGTGCGGCAGTGGTGCATTCTCTCCTGCAGCTTTAGTTGTTTTCGACCACATTGATAAACGCTACAGCATCACCTTCTAATGATTTTTTTTTTAATGTTGATATCTTGGTACTAACCTATTTGAGAATCTTATTTCATCAGGTACTAAAAGCTGTAGTGAAGGGGGAAACAGAGCCGAGTACAAAAAAGACGGTGCAAGTTACAAAAGATGCAAACAGTTTAGAAGCAGTCCCAAGTACAAAGAAAAGTGTTGACACGGTATAAACTTTATCACCTTTCTACACTACCTTCCTTAGTTTTTTCCAACAAAAAGTTGCCCTTTGATATTCCTAGATGGGATTGCGGTGCAACTGGGATCAAAGGATGTTAGTTGGGGTGCAGGAAAAGAGGTGTCAATGTCGTCGGTTATATTGTTGGGACCTGTCTGTAAAACATATTTGTCCTAGTTCAGATTTTTTTGGCTGTTTATGAATGTGAATACTTGATAGTTGGAAGGTTCAAAGCAACTTTGTCTTTGAATATGGCAAACTGTTCACTTGACCTAATAAAGTATAGCGTAGGCCTCTTTCTTTGCAAGAATTAATCTCTTAGGATCTATAAAAAAGTGAACCCTTTAAAGGTTGGGCCCTGTGGGTGATGCATAGGGAAAATGTGAAACACATTTTTGGAAGGTTCAGAACAATGTCCTCGGATATATTGTTGGGACCTTGGCATAGAACGACCTTGGCATAGAACATATTTGTCCTAGTTCAGATATATTTGGCTGTTTATGAATTTGAATAGTCGCTAGTTGGAACGTTCAAAACAACTCTGTCTTTGAATATGGGCAAACTGTCCACTTGACCTAACAAAGTATAGGGTAGGCCTCTCGCTTTGCAACAATAATTTCTAGGATTTCTTAAAAAGTTAACCCTGCAAAGGTTGGGGTTTCTGTGGGTGATGCATAGGAAAAATGTGATGTTTATTCAAAGCTTCTTAAGTAAATAGTTCCTGTCATTTGCCTTCAGTTAGTTAGTTTTCACTTTAAATCTGCAATTTGACTATCTAAATTTGACACCTTTCATCCTGAAAAACTTCAAGAAAAAGGTCACAGGAGATAATAAAGCAGTTCCCGAGAAGAAGAAGTTACCTGAAAAAGTACCGGATGCTAACGATGCAGAAGTTAGTGTGTCATTGCTTAAAATACAAATAGGCCTCATTCGCAAAGCTTGGAAACATCCATCAGCTGACAGGTATAGTTTCTTGATTCTCTTTCTGTTTCTACAATGTTTTTGTGTAAAATTTTCCCTCCTTCAAGTTATCAATTTTCGCCCCCTTATTTAGCTTTGTAGCCTTACAGCTGTTTTGCACATGTATTTGGATTTAGTAATGGAATGTTGTAATTATTTAGCTTTCATTTCGTGTTCTTAAATGTATGGTGCAGTTTATTGGTTGAAGAGATAGATGTTGGAGACCCTAAAGTACGGCATGTGGTCAGTGGTCTGGCTAAGTTTTGCAGTCCAGAGGAGTTGATGGTATGTGTAGTGAGTTACTGAGCTGCATTTTTTCTATCCTTTATGAATCCCAACTCTTATAAGCAGCTGCTATGTTGAAACTTCTTTTCCACGTTTGATGCGGAAACATATTGAAAGGGGGTGCACCCCTTGTACCTATTGAGTCACACCAAAAGAGTGGCCAAAAAAGTTAAGAGGCCATCAAAAGACAAAAACGAGATGCGCTATTCTTCTTATACCAAGAAGTAGCGTGCATAATAAAGCCTTGAGCTTGGCTATCGAGAACTTTCTCTGCCTCGATAGTCACGCTTCTTTCACACCAAATGCTCCAAGGCAACAACGATAAAGCTGAACTCCGCGGTTTCTCCTTCTCTTCCTTCTTCTGTATTATGTTTTATTGGAACTTATGTTCACCACGTACTGTTGCATACTACACTCTAATTGTAATATTTCCAACTGTATTGCCTCACAGAACCGCCGTGTGGCACTAATCACAAATGTCAAACCTGGAAAGCTACGAGATGTGATGTCTGAAGGATTGGTACTTCTTGTTTCTTTGCTTCCTTTTCTGCAGAATTGTATGTAATGTATATGTAGCTATCTTGAACTTGTTTTTTATGAATATTTGGCTAGTATGTCAACAAAAACTAGGATGCTTCCTCTCATAGATCGACTCTTGCTATACACACTTGAGTTGTATACATCAGAAAGTTTTTTGGTTTGCCTTTATCTTGATATATCGACATGAGTAGATGAAGGTTTGTGTGCAGTAGGTGTGCAGCTCCATGCATGTAGCTGACTTAAATACACCTCTCTGTTTTTAGGAGTAATTGAGTAAGGTGTATGAGAAACTTGGCATTTTATTCTGAATTTTGGAAGAACAAACAGTCCTCCTGTCGGCGTTCCTCTCAGTTAACTTTTTCCAAAATATTCAATAAATACCCCCAATAATCGTTAGCACATCCGAAGCAAATGTTTTCGACTTCTCCTTAAAATTGTCACGATGTGTTCTTTGGAAGATTACTTGAATTTCTTCATGGGTTTGTGGGAAAGGATATCCCAGTAAATGAGGTTTACTTTCTCGAGCTGTTAGGCTCTGATGGATGGTCTTTTTAGTAAATGGCTCCCCTCCCCCCCCCTCTCTTCCTCTCTCCTTTGGTGCCTTTTGTTAGCGATAATACTTTACATATCAAAAAAAGGGAACGTAGGTTTACTTATCATGGTGAAGAAACATTTTTACTACTCTCTCCGCCTCAATTCTATTGATCAACTTTCCATTTTGGGGTGTCCCAAAATTATTGCTTAGTTTCCACATTTAGGTTATAAACTTACTATTCCAATTTTTTGCTGTTAGTGTTATGTGATTAATGATAATATACGGTTCTACTCTTCCATTATCTATATATGGGCCCACCTTCTTCATCAAGACTCATAAACTCCCTCGAAATCAGTCTGCCTCTCGGCCTTTTCAACCACTCTGACCACCATCTCGGTGATATCAATGATTTGATGGATGCTTTAATGGTTTCGTGGTTGCAGCTGTAGATTTTGTCGTATTACCATATTTGATGCGTGGTTGGTGAAGCATGTTAATAATGGGCTTCGAAGCAGGTGTGCATCGGGCATTCTGGGCGTGCGCCTAGCGCTACGACTAGGCGTCTTCACATTTCTCTAGGCGTTTGAGGCGTGCAACAAGGCATTGTGGACGTTCGCCTAGGCGTTTGAGGCATAAGAAGCGGCTAATTGTGAAATTTGTTGGGAATCAATTTTGGTGTCTCACTTTGATTAGAGACGCATTGGTACTAAGATGTGGAATATTCAGCCGTTGTTTCATGATTGGGCAATGGTGGTAGCTTCTGTCCAAAAAAATCAACCACCATCATTTAGGTTTGAGTTCCAGCCAGAGGTCTGTTTTTTAGCTGCTTTCTTCATTGTTGTCAAGGAAAAGACGGTGAGTGTCTAAAAGCAAAGGCATTTCAACTGGGTTTACCTGTGCATTCTTTTGGGGTGCCCCAGTTTGGCACATTATTGTGTTCTAATCGTGGTTGAAAGACTTTAGAATGTTTAGAAAAAAAAGTTGAGACATGTAAGTGTAATGGCCGAGATACGTTATTACTCAAAAAGCTCACTCTGTCTCCCGAGGACGTATTGGGCACCTTAGAAAATATGACAACTACCTGAGTAACCTTTGTGAAATCAATATGGGGCAATAATTATGGGACGGAGGGAGTACATTAGAAAAGGAATGTTGTTATTCTACCGTAGAACATCAAACCATTTAGTTATTTTTGGAAATGTATGTCTTACAATATTTAGTAGGTAACCTTATATTACCATCTTTCTAGTTTGTGCAGCTTCTCACGCTTCTGAGCCCTTAGTACATTTAATTGGTTTTCAGTCTTTAAAAGAGAGTTCTAGCTATGCAATGTTTTTTGGGCGATTGTCTTTTTTCCACAAGCTACATGTAAAGTTGGTCGATATCTTCATTTTATACGTTAAACATATCTTTTGCAGGTTTTATGTGCTTCTAGTGAAGATCATACAGCTGTAGAGCCTTTGATCGTTCCAGAAGGGGCCAGAATTGGGGAGTGTGTTTCATTTACCGAGTATGTTAAAAGAACTACATGCCATTTTCCAGATATCTATGATACCATATTGGCACCTAATCGCGTTTCTTCTGAATTTGTTTTCACTGCTATTACCTTGAGTTTATTGTCTGATCCGAGCATTTGTCTCCCTTTCACTTTTACTTATTTTAGTGTGTACTTGCTGATTAAAAACTACGTTAAAGTTTCTCTGTAGAATCTTTTTCATAAGTGAGGCAGAATAATTCTGAAAACCCTGGGTAACTTATTCCTAGTCGGAGTAGTCAGGGATGCAAGCACTACTTTTTTGTCATTTTGTCAAGATCTGAGAAAACATTTCACTACGTTGTTGGTAGACAATGCTAATATTAGCTGGGGATAATAATTTCTACATTCTTCAGCGTTTAACTCTGTGGCTTTCTATCCTCTCTGAACTTTACTATGGCTAATGGCACAATTATTAGGGCAGATGAACAGTTCGTTTATATCGAGCTGTACGTGGTGCTAAGAATTAGTACTTTTTACAACTGATTGACTTGATAATTGTCTAGAGCTATAGTATGTGGTTTTGTTGCTGTTGAGTAAAGTTGTCAATAAGGAGGACTAACATTTAAATTTGGATGTTCTATCCAGACACGAGGGAAAACCAGAGGATGTGTTAAACCCCAAAAAGAAACAATTGGACAAAATTACTCCGGTAAGCTCTTTTTTTATTATATGCAACTCTTATCATTACTTCATAGCCAGGTGTGGGGTGTCATCAAGTGCATCATATACTGTGGTTAACGCTTCAAGCCATTGTAATGTATTATCCTTTAACAGTTGGAATTTGATATGATACGAGTTAGGGTTGGCTAGGCAATTTGTTCATATGTTTTGGTTGACCCCATTTCTGAATTTTTGTACCACTTTCCTTTCTGAGATGTTTCAAAATTTTGGTACCATTTCAAAAGTTGGACTAAAAATGTGCCCCTTGTACCCTTTGCTATGTTTTTAAATTACGAATTGGTCTTAGCCATTCTTAACGTTTTGTAAGGGTAGATCTACTAAGATATGCCAAAGTTATGGAACCAAGGGAGTATGCTTGTCATTTAACAGGTGACAGGCCTATTAAAGAACCCTTTTGGTCATTCAAAATGACTTGTTCAAAGCTTCTCATTTCGAGTCATATCTAGGATTCGGTTTGTGTAACAGTACTTATGAATAGTTAAAGCTGTCACAGAGGAGTCAGAATAGATCTCTCCGGCTGTCTTTTCTTTTCATTGATGAGAACATTATTCCTGCTGTCGTAGCCATGCCGCTCTCTTAACTATCATGTGATTTTATTTAATTCTGTATGTGAATGAACATTGTTTCTTCATGGCCACAGCATCTTTTCACGAATGACAAGGGTGTGGCCACATTCAAGGGAATTCCATTCATGACTTCCGGTGGGCCATGCACATCTTCCCTCCCCAATGCGAGCATCAAATGACGAGTTACTTTGTGGATTCTATTTTTGGTGCGGGCGAAGGCATCTCAGCTGCAAGCTTCCTTTTCTTCACATTTTTTATCCATAGGACTGTACAGACGCAGTCGTGACTTTTGATGAATCTAAATGTTCTCGATTCTGATAAATGGCAATCGGGTGTACCAGTATGTTTTGAAAGCGATCCACTGCCGCTTGGCTCATTGGACACAACCAACCGATCAGTGCTCATTCTATAGATACTGGAAAAGCCAAATCTTTATGGACTTCTCCTAGTGCAATCGAGAATTTTTTCATGGTTGCTATCTACATGGTTGAAATTTGTCAAATACCCTAAATGTTGGAATCCATAGGAGTGTTGTTCCAACCTCAATGTTAGAATCCAGTTATATCTTTTACGCTTAATCTAGACGGTTTTGCTTTCCCTTTTTTTGTAGGTCAGTTTTGTCTTGTTTTTTTAACGCTTCATTTGTCACTAATAGTGCGTTGACGAGCAATGTGCCGTCGACTCACTAAAAGTATTGTAAAAGTGATTTTTATAGAAGTGTGGATAGAGGGTATCTCCCCACTTGGCCAAGATAAAAGTGAAATCAAAGTTGACTCAAGATTAGTCCCACAATCTTTCTGTGGGAGGAAAAACACACACGGCTCACAAAAGTTTTTCGCTTCCCAAAACTGTACATCTGTCTAAAAACCCAACTTTACGAATCCTCCGTATCTTTAGTGCACCTGCACAAATTGGACTCTCGGTCGAATCTTCCCTTTTTAGCCGCTGATATTATAAAGAAGTTTGCATGTAACGGTCATGGATATGACATAGTATGATTGACGAATAAGATGAAACGATAATGAAACCCTGACCTCTTATGTTTAGAAATCCATTCATCTCGTTATATCTCGCAGATCCGTTACATTACACTATATTTATCACCATTATACTCAAGATTTTATCTGATATTACAACAAGAATGAGTGTATTATAACTCTTATGTATTCGGTCTACCATAAAAGTTTTTGAATTTGATTCGAAGATAAACAATTGTCTCGCAAAACGGAGAAGAAGTGAATAGAGAAGAAGATACAACAGCAACAACACAAACAATGTGATATATACTGTCCTTTCTTGATAATCTTTCAAAATTTGAAATGAAGTACTTCAATTACTCACAGACCCCAAGCCATTTACTTTGCTATATTAAATGCTTCTGGTGCATTCATATGGGCTAGGGCAAAGCCTCCATCACAGCACAGTAGCTTCTCGAACTTTGTAGGTGAAAATCACTTTTGGAGGGAAAACTAGCAAGTGAATATCTTCCTAGAAAGTCACTCATCTGATGCACTGGACAAAATTGGGAAAATTGGTTCTTCTCTGGGATTTTGCTAATTTTAAGACTGCTTTGGTCATTCCAATGCACTCTTGAAAGCTTGTGCCTTGGTGTTGGGTTGGGATTTCACAGATTTGAGAAGATATTCAACAATTTGGCAACATCCTCAAGTGGCACTAAAATACTTAGGAGATCTGATTAAGTAGTTTCAAATTTAGCTTATAGTATCGAAAATATTCTTTGTCCCAAATTTCGAGTGATCCAAATTACGTACTAAAATAGCTAGGTGATCCTACGGATCTCGTGTTTGTCCATAGCAGAGGGAAATCCAAGTTTCACGGCAAATGTTTGACGTTTAACTTTCAAGCGTATCGTGCAAGTATTAAGGTTTACATATCAACTTTCAACTACCTAGACAAGTTCGACTCTGTAAGCATGAAAAAGGGTATTCTTATCGGTATCTTGTTCGTCGTCAATAGCTATTTAGGCTTTACCTTAGCGAAAAATAAGACTAAACATAGAGCGCTGTAACTTGGATATTCCAATTTTAGCCTTGTAAACAGACAACAATAGAAAAGAGGAGGAGAGAGAAAGAGGATGAAGGCAATGAGCTGGAAGGGGATCTCATGGAGCAGTGCGCAGATACTGGTACTGATACTGATATTGATACTCTGATTTTCACTGTGTACATGGGAAGAGAGAGAGAAAGAAGATGTGGGGTGGGGTGGGGTGGGGAGGGTGACTGCGTACGGGCTGACTACTCTGCTGCATCGAATCGCGAGAACCCAAAAAAGGGATCACGAAATATCTGTGACCACCCTTCTGATTTATATCTTTTTTGCTTGCATTTGCACTGCTGATTCCCCTTCTTTTTTTCCCTCCACAAGAAGAATTCCATCTCAAACACCTACCTTAGCCACCCCTATAAATAGTACACCTTGCATTTATTCATACCATCTCATTTGTTCTCTCTGCTGAGCTCTCCTCGCAACCCACGCACTGTTTTCTGGGTTTGAGTGTTGGAGTTTGTCTTGTGGCGTGAGGTTGAGGACACATGGATGTTGGTGATGTTTCTTCTACTTCTTCTTCATTTCTGGGAATGGGGGATTATGGGGAAGAACCCCATGTTCTTGCTGTTGATGACAATCTCATTGATAGAAAACTTGTTGAAAAATTGCTCAAAAACTCCTGTTGCAAAGGTAGTTGCTCTCTCTAACTCTTTCCCTTTTCACCCTTAATCTGGGACTGCGTTCTGATTTAGCATTCTTCAGCCCTTCTTTCTGAGTCTTCAAATATTGCAATGTGGGTGTTTTGAAGCCTTGTTTGTTGGAAAAGATATTGAGAATCGGAAGTTTGATCTTCCCACATTAAGAACAGAAAATGAAAAAAAGGTCGTTGAACCGAAGCCTATCTACCCTCATATGGGTCGAGCTGTTCTGAACCAAATCACCAGAAAATCTTTTGCTCTCAGTCGAGCCATTTAACTGCTTAACCAGAAAATGTACCAAAAAGAGAGTGGCAAAAGTAGCTTTTCATAGGGACAAGGGTTTGGCATGTCACTAATTCATGTTTTGCTCCAGTTACTACTGCAGAAAATGGGTTGCGGGCATTGGAGTATTTGGGCTTAAGAGATGATCAACAGAACACTTTGAATGGCAGTGTAAGTGACTTCCTCTGTAAAAGGAATTACTACTCATAGAGATGTGCAAGCACTGATGTCTGTTTTTCTGAACCCTGTGCACTCCCTAATTTCAGTTCAGGGTAAGGTCTTGTTACCAAGAAATTTTCCTGATCTTTTTCCTTTGTTACAATTTTTGCAGGGTTTAAAGGTCAATATGATAATTACAGATTATTGTATGCCAGGGATGACAGGGTATGAGCTCCTAAAGAAGATTAAGGTAGTTCAAATTCTTCCATGCATCTCTGCTTAACAGTCATTAGGAACTATGTGCTATAAGTTTTTAGCTCCTGCATGAGAATCTATATTCAGCTCCTCCATTGTTTTGGCCACAAGCAGGAATCTTCTATCCTGAAGGAAATACCTGTTGTGATAATGTCCTCTGAGAACATCCCAACTCGAATTAACAAGTAACTGTTATGACCCCGTTACGTTTTCCTCCGTTCTATTCTCCGATCGTGTTCTTGGGAAGATCTAATGGTGTCTTTCTTGAATAGGTGCTTACAAGAAGGAGCTCAAATGTTCATGCTAAAACCCCTCAAACAAGCGGACATGAAGAAATTGAGAGGTCAATTGATGAAGCACAGGAACTAACACCCTTGGCAAAATTAGAACAAATGCATAAGCATGTTTAGGTAATTAGGAGAGGCACATACTTGTTAGCTACTCTTATACACCTTTTGGGCAGTTTTTTGGTTGTTTAAAGGACCACACATCCTTCTTCTCACATATGTATTGGATGAGTTGTTTTGTAAGATAACTTTCAGTTTCTGAAAATTTGTATTGTCCTCCTTGTTCTGAAACAAGTAATCTTCAGGCAATTTCTCGCTTTGCACATTCTAACTGTTTTCGTGCAGCATCTCCCCTAAAGGATCCGCCAAAGATGATGCCGTTATAGTTCATCAGCTCCCCTAATTACCCAAACCATGGGGTTTTATCCCCATTGGATTAAGCTAAGAAACAGAGTTACATTTCATGCAATTGGCTTGACTGCATCATGCAATTTTCCAGGATAGCGAATATAATGGCCATGAAAGGAAAAAGCAGAAAGGATATATAAGTTTTGGAACAAGTCTCAATTTTGATTTGTGGTAGAAAGATTCCCCTTTCTTTGTCCCTCAACTTTCTACTTTATGTTCCTCATTATCCACAATAATATACTAAAATCCACACCAGTTGCACGCATATATCATATGTGCACACATCAATCCAACAAAAGAAACACTAATTTAACTCTATAGCTCGTCCACAAACCGGGGATCTTTTTGCATAGAAGATTCGTTCATGAATTGAAAGGGGAATACAAGATTGAAATGGTTGAAAACAAAATCCGCATTAATCCAACAAAAGGAACACTAATTTAACTCGATAGCTTGTTCATAAACCAGGGCCTTATTGCAGAAAAGGTAGAATTATGAATTGAAACGGAAATAGTGAATCACAGGGCTGAAAATAAAATGGGAATTTAGCAGTGGTGGTGGTGGTGGTGATGGTCATCCCAACCAAAGCACTGCAGAACAGGGTAACAAGCAACAAGCATGCACCTCCCAAGCATTTGAAAAATAGAGGCGACTAGGAAGCAAGGGCAGCAGCAACACGCCAGCAATGGATCATCATGCCCATGGTGATTGTGGTGGTGATGGTGACCCATGTCCTCCTTTCACCTGTTCAACAAAAACTAATCAATACCCACGATTCTATTGCCAAAATCAAGACCACCCACATCCTTGTAAATGTGAAAAGCGTGGATGATTATAAAAATCTAACATTCTGGATCAGGAAGCAAATAGGTTTGCTGCTAATCAATTGCTCAAGGAATGTACCTTCTAGTTTATGTTAATCGAGGCTCTCTGTGTGGTTGGATTGCCGTAGATCTGCAGCAGCTTTCAGACACAAAGGCAAGCGATCGGAGAGGGTGGCTGTGAAGTCGGAACTGGAAAGGTGTATTTATACATGTGTGAACCGTGTAAATGCGTGTAGGTGTTCTTTGTGGCCGAGCTTGGGCTGAAATGGCCATCGCGTTGTATGTCGGACCAGTACGCGTAGGATTCTTGAGCTGATGTGGGAGATTAACAAATCCGGAAATGCCCATCTTCAACAAGTCAGCTCCTTGGGCTTGAATCTTAACCGCTAAGTTTACCTTTCTTAGACGACGAGCTTTCGTTTGTTATCGTAATTAATAGCGTATTGACATTTTTTTTCAAATTTTTTCGTTAGATTAATCTTCAAATTCAAGGAAACAAGTGTTTAATGAAAATACGAGATTTACTTATTTAAGTATACTTAATTTTTACGTGACATATAGTTGTTAATCATGACGTACATATTCATATTTGTTGTCACTTAAGGGTCTGGAGGGTCTGCTCAACCATAACGTGGCTCTAACCAGACTCTAAATTCATACGGATGAAAGCAAATTATATTCACAATCGTCCGGTTTACAGTAAAGTAAATCCCTTGAAATTGAATAAGAAGACACTCCCACCGTTTGCAAATATGTTTCCTACGCCATTTTCCCCAACTATATAGAACACGTTTGGCTTATATATTAGAATACCTCAAATGCTCATATTTTCAAACCGACATTGTTTCTCTATTTTAGGGCGAAAACTTGTACTTGAGCAAATAGCGTCAAGAACCCTTGTTGGACCTGACTGCACTGACCGACTATTTCTAAACTAATTATCACCGCGACCTATCAATGCATTTGCCTTAAATGTGCTGGAATCGGTTAAATGAATCATTTTCTTCCATTTGCCATATCCAAGGAAATGTGCTATGAGAAATTTCTAGCACTCAAGTTTGCTGCGTCGCTCCAAATTATCATTGGTCTACCGCTACCTGTACCTTTACTCCATCAACTTGATACAACTCACTTTTTTTTTTCTTTTCTAGGGGACATCTGAAGGCCTACGTTGGTTATGACAAAACCATCCCAAGCGATGTTCCCTGATCTTTTCCTCGATCGGTACCACCCCCACATTGTTGCGAATATCATCTTTTGTTGTTATATGTCTTATTAAGTTATCATATACTCTAAAAGTTCAAGCTGTTAAAGAATGGACACAACACTGTTCTCATACTTAACATGTCTATTTAGGTGGCATACTGGCATGACCTGAGCGTTTGAATTTTAGATGCACTCATTTACTTAAGCTTCTTAGCTGCACAATATTCTAAACCATACAAGGCCGTCAATAAAGAACAAACTTTGATTCATACTCGGGTTGTAAGAATCTTCCTTCAATCCCGTATATAGTGACAATTAATAGTCGCTAAATGTTTATAATGACTTTTCTTATAACACTTTCTGCGACAATTATTAGCAGCACTTTATTAGCGGCAATAAATAAAAGTCACTAGAAAATATTTAGAGATTATTAATTATCACTATATAGGGGGTAGGAGGAAAATTCCTCCAACCGGGATAGCAGCCAAATTTTTTCCGTCAATAAATTTTCGGATAAAAAAAGAGGCCTCCAGACAAGACCGTCAATAAAGTCCGGACCAATTATCACCATGTGGTAGGAGCTTATGTACATCATCAAACATAAACTGTAACACGATGGGATGTTTACAGAGTTGAAGATCGTGTTAGTTGAAACTTTCACATTTACTCTTTTACGCACGCCTTTCGTTATATTTATTACCGTGCAAATTTCTTTCAAAATATTTAGCGACTTTAGCTCATTAGCGGCACTTATCCTTTCCCGTCGGCATTCCCCGTGGGGGCAAAGAACGGATAGAGCGCGCCCACACACGCACTTCCCACTCCCGCTACTTGAGCAACAATGGCGTCTCTGCTAGACCCACCGCCATTTTCCAGCTCGCTCTTATCAAACACCCACACCTCCCAATTAGCAGCACAGCAGTATCTTTCACCAACTATATATGTCGAGCCCTTTAGCTCTCACTCCAAAAAAGCCTCTGCTGTATGTTCCGCTGGTGGCGGAGCAGTCGATCCATCGCCCTCACAGAACCCTAATCTCGCGCTCGAAAGGACCAAGGACCGCCAAAAGGTGGTCAGAGTCGCCTGGGAGAAGCTGGTCCGGTGGTCAAGGTCTTGGCGGTCCAAAGCCAAAACCGACGTTCTTGAACGCACTAACAAGGTGCTTAAATTACTCTTTTTTCTTTAGCAACCGTTCATTTAGTTCCCGATTAGAAATTAATTTGGCTCTTTTTAATGGTTTTAGTTGCTCGTTCATATATATATATATATATATATATATATATATATATATATATATTGTGTTTTATTGACTCCGCTGAATTAGGAAAATAGAAGCTTAACTGCATGTTTGCATTCTCTTATGATTGTACCGCTGACAATGTTGTGATATTGGTTGTTTATGTAAGTTGATTTTAGTGTGCTAGATGCATTCCGGGATGGATTATTCTGTTAGTAAACACAAATCGTGTACATTATGTATCTCATTTCCACCATCTCCCCCACGATTAGGTTTGAAAGTTTGGATGTGTGGATGTGTTTGTTTGTGTGTGAGAGAGCACGTGCGGCCTGTTTCTCTCTAGAAAGAAGGCTGAACCGTTATGTAAATGGTGGGAAGTTTTTGGCCATCAGAAGGTGCTTCTTCCCCTGCACGAGGGCTTTCCAGTTCTGAGTGTGCGTGGATGGGTGGGTGGAGGGGGGAGGGGGAGAGGGGGAGGGGGGAGGGAGGGAGGGAGGGACTCACTGGCTAAGGAGTTGATCAAGGAGGATACTACTAGAGACTCTACTGAATGACCTGACAGTACAAAGTGTAGGTTTCCCTCGGAGAGCCTCTTAATTAGTTAAATTTACTCTATTCTTATGCAGGTGGGGGTATCTTTTATGCAATATCCAGACTGGGTGGATAAAGAACTTGAGCAGATATCTCTATCGCTAATGTGGCAATAATATCCTTTGTGGACTTGCATGTATCTTGTCGCATGCTGTTGCCCATTGTTACAGGTTTAGAAAGAAACAAAGCTTTTAAAGATAATTACAGCTGGGGTTTCCGTGCTTCTTTAAGAGCTTTGTGGGCATTGTATTGAGCTTCAGATAGGCACATAGTTGAACTTGTTGAGCAACTTTGGTATGTCACCCCCCCCACCCCCCAACTCACACACACACTTATCTGCTTTGTTGGCCAAATATTATGCTGTTTGTTAAGTGCACACTGGATTGCTTTCCTATCTGGGTGCTTGTGTTACGCATAAGCTCGTCACTTCTTGCGAGGGCAACTGTACGGTTCTTTTCTTATAGCACGTAATCATTTTCTTTTTTGCTTTCTGCATTGTTACTAATGTAGGAGTGAGAGATGTTAATTGCTAGCAATAGCTGGCGCTAATATGTTGGAAATTTTTCTTATTTAAGGCAGTAGTTGGATTTGTATGTCTGGCGCTAAAAGTTTTATGTTGGAAAAAAGTTCCATTTCTTTGCTTCTTCAATTATGTTGCAGCATCAATGCGTGTCTTTTTGGTCTTAGGTGGTAGTTCTAGGAGGTGGGTCATTTGGAACAGCGATGGCTGCCCATGTTGCTGGAAGAAAGGCTCAACTGGAAGTTAACATGCTTGTTCGAGATCCTCGAGTCTGTGAATCTATAAATGAGAGACATTATAACTTGTGAGTTTCTGCTTACCCATGAGAGTACACAGTGTTTACTTTATTGGTTTGTGTCTCTCAATTTATCAAGGTAATCATATCTACTTATGGAACCACCAGGAGAGCTCTTTCCCTCTTTGTTCCTGCATTTGCATTCTGTATCACCATAATCGTCCTTCAATTAATTTCAGCAAGTATTTTCCTGAGAGCATACTACCAGAAAATGTAGTTGCGACAACTGATGCCAAAACTGCTTTGCGTGGTGCTGACTTCTGTCTTCATGCTGTACCAGTACAGGTTTCTCAACTCCTTTCTCTTGTACTCGTCTGAGTGCTCCACATTACCGTTATTTCCTTCTCAATTCTGACTCGGACTTAAGCTTAGGTCAATCTTAAATGAAATGCTCACACCAAATGCTCAGAGCTGCTGTTTAGTTGTGCTGTACCTGTGTCCTTTTTGTTTCTGAGCCAGAGTTCAGACTGATAATGACAAAGTATCTCAGACCCTGTTTTCTCCTGTTACACTTTCTTGCACCATGCATTTCTTTTGGTGCAAATGATTTGTGATAACATGGAAGAGACTTTTGCAAACGTCTTTACTCAATCTACTTGCAGTTCAGCTCATTGTTCCTGGAGGGCATTGTTGATTATGTTGATCCAGGCCTGCCTTTCATATCCCTCAGCAAAGGTTTAGAGCTCAATACGTTAAGGACAATGTCTCAAATAATTCCCCAAGCGCTGCGAAATCCTCGTCAGCCATATATTGTACTGTCAGGGCCTTCGTTTGCATCAGAATTGATGAATAACTTGCCAACAGGTTTTGTTGTAGTCGTTTGAGAAATTGATGCTGTTGCTTTAATTGTATTCTATCTTGTCGATGAGCGGTTTGACTAACTTGCTTGTTCTGTAGCAATGGTAGTGGCGTCAAAGGACAAAAAACTGGCAAGTGCTGTTCAGCAACTTCTAGCTTCTAGAAACTTGAGAATCAATAGGTCAAGGTAGACAATTCGTTTCAGACGCTTTAAATCAGCTAAGTTTATGAAGTGCACCCTCCCAAGTCCAGGGACACAATCTCTCTGACAAGTACCGCGGGGCTTGGTGTTATTGTTCTAGAGAGTTAAATACTATTTGTGATGGTACAGTGATGTTACAGGGGTGGAAATAGCAGGTGCACTAAAGAATGTACTTGCCATAGCAGCAGGGATCGTGGAAGGCATGAATCTTGGGAATAACTCTATGGCAGCTCTTGTTGCACAAGGTTGTTCTGAGATTCGATGGTTAGCAACAAAGGTTTCTTCTCTATCCTTCACACATTGACCATCTCTTTTGTTTATTTAGCCAAGCTCATTTTTAGATCATTACTTCTTTTAGGGTTATTTATGCATATCCCTTCACTTTGGGACTGATTTGGTAACATTATGGCTTAAACATGGTTGTGCATGATCATATTAGTTGGCATGCAAGACGTTGCATGATAAAGTTATGTTTGACAGAAGTTGAACTTTGCTTCCTGAACGACCTTGGTTATGCATTTATAAATATCACATGGTCCACCATCGAAATTTTATGCTTCGAAAATTCCCTGTTGGTTCAACTGGCCTTTGCCGGATAATAATCTGGGAAACCCTTACTTGATTTGAGAGTCTAAAGTTGGTTTCTTGGTGTGATTTTGTATATTTACTCAAGATAATAGTTTTACACATTTTTCCTGTTTAACTTATTTTGCCATGCTGTTCTTCCACATGAAGATGGGTGCGAAGTCTACAACTATTACCGGACTATCAGGAACTGGTGACATTATGCTTACATGTTTTGTGGACCTTTCGAGAAACAGAACAGTTGGAGTTCGTCTCGGATCAGGAGAAAAACTTGATGATATACTCACTTCCATGAATCAGGTGATTGAGAATCTTGTGTTGCACGGTCAGTGTAACTGGTTTTACTCTTTGCCAAACTTGTGGTTACTTAATAACTGGATATTATAGGTGGCTGAAGGAGTATTTACAGCTGGAGCCGTGATTGCACTGGCCCAGAGATATAATGTCAAAATGCCAGTTTTAACAGCAGTTGCTCGGATCATTGACAATGAGTTGACCCCTCAAAAAGCCGTGCTCGAGTTGATGAGCCTCCCTCAGGTACTCCTTGCACCATGAACTTCATACAAGGATAAATAATTTTGTTGTATCAGGACTATGGATAGGCAGTATAGTAAGCCTCTTGTTGTCAATTGGGCCCATTACAGTTCGATTTGCTCAATGAGAGAATGACTAGTAGTATCGTGTATTGATCCTTAGGTTGAAGAAGTGTGAAATTATTGGCTTTGATAAATGCTCGGGAGATCAAGCAATATGAACAAGGGTTCATTTTACTGGATAAGCACTGTCACAACAAGGGTTCATTTTACTGGATTATGCCTGCCAAGCTGCATCAACTAATTCATAGCTGTCAACATGAAGACTTGTATATTTCTTTCACTTTAGACCCTATTTATTACCCCCCAATGTAGTTAACGAATTCAATGATCTGGAGTATGATTTTAGATTTTGATCAGTGTACAGAAAATTGAATGAGCATGGGTATATTAGAGGGAGTTAGATGATGGATTTTCAAAATTTTTAGTAGGAAAAGTGTTCTTTATGCCTTTCATGTTTCAGACCTTAATGTATATCTCCAACATTAGGTGGGCATGTTTTACTTGCTTCTCTGGTTTAAGAGCGAAGGCTCCTTCAGGAAAATATGTTGAATCCTTCTCTTATAAGCCAATGCTTGAGATACTCTTTACTAATCTAACTTAATTCCTACTCATATCCTAGGTTTTGAAGTATATCATATCGCCCGACAATTTGTGGGACTGTGGATCGCCGTATTTGCAGATTGAAATCACATCGTTTTAAGAAATAGTTTTTGTAACAAAGTTGAAATTCCTATCATCACTCTCATTACATGGTCAAAAAGTTTTTTGAGAAGTTTTTTGGCACGTAAAAGAAAAGTTAAAGATAACGAAAATGATTTTGAACGCTTCGAATCAAACTTGTAATTTATCAACTTAGGTAGAGGAAAAAGATTAAAATATTTTGGTGGACCCACAAAACCTACCTGAAATAGCTGGACCCACATTGTACGATGCAACTTCCCCCGTCTCCACCAATCTCGTCAGCTTCAACGATGATGATATGTATTTAAATCTGATTTTCTCTCGAAAATTTTCGAATTTAGGACAAACCCGTTTCTCTCCATCAATCCAGTCCCATTTAAAGGCTCTAGTTCAACAAGGACAGTACTCGGAAGCCCTAATTTCATACACCGAAGAGCCCCATTTCCCTCTGAACGCCACCAAGTTCACTTTCCCTTCTCTGCTCAAAGCCTGTGCTGCCCTTTCAAATCTTTACTATGGAAAAACTCTCCATGCCACTATTAACACATTGGGTTTTCGATATGATCCCTACGTCATTACCTCACTTATCAACATGTATGTCAAATGTGGGTCATTCACCAGTGCAGTTCAGCTGTTCGACGATATGTCTGAAAGAGATGGTTTGGTTCGAGATGTCACGGTTTGGAACTCTATGATTGATGGGTATTTTAAATATGGGCTTATTTATGAGGGTGCACTTCAATTTTGTAGAATGCAAGTGTCGGGTGTTAAGCCTGATGGGTACACTCTTAGTATTCTTATTGGAGAATGTAGAAAGCTTTTGGGTTATTTGGGAGGCAAGCAAGTTCATGCTTATGTTGTAAGAAACATGTTTGATGATGACCCTTTTGTGGTGACTGCATTAATTGATATGTACGCAAGTTGTGGTCGACCAATTCAAGGGTGGCGTGTTTTCGAGATGTTGGGCGACAAGGACAATGTTGTGGCATGGAATGCAATTATTAGTGGGTTCTGTGAGAATGGGTTGTGGGAAAACAGTTTGGAGTTGTATATGTTAGCGAAGAATGAGAATTGTATATTAGGGTCTGCAACGTTTTCTAGCACATTGACTGCTTGTTCTCGGGGTGAAGATTTGGGTTGTGGCATGCAGATTCATTGTGATGTCATGAAGTTGGGTTTTGAGGGTGACCCATATGTTGGCACTTCGCTCTTGACCATGTATGCCAAGGGTGGATTGGTTGAAGATGCGGAGAAAGTTTTTGATGCCAAACTGAATAAAGAAGTAGAGATTTGGAATGCTATGATCTCGGCTTATGGTGGTAAAGGTTGTGCTTCCGATGCTTTAAATGTTTACCTTCAAATGAAAGTTGAAGCGGTGTCATCTGATTGTTTCACCATACGCAATCTGTTAGCCTCTTGCAGTATGCTTCGGTTATACGGTTTTGGTAGGGCACTGCATGGCGAAGTGATTAAAAGACCTATGCAGAGTGACGTAACAGTGCAAAGTGCTTTGTTGACAATGTACTCTAAATGTGGGAGAATGGAGGATGCTAGTGCTGTCTTTAGTACTATGAGAGAAAGGGATGTTGTTGCATGGGGCTCCTTGATATCAGGGTTTTGCCAAAATAGGAAATTTAGGGAGGCACTTTATTTGTTCAAAGTAATGGAGGCAGATGGAGAGAAACCAGATTCTGATATCATGGTAAGCGTAACTATTGCTTCTACAGGACTAGAAAACGTAGGATTGTCCCGAGGGGTTCATGGATTCGTTATTAAAAATGGCTTGGAATGGAATGCTTTTGTTGGCAGTTTGTTGATAGATATGTATTCCCACTACAGGTGCCCGATTATGGCCAGAGATGTATCTTTGGATATACCACATAAGAATTTGGTGGTTTGGAACTCTCTAATTTCATGCTATTCCCAGAATGGCCTGCCCGAGCTCTCAATTGGTCTTCTACCTCAAATAACACACAATGGCTTGTATCCCGACCCTATTTCCATTACCGGTGTACTTACTGCAGTTTCATCGATGGCAGTATTGCTTAAAGGAAAGGCTATACATGGATTTGGGATACGAGTCGAGATTCTATCCGATGTTCAAGTAGAGAATGCATTAATTGATATGTATCTCAAATGTGGAAGTTTAAAATATGCACAGCATGTGTTTCAAAGCGTGTCTAGAAGAAACTTAGTTACGTGGAATACTATGATTTCTGGTTATGGGTCTCATGGTGAGTGCCAAAGAGCAATCAGTTTGTTCAATGAGATGGGAAGTTCTGGAATTGTACCTGATGACTTAACATTCCTTTCCCTCATTTCATCTTGCAACCATTCTGGCTTGGTCAATGATGGCCTCAGCTTGTTTCAGTTAATGAAGGAGTATAGAATTGAGCCTAGAATGGAGCACTACGTAAATATAGTTGACCTACTGGGCCGTGCTGGATGCTTGGCTGATGCTTACGATGTTATTCAGGCCATGCCTATAGAACCGGACCAGAGTGTTTGGCTGTGTTTGTTATCTGCCTGCCGAGTCCATCGCAACATAGAGCTTGGAGAACTGGCAGCCGATAACCTGCTAAAGATTGATTCAACCAGAGGCAGCAATTATGTTCAACTGCTGAATCTATATGTAGAGGCTGGATTGAGGGAAAAGGCAGTAAACTTGAGGGCATCAATGAAACAGAAGGGGTTAAAGAAGAGTCCGGGATGCAGCTGGATTGAGGTGAGAAACAAGGTTGATACTTTCTTTTCAGGGGATTCATCCTCCCCAAGGACGGTTGAGATTTATGAGACTCTAAGTGGTCTAAGGGGTAACATGATAAAGAGGAGGGGTTGTGATGAAGCTTTAGAGTGCTTCTGAGACACATAAGTTTGGAATTGCTGAGGTATTCTTAGGTAAAGCTGGTCACAATTGGTAGGATGCTCCGAAATTTTCATGATCTAGACTCTATAATTGGTAATTCTAAACTGCTGCAATGGCAGCCTGTGGAAGAGTAAGGCCAGCTCGACCGGCATACACTACCAAAATAAAGTTGAAACTGCGATGAACACTGATGGAGGCAGAAAGATTTCTGATCCTGCCCTTCTTTTGCAGTAGAAGATATTACATCCTCGCTAAAAGAAAATAGAGCAACTGGAATGGTAAATATAGAAGTACTGTTTAATTTGTTGTTAATCTATTGATCTATTCACGTCATGATAATCAATAAAATGAACTCCATTACTGAATAGCATGGCTAATGATTCCTTATAGGTATGAGTGGTGAGTTATTTTGCTCAGCTTGTAGCATTTCAAAAGTAAATCAAAAAAGAAAGGTACAGGTTCGACAGCAGCAAACTAGTCGATGCTGATTTAATCCAGGCACTGAAGAACAAAAATAAAGAGCAACCCCTACGTATCAGTTATTAATTAATCATTTTTATAATAGAGACTTGGGAGTCTACATTCTATCCTAAACCATTTACCAGTTCCATATCTATCTCGACATCTTGCCAATGGCATCGGATGGAACAGATCCGAGCTCCCTCGAGCCAATTTGCCATTTGAGCTTCCTCTTCTTACTTCTAACTGGGACAAGCCAGGTACGATATTTAGGAACCACTGGCAAGACCGAGGCCTTGAAGAATGAAGGGGATAATCTGCCATTTTTGAGTGTCTTATTGCACCTATTTTCCCAGTCCTTTTTACATGAAGATTGAAGGTATGAGAGGAAATCAAGGTTAACGCCCAATCGATGTGCAAAGCTCTGACACAGCAGAACACAATGTTGGAGCATCATTCTCTCTTGTCCTCCTCCAGATCTACCCCTAGCCCAAGCACATGATCTGCTGCAATTAACACCTTCCTTTCTTTTCTTTCCAGTTTGGTTGCTAAATCCCCAGCCACTTTTACTCCACTCCCAGTCAGGGAGATAGCCTCTTCATCAAGGTCATCACCTGTCTCCTCTGAGTATGAATATCTGCGGTCACAAACACGTACCAAATTAAGTACAATATGAGAGACAATGGTGTTTTATGCTGACTATTAATATCAATTCACTCTGATAAAAATTAGTATTGTATATACTACAATCTATCCCCCTCCTACAAAGTCCTGCCATCTTTCTTGAAAAGGTTTGCTACTTGCCTATAAGCATCCAACACTGCTTTAGCATCCCTCACATAACCTTTGTCACAGACCCTAACTACCATCAATCAAATTTCCATGGCTATCCTGTGGCTGGCAACTGATTCAAAATGAATCCAGCACATCTGAAACCTAGGAACAAATTTGGGTAATTCTTGCAAGAAAAGAGAGAGATAAAAGGCTTCTCCAGTTGTAATTTGCCACCAACAAACACACCATTATTATCTATAAGCCAGATTACAATTCCTAGGTAACCAATTATAGCACCCTATATGCTGGCTTGAATGCATGTTCACCAAGCCACTTAATTTACCAGTTCATTTGACTATCACCAGCTGGTAGGTTGAGTAAAACAATGGTATGTCTAATGCTGACTATCTTCAATGCCAATTCACAATCTCTCATTTATGCTTCATGTATCATTTAGTTGGAGTGGTGAACTTTATCCTTTGCCATCCTAATAAGTAAAAGTGCAGGGTTGGAGCCCTGGTTGTGAAATGGGGACATACACTACTTTACAAGAATAATGATATAACATTCAAAATAAATTTGGCAACAATTTTTTGGTAGTGGACTTTTAAAGTCCAAAACTCCGCAAAGAAAATGCCATTTAAAGTAAATTTAGGACTAAAGGGCTTTAATGAAAGAAAAGATTTCGCTGAATACCTAGTTGGGTTATGTGATGGCGCCCATAGAATGCATATCACTACCAAGAGTAAGTAAGCCAGCAAAGTCCAGAAAGCCGGGATGATCCAAGCTCTTTGCCACAATTCACTCAATGGATCACTTGCATTGAAGTACAGCTGAAAAAGCATGAGAATTATAAATGTTGTGTATGTTGGAATAAGAAAGAAGCCAAACTCTGATAGACCCTAACATTCGGAAGTTCACCATAAAATAGTGAACACTGAGGAGCTAAATCAACAGAAATAGGACAAACTAGTAACCTGTATCATTTTCTAAATGCACGTCATGTCCGTACTTAGAGTTTTGCAAGAACAAAAGGTCTTTCCGCAAAACTTATAAAATGGTTCGTTAAGCAAAGATATAGGGTGGGGCACAGAAAGAAACAGAAAAAGTTACCTCATAGCCAATCCAAGCGACGGAAAGCAGCACTGATACTGCTAGGGAATTGGTGAACTTTCTATAGAGCTCAAGTTTGGCCATGCTCCTCCGTATCTAGAGTCATAGAAGACAATGAAAATTACAATCAGTACGAAATTTACATAGCAGAGCGACAATGCACTTTACATCTCTTTCGTTTTGAGTGATTAGCACAGCAAACCCATATCCAAGAGAAACAATTACAAATCATTATAATACCTTCTAAATTGGATCTATAGCTCTCATTATTACACTACTACCGTTGAAATACTCGTGTGCTAGTCACATAAATCAGTAGTTGACAGCTGAAAATCTACCATATTGCGATGGAGGGGCTCAATTGGGACGACTTTAGGAGTACAGGAGCCCAATTGATACACATTGGAATTTGGGGGCCTTGGTGGGGTTTCGGCGGTAGTATAACTCAACAATAAAAGTAATCATTAAAGGCTAATGGTAGAAGCATAGTCTTAATTTAGTTACGGAAGGGAGGTCCTGTTGGTATTATGCAAAACACACGAGCATAGTGTCGTGACAAGATTATACTTCCAAATAGAATCCAAAAGTGCATGGAGCAAAGTTTGGCAAATGGGACATAAATGGCAATAAAGAATATTGGAAACGTATAACTAGGAATCCAAGACAAGGCTCTGTCATTAATTCAATTAAAATTGATTACTATATCCACGATAACGCTACTGGGAAAAACATATATGCATCAATATGGAGAATGAGCACCATGAACTCCCTAACTTGAGAAGTCTCTTACGTCCTCTAAATAACAAATGACTCTATACAATAAGATCAATAGACAGAAGTGTCCACTTAACTCTTCAATCTATTTCAAGTTGTTTAGTAAACCTCTCATGCAAATTAAGTCCGGGCAATATTATCATGTATAGGCCATACAGAAATCTGCAGTATATTTTCCACAGTAATGACAACTTGATTATCAGATGGTGAATCTAAATTAGACCCCTGAAACCATAGCATGTAGGGTGGTACAAGATGAGTACCAGTTGATAACTCAAAACTAAATTGTTCAGTGTACACAGTATATACGTTACGACAAGACTGTCAAATGTATGAGATGACCAGCATAAATACTAGCCTAATCACAAAACATCAAATTTTGCTGTGACACCACAGATATTACAGGAAGGAAAATTACCTGAAGCTTCTCCAAAGTTTTAGATAATGATGAAAATATCCAAAGGATAAAACAGGCATCCAATAGAGCAACAGGTAACACCAGAAAGAGCCTTGCTTTTCCAGAAAAGTCATTGATATTCCCAAGATGTTCAACAAGCTCAAGAGCTTCCGAAGCCACAAAGTATACCATGCCAAGAAGAAGTACTTTTGAGGTTATACCTCCTAGGGTGGGTCGCACAACACCGTAACCCATGGAAACCACTAAAAGAAGAAGACGGGAGACAGTCTTCTTGACAGCACTGAAAGTGACTGCCCAGAGAGTAATTCCCATTGGTCTGCTTCCAGTTGCATCGAAGTTGGCATATTCAAAATACCAGAGAGCCATTTCACACATTCCCAGGCCAATCACAGCTGTAATGTGGTAGTGCAGTTGTATTATATCCTTCCAATACTGAACAAACCGAAGAAACCATAGGAGCCCAAGAACAAGATAGGTTAGAGACATGAGGCCATAAAATGTCATCAGTGGAGCCATCTTCCCAGGCAAGTAACCTTCTGGGTTTCTCCAAACGGTTCTTCCACTTATTAATGTGCCTTTGAGTTCTGGGTCACAAAACATAAAATACAGATAGTACATTCCAGTCTTATTGATCTCAACAGTGTGAAGCACCATTTTAGCCTCTTCACTTTTTCCTTCGAAGGAGGTCTGCAACCGTTTTGGCCAGCCAGGGTTATCAGGGTCTTGGCGGATGATAACCTCTCCTACCTTGCAGGATCCATCACTGGCAAGAGAAGGGGTGCAGCAGATTGCATCAGAATTCCCAATCTTATCCCTGTCTTTGACCTCAACTATTATAGCTTCAACCAAACCGGTACTTGGCTGCATTTCATTCTGTTTATTAGTGGCCTCCTTTGTTCTTCGAAAGGTGATTTCATCAAACCTGAAATCACATGGCAGAATACAGATAATTCCTTTTATATCATTCTATAAACATTTGATGAAACAAGCTTATTAAGTACCACACAAATTTGTGTTAGACTATATTCTTATTTTGCAAGTTATATACCGTAGATGTAACTACGAACTATGTAGAGTTAATTGTGACAATCACCATTATCGAATTCACTTATATTGTGCTATAACTGGGCGTTTAACTTCAACTTTTTGGTGAGATGGTAATGAACATTGTCCGATTTGAGCCATGCGTGTCTTGTCTCTGTCGAAAAATTTGACTATGTTCTTCTGGTAAAATATGGAGGTGGTGGCCGGTGGAGGTGTGTCATGGTGTTGGATGGTTATGCGTTTGTTAAACTTGTGGTAGTTGGTTTCATAGGAAAGCCTCTGTTGCTTGAGCAAGTTTGCTAGCAAAGGGTGCCTTTGCTACTGATTCGATCCGGGTCCCCAGTGTGAACTTGGCATCTTCACATTCCTATTAACCGTAAAAAGGTCGGTAAGGCAAACAGAAGCAAGGCATAAACGGCAAGGCTTGGTAACTGAACAAAGGGTAACATAAGAAATATACGGCAAATAACTAGCTGATAAGTTAAAAACAATCTATTGCGCTAGAAAGGTGAAAGTTGCAGCATGGCTCATCGCAGTATTGCTCCGATACTCGTGTATGAGTAGTTAGCCATTACAGTAGGCTTCAAAGCTAAACAGACATCCAGCTCTAATCAAGGATTTTCACTCTTCATCGGAATTCCCCTATGTAACATATCGACTTCAATAAGGGAGGTTAGGAGCCCCTATGACAGGCATGTCTAAAGCTCAGTTCTCTAGTTGCATCTTAAACCAATCATAAAATAAATTAAGAAACAGGAGACTTTAAAAGTCACAACCTTCAAAATCACATGAAAACAATGTTTCAAGTTATGCAACAGAACAAACAGTTACATCATTATTGCTCGCACTGTGGGGGGGCGGGAGGGTTCTCTCTCATGGGCTCTCTTTCTGTGCTTCTTAATTGTGTGCAGAAGGGCAGCACTGCCATTGATGTCTTGTAATGGAAACTCGCATTAAAAGTATAATTGTTTTAACTGTCAAGACTTGAGAAGGTTTAATTTATAGACACCAAATAATGCAGATTTAAAGTTCTAGTAGACTAATGATCCTCTGGAGGGTCTCCAACTGGCAACTAGTATGGTTTGAAGCACCCGGTAGAAAGCAGTTCAAAATATTCCAAGGTGTATAGTGTGTTAAAAACAATTAGACTAAACAACCACACACATTTAGCTTCAATGCTGAAACTTGACTATGTAGATATCTTCCTAGAAGATTTCAGTGCAATCACCCATAAAAATCCATTTGCTCCAGCTAAGTGAAAAGTAAGCTTATTTGATCCAGTAGAAACTAAAAGTCATCTAACACAGTAAAAACAAGTCCAAATGTGAATTACTCCCTCCGTTTTGATACTTAGAATATAATTTGACAATTTCACAACGTATATTGACTTTGCTCACAGATTTTATCCTAGTTTGACTCGTCAAATAATACTTAAAAATTTAACAGAAATGGTAAACAAGTAGGGTTCCAAAAGCGAACGATCTTGTGAATGATGGGATTATCTCCTATTTACCTGATAAAAGACTTGCCATTGAGGGGTTTATCGTCGGTGGTGAGATGGAGCTTGGAGGCGTACAAACCCTCGCTGCCGCCATGGAAGAAGAAGGAATTGAAACGAGGAATAAAGGCCTCTTTCTTGTACTCATGGATCGAAGCCCTCGCTCGTGTTGCCCAAAGAAGGCTCACTAAGAAAACCCCTATAACGCAACTTTGTGGCACCAGATCAAAGTGACCCAATGTGTATCGCATCTCTCTGTGTATGTTCTGTGTGGTTTTAGAGAGAGTTTGTTTCTTCAGTATTACATACACGCAGAGCGAGAATTTGGGGGTTGCAGGAGAAAGGATGAAGAAGGTGACTTGTTGCGTCAGTTATAGCAACTAGCAAGCAGTATTAAGGAAAAGTATGACTCAATCAAACTCATCAAGTCGGGGTTTGGGACTTTCCAGATTTGCACTCATGGAATTATCAGCAAATGCCGTACAAGCGCAAGAGGGGAAAAGTGTAACATCCTATAGTCTTCTTGAGCTATTGATCCCGACCATCTCCGCCGTTCAGATAAGGGAGTTGACATGATGCGATGAAGGGTTATAAAACGTATAGACTATATTTCATATATATATGTAAGTAAAGGTATGAACAATTTTATCTTATGTTTAACGATTTTCAATGATAGGCACCGTTAGTTTTGAACTACACTTTTTTTTAATTTAAAATGGCTCAACGGATGAAAAAAGTGAGGGACGGAAAGGCTGTTGAAGAAATTATTGGGCAAATTTTCGAAGTGCTCTAAAATTTAACGTACTACCCAAATAAATGCTAAATAGACGCTTCATGTATCATTACAAACTAAAAATTTTATCACTTGAAAATTGTATATTGTGCTAGTTTCTTTAACAATTTTCTTTAAAATCTTTATTTTCCCAGCAAAAAATGACGGGAATTACTAGTGTCTTTTGCCACTTACCCTATCTTGCACGAAAAGAAAAAGTATATGGACCATTTTGCAAAGTAGATTACAACAAAAGTGTGTATACTAAAAGTTCGGCTAACATTACGGTTACGATTCTTGTCAAAGCAGCGTATACTTTGAAATGGTTGTACCACCGCTTAGCTTTCGAAATTGCTTAGGCTTTTAGTATTAGGAGGACAAGTAGCTCGTTTTTGGCATTAGCGCCCCTTGCAGTAAAGCACTTGCTATGCACAAAATGCGCAGTCTTAAAGGGAGATGAAGGAATTAATCACGTGAGCTCGCACAAACCCCCTTTTAATGGCCTCTTTCCGCCAGTTGACTTCATTGATGGCTCATACCATCTCTTCCACCAGTTGTCACAAATAACAACACAAAAGATTCAAAAAGAAATCATGGATCACTGGAAATAATCAGTCGCTAATTCGCACAAGTACGGAGATTTAAAGAATTAATTAGTCGCTAATTCTTTTGTCAAAACTCACAAGTACAACTTCAGTTAGGCTACACTGAGCAAAATTAAAAGGAGATGAAGTAGCTTCAGAGTTCTCACATATGCCTATACAACTTGAGAAGTTGTGAGATCATTTTGAATGATAAAGAATAATATTTGGTGAGGAAAAACAATGTTACAAAATCAATTGTTGTAATGGCCAACATACAATACAACTCATGGTGACATCTAAGCTCATTATATTACCATGCCAACTCTTACGTCGTTACGATAAGAAAAAGAAAAAATATACAGAGCTATATTTCTTTCATCTTTTCTCCTTTCTTCCTCTTTCCTATACTCTTCAACCATATAGTAGTTTACATCCCAGATGAAGACGTCCGGTTTATCCTTTGAGCACCCAATCTTGCAGCAGCAGCCGGTTTAGCTCCGCGGCCTCGCCCAGTTGATAAAGGCTTGGCCCTGGTGGTTGGTGGAGGAGCTGCAATAGCAGCCCATGGATCATCATCATCAAGTGCCACCGTTGGTTTCAATGTCAAAGGCTTTGATGTCGACTTTGGAGCAGGGGCAGCTATGGAACCCCACAGGTCACTATCCTCGTCTTTGCTCACATTAACCGCATTTTTCGGCCTCTGACTTTGAGCTGGTAACGGACAAGAGAATATACCATCAGAATACACTTAAACCAAAAAGAACAGCCATCTAAAGCTAAAGGTGGAGGAGATGCTGCCAATTTCTACATCTCGGACTATAAAAAAGATATGATACTATTCAAAAAATTCAAGCAACGAGAAACTAAGCAAACTACATGGCATTCACAACCAAGTTTTTGGCTTATTTGCCTACATATGTATACAGCAACGCGATGGAAAAAGGTATATAAAAAGTTCTGACCCAGAGTTCCTAGAAAACAACAGGGTGTTGCATAAGTAAAAAAAGCACCAAACACCAAATCCAACTAATTCCCCGCCACGAATACTCCAAAATGGTACACAATGCAAGTATGGCACCTGAAAAAGTGCTCATCCTCGTGCATTTAAGAAAAACATTGAGATAACCTTAGATGCAGTCTTTTCACCTATATTTACTGAAGTATACGTTTTTACACAATGAAACTCTTGTCTACGGCACTTTCCTCTGTTAGAAAAGTTCGCCAGGTCGCTGTTGAAGTTAACATCTTACCCACAAATTGAGATACTACTAGCAATGCATCAAATTTTCACATTTCATTAGATATTGTATGGTAACTTGATTTAATCTTTTTACACCCAAAAAAAAAAAAAAATTAACACTGTAGATGACAAAAAACTGGAACTCAAAAAGCAAACAAAACAGCAGCTGTCTCTCCACCATATTGCATAGCGCACTGCAAATAATACTAGTTTTATCTTTTTTATGTTTGCATCGCGTTGTATCAAGAGTCCATATTACCTTGTGGCTTTGGCTGCAAGACAGGCCGCTTTTGAGCTGCTTGGATGTTTGCAAGAGCAGGTGACGGCTTCGTCTCTTCAAGTGGCTCAATATCATCCCACCCATCTTTATCATTCTCATGCTCTTCATGAATTCCATTCTCAAGTTCTCCCCAGCCGTCAGTTGATGTAGGAGACCCAGGTACAGGCTGATCAACTATATCATTGTTTGAACTTACATGGACTAGCGTTGTACTTGCCGTATCCATCACTATTATTTGTCAATAGGATAACATAAATTCAACATGGGCGTAGCAATGTAGTATAATCCAGAAAAGGGAACCACAAGAGTTTCAGCATCTAGCATAGAAGTATGGCTAGAAAGAATCACCCCAAGGGGGAGAGGCAGAGAGAGTTTACAAAATTCAAGCTTGTCTACAAGCTTTCCATTTCCTAGAGCTAATGGCACAACCTTAAATTAATAAAATATTTTGTGTCATGAGGTACAACAAATGCTCATATCAAGTGGGTCTATATCATGACATTTCAACATTACTGTTTGTTTCTTAATGTCGAAGTAGTCTTAGGTGTACTTCCAAATTTGTTAGGTTTCTCTGTGTTTTAGTCTAGGGATAGTTTAGTACTACAGTTTAGGAGTATACTGTATACACCGATGTTACCCTTTAACTTCTTATGATTGTAATAAAATAGAATCTCACTTTAGACGATTTTTGAATGTTCTAGAGTATATTCTCAATACATGTACACATTCCCTACTAAATAAGCGGTGGAACATAATGAGCATCACATTTATATTACCGATTATTTCTATCAGATGCACTGGTAACTTTTAATGACTCTGCTGATAAGAAGCAGATTATAAAAGTGAAAAATATTTTCATCCACTTACCTATCGACTATATCTTCGTTTACCAAATAATGGGTATCCAATTAAGCAAAAAAGTTAGACCCATCTTGTCATGAATCTTTTGAGCTTTTGAGGTATCAAACCATATTTCCAATGAAAAGGAACAGATTGAGGAAAAGAATGAGCAGTTAGATGCTTGCCTGAGCTAGCACTGGAGACAGTAGGAGTAAGAGATGCACTGGAACTTGCAGGAGCGTTCGGAGTTTGTTCAGAAGGTTTGCCTTTATGAGTCAAGGAACTCATGGCCCATCTGCAGCGTAATGGCCATGTCGAATGTCAGTGTCAGATTCTATAATGAACAGACTTGGAGATCTCTAACAAGAGAATTTAATAACCAGTATAACATGCAGTAAATCAAGAACCAGGAAATGGACCAAAAACCAAGGCACCAACGAAATTATACAACCATCAGCGGATGATAAATTTAACGCACGCCCCATCCGAAAGGAGGTTATGAATGCGCCATATATTGTCAAGTATATGCTACAATTTTTCACTACTTAGAATAATATCATCTAGGTTTTATCTGTTCTGCTCGTGTACATCAGCAGATGATAAAATAACCCCATGCCAGATCCAAAAGGATGTTATGCATGCGCCATATATTATCGAGTCTACGCTACAATTTCCACTACTCGCAATAATATCATCCAAGTTTTAATCTGCTCTTTTCAGTGCTTGACGTAGCGGAGAGGGAAGAGCCTTGTGAAAAGTTGGACTCACGGCAGCTTCTCGATGTGCTTTGTTCGGAGGCGTCAAGAAATGCTGTGCTGATAGGGAATAACTTGAGAAACTGCAGTAAAATCTATGTCAACTGGTCCAGTGGTGATGCCATGCCTTTAGCCTTGTTTGTATCCAGTGGTGATGCCATTTCTTTAGCCTCCTCCACAGAAGAACACATGGGCCCATGGCAATTGAAGAATGTTCCAAGCCCGTACTCGATAAGAAAGGCAGAAGGCCAAACCCCGAACAGTGCTTCAACTACTTGTCCGAACTTCAAAAGTAAGTGGGAGGCCCATTCACCAACCAAGCTCAACAAGTGTTTAGCTAGTGATGATGCAAACACATCATCTTCCCAATCACCAAACACTAAAAGACCGCATCCAAATCCTCACTGCAACAAAGAGCAGCTACCATCTGAACCCCAAAGCAGAGGTGGTAAACTGATCGGCACTCAGGCAGGCCAGCCACAGCTTCAAAACCCAGGGTCGAACTACAAAGCAGCCTGCCTGAGCCCAAAAGAAATGCAACAACTCCTTCCCATGGTTGTCCATCTCGAAGCCATGGACATCAACCAGTTTTTCTTGTTTAAGTCGTAGTTAACATGATTTTGAGATAACGTATTAAGGAAGCTAATACAGCAAAATGTAAACTAAATAAGATGTTCAAACGGACGTGGAAGCTGAAGAACTTCAGTGAAAGGAAATGTAGGGAGACATGCTACACGAGTTCACGTAATTGCAAACATGATGCGAGTTCAAAGAACTGTACCCAATCAAACTTGCATTTCCTGTTATTGATGAAATCCCTATGCTTGTGGGCTCAGTGGTATCACCAGAACTCAACTGTAACAAACAGCGAGAAATGTCAATACGACATGTTAGATGATGAAACAGGATCATCAACACGAAACACATCTACTTAGAACTTCCATTTTTTTATAAGGAATTAGAGTTGTTCGCAATTATGAGTCTTTTGAACTTTGTACAAAATATCACTCTTCTTTTCCTTCATGTAAACTGACACCCTGCACTAAATAAGAGTGACCGCTTTCTAATTACTTGATCATATGAGAAAGATATGATTGATTAGAGGTGACTCCCTCCATGGCATATCTCGTTAAATACCCACATAAGCCAGACTGATCCTCATAAGATGAAAAAACTACAGATTTGGAGATTAGAGCAAAAGGCTCTTGCAAAAGACAATTGCCTCCAGATCAGATGTAACAAACAAGAGCTGCCTCCAAAGGATTATACTTCAAATGCCCCACAAAGACACTGGCCTGGGTAGCAGCCATTAAAAAAAGGGTAGGAGAACATACTATATCGGACATGGAGCTTAGGGCATAGTAGAAACTAGAAACCATGGTAAATGAAGCAAGAAGGTAAATGTTTAATATTTTGCACAATCTGTCCAGCATTTACTAGAAAAAGCGGGTGAGGGGGGTAGGAAGACCGGAATCAATCAGAAAAGGCATAGAACCTGGTAAAACAAGGTATTACTCAGGATAATAACAATTTCGCTTCCCACATGCCCCCATGAATAACCGGTAACAATTTCAGGAACGCAACAAGAGTCAATATCAAGAATAATGCACACCTTCTCATGGTATTGCCTCATCATTTGCAAGAACTGGTCAACTGTTTGAAAGGCCTTTGATCGAACATCACTGTGCCACAGAAAGTAGAGCAAATTGAAGTTCTTTAACCGAAAGATACACTTACAGAGTAAGTTTCCCAGAATGATTACAATACTTAGGATAAAAAAAAAAGTGGGTCTCATTCACAGCTAACCCCATAAAGTGCAAAAGAAATAAAAGAAGCCCAAAACAAACATGAGATGTGCTTGAGCGATAAGGATGCCACTATTAAGAGAGACGGCGCACAATTTGCAACATCAATGAGAACTATTAAACTGGTCACCAGCCGGCAGACTATCAACAACAATGAGCCACTCTTGATGAAATAATCTAGATCTTACTGAGTAACAAGACTTAGCATCCGGGTAAATTTAGTTTGATATTTCCACAGAAGAAGTTGAATGTTACAAGTCACAGAAGAAAGCAAAGAAAATCCAAGGTTTCACAGACTTTAAAAAATATCCATAATGATGTTTGATGGTTCTAGGGTATCCCAACCCACAGAACACAAAGATGAATTAGTTTCGTCAGATCCAATTGAACTGGTATTAGATCCTAGATTCTGCCTTTTGCTTTGAACGCAAATTTTTGTTTTACCTTTGCCGATTTTCATTTATGGCAATTCTAGGGCTCTGAATCAGTCCCAGTAGCTTGAATTTGATACTTAGCCGGAAATCCGGTGGTGTTAAGTGGTGAGGAGTAGCCAACTAAATAACCATGTTGTTAACTCAGTGTAAAACTCTTAGTACAAACTCGATATGTATGGACTAAATAATAAACTACATAAAATGAGAAGAAAGAAATTCATGTCTTCTAAATGATCACTATCCATCCACATCTAACGTCAATGGGTGTCTGTTTCATAACTCATTACTCAAACATACCGTATTTGCTTTCTTTTCTTTTCTTCAACTGAGCCAATTTTTAGAGCAACGATGTACCCTTCAAAATGAATCCCATAAAAATGATATGCATGTTAGCCATTCTTGGACAGTGTAAGCTCAAGATGATATTAGAGCTGTTGTTTTGCACAAAGGGGTTAGCTTCCGTTCTTCCAGCATGCATTTGGCCCCACCTAAATGTTTCCCACTGATTGCCCATTACATTTGTCTGTGCAGTTGGCGAAGGAGCACCTCAATTTATCTCATAATTTTTTGGTGTTCTTAAAGAAATTATATACATGTTGGCCCCATTCTCTGACAGCTAACCCTTCAGAGCAACCTTTGGTAAATAAGCAGTTACTTCTGTTGCATCATCTGTCTAACACCATTTAACAGATATTAAGAGAAATTCTTCTCGTTAGAACTTAGAACGTATCACTAGGCGTCAAAAGATGAGAACCTCAGTATCACTAGGCGTTAAAAGATGAGAAATGATGTACTCACAAGTCACAACAAGGGTGATATGGAGGAAAAGCAATTTAAATAGAAAGACAGCAATGATGAGAAATGATGTACTCACTCACAGAAAAGTTTGAGGGAGAAAAATAATATTAAATAGAAAGACAGCAAACATTATAACAGTTGTGAGAACAAGGGATACATTTTTTACGTGCATCAACGTAGAAATGCAAAACAACAGGGTTAAATAATATAGGAAAATAACCTGTCAGGATCAAGGGTAAGTACAACAACAACAGGCAAAATCTTAGTTGCAACCTCCGTCGCTTCATAATACGAGCTGGTAGCACATAGAGCCACAAGACCTGAGACAGACAGAGAGAGATAAGAATGTGCACAAGAAGAAAACAATGAGAAGAGGAGATATACAAAAATTCCTAGTGGTTAAGGTTTCTCAATTACATTTATGGGGTGTTGCAGATAATATATGCTAAATTAGCGCCTCATACTATACGAGATCTTATAATGGTCTACCTGCTCCTCTGGCAGGAGAGAATTGATCACGTAAAGCTCGACCTGCAAATGCATTTAACAGAACCCTTTTCCGTGTCTGCAATAATAAAAATACAAATGCATCAATTGCCATTTACGTATAAAAACCACACTTTTGGAAGTATACTTTTAACATGGGATCCACTAAGACAAGTTCAAAAACTAAAATTGGTTGACAAAGTACGCAGAAACGCGGAATCAGCACGAACATCAATATTACTGAAATTCATAATGATGGAAACAAATGAAAGCTAGTTGCTACTAACCCCTTCATTAAGGAGGCTGGCTATATTTCCAAGTAGTATAGTGGTATTCGTTCGAATTGCTGGTTCATCATCAATCTGCATTTTTTACAAACATGAAAAATAAGAAAACGCAAAGCACAAATAATTACTATTACAACTACTACAATTACTGTTATAACAAAACATAAGAACATATTCAAAAAAGTAATCACAAGTACATGAACAGATTGAGACTATCATGAAAGTGAGAAAGCGCATAATTTTAAACAAACTTACATTGATCAACAAATAAAAGGCGCAGTACCTGTAACTTTGAAAGATACTTCAATAACGATCCTGACAATGTGCGCTGAGAAAGCTGCAATACAGGGAAACCAAAATAATTCTCGGAAAAAGTTAATAAAAAAAGTTCATTGATGCCACCTCCAACTTTATGAATCTATTAGTTTATACTCAAAATAACCACACATTAATTTATTTCTTCGTGTCTGATAAGTAAGTTTCAATAGTCAAAAGGCGCCAGATGGTGGGGCTCAACCTGCACAATATACAAATTCTCTCTATGCACTCTGAAAAGCTTTCCGAAAACTCTAAAAAAGGTTCAATGGGTTAACCCCCTTTAGCACAGCGTAGAGCCACCAGTTCACCACAAATTCCACATGTTAGCTTCACTCACTTAACATCACATTTGGAGTACCGTACACTCGCACTATTCACAATCCTACACAGTTAACCAGCCTATTGCTCAAGTGGGCAATGCGCTCAAGAGCTACTGATGTAATCATTAACTCAGAGTGCTTTGTGCTATGATGTCGACTATCAGACTCCACCAGAGGTGAAGCCATCGAATTGTTAAGTAATAAAACCGACCAGTTAAGTTTGGTCTTCTATTCCTTAAGTTGCACTTCATCACCACCATCATCATCTGCATAAATCCTTTTCTTTGATTTTTCCCAATCCAGCATATGTTCCTAACACGAAAACCTTTTCACTACACTATATCTACCCTTAGACTGTCTTATCCCATTAACCGGTAGGATATCCAAAACGTCTAGAAGGGGACCAAGTTTTTTTAACACTTTACATATAAATCAAAGTGACTTGATTCGCATAGTTATTTTTAAGAATGATAAATATGAATAATCTAGTAAGTTTAGGAAAATGAGCGCATAGACGGATATGACTAAGGCTAGGAGTTAAGGGCCCAGTATTTTCTCTTAAGAAATTCCAGCTCTTATATGTACCTAACAAAAAAATTTCCGTCCATGTTCCTATAAGCAAAGGCTTAATTTGCAGTCCTTCACATATAATCTTCAAGTTTTTTTCTTGCAAATAAAACTTTCAGGCATGCACACAAGCGGTTGCAGAGTGTATGAGGTCAGAATGATCTTACCTTAGGAGCCAGAACTAGCATTGATTTAAGTGTCATCTCCCGGAGAAAAGCAGATGTATCGGTAAACCCGGTAGCAACATGAGGGTAAACCTAATCAAGGACATCAGCAAAAACAATTAAACTGTCATTATATGTTGTTAATAACGACAAATAAGAAGAAAAACTATTTCCATCAATACGGAACAAGTATAATCATTTAAAGCCAACACCTTACTTGCTCATCAATAGTTTGGGCTGACAATGCCTCACCATATTGATCAATATGCTGCAGGAGACTAACTCGAATAGCCCGGTCATTCGAGGCAAAAAGTTTAACAATTGTCGGTACTACCTATTACAGATGGAAGAAAACATACAGAAAATGAATTAAGCGGGCATCCACAACTTGGAGCTTGAACATAAGAAAAGACGACTGCAATAAGGATACCAAAAGAGTATGACCTTTATGCTAAATTCATCTGCTGAAAGCCAAGCCCCCAATTTTAACAGTGCAGTCAAAGCAGGGGCAGCAGCTGAACCAAATTCTAAGGCAGAAGCCAGTAAAGGAAGCAACTGTACAAACAACAAAATGGGTTAAAAAATGTGCATGAGAAAGCACTAATAATTACATTGGAGTACACAAATTTGCATTTAGAACTTAAAGATTTAAAACTTAAAGACCACCTTCTTCAGAACAATTTGGCGAGGAAGCTGCTCTGCTAGATTTGGGAGCTTACGGAAGAATGTATCCTTCTCGACACTGTCCTTTAAATTAAGTATTTCCATAAAATGAATAGTATCCACCAGCTTATTTTGAAAGTATTCTGTCATTTACATCCTTCAAAATTTCAGCTCCAACACAAGCAAAAATTCTGGAGAGAACATATCAACTAAAGCCGAGTTGGAGACAACAACAAATGACCAACATGAATGCCAAGCCAAGAACGAGATGAACATAAGAAATAATTGCCACATTCAGTAAACACACCCCCCGAAACCCCCCCAACACGCGCAGACACACGAAAGCCCTCAATAGCACGAGCAAGACAAACTAAAGGTGCTTACCAGGCCACACATAACAAAGTTTACATTCAGCATAAACATAAAGGGGGCCCAACATGCAAGCGAAAAGACCCGAACCAAAGACCCTTTACAACCAGAGAATGAGCTAAACGCTGTTTATCATGCTTTAGCAAAAAAATAGGAGGACTCAAGTAGGTAATTTTTGGTGTGATGGAGCCCACTTACGCCTGAGCTACACAGTGCGGGGTAGCCCTTGCCCTGCCCCCTTGAGACTCGAACATGTGACCTTGCACAGGAAAGGGAGAGGACCTCACCACTGGGCTATCACCTTACACATTGATTCCAAGTGTATAAAATAGAATAGACGAAAGCTGAAAAGTAGAAAGTCAGTAGGTGAAAGGAGAGCGACCAAAAGGTGCTATATGTTCGATGAGCCAACTAAGGGAGCTGACATCAATCCTTCAACCATGAGACTCCTTCCTAGCAAATTATAAAACCCACAAAGCTTTGTTTTCGAAAACATTTTTAAGATGGCATATTTTCAAATAAGCCTGAGCTTAGCATCAGTAACAATTGGCAAGCAATCTAGCCTGCAGAGAAAATAAAAATATGTGGAAAATCCTAATTATGAAATTATTGTAATGATGGACAACACTGACAAATATATAAACTCAATCTAAAGTGTAACAGCCAGTAAAATAGACCATCAAGTGAACTTGTATTCTCTCAGAAAGCTTAATATAAAAATTGAAGCAATGATCGTAGAAATGCTTGGCAAATGTTTACATGAATATATTGAACATGAAGAGAGAAGAACTAACCACAATTTTCCACAAGCTTTGATGAATTTAACCTGCGAGAAGGCATAGAACTCAAGAGTCGCTGATAATCTGGAAGTAGAGACTGTGAGACAGGAAATAGCAGATGCAAATGAAAAAGAATATTTTAAATGAAGGGAAGCCAAAGCAACAGAAGGAAACTATTAAACAAACACATGTAAATACATTTCCTAGCTCAGCGAAATGAAACCAATGAACAACAAGAAGTCACTGCCAGAAGAAGACTGACTGACCTTTGGTATGGAAGCAGTGTTACGCAGCTCCTCCGTTTTGCTCAGTTTTACACCAGAAAAAAGTTCATAAATAAGACAGCCTAAAAATTAAATTTAAAATTAGATTGCTGTCAGCAATTACAAACACAAACATAAAAGCGGACTGTACGCAAATCATCCGAAGATAAATGTTATCCATTAAATCTGTTCAGATCAGATGACCTTTCTTTAAGATGCCAGTTAAATCATCAGATAAGATATGCTGCAATGCACAATGGCCAAGGTCATGACAAAAGTAAAAGGTGCAGTGCGGTAACATATGACTATGTATAATAGGGTAGCTATGACAAGTGAAATTTCTTTGATGTAATTAATGTATCAGAGTCGCTTCTTCCCATAGAAACAAGCGTAGTAGGACACAATAAGCATCCAAAGGTTAAATCAGTATACCAAACAACGGTTGTCCCTCTAAGTGAGAAGCAAGAAAGGTATCTGGTCATGATATAAAAATCTCAATAAAGTGGATGCTTAAGTTGCGCAGTTTCATGAATTGAGTGCACTCAAGATCAGACACCCTGCTCAGAGATACTGTTCCTAGTAGTCACAACTCGTGAATGTGACATGAGAGTTAAATCAATTCCTCTTGTCACGGGATCTATAAACAGTCTACCTTGCAAACAATGGGCCACTGAAAGACTTACCCAAACCCCACGAATCGATAGCCCAAGGCGGGGATTTTCTGATTGCTGCCCAGTCAGACTTTGCCAACTCCATCGGTTTGTATTGTGAACCAATAAGCCATTCATATTGCTGGATCAAATAAATTGATAAAATCAGCAAGAAACTATGCCTATCTGGCTAACTACTGCTAACGTGTTAAGAATTCCACCAAGAACTTCAGCAAAAGCAAATACAAACTCAACCTCGGTACTAAATAGCACAAAAATTCAGTTCAGGATACAACAAGAAACCATACTCGAGACGTTCAAAACTAGGTTTTACTTTTGATTTTTTTAGAATGAGTAATGCTTCTATCCCATGACTTCCAAAGTAATTGGCTCAACTTGAGCGCATTACATGATGTACATAGTTGCTATTTTGCTTAAATGCTCCTCTAGTCCAAATTTTAACATTAATATCTCAGGCTAGAGATCGTTAAAATGAGGCATGCATCATATCAAATGTTGAATGGGAAAATGCAACCAATGATCACTTCCAGAACTTAAATTACCAGCATTGGTCCGGTAACGGCTTCATTATTTCCATCATACTCCGATAGAACATCAAAAGCATGTAGCTTCCAATCCAATGTTTGTGTCACGACGACACTTTCCAAACAAACATTACCATGAACCTGTAAAAATAAATTGGTCAATAACTAAACAAAAAATTACCATAAACCTGGTAGAAATCCATAGTGTTTGCTTGTGTTTGAGTGTGTGTGTGTGTGTGTGTGTGAGGGAGGGGGGTCAGAAAAAAGGCAAATTAAATCAACTTCTTGGTATATGGTACTCAAAATACACGAGACAAAATGGAGCAGCAGACAGAAAGCATAAGCTGAATCGATTCCATATTAGAAATATAAAGTGAGTTTTAGAGTAACCGTGTATAATGTATAAGTTATTACGCTGAAAGACTAGATGGGTCTATACGGGGAACAATTGAAATACTTGTACAATGGTAAAATACCACAGTACTCCTAATAAAACGGCCAAAAATTAACATAGCGAAAAGACAAACTACCACAAATGATAAAAGTCCCAGTAAACTGGGTCACAATAATCAGATCACATTTATCCCTAAATACAACTAGTCACAGTTCTGGTTCTATCAGCTTTAACCTTTGCATCAATGTGGAAGTAACCTACCAGTGAAAGATTAAACTTTGTGGCCATGCACAAAATCATATCTGCTGCATGAGAAAATAATCAGCACTTAAGACTGGTAACTCACGTAAAAAAAATATCTAGATGTCGAAAGGTTCCCCCCGCGCCCTCCCACAAAAAAGGGAGGAAAATAAAAACCAAGTAACCAACACAAAAAGCAAAGGAATGCCTTGAGACATGCACTGTTGAGGCTGGACCCCAAGATGGTGAAAGATTATTAATCAAGAGTAGATTCCAAAAGAAAAGTTTCCACAAGAACTACATAATAATGCTTCTGATGGAGGATATGCAGTAATGGAGTATAGCAGTAATGTTATACTTGGTCACTTCTCTCGTATCAGCTTTTTTCTTGCAGTAAACAAATGGATTACAAAATCACTGCCAGATAATTTAACAGAAAATTGGTTAAAATGCAGCGTAACTATTGCCGTTCAGAATAAAAAAAAAAAATTTAATTTCAAAAACTGCCACTAAAGAGTATGTCAGCCACTAAAATACATGTCATTAAAAGGGCACACTTCCAAGAGATTATTATTTCTCTAACTAATCGATGGAAAAGGAATTATTTGCATGATACAGATGAATCAATAAAAACACTACTAGAAGTTTCCTTTATGTATGCATGTCAAAAAACGCCACTAAAGAGTATGCCAAGACACACTACTACACACTAGTAGCAAATTTCAATCGCATATACTTACAAGTTTACAATCATTATTTAGGAAGCTCACAGCTTTAGCTATCCGGTGCAGTCCCCAAGCATAATACTCATCCCTGTCATCAGCATAAGAATATCAAGACAGACGAGATTTCAGAGCTTATAGGCAATGAAAGATGTAAAACAGGGACCTAAAACATGTATCTGATAGGGGGCAACAGCTGTGGCAAATGAAAACAGCCTGATAATAAGATAAAACTACATAATGCAGAAGAGAAGGTCTCGCAAGTTCTCTTACCTCTAGCCGAGTAACTAGACATTTATGGATCTATGTAGATCCAATTAAATGTCAAGAATTGTCTAAAGAAGAGTAATGCGTATAAGCTAGTATGTACCAGGTAAATTAACAAACAAGTATTATGTAAGATCAATGCAAACAAGTGCAATGAATCACCGAAACAAGTAAAGCGCATACGGATCCAGAAAATTTATATACCTCTGTGTACCTTCTAAACCTAATTCCTTGACCTTTTCCTTAAGCGGCATAACAGGTTCAGTCACAATATAGATCGTAACCTTTGCAGAAGAACCATCAAAAGTTTCAGCCTCCGTACTGTGAAGGAATGATAAAATATTTGGATGCCTGACCTGAAAGAAACGAACATAGATTGTGGAGTCAACAAATATCAGTCACAAACTGAAAAATGCTCAAAGTGAAAGGATCCGTCTAAAACAATATAAAATCTACATAATTTGCTAAAAAAAAATAAAGAAACATACACATACGTATGGCACATATAGGCAAATGAGAAAAAAACCTTGCAAATTTGGTTAAAATCTATACGCGTCTTTTTTTCTTTACTTGACATCATTTATGGGTTGCACGTTTCAAAGACACTTTCCTCTGACACTAAAAAGATATGATAAATGCAATTTCAAGTGGCAGACAATGACTTGAGAGTAAAAGCTGCTTATAAGACATAATGTCTGATGAAGAAGTTTCAAAAGGTACTTTCAGGGAAAGGTTGGGTTTTTCTCAAGCCCAATATGCATTCTCAAGCACTAGAACACGGATGTTGGAGAATCTCAGTACAAGAGCCTAAAACTGGATCTTGTAGACATCCTGATTTCACGTTTTCTTCCTAATGCTGTTGCCCAAAGGCAAAAACATAAAATCACCATACAAAATAATCTTACAACAGCAGGTTTTCTGAACCACTCTTAAACAGATGACTGCTGCAAAGATATGTTGTATCTGTTATACTTGTGACATAGTGAAAAATACCATTTAATAGGTACTGAAAAGTTGGATGGGGTTGGAGAGAACCAAACTATAATCACTTCGGTGGAAATTACTTTTGGTCAATTACCTCTAAACAACAGATAGAGAGACAGCCGATTAAACAGACTTAAGTTCATAACCAAAAAAATGTGCGCCTGACCTCATCTGTTGAAATGTAAAACTAAGTCCCTAACAAGTAAGGAAATCATTTTCATCACAATAGACAGAAGACTGTGAACTACGAATATGCTGTTTCAGTCAAGTCCTGAAATCTATCGAAAACAACAAAACGAAATGCAAGAGGTCACTAAATTCAGCTTGTGCTAATCCAGTTAGATTGAAAAAGGAAACCATTGATGTGGCATAAAACTCCGTAAAACAGTAATATGCTGAGTCGGAAGCTCTAATGGCGATTATATATATTTACAGTTACATCTATTAGTAACTTACCGTGCGGAGACGCTTAACACCATTACGACCAGCAGCTAAATGTCCGTCATTGGCATTACTTCCTGAAAGAGAAAATACAGAAACCGCAGATCCGTCATCCTGGAGGAACAAACAAAAGTTAGAAGCAAACCAAATCCAGCTGAAAAGACAGAGAAAGTTTAGGGAAAATTACTAACAAACTTTTCTAAGACTTCTATGGTATGAAGTTCCTGTTAGTTGCCAATGAAGGTGCTTGTATAGCTCCCCATGGGAAGGTGCTTTTTGCAAGTTCATCCAGAGAACCATTCGATTTGAACATTGATGTATACCGGAGCGCTATCTGACTTACCAATCAGCCTACTTGATAAACATATTAATACATACTGCAGTGCAATTGGTTGGCTAACCTGCCTATACAGTCTCTTAAAAATTCATATAGCAATTCTTTTGAGCACTTATTAAGAGAAGTACCAGATTGCAATAGATTGACGTGATGGCTGCATAGCCCAATTTTCTTAGGCAAAGGTGGGATGACAATTCATGATCGTGGAGAGGTGGTCTAACCGCAATGTGAGACTTTTACTTCCCAAAAGAAGGTTATAAATACTTAGCGTCTACTGCCGTTGAGTATTTCATATCTCATATTAGTTGCCAATCGGCAGCTCAGAATAGCATCTTTCTGTGGGATTCCGAATAAACAACTTAATTACTAGAAACCGCTTGCTCTGTACTCAACATGTTGGCAACTTTGGGATGAGGCAATAAGTGCTAAACAGACTTTTTTAAGTAAGAGCGCATAAGGAACATCCTCTAAAGTCAAACCATGCATAATCCTGATCCAACTTCTCCCTAATAATCTAACCTCCAGTTCCTTATCGCAAACAAGGCAACTCAAGTGAAACGTAGCCAGCAGTTTAAAACTACACTAGAAATGCAGCATTTTTCTCTAGTTATACTACAAGACCGGTATTCCACCATCAATTGCAGGCAAAAAGTAGATATCCTCCACTGAATATGAGAGAGTTTTAAAGCAAGAGGCACAGTATAATCAGTTGGGGCTAAAAAAGTTATGGGAAGGCAGTTACAAAAAGGCATTAGCAACATGTTGCCATTAACTTACTGAGATGAGAGAAGTGGATTATTAATTTCTTTTTCTACATTCAAGGCCAGCAGCAAAGTGTTTTCTGATAACCTTTGAACAGAACTCCTTGTTACTGAGATCTTCACTTAAGACAGTGAAATCTTGGTTCCATCTAACCCTTGGAAGAACTCCTTGTTACTGAGATCTTCACTTAAGACAAAGAAGAATCTTGGTTCCGTCTAAAACCACAGGTGAAATCTAATGCAGAATGGTCGCGTAATTGTAATTCACAATACGTCTTGAAGCATGGCACCTGGCCAAAGTAAACACAAATATCCTAAATGCTTCATTTTAGCTTGGTTTATAATGTTGAGCCCATTCCCTTCCAACTAAAGCTTCTAAAGTAGATGGTAACTTAACATGGCATCACGACCTATTTTGTCAAGGTCTCGAAAATGATTCTTGCCACTTGCATTTTGCCATCCTTTATGCTTGTTTCACACTTTTTAGTGGTGCATCTTTATTTATCTCCTGACGTGCAATCAGGAGCTTGCTCAGAGGCAATTAGTTTTGGACTTGATACCAGAGAGGGGCTAACCTTTCCTTTTTAGGTCAGACTGTCCCACTTATTGTCCGGGCAGCGAGAAAGCATCTGAACATCAGGGTAATACAAAGACAGACTTAGCCATAAAGCTGTGACAGCCTCTTTACTTTGGCACCTAGAATCTTTACTCACACGCCAAGAGCAAGAACTTACCTAGAGGCCTCCCCGACTTCTTCTTAGAGCTACTTTAGGTCGTTCATCCTGAGCCAGGATCAAACTCTCCATGAGTTCATAGTTGCATTACTTATAGCTTCCTTGTTCGTAGACAAAGCAGATTCGAAATTGTCTTTCATTCCATTCCAAGGCCCATTCTCTAACAGCTTCCTTGTATCTCTGACGGGGAGTGTTAAGCATGCTATACATACGTTGGCCCATTCTCTAACAGCTTAAGCTTAATACATAATTTTGATGGGGCAGGACAAAAAGCGACTTTTCTATGACAATTGAACACACATGAATGCTGAACCATGAAGATAAGCCCTTCCAAGTTCATTCCAAAGGAATTTCGACATATAGTCACTTTAAAATCTGGCTTTATGTTAAAGGTGCAACACCCCTGAACCACAGCGCCACCACAGGGCATTACCTCACCCAAAAAGGCCAGCAGAACAGGTACTCTTAGGATCATTCCGTCATTGTCTAGTGCAGGCAATCGACGTTCTTGTACATGCTTGTGACTTGCTAGCTTAAGCAACACCTATCCTTTTTTCAAAGTAAGAAAACCCTTAGGGAGGTAGTTGGCAAGATCCAGCTAAAAGGAACCTACTTGGCTTGCCCTTTGGCGAGGAGAACCCAATGGTAGGACTGCGGTCTTTGAGATGTTACAACTGTAGCAGTGCGCTGACTCTATAATTCACAAAGCAAGCCAACCATTGGGTCTTTTTTTTATCTCATAGCTCATGGCCATCGTTTCGTTGGGAGAAATGAATTAAATCCCTTGGTATGTCCCACACCGTAGGGTTTAGGAAACAAATGCTAGTTACAATATGGGTTCCAACGAAGCAAATTTAATCATTAGTCAAGCCCAAGTCAACGAGGGTACTACCGTAAAGAAATTAAAACCTAGAGCTCAAAGACGTAATTATGCGACAAAAAGACCTACATGCATAACCAGACAATATCTACTTGCAGGAGAGGCAATGCTTTATCCCGGGGCTTTAGAAGACCAGATTTATGTTAGCAGGACCAGTTAGTTGGATCCCTAGGTTCCCACTCATAAGCACACATAACCAAGCCCTAAACTGTCATAATCTACCAGCCCAGTCCTGGTTATCTAAGTTGCACTACTCATGGTCGACAACGGACTCCATTAATCAGGAAACGGCCAATAATCTTCTGAAGCCAAACGAAACAAAACTCCTGGACACGGAAATACATGAAGCTTCCAATGTAGATATCTCAATGCAGGTATGCAGCCCTTCAACTTCATAATAAACTTCGAAATATTAACAATTCTCACGAGAAAAAGATAAAATAAATCAACTCCAAACGAAACGGAATTTCGTAATTCAGATTGATCCTAGGCAAAATAAAAGCTATAGAAATTATTCGGAAAAGCAAGATCAAAGCAAACGATTCAACATAGATAATAACAGTAAAATAGATGTGCATATACATAGGCAGACAGAGAAAGAGAGAGAAAGAGATAAAGAGGGGTGAATTGCCTTGGAGGTGCCGCGAGAGTGAGTCCAGGAGCCCCAGGCGGAGGAGTAAGGCTCGCCGACGTTGTACGGCAGATCCTTAACGCCGGCGCCGGATCCGGCGACGACGCCTTTCAAGAATTTCAGCATCTTCTACGCATATGCGATCTATCCTCCGGAATTCTTGAAAGAGAGAGAGAGAGAAGAGGGTGGGGGGGGATCTGCGGGGGTTCAGCTAAGACAGTGTGTGATTTGCATACAGAGGGGATACGGGGAGCAAGATGGGAACGAAAAGAACTGAAATGATTATATGCTTGATCAGGTGCTTCGCGAAGTAAGGTGATGTTTGGGATGAGCGATCCGGATGACTGCTGCTGCTACAGTAAGGGTAATCAGTCGCCAGATCATTTCCGGCGACGCTTTTTTGGCGTTTTAAGTGATGAAAACCTCTTTTGCGGCAAAAGATGAATTAAGTAACACTTTTGATGTTCGGAACTGGTAAAAGTGTCGGAGCTACAAATAATGGCGCAATAAGTCATGAGATTCTTATTGCACCGTGGATCTAGACCCGCCGACACACCTGAAGGGAATATCCCCTCAAGATATGGTCTAATACCGGTCGATACAAGTTTAATATGAACTTAAAAGGCAAAAATCAGGACTTCTATAGCCTCTAATTTTTTCAACGCCAAGGGCATCCCCCTTTCGATGCTAATATGGTGTAGGCAGGCACATGCGAGTCAGCGTAAGCCAGGTTGATACACACAACAAGGAATAAATCGTGAAGGTAAATAGTGAATATAATGACAAGCACGACTTTTAGTCAAGCAAGGGAAGACTCGCTCATCCCGACATGTTCCATCCTTGTGCCGGCTAGCCCAAGCACAATCGTCTTGCATGATACTAAACTTAATATGTTTGGTTGTTATGGTGTGCTGTACGTGCATTATTTACTAATATGATGCGATGCGATTAAATTGTCTTATCCAGAGCTATGCCTTTTTTGTTGGTCCTCGTTTCATTTCTGTTGTTCCATATGGTTAGATAAGTTTAGCCCTCTTGCAACACAATGTTTTTTGCTTTCTAATAGTTGTATTACATGCTTCTAAAACTGTACATTGTTTTCGCTTATGTCATACTCGCTTTACTATTAAAAATAGCCTTCATCAACAGAAAAACAATAGGTTCAAAAAGTGAAAAGTATTTTCAGCTATTAGGGTTCGAGTCAGCTAGCACTTGTTGTGTCGCGTGACTTTCTCTTGTGAGCCTAAGCAAGTCGAGGAATCACGCGTACTTGTTGATCCAATAAGGAGTTATCCGAAAATGTTTGTTTAAAGAGTTTTAGCAATGAGATTGTGTGATTTTGTCATTTAAGCAACTTGGTCTCTTTTGCTCGTAAAGATGATTTGCCGACAAATAGAACCCTTTAAATGCCTAGAGTGTGATTTTGCACTCTTCGAATAGAAACCTATTGTGTGAAAGATCTTAGTTTTTGTGCTTTGCTGGGTCTCCGAGATCCTTTCTGTTACGTTACCATCTAGAACATTGTCAAATCAGAGTTCTGATATCATGTTACGTTAACATATGTTCTAAAAGTTTAAACTGTTAGAGAATGGGCCCAACAATGTTATACTTTCAATGACCTATGTTACTTTGAAGGGATATCTATATAATTCATGTAATACAGTGAATTGTACGTACGCTCATTTATTGTGCACAAGAAGAGCTTAAGGCCTAAAGTTATCCTCCATGAAACTGCTTTGCCAGATGTGTCAAAGGGCCAGAAAATGGGCTGGGCCATTTAGAGCTTTGGGCCTTGGAAATCGGGTCGGGCCCAAATATAGGAAATGGAGGCCCTGTCTAGGCCCAAGCCCTAGGTCCTAACTTTAGGGCCGGCCCAGACCCTTTTTTTTTAATTTCCTTTTTGTGTTGCGAAAATATTAATTCAAGAAATAAATGCAATTGATAGGCCATAAACTATTCAATATCTCCCTCATGGCTAATGAAGTGCCTAAAAGCTTTATTTTTACTCTATTTGAGAATATTGATTTGCAACAAAGAGTAATTTTGTTCGCAGAAAGACAATCTTTTCATAGGAGAAAATATAAGTTTTTTGTTATCTAAATTCAACAATTGATACCTACAAAACTTTTTCCAATGATATCTCTAAAAAATTTCACTCAAACATACATATAGTTTTGCATTTTACGTAATATTAAGTATCTCATTAGAAGCATGCATCATTAGATCACTTTTACCATGAACTTTTTCGTGCTTTCTAGAGTTATGTTCCCCATTTTCATTGGCCTAAATTGTGTTGTTTCTAGTTCCTGGACAAACAAACATATATTTTTTCTTCATAATCCCATGAAACTAATACAGAGGAGCCTTACAAGTTAAAGTAGATAAAGAAGTAGGAATCATCATCATGAGCTGAAAAGAAATGTGTATGTCCAAAAAGTTAAATAAAAAGAGAAAAATATGAGGTAAAGAGAGAATGAGGCGCGAGAAAGAAGGGGAAAGAAAAAAAAGTAATTCAAAATGGTTTAGGGCCAGATTTAGGGTCAAAGGGCCGGGCCAGAATAGTGCTGAAAAGAGGGCTAGAACGGGGCCAGGCCTGACCTGGGCCTTTTTAGGGCTTGGCCGGGCCGGGCCAAATTTGAAAAATATTAGGCCTGGCCCTAGCCCTAGGCCCTATGGGTTAGGGCCAGCACTATTCATCTTAGGGCGGGGCCAGGCCTATTTAGGGCCGGCCCGACCCTTTTGACATCTCTATGCATTCAATCGATCACATTCTATTGAACAGTTGCACTAGCTCTGCAAACAAAGCATTCGTGCCCATGAAATTGTTCACAAATGCATGTCATACTCAGAGATAAATATTAGTAAAAGAGAGTCCAGTGAACAGGCCTGCAACCATGACTATTGATTTAAAGAAGAAACCTCTTGGAGAGTACGGCAAGAAATGCTCTAAGGTTCGTTCTGGAGAGCAAATTAAACAAACTTGAATCTACTTTGAATTGTATTAAGCTCGGCTCCATAAACAAATGCATACATAAAAATGTCAAGGGATTCAAAGGTCGGCTTTTTAAGATCCGCTCTGACAGATAAAAGCCAAATTAAATCACACTTTGAAACTTGATAGATGCAATGGACCAAGCTTGAACAAGACACATCAGGCAAGCAAAGTTATTCGAATTATTTTTTTGCAATCCAATTCTGAATCATTTTTTCCCAGACTTTTTACACTAACCACATTGAAGCACATAACATACAACTCCTTGAAAGGAAGAGAAAGAGAGTGCAGATTCTCAGAACACCCTTGGCTTTGCAACAATAGTAGAGTGCTTCAAGATATGCAAACTGAATTGGCCACCTTTCTCTGATGTGTCGAGCCTTGACTGCCCTGGTGGAGGCAAAAGCTCAAAATTTTGTACCAAACGCCCCAAAGTGATTCCAAGAATTGGGAGTGCCAGTATGATTCCTGGGCAGCTCCTCCTTCCAACTCCAAATGGAAGGTACCTAAAGTCATTCCCATTTGCTTCCACTTTCGATTCCTCCTCCAAGAACCTCTCAGGTCTAAACTCCTCCGGGTTTTTCCATTGGGCTGGGTTGTTGGCCAGCCACCACGCGTTCACTAGGACCTTGCTCTCAGCTAGAACATCGTACCCACCGAGCTTGGCGTCGTGGAGGTTCATGTGTGGGACTAACAGAGGGATGGCCATTCGTAGCCGAAGAGTCTCCTTTATAACTGCTTGAAGGTATGGAAGTTTGTGCGTATCAGGTTCAGTTATCTGCACGCCACGCCCAAGAACCGCATCAAGCTCATTTCGCAGCTTCTCTTGGATCTCGGGGTGGTTAACAAGCTCGGCAATGCCCCATTCTATTGACCACAATGTGGTCTCAATTGCTGCATCACCAGATACACTTATTATCAGCAAAATTGTTTGGTAAAGCATAATATTAGGATGTTGATTCATTCGTATTAACAAAATCTACAGAACTCATTTTAGGCAGGGCCAAAACTTTATACCAATCATACAAGGGGAAAGTAAACCGTTTCATATCCCCAAAAAAAAAAGACCCCATTTTGCAGCTAATAGGACTGCCTAACATACTTGCATCTTTTCTCCCCATGAACCATTTAGAAAGTTCCCCCAAAGCATAAAACAGAAAAAGAGAACAGCAGTAGGACAATAGCAGTTGCCAAAAATGACTACAATTGACCATACAACTCTTCCGAGACATCAAAGCAAAAGAAAAAAACAACTAAATGCAGACTGTTTCAAGGCCACCACCATCTGTTGCTTGCTTGCATAGGCCCACTACTTTGGTTCACTAACTTGGTGTGTAGCAAAATCACTTTTTCGTATGGGACTCTTAAGAGCATCCCCACATCATGCCAAACTCCTGGACCCCTTTGTTCATGCAGTCGGCACATCATATATGTGTTGCATATAGGGGGTGGGGCGCTATTTTTGCGCTCCTTTTTAGGTAAGACATATTAGCGACATCGTATCAACTCTCATTGACAAAAAGGGTGCAAAATATCTGAAGGAGTTGTTTGAGAACAGCCTACTTGGCTCAATGTCTTCATCTAACTAAATGGCTGCTTCTGGCAACCTTTTGTAACCTCTTATTATCAATGCCATTCTCATCATTATCAAAAAAAACTAAATGCACCTGTCTTTGCGGTTGGTGGAAATCGGGTGGTGTAAAGCAAGAAAAAAATGGATAAGCAACTGTGTGGTGCCACCTACTTCTGTAGACACAGACCAAGGTCTTAAAGTTCCAATCTAAAAGGCATCAAATTCAGCTACATGTCAACTTCATCCAGCTTTTTGGTTGTCGCTTGAATCGTTCTACAATTCATATATTATTATTAAGATGGCTTTATGTCAAGTGACCGGGTGGCAGGAGCTTACCAGCAACATTGATGTTCTCAACTATGTACAGGACATTGTCTTCGTTGATTTCGCCCTTGTGTTGGGCATCAAGAATGTGATCTATGGCACACTTCAGCTCATTGGTGTCGCTGCTTTTCGTGCTTGCAAGCTTCCTGCGTGAAATTCAAAAGGAAGATCACATGTCATCAACATATGGCGCACCCAAAATCAAGTTTAATCACCGTAGCTATTTTGAGAAAACGACAGTTTTGGTTATCAATGATTGGAGATACAGGCAACCCTTGATGGTCATGAATGAAAGAAGCAAAAATCTATAATTCAACAAGGATGATTGCACATTTAAGTAAATCTTTTGAGGGAATAACAAGTTTCCAGAATAATTAAGATGTTTCTTACTCATTTTTGGTTAGTAGTATTTCAAAATATGTAGAATTTAGGTGGTAGACTGATGCAAGTATCCCAGAAGAGCAAAGAAGCATTTATGGAAAGAATCCAACAAAAACTGGAATTGAAACTTACTTCCTTTCATCAAGAAAATAGTCCTTAAAGAGCTGCAATCTCCTTTCCTTAACCTCCTTGCAGATCTTCAGATACCCTCTTAAGAAAGGCCTCAAGATAGGAATGAAATCACCATAGTTATACTCAAAGCTCTGAGCCAGCCTGCTCCTTTCTCCATTCAAAGCCCTCAGCTTCACAAACAATGGGTCCTCCTCGTTTTCAAATCTTCTGTCAAACATGATCCTGTACATGTTGTTGTACATCATAAGTTGCAACCGCTTCCTCAAAACAATCCCCACCGTCGATGCCTTGGGGTTTTTCATCACATCGTCAACCACCCTCCCAATCTCGTCCTCCCACCCGTGTCTATACTGTTGCACCACCTTATTGGTGAAAAAAGGGACGGTCATGATTCGTCTCATCTTCCTCCAATGCTCGCCGTACACGGTAAACACCATGTCTTGACCCTTACCCGTGAATATATCGAACACCACATTTCGGGTCCTCGACCCGAACTCGACCCCTTGGGTGTGTAGAACCTCCTTCGCCAGATCAGGCGACGAAACCACCACCAGGTTTCGTTGCCCCATTCGGAGCAAGAAAATGTCCCCTAGTTTTTTGGCGAAAGCCGTCAAGTTTCGATGGTTGAGATCATCGCCGACCTGGAGCCAGTTACCAAATACGGGCACGGGTATCGGGCTGGGCGGGAGTTTAAACCGCTTACTGCGTAATCTCGAGACGATAACGGCGAGGATTATAGCACAAAACAAGGCTAAAAGAGCCTTTTCTAAGAAAAGTAGGTCCATTGGGGAGTGTCTAGGTTAGGAGTGTTGAAATCATTTGTGTTAAAGGGAGATTTATATATGAGTGTGTGGGAAGTTGGTTGGTGAGGATTTGACGGAAAATGTTAGGTGGGCATGTTGAGAGGCGTGAAGGATTTGGTGCGGGACGTGGGCGTTTAACGGTTGGGTTTGTGTGATGAGTGGTGTGGGCTGTTGGGGGTAGGTAAGCAGGGTGGGTGATGTGGGGGGTTTAATTGAGTGGGCCCAATGGGATTCCAATTGGCCCGTGGAGGTTTGTGGTTTCGAATCGACCCACCGATTTGGCTGCAGCGGTCATTTTCCTCATCCATCGCTCATGGCATAGTAAGGATATTCGTGAATTTATCGCGATAAACTGATGCAAGGTCTAAAACGTAAATTTATTTCGGTCATTCGAAGCTTCCGCGAATAAGTCTCGAATTTCGCAATTTCATGTATAACTCGCGATGTTAGTGTGGTCAGTGAATCATCGAAGGTCATCAAATTCTTTTGGCGTGAATAATGTTTTCACCGGATATTTGTCATTTTTTTTGTGTTGTCACACTAACGCTTTCACTTTATTTCCAACTCTCATAAGACAAACCGGTGGCTTAAATAATGATACGTTTAGAAGAGCACCATAATCATGACTCGATAGGGCGTTGCGTTTAGTATGACCGAGATTAAATCCATTCTCTTTTTTGGCTTAATTTATTTAGAATGAGGTATACGTCACACTTCTTATCCCTTTAGTTATTATTATTATAATTTTATAATTATTATAAAAGGACATAGACTTAAGGTCCTGTTTGACACAGCTTTTTTTTTCAATTTTAAAAATTGAAAAAAAAATTTTGCATTTGGTAACCATTTTTTTTTCTTCTTCAATTTAAAAAATCAGTTTTTAAACTAAAAAAAAAAAAAAAAACTCCAAAAATGAGTTTTTTTTTTGTTTGAGACCACCACCCTCCCACCGCCGGCCACCACCACAAGCGGTTGCCGGCGGCCAACTCCGGCCACCACCGCCGACGGCAACCTCCAGTGACCACCGTCGGTGGTCGATGGCCACCTCTGGCAGCCACCGCCACCGCAAACTACTACTACAAAAAAAACTGGGTTATCAAACATCCACTTGTTTTTGTAAAAAAAAAAATTAAGCTGCTCTTTAATTTATTTATTTTTTAAAACTGAAACAGAAAAAAAAAAATGTTGTCAAACAGAGCCTTAGCCTCGTCCTAAAATTTCCAGAGTATTAGTGGCCCATTGGGCTTGAGTCCATCAAGCATCCACAAGCTCAATTGATTAAAAGGAGTTCAATACAGGGTCCAAGTAAATCTGGAAGAAAATTTGAGTGGCCCATTGGGCTTGAATCAATACCTGCATCCTCGGGTGACGGACCAGCCGAATCATGATTAGTAAATTTTGTGCTAAAATAAAGTTGTTAAATTAAATTTCGTTAAAAAATCAAGCATGATATCTAATAAGTGTTTCAAAATGTAAAAACTTAAGCATATCCTTATAGGTAATTATTTACTATTAAAGTGCTTGTTTAGTGTCAATTTTCAATAATTTTCTTATTATGTCAAGTGTCAACATTTTAGATAGATAGTTATGTAACACCCACTAAAAAGAGCGTTACTGAGTTGTCATGGTACACGCAATACGCATACAAAATTGAAGTTAGGAATATGATGTTTATGATATCAAACTTGGCCTTTATAATATTTTTTGACTATGTTTTTTAATGAATTTTAAATGGTTCCTGTGCGAAAATAAAGTTATTAAATTGAACTTTATTAAAAAAGTTAGCATGATATTTAAGTATTCTAAAATGTAAGAACCAAACAATTCCCTGAGGCAATTATTTACTATCTAAATTTTTTTTTGGTTTGTGTTATTGTTTAAGAAATTTTTTACAGTGTCAAGTGTAATTATTTTAAATAGGTAGTTATGTAACATAAAAAAAGAGTGGTATACCAAAAAGGTCATTATCTTTAAATATAATATTGATATATTTGCATACAACGCATATGCCGGTCTATTTAATATAAAAATAATGTTGTTTTCATTCTCATTACAAAGATTCACTAAAATTCGCATAAAAAGAACAAGAAGTAAACATGTTAACATATCGATCTCTTAGGGGCTGTACGTTTACGTAACTTATTTTCGTGTTTTGCATTATGTTTTTGTTTTCCAAATTTTAGTATTCAGTTGTAAAATTGAAGTGTGTACTTTTAGTTTTTCCCGTAACTACTTTTTTCAGTTTTTTCTGTCTGTATACCATTTTTATTTCCATTTTCACCAACTTTTTTAGATCCATTCTTGTATGTTTAGCATTTTTTTTCCCTATTTGTACACATTTCTTTCCATTTTAACCCTATTCTTAACCTAACAAATTATTTTTATACCCTCATTTTTCTCTACTCAACTTCCCTCCATACCCACTTTTCTACTTCTCCAAATAAAGTCATCATTCAACACTACATAAATGTCTCCACATAGGGCCTACCCCAACTCATACGGTTTGGCAATGTTACGTGATTCCTCTCCCCCTTCCCCTTCCCTTTCCCCTTCCTTTCTTCCCTAGGCCCACATCTGCGTCGGACTTCCCCTTCCCCTTCCTCTTCCCCTTCCCTATTTGTGTAGTTCTTTCTTTCTCTTTTTCTTTTCTTTTTCATTCTTACATTACAAGAAAACAGGTTTTTAGTGACGGAATTTGGCTCCGTCACTAAAATTCCATCACCTAAAAGGCTTTTAGTAACGGAATTTGCTCCGTCACTAAAATTTCGTCACCTAAACTAACCAATGTTAAGAAAATAGGTTTTTAGTGACGGAATTTGGCTCCGTCACTAAAATTCCGACAAATTCCGTCACCTAAAACTAATAATTCTAATTTTGATTATTTTTTGTTTTGGAGAAAATCCCCAAATGTATAATTTAGGGCTTTTTTTTCTTTTCATTTCCCTCAATCTCTTTGAGCTCTCGCCGCCTCTCTTTCTCCCCAAATTCTCACCGCCGCCGCCCCCTCCCTTTCTCCTCATTCCGTCACCGCCGGCCAAGGGCAAAGCCACGACAGTCGACAGCCAGGAAGCCCGAAGCCACGGCGAGCGGCGAGCAGCTGGGTCTGAGCGATTCGCGAGTCGCGACAGCTCGTTGGGATCTAGATCAGTAGATCTACGACCGACAATCATTGTCTGTATATATCTAGCAAAATATGCACACTCCTGGTGTTACTAGAAATGCATGCAGTCATTGTCTGTATATATCTATTTAGCAGTACAACAAGATGGAGTATTACTCATCTCAGAGTTTGAATGCTAGCTTGATTATTCTGTGTTTTGCGGTTGAAGGTGGATGAGTCAACTTATGTGGCGTGTGTTTTTCACTTCTGCTATTGTGGCTGTTGTGGTGCGTACTGCTATGGGATGGTGTAAGAGTGGAAACTGTGGACATTTTGGCTCTGGAGGCTTTATAATATGGGACATTTCAAGGTTATAATCTGAACTATCTTTGAATCGTGTTTACGGATCTTCATTTTTTATAGTTTGTTGGCCTTCTAACCAATCTTCTTTTAGTGGTCAAGAAGATTATTCGTTTAGGGAAATGTTCCCAATGGCCGTTATTGGTGTAATTGGTGGTCTTCTTGGTATGTAACAACGCCAAATCTAATTATTTGTCAGAAGATATAATAGAAGACCTGACTTGGCACTCATTTCTTTTGCGTAGGACCGTTATTTAACCAACTTACTTTGTTTATAACTCGGTGGCGTCAAAATTATTTACACAGGAAGGGAAATCGAGTCAAAGTAAGCTTCAAGCTCTAACCTTGAGTTGGACTGCATAGCGGTTGTATTCGTCTATAGTTATTTCTGAAATGTATGGTACCAAAATTGACCAGTTTCCTTCAATATTACAGATTATTGAAGTGTGCCTCATCTCCGTGATAACTTCAGTTATTTCCTTTGGGTTACCACTTTTTAGAAATTGTAGCCCTTGCCCTGAATCAGATGCCAGTTCTGTTGTTGAATGCCCTAATTAGATTATGTGTGGGCATATATGATTCATGATTCTTCACCATATTATTTATGATGTGAATTTTTAGTAATTGTTAGTTAAATTTATCTTTATATGATTGTGCAGCCATCCAGAAATACTGAGGATGATGATGACAATGATGGTTTGGATGCCAATGAGGAGTATGACTTTGATGAGGATGATGATGACAATGATGTTTGAAATGTTCAAACATCAACTTACTTTCATATTTAAGGATGATCGCTACTACATGTTAGTTTAGGATTTGTGTTGGACTTGGTATTTTATGTGTTTATGGACTTGTGGAGTTTGTGTTAATGGTTTTGCGGAGTTTGTGTTGATGAAAATTGTAGAGGTTGATTTGGTAATGGATATTGTGTTAATGGATTTTGTGGAGATTGATGTAGTAATGGATTTTGTGGAGATTGATGTAGTAATGGATTTTGTGTGCTTGATGAGTTGATGGATTTGTTGCATACATGTTTGAGAAAAAAATGGGATTTGAAAAAAATAGGCGGAATTATACTTCTTTTGTTTTATAATTTTAGCGACGATTATGATTTGTCGCTAAAAGCATAAAACATTGATAAAATACCTTTAGTGACGGAATTTTTCCGTCACCAATTATTTTAGTGACGTATTTCATGTGACGAAATTTTTCGTCACCAATAGTTTTATACGAAATTTTTAAAAAAATATTCGAAATATAAAATACATTTAGTGACAAAAATTTTCCGTCACTGAAGTTAGTGACGGAATCGTTAATTCCGTCACTAACTTTTTAGTGACGAGGTTATACGCGACGGAATTGTGTGACGGAATTTTCGGTCACTAAAAACATGTTTTCTTGTAGTGTTAACCTACCATTGGTAATGAATTGATGCGAGAATGATGTGAGCATATGTGAGAAAAAGGAGGATGTGAAGGATGTGAGAATGAATTGACGAGGAGCTGTTGTTCATTGGAAAATGGAGGAGATAAATGAAAGAGGGAGAGGGAGAGGGAGAGGGAGAGAGAGAGAGCTAGGGGCTGCCAAGGAAGTGACAATGCAGTAGGTGCCAGAGGCATGGGAAGAAAATTGCTCAATAGTGGAGAGAAGTCAGTATTGTCTAACACAGAGAATACGAGTAGGAGAAAATTTTGTTGTTTTCAGTTTTTTGGGTACTGTTTCGATTTTTTATTCAAAACGAATACGGAAAAAGATAAAAATACGCGCAAAAAAAGATATCTTTTTCACCATTGTTATAAAAACGAAAACGAAAATTTGTAAACGTACCGTCCCTTTTGTTCACAAAAAACAACAGAGTTCACAGTCTGCCCATTCATCAACATCAACCTCTTGTACTATCTTCAGACTGTTTTCTCTCAAATAATAATCAGTCGGTCACAATATTGTTGGACCGCAATTTCTACAGTGCCAAACTTCAATTCGGGCTACACCTTTCAATGCACAGTCAAAGGACCTCCTGGGAAAGAAAGCTGGGAGTCATCTTTCCAGCCCACACCAAACATGAAGCCATCCTCACAAGCTTTCTCATCAGCATTAAATGGTTATCTTATTTAGGTTACACACGTATTCGCAAGTATATGCTACCACATTTTTCTTCTCACTTTAGACGTACATTATAGGACATACGGCATGTTGGACTATTGAATGATACTCATTTTAGGCATAAACAGAATAATTCCTTCTGACTTGACTTCTGTAAATAAGACAGAATCAAGATGCTAAAAGACAGAACAACGGATAGTCGACACGTCAGGCCCAGAGTAGCCTTCATAATCTCAAGTTGGAGGCTATCTTGTCTTTGAATACCGAGTATGTCGTTCTTCGACCTGGTTCTGACAAACTAAAACTTGCTTTCTTTGAGAATTAGTTTTACTACTCTTGTAACTGAAGTCTTATATGATATAAATTCTTCAAGTTAGCTAAAGAAAAATATACCGATCTCTACTACAAGAAAATTGGTCAATAATGACAACTTTTTCAATGACTCGCTATTTACTACTTTTTTGTGACGAGAACCAAAGTTGTCATTATTTGTTTGCACCAGTCCAATATCTAGTGACAACAACAAAGTTGCTACTGAATTTTGTCGCTATTCATTTGACGGGATCAAAATATATGCCGCTGAATCTAAATCTCATAGCGACGATATGTTGTCGTCGCTATGAGTTTTAGATTTAGCGACAATTTCTTCCAAGTTGTAATTGTAGGCCTTTAGTGACGGCCCTATAATGAGAACACTTGTAACAAGATATTATTGTCACTGAAACATTCAGTGACAACTTTGTAATTTTCAGTGACAACATTTGGCGTCACTAGTGACTAATTTTCTTGTAGACTCTTCCGCACGTGAGTCCGTCAAAGGCCATTACTTTCAATTTTGTCTATCTGCGTTTTTTCTTAACATGCTTATTATTCTTTGGAACTTAGTGCGTAACTCCATTATTTTTTACATGTAACTTTTGATGCCAAGGAAAGTGGGTTCGTACTTACGTGGAGGTGCCACAAAGGCTGCAGTCCGTGTCAGCTTCCAAGTATGCAAAGTGAGAGACAACAAGGGTGGAACAAGGGCAGAGACCAAGGGCTTCCCAGACAGAGCTTGAGGGTGGCAGTGCTGCGAGGGCGATAGCGCAGGATGAATACACGATGACAGTCACAGTCCGATGCTTAGGTCCAGAGTCAGGGTGCTGTATGTTTCTCTCTCTAGAATTCTAGAGTGAGAAAGTGAAAATGTTCTGAAAATGTCCAAAATGTTATCCTCTCAAATGAATTCTCAAGACCTCTATTTATAGAGATTGAGATGATGATGTCATTAACCGACACGTGGCGCTCCCCGGGAGTGACACGTCACCGGGGGGTCCACGAGTGCCGGTGCTCCATGGACTGTCAGATCGCATATTCAACCGGCCTGCTCCTCACAGCGTCGCTCTGTCTGTCTGGAAAGACTGGCTCCCACCGCATCGGTGTGGCCAGAGAACCCCCTTGATCTAGCCTCCAATCCAAGCCCTTGCGGAGTCCCACAGGCCTGGCAGCGGTGGGGAAGACCCGACGCCCAACTGCCAGGTGAACTAGGCGCGATGCCCTCCGAAGACCTGCTCCCGTCTCGGAGTGACCCGGGGGTCATAGTCCCTAGGGGTGCCGACGCAAGCCCCCAGTGCCGGAGCACGTAGGCCAGTCACGCAGGCACCCTGACGGAGATAGTGTCCCGGAGGAGTCGTCTATTCCGCAGGCCAAGGTAGCATCCCGGAGGAGCCGTCTACCCGGCCGGCCAAGGTAGCATCCCAGAGGAGCCGTCTACCTGGCGGAAGGGGAGTTGAAGAGCTCCCTGGCAGAGATAGTGTCCCGGAGGAGTCGCCTATCCCTGCGGGTGAGTCCTTATGCCGGAGCACTTGGAGCGAGTCAAGGTAGCATCCCGGAGGAGCCGTCTACCCGACTGGCCGAGGTAGCATCCCGGAGGAGCCGTCTACCTGGCGGAAGGGGAGTTGAAGAGCTCCCTGGCAGAGATAGTGTCCCGGAGGAGTCGCCTATCCCCGCGGGTGAGTCCTTGTGCCGGAGCACTCGGAGCATGTCAAGGTAGCATCCCGGAGGAGCCGTCTACCCGACTGGCCGAGGTAGCATCCCGGAGGAGCCGTCTACCTGGCGGAAGGGGAGTTGAAGAGCTCCCTGGCAGAGATAGTGTCCCGGAGGAGTCGCCTATCCCCGCGGGTGAGTCCTTGTGCCGGAGCACTCGGAGCATGTCAAGGTAGCATCCCGGAGGAGCCGTCTACCCGACTGGCCGAGGTAGCATCCCGGAGGAGCCGTCTACCTGGCGGAAGGGGAGTTGAAGAGCTCCCTGGCAGAGATAGTGTCCCGGAGGAGTCGCCTATCCCCGCGGATGATGTACACTCCGGAGAGTGGGTTGAAGCATGTTCCATGACCAAGGCAAGGTGCGCATGGTGTGATGAATGAGTGTGGTGCCCGGGGGCATGATGACATGATTGTGGCGCATGGGCGCGATGAAGTGAGTAAGGTGCCGGGAGCACGTCTATGTCAATGGCGCGGCGCATGGGCGCGACGGAGTGCGTAAGGTGCCGGGGGCATGTTTGTGTCAATGGTGGCGCATGGGCGCGACATAGTGCGTATAGTGCCGGGGGCACGGTAGTGTGACAGAGAGCCTGGGGGCACGGCTGTATCAGCGACGCGGCGCACGGGCGCGGCGAAGTGTTGGAGTGTGATGCCCGGATGTCGGTGACGGGGGTCACGGAGACGACATCCGGGCGACGGATGATGAGCGTCGTGGAGTTGTGTCTGGGCGACGGGGTCGCGGAGTTGTGTCCGGGCGACGGGGGTAGCAGAGTTGTGTCCAGGCGACGGGGTCGCGGAGTTGTGTCCGGGCGACGGGGGTCGCGGAGTTGTGTCCGGGCGATGGGGGTCGCGGAGTTGATGGACGACGGACGACGGACGTCGTGAAGTTGATGTACGAACGGACGTCGGGAGGTTGTTGCACGACGGACGTCGCGAGGTTGATGTACGAACGTCCGTAAGGTGAGGCACGACGGACGTCGCGAGGTTGATGTACGAACGTCCGTAAGGTGACGCACGACGGACGTCGCGAGGTTGATGTACGAACGTCCGTAAGGTGACGCACGACGGACGTCGCGAGGTTGATGTACGAACGTCCGTAAGGTGACGCACGACGTACGTCGCGAGGTTGACGTCCGGATGACGGGCGAAGGGCGTCGCGAAGGATGCAAGGCCTCTTGAAGAGAAGTGAAGGTGCTAAGGATAAAGGCCAAAGGCCAACCCTTGGGGGCAGGCCAAGGCCAACCCCAAGAGAAGGCCGAGGCCGACCACAAGGGGGAGGCCGAGGCCGACCCTAAGGGGAAGGCCAAGGCCGAGGCCGACCCCAAGGGTGAGGCCAAGACCAACCTCCTTGGGCAAGTGCCATGGCGCAGCGACGGACAATGTGCGAAGTGCGACGGTCGAAGCGTGATGCGGCGTCGCACGATGATGAGTTTCTTGGCGACGAAGTCGCGTAGAAGAAGTAAGAAGTGCACGTGACTTGAGCGTGCACGCTTTGACCGGTTGTGAGCGTTGAAAATGTATGTTGCTTGTGCGGACGTGTCATGCAAAATGGGACCGTAGTGGGCTTTTGGGTGCGACCAGAATAGGTTGGGAACAACTTTTAAACATGCAAAATATACACTTACATTCTAACACAAGTATCTCACCCTAAAAGGTGTATCTAATTGTATATTTGTACTTCAGTTTGTCGTAAAGAAAAACAAGAACAATTCTTCAAAAAAATTTACTAAAAGGGTGTTTGGGATTGATTCTAAATTGGTCAAACCTGATTAAATTCAGATTAAATCAGTTTTGAAGTGTTTGGCAAAAGAAAGTAAACTGATTAAATCTACTCCAATGTGCTCAAAACTGATTAAATCCATAATCTTCATTTCCTTGGATTAAGATTTAATCAGTTTTAGAGAATCAGGTTTGACCAAGAGATTTACCAAAATATCCTTACTTTAAAAAAGACATTAAATGTTCAATTTCAGTTTGAACACACTATATGGTAATTTTACTACCCTAAACCTACTTTAATCCCTTTTTACCCAAACACCTTCAACAACTTTTAATCTATTATGCTTAAAATGGATTAAAGCTGATTTTAAAAACTGATTCTGATTTAATCAAAATCTACTCTTAAGAACCAATCTCAAACGGGCTCTTAGTTACAAAATTAGACCGTACACGGTGGAAAGTGAATTGCAATTGTCAGCTTTCAAAAGTAAAAGCAATACCATTTTGTATTTTTTGTTGAATAGAAGTAAAATCATTACCCATTAAAAAAATAGTAGTGATTGATAATCATGCTTCACTTTTCAATTCTTACACTCCACTTTTCTAATTAATGATGATGATACTTAGTGGTATTTTTCATGTACTTTTACGAGAGATGATGCTTAATTTTTTAACAAAAATTTATAGTATTAACTAATTTCTACACACATATGGTGCGTGTGACAGTGACTCGTACTCATAGTAGGAAGACCAGATAGTTAAGCTGTATATAAATCTTGTTTATCTAGAAGGTCTAATTAAGAAGGCAATGACACTTTCACGTTAATGGAACTTCCGATATTAGTTTGAATGATTATATTTGGTACAATCACGCACATAAAATAGTAATACTTTTGAGTGTCAATAGCCCAGAAGCGAAAACAAGGAAATCTGTATCGGAGACTCCTCCGGGAGCATCCCAGTGCTTGACTCTTTCACCGCATCAACAAGGGTGAGGAAAGAGCAAGGGGGCGAGTCTTAAGGAAGTGTCAATAGGATTACAATAATAAAATAAATGAAAAACAAGTTATTCGCCTTCAAATGAAGCAAAGGCAAATTCAATTTAGATGAGTTTTTTTAACAGTAATCAGGGTTGAAATAAGGAGTCACAACCCCTCGTATAGCGATTATCAATAATTACTGAATGTGTTACGAAATCGCTCTAGATAAATATGTATAGAACACATAACCGAACAAGAGAACACAAGAAAACTGAGAGAACTCAAATCTACTTTGCACAAGTCAGATTTACAACATTTCCTCGCATGTATCTCTCACTAGTTTTCCTACTCAAAGAATGACTCTTCTCTCTTATTTGCTTACTTAAAGAATGACTCTTCTCTCTTGACCTTAAACACAATACAAGACAACTTACTTATACTAGAGATAAGTAGGGATCTTCTCTATCTAACCAATGTGGGACAATATGTTTTATATACTAAGGACCAAGTTGCAACCTTCTTTGAGTAACTGATGTAGGACATAAATACAAGACATATATCAACATAATGAAATAAGTTGAAAAAAATTAGTGACACGGAAAGTTGCTATAAAGATATGTCAGTAAAGCTATACAAAAATGTCACAGTAACACTACAAGGAAAAAGGCCTTTAGCGACGATAAAATCCGTCGCTAAAAGCCTAGATTCCGTCGCTAAAATTTTTAGCGACGGAATTACCGTCGCTAAAAGTCCCTCGTATAAAAGGCCGTTACTGAAAGTTTTGCGACGGAATTATAAATCCGTCATCTAATATAAAACGTTTGGCGACGTATTTATTTCTAAATTAGCGACGGAATATCCGTCGCTAATTTTGTTTTACGTACTTTAATTTATTTTCTTTTTTACGAAATTAGCGACGGGATACAAATTTTAGCGACGGAATTAAAAGTTAAAGTCATTTTTAATTTTTTAATGCCCAAATCTGTAATAAAAAATTCAAACAAATTGGGTCCTATCCTCCGTCAACAATCTCAATATATCAAATGCACGATTAACAATCTAAAATCATCGATTAACAAATCATCGATTAACAAATCATCGATTAACAAATCATCGATCAATAATCACAATTAACAACCTAAAATTATCAAACAAATAGTCAATGTTCAAATAACACAAAATTGTTCAAAATGTACATATCCGATGCGATTAATTTAAAATATTGTCTAATTACGCCTCAGAGTTCAACATTGGGGGAAAGATTTTTCACAAGTGCTTTGATCAAACACCAGCACTTGAAAACGCATTTGCCCCATGTGTTGAAAGATTACAAAGTCTCCTAGATAGAGGTCATGCTGTTCCACGAATTCGTTCCAACCCTCTTCGAAGCAAAGAACCTCTTGGCCAACCTTCTTCTTCAATTTAACAAGCCATGACCCTTTGCGGCTGGTTAAAGTTGCTTCAAATCTCAATGTGGTAAGCAATCTCCAAAATGCTACCGCTATGGCCTAACATATTCATAATACAGTAAGACATGTAAGTTTTTAACCAAAGATAAAACTTTTAACACACATGAAAACACAGAGAAAGCGGGATGACATACAAGTTCTCTATGAAAACCAGGCATCATGACCTTGAAGAAGTGCCTGCTGACTGAAACGTCCCTGTTCACCGAAGCAGAAGCCATTTAACCTACTTTAACATGAAAAACCAATCGAGGATTATTCAATCGACGAGCATCAATTTCATAGCTGAATTAAATCTATCAAATTATGTTAAAGTGATGCTAAAAAAACAGATCCACAGTGAGTTGTAGCTAAAATGACTACCACAAAAATCTCAACTACGCACATCATCATTTCACCACCCAAATAGCCACCTATACTGTTGAACGTCACTCACATATTACAAATAACACCCCAAAAATCTCAAACCAATCACTGAACGAAACCTAACCCTAGTGCAAATCCAATCACTCGTTAGACACGTGTCCGACGCCTACCGACATGTGTCCGACACCTCTGGACACGTGTCCAACTCCTACCGACAAGTGTCCGAAACCTCCGGACACGTCCGAAGACATTGCTTTATTTTTTAAGAATAATATTTCATGCTTGCAAGAACCACTATTTCATGTGCAACACAGTAAACTTTACTAGTCTCCAGGAAAGTATATTCGGACACTTTTTATGGCGTGAAGATGGAAAATTTGTTTCATAATGAAAAAAATACTGCTCGAATCCTTGTGAATGGAAAAAATATGTTGGTGCAAATGATTAGTGGCTTGTCTTGTTAATGTTGCGACAAAAGCAAAAGTAGTAACAAAGCTTTGTTGCTAAAACTCTTTTAATTGTTCTAGTTTGTTATTCTCTTGGAGAGCGTGAAGGATGAAGACCAATCCTGCCTTGTGCTGACACTAAGGAGCTTAGCTATGGCCGTTGTGGTGTAGTATATAGTTAGGATTTGTTGTGATCTATCAAGTGGGGTGGTGTCGCAGGAATATTATGTCAATAAAATGAAAGCAGGACGAATATTCAGTATTTATCGGCTATTATTATCAATTATTTCAAATAAGCTTGCACCATTTTTGACTAAATTTGCATCCTTTGTCATTAAAAGGGATATTAGCGACACTTCTAAACCTTTTAGCGACAAAGGGCCAAATCTAGCCATCACTACCTCCTAATTAGCGAGAATTTTTGCTGCCCCCTTAAACATAAACTAGTGCAATGCTCCAGCGGGTAAAAGCTTCTAATCCCCCCATAAACTAGTGCTATGCTCCAGCGGGTAAAAGCTTTTAATCTGGTTCGTTTCAGAAGATCAAGGCTGCAAACTAGTTGGACCGGCTACATGAACATTTTGGTCGACATATTTCAATTCGTCATCTGATCTTTTTCGGCAAGTTCCTGAAAATCAAGTACTCTCTCATTACTTGTCTCCAGGTTATGTTATCTTGGTTTACAGCGACCTTGGCCTACCCCCCATCAACTTGGCGCAACTCACCCCTGTTGGATTTGCATAGCCCATTTATGGCAATGTGCTCCCTCAATCAGGCTGAACACATCACCATGTGACTCTACTGTGTGCTTGCTCTTCCATGTGCTTGAAAAATAGTGAAACGCATCTATGGATTCTAGGTTTGGGGTCGGTTTCATATTCACTATAAGATAGTGACTTACTTTTGTTCTCGTGGTGAGTCTATTTTCCCCCATTAAGGTCGATGTTATTGTCAATGAGGTATAGAATTTGTTTCCACTCCATACCTCACAGCAATCACACCTGGCACGTCATAAGCTACACCCATTTCCCTCTATTCACTCATTCGCTAAACTCACACAGACAAACACTCATTACACCCACATACACTCAAAACAGCTGCACAAATACACACACTCATGCACACCCATACACACATGCTGCAGTCCCTAAGACATACACCTCTGGCCTTTATTGCAGCCTGTAAAACACACACCATAACCCCCCCCACCCCGCGCTGCAGCCCTTAAAACACATGCCAAAACCACTGCTGCAGCACATTACACACCACACACAACACCACTGCTGCTACTGCCACACACACACTTAAACACACACCCTGTACACTCCTAAAACACACACAAACACTCAATACACACCCCTTTTCCCTCAATTCCATCAGCAATTAAACAACCTAATTATATCAGTTACAAAATCAATTCCATCAGCAATTAAAAATAATTGAAATTATAAGACACATATCAGAATTCCATAAACAAATTAGGGCAAGTTCCAATTAGGGCAAATTGACATAAATCAGAACTGAAGAAAATTAGGGCAAATGGCGCTTAAACATGCATTAAAGCAAATTAGGGCAAATGGACATACAGAGAGGTGGTGCGGCGGTGGAAGTGTTGGTGGCGCGGCGGCAATGAAGGGCCTTGGTGGCGTGGCGGTGGAGGGAATTGGTGGTACAACGTTGGTGGCACGCGGATATGGAGGGGCACGATGTCGGGGGAGGGGGACGGTGATGTCGCCGGAGGTGGGTCGTCGGAGAGGGAGAGCGCCAATATCGCCGGTGAGTGGGTGAGAGTGAGAGACAGAGAGAAACTTGGAGAGTGAAAAAAAGACGAATGTGTTTTATGTAAGGACTTTTAGCGACAGAATGACACCGTCATTAAAAGCCCGTCGACAAAAGATATATTTAGCGACGGTAACTTTCTGTCGCTTATAATGTTTTAACGACGGACATTTTACAAACGGGTTTATCCGTCGCTGAAAGACGTTTTAGCGACGGAATTCCTTCCGTCGCTAAAAATTCGTCGCAAAATCCTAATTTTCTTGTAGTGTAAATGGTACGATCCCTTCGTCACCCAAGAATGAATGGGGGTGATCTCGTCGTTCTTGGTCTGCGAAGATGCTTGTTAGGTGTTCCATTATATTTTTCCATTGAGGCCGGAGGATCCAGCTACGGGAGAACCATGAACATAGAGCTTGTTCAAATTGCTCTCCGTTTCTAAGTTCAAAATGTATTGTTCCACATGCTACTCAATCCTCCGTGTTCAACGAGAAGGCAACATATGTGCTAACTTTTTAGCTAATCTAGGCGCTTCTCAAGACCGTGCATTTGTTTACTTAGAACAACCCCCCGGAGGATTTGTATTATCAGGCATGATGCCGAAGGCTTAGGACAATGTCGTCTGTAATTTGAATTCGTATTTTCATATATTTTCCTTCGTACAAAAAAAAAAAAATGTATCATTATGTGGTATAACAGGCTTCGTTGCTTTATATATTTATAATTTTTTTGTTTGTGGTTAAAAAAAACCTTCAATTTAATGAAACACTAGTTTAAAAGCTTCAATATTTTGTAGTAATTTTTTCTTGGACATAAAATATCGATACAAGTTCGCCTTTTGTTTAAGTTAAGAAATAACGTAGACGTGACCAACGAGATAGTCGGATGATGTATACCCTTTTCTCTGCAAGAGCATAAGCTTGAGGTTTGTGAAGCGAGAATAACCGAGGTACTTCTACGGTTTCGATACAAAAGAAAAAATAGGAATCAACTTGGATGGTCTCGAAACAATGATGCCTGAGGATTGAGGAACAACCCGATTTCCACTGCTGGTCATTGTCCGCTGCTTCTTCCCCATTCCGGTTCTTCTCCTCCGTCTTCCTCGGTCAAACTACTTAAATGGGTTTACTATGACCGTTGCTTTCTATGCCCTGCTAGATTTGGTCAGGAAACAAGACATAGATTCTATTTCAACACTAAATTCAAGGTTAGTTGTTAAACTTAATTAGCAAGATATCATTAATATTCCATCTTTGAAGTCGTCAATGAATCTTATGTTAATGATTCTCCCTTTTCATTTCAAAAAAAAAATAAAAATTTCCGATTAGGTTATTCTTTAGCCAAAAGCGCACCAAATTCACTTTTCAAAATAACAAAAGCACCAAAAAATCTACATGCAATTAGACCAAATTAAAGTGGTCGTGATGTCGGGGTCAAAGGGTTCAACACCCAGAACCTTTGAAACCAATTATGCTAATCCTTCACTAGTTGTGGCCGTATCGATCACTAGAACTTAGAACAAGTAAACTCTCTCATTAAACCTATATATTCGATGGGTAGTCACATCTTCAAACGTTAGGAAAATTCTTCCTAGTCCAAAGGTTGGTCTCAATGGGGGCTAAGTCTTCTCGTAGACTCAAGGAAAAGTGAAGATGGTGAAATATGAAGAAGAAGACCAGGACTTGGTCGTATTTTCCTAAGCTTCTTCTATGCACCGTGTTCAAGAGTTACAAATACTTTGAAAAAATTTCAACCAGCTTACTAAGAAACACAATCGTATATAAGATCTCCTTCACCATTGATCAGAGATATATATATATATATCATCCTGTGTATAATTCATATTTATGACAAGTAAAACCAAGTCTAGCTAGCAAACCATGGAGGAGATGATTTCTTTGATATACCATGGGTGTGCATTGGCTAGCGACCTTGAATTGAACCTGTCAAACTTGGCCAACCAACCCATTGATCTTGCAAGGTCGTGTGATGAGATTGCTGGGGTTTTCAGTAGCGCGAGGGATCGGTTGAACAGCACAATCCTTCTCCGCGAGTTCCAGCAACAAGAATTGCTCAGATATAGAGCTGTGGATTTACTTCAGCCACACTTAGTTGTGCCTGAAGATTCCAAGGGGACATTTGATATCCATGGGGTGCCGCCGGAAAGTAGTAGGATGGAGAAAATGGAGCAGCCAATGGGTGGCGGAGAGGATGCATCTGGCTCCGGCAGAGCTTCGTCGTCATTCCAAAGACCGCGAAGGAGGTATGAAACTTCAACATCATTCAAATGTACATGATTTTAGGTACTTTTAGCATAAACCCGTGTAATGAAAAAGGCATAATGTTCGATGTTCATGCTGGAAATAGTAAGGGTTTTGGGCTTATGTCTTCTGATGACTTTTTGGTTTCCACATGCAGAAAGGACGACGCAAACAAACGAACCATACGAGTACCTGCACCTCGGATGGGAAATACTGAGATTCCACCTGAGGACGGCCACACTTGGAGGAAATATGGTCAGAAAGAGATACTAGGATCAAAGTTCCCAAGGTAAAGTTGCTGAATTGCTCCTTTTGCTTTAGTCAATTTGGCCAGTATGCCAACAAGGAGTAATTCTAAGGGTATCCTTAGATCATAGCATCTTTTGAAAACCATGTTCATGAATCATAACAAAGGTCAGGCTTGCAACGACCAAGTCTCTGAATCTGCAATTAACAAAAGTAGTGTGCAACTTTTGTCAATGCAAGTAACAAAGGCAAAACATGTGTACGTCTTTCAGGAGCTACTACAGATGCACGCACCAGAAACTGTACAACTGCAACGCCAAGAAGCAAGTCCAGCGGCTCGACGACGATCCTTTCACGTTCGAGGTAACGTACCGAGGCGAGCACGCGTGCACCATGTCATCCACGGCACCCTCTGTGCCTCCGACGTCTGCAGAAGTCGTGCAAACTATGGCTCAACAAGGCACACCCATCCAGCCACTGGTGTCGCAAGGGCCGCCTATTTCGGTCCCTCTAGCACATTGGCTGTCCATGGATATCAACCATAGGAACATCGGTGCAAGTGATGCGGGGACTAATAGCAACAGGATGGTTGGCAGTGGTGGTGCAGGTCCTTCTACCGTCCGGTTGGGGAGGGAGAACGAATATCAGCCGGTGGCGGATCTCGCTGATGCAATGTTCAATTCCGGTAGCAGCAGTAACAATAGCATGGACATCATCTTTTCTTCTATGGAAGATAAATGGGATGCCGGAGACAAGATGAACTAATGGCTCAACAAGATCTTAGTTCTCTTAACTAATTCATTGTTTTTACTTTCTATCAAAAGAGCTAATCGACAAGAGTACTTTAGTTAATTAGATCATCAAATTGTTGATAGGACAATATAGGCTTTTACTGCATTCTTCGATGAATATGGACCATAAGACAATCCAAGCTACCTACTGAATTTGATTCATTCATACATATTTAAGGAACTGTTTTGAGTTGAGGTGGGTGAGAGCCTTTTGCTAAAGCGAGTCGATAATCATATATAAATTTAGTGTCACTTTCTTTATTCTTATGATGAAGGCAGTGTGTAACTAATAAAATTTAACTGCAGTTACCAATCAAGTAATGAAAGAACAGTATTATCATTCTCTTGGTACTGGAATTGGTTTTCTACTTATAGTTTATGCTGGGTGCATCAAATAACTAACGAGGGTCGAGAAAGAGCTACCGATCCTACTTGTAATTGCTCCCATAAAATCATTGCTGAGTAGAGGCCTTGAACATATGGCTGTTAGTTCGATTTTACAAAAGAATTGTTTATCACTGGTATTCAAACAAGATCGAAGTGAAATTATCATCTTACATTTGCTATAGCTACGCATCACCCTTCAACCGTCCCCCATTCTTTTCAAGGGCAATTGGAGACCCGGCCTTTGGTACAGTTGATGTTCCTGCAACGTATCTGGCTAGTTCATCATCTTATGCCCAGTTTACTGCAAACCAAACCCAGGACTGAAATCTGCAAGGCATTCAAAGCCCGGGTGATTAACAAAGAAGGATTGGCTTCTGCAGGTTTAGTTCATCGGGTCCTGTTACGGAGCTGCTCTTCATTTTCAAATGGCTGAGAATTGAAGTTTATTGCTTCTGAGTAAGATTACGTTGCTGTCTTTTGTGATATTTGAATTCGTATCCTGGGTACCACCAAGCGCGTATGTCAGATGGTAAGGGGCTGTTCTAACTTAACCAGAGGTCTCGGGTTCGAACCCTGAAAATGTAGCTACATTAAAACTTGGTAGGGAGAGCTTTGCCGCAGTGGTCCTGTCAGCTGAACCGGATTAGTCGGCTCCCAACGTGGTGTCCGGAAACCGGGTGGTTTAACAAAAAAAAAAAAATTCGCATCCTGGGTAGCTGCTATTTCATCTAATAAATTGAGGACCATTGTAGGTATGTTATTCTGTGAAAAAATTTGTTATCTATGTAGCAAGTTGATGCTGTAATTGCGTAAAGAATTGCTGTTTAATAGTCTTTTTATTGTTGGTTTCTTTGTTGCAATTTAATTTCTGAAACCAGTGATGTTGGCGACATTTCTTGTCTTATAGTATATACTTTTTTACATATTTTCAAAAGAGAGAAAAAGAAAATACTCATACTTTGTAAGCAACTTATGACCAATTGCGTAAATGAATGAGTGCCACTTAAGTATGTGCTTCAAAGCTTTTGAAGGTTGGTCCATTAATAAAGTGCATAAATGAATGAGTTCGAATTGGACTACAACGAGGGACACCAGATTTGCAAACGAAAAATAACTTATCTCGTGATCTTGCATACAAAGAGTTCTGGTCATATTAAAATTTTAATTGTTTTAGAAACTTTACCTCTTAAATAATGAACCCAACAGTTTATATACTAGCAACCAAGATGACACTTTGTACTAGATATATCATTTAACTGTAGCGTGACACTAAAAATCATATACATGTCTCTTTACGTGTGTGACTTAATTATATACAAACGACTTCTACTTTGGCTTGGAAGTGAGTTGTTCCCCTTCACTTTAAAATAACGCACTAAACCACCTTTTAACAAGTGCTTGATTGCAACTTTTACTAAATATAAATTGATTTTGTTTTTCAAAAAATTAGTTTGTGTAATTTAAAAACTATTTTTCTGATAATCAATGTTCTGAACCATCTCACTACCATCACCCGAAACCACATTTCAGTGATCGATAACCGTCTACAACCACCACCAAACAAACCACCTACCACCGCCTTATAAGAACCATCAACACCGGCACAACGTACCCAGCATCACCATTGCTGCAAACTTGATAAAAGCAAATCTCATTTTGTTTGGTTCTATTATTAAAAAAAAGTTCAAAGTCTAAAAAATGTGTTGTTTTATTAACATGAGTTTTGTATCTCTTACTGTGTATTTTTTCATTTTAACCATTCGATAATTTTTTTATTAAACGCGCCTTTTTCTGTAATTGAATATTAACAAGAAAATTATCTACGAGTTTAAATCCCGCATAATCCACTGTCATATTAAAATTATATGTATACGAATCGAGTTTAAATTTTTACAACGCTATTTGGTTATAAACAAAGTACATCGATAAATTTAGCTAAATATTGATTGACGTCGTCCTGCAAGTCGTGTTATGCTGTTGAATATCAAGACTTCTTTTTCCGTTCCAATTTGTAACGTAGAAAATTGGTAGTGAGGTCAAATCACTACCAGTACGGTGACTGGGCGAGTCAAACCTTAATCACCAAAGTCTGGATGCAAATCACTGTTGGCGGTAGAGCAACGGCACCGCGGGCCGCATTGAGGATGCTATCGACCACCTTTTCGTCAAACCCTAACCCTAGCTTTTCCCGCACCATGAAAGCGGCCGCCGAGCTTCACTCACCTTCCAAAACCCCCAATTTCCCTTTCTTCGCGAATCCCGAGATTCTGAACTTCAGTTCCCAAAGCGTCGCTCAAAGCATCACGAGCCCTAAATGCTCCTATGCGACCACAGCTACGAGCCCTTCTCCCATTTCGGATGCAGGGCTCGTGATTGACGGGTCGCCGCTGGTGGTGGTGTCGTTCTACAAGTTCGCCGATTTCCCGGACCACGCGGATTTTCGGAAACCCTTGAAGGACCTCTGTGAGCAACTGGTAACTGCCACTTCGACACACGCACACACACTATGGTTTATTATGTGGAGTCTGTAATGGTTGGTTGTGCTGAATGTAGCTACTTTTGTAATTTGCCATTTTGCTTTGATGGCTTTAAAGTGTAGGTTGTGGATTGGTTTGTTTTCGACTTCCCAAATTGTCTATGAAGCTACGGTTTTTGCTTTTAGTGACTTTGGGGTCCTTTTCTTGCGTGCACTAGGAAAGTCTTAGCATGGCATTGCAAAACCACAGAATGACATTCGTAACAAATGATTAACGTATGCACACTTAGAAGAATTGGTTTTTTTTTTTTTTTTTGATTGAAGCGAAAACGAAATTACAAGAAACTTAAACACGGTGGTACATCACCCCATTAGCATCCGCTAACACAAGCGGTCCTAAATTCTCAGGGGGTTGGTTGAGGTAAACAAAAGCCCCTTTTTGGTTTGTACCTAAGTTCGCAAGCATGTCTGCACATTGGTTAGCTTCTCTAAATACATGGGATATACTAGACTTGGCCGCTAAGAGCAAAAAGCGACAGTCTTTTATCAAATTAGTCGGGGGTGGAAGGACTCCTCATTTCTGTCGTTGATGAGCTGTTCAGCTGTTAAGGAGTCTTTTTCTACCCAAGCATCACCAAAATTTTTGCTTTAATCAATTGGACGGCTTTTAAGATCCCAGGCAATTCGGCTTCCAGGCTGTCTGTAGTAGGGATGCAGCCGCCAAGCCACTTTCCACTGCTGTCACAAAGAATACTTCCGAAGCCTCCTCTGCTGGTACCTTTAGCACATCCATCCGTGTTGATTTTGATGGTACCTAAAGGAGGAGCAAACCAATTAATTAGTCTACGTGCTCGGGGAGGGGGAGGGGGGGAAAGGGGGGCTATATTGACAAAGATATGGTTGAGATCTTTGGCCAGATCCAGGGTCTTCTTCCACGAAACAGAAGGATCAAAGGTGGCTCCTTCGATGGCCTCATGGTTTCTGTCCTTCCAAATCTGCCAGAGACAAGCAAGGAAAACGAAATTTCTCTGCATATCCATGAAAAGGACACTAAGCTCCTGTAAAATGTTAGCCTTGAGCCACATCTTAATATTAGTATTGAAGCTCAACCTGCTCAGGGCCATGTCAGCAAGGACAAGGGCTTTGGGGCATTTCATAAGAATGTGGTCAGTAGACTCCGGCTCAATTCTACATCTTTTGTAAAAAGGGCTAGGGGTCATGTTTCTGGAGAATCTAAGTTCATTAGATGAGAGAGGACCCCGCAAAATAGTCCAGAGAAATATTTTCAGCTTAGGGGGAGTCTTGATTTTCCAAATCCAGGCATTATCAAAACTGGGGGAGGTGGTGGCGTGCAACAGACTGGCCAGGTTGTAAGCACTTGTAGTAGTAAACCTACCATTCTTTTCTATTCCCCAAAACGAAGAATCTTCTATGGGATGGGACAAAGGGAGATGGATTTTGAGAATGGGAGAAATATCGGGTGGGGGTGTGAGGGAGGAGAGGGAATGAATGTTCCAGGTTCCCTGATTAGTGATGATATCACTAACGGTTAGGTCTGGGGGGAGACCCACCAAAGCACGAAAGCCAGGTTTTTTTTTTTTGGGGGGGGGGGATGATTACCAACCCACCCATCCTTCCAAAATGAAATGCTTTTGCCATTCTGGACTCTATTTCAGGCCCCTATTCAATATGGGGATGGTGGCTCTAATGGTTTTCCAAATGTGAGGGCCATTTCTTTTAATAGGCCAATCTCTAGGATTTATCGAGTTGGAACACTTGGCCTTAATAACTTTCACCCAAAGAAGATCCTCATTGGAAATAAGTTTCCAGCCAATTTTGGAGGTTGCCCAAAGGAAAACCTTAAAGAGAAAAAGGGATAGGACAGAAGGTCAGCAATCACTCTAATGTAATATTTGAAACGAAAGGGGTCCATACAAATAACCATTTTTTGTTGTTTTCTGCAGTAGGCTGGTGTCATTTTGGGACATTAGGATGCTAGTAAGACTTTTTACACAAGCACGGATATAATTCTTTCTCTATTTCACTACTGCTTGTGTCTTTCCACCAGTTTTTTTTTTTTTAAATTTTCCCTCAGTGAGTTTCTTAGCTTCATTTGGCAAAATGTTTTCGAACCCAACGTGTGTCATACCTAGCCAAGTGGATACTTCTTCAGCGTGTTTCAGGTGGTATTATTCTTGCACCAGAAGGAATCAATGGAAGCATATGTGGAACTCGAGAGTCGGTGGCAGAAGTTATCAGTTTCATTCAGTCTGATGAGCGCCTGAAGGGGCTCAGACAAGTGGAGTCTCCAGTGAGTCCCGAAGAAGAAGCAATTCATCATGGACACACAAGCGGTTCTCCTCTTGCAGCAGGGGAAGATGTACCCTTCAGGTGGGACCATGTGAGAGTTAAACTGAAAAAAGAGGTGAATTTCTCCAAACCTTTTGAAAAATCCTTGCCTTTTCAGTTTCTATGTATACAGCATTATCCGTACTTGCTATGTCTTTGAGCAGATAGTTTCTCTTGGAATGCCATCCGTGTCACCTATTGAAAAGGTTGGAAAGTATGTAAGCCCACGGGATTGGAACTCGTTGATTAATGATCCAGATACAGTAAGTCCTCTTTGTTTTATTTCACATCGGCAACTGTTAGATCCAGATTCAATTCCTTTCTCGAAGTTGTCATGCAGACCAGTTAGAGCATTTTGAATTTTTTCTGCTTGAGTCAATCTAGAACTGAATAGGTTATTTTATACATTAGGAAGATTTTTTCTCTCACACTTTATATCTCAAGCTACGTTATATATTCATCACCCAGTAAACTAAGGGAAATATTACCAAGAGTTCTGCTTGAATGGATCTTACATTGTCAACCTATAAGCTTTTGCTTTTATATTGCATAAGAGCAAGCTGGAGCGCCTCACCCCATTTTTGTTGACTCTACACTAAACATCTCCTTCCCGATTTCAGTAGCACACAGAGAATCAGAAGCTTTCTCTTTTTTGCCATTCCACGCCTCCAAGCTGTCATTGATACTCACTATTGCATGGCATCTGTATGATGAAGCCAATGCTAACAAATAGAGCCACTAAACCATTAAAACTGACGAGTAACTACAAGCCATCTGGCTTAATGGCTTCTCAGGCAAGAGGTAGAGAGACCAATTCACCTTACACAAGTTTGAGTAGATTTACGGATTAAACTGTAGGAATTCATCCGCTGACATTGTTAGAGCTCATGTCATCAGAAGTAACCCTTTTTGAAAACCTGGCCATCAAGGAACCATTTGAGTGCCAGTTATTAGCAATCTTTTCCATGCTCAAGAGGCATTTGCAGTGGCATGAGTCTATGCGCCTTGAAACTATGTATGGCGCAACCGAAGTTGCGTGCGCCCACTAGTCTACGGAATCAGAATATTTGGAGTCTTCCATGGCATGGAATGTTGTGTCTTCAATTTAATGTACAACACCTCATTTTGTATTTTTATTCTTTTTTATTTAAAATGGTTTTACCTGCAATAAAGGTTATTGATGTTATCTAATTAGTGAATACTTAACATATAGGTTGTTATTGATGTGCGCAATAGCTATGAAATTAGGATTGGTAAGTTCAAAGGAGCAGTTGATCCGCGTACCACAGCATTCAGGGAATTCCCATCTTGGGTGGATGATCAGTTCCAACTTGCTCAACCAAAAGATCAAGTGGTTCCTAATAGTTCATCTGGTAGCATCGAGAAAGCAACTGAAGGTGCACAGAAAGTGCCGCCTCGTGTTGCAATGTACTGTACAGGTGGAATTCGGTGTGAGAAAGCTTCAAGTTTTCTGCTCAGCAAAGGTTTCAAAGAGGTTTGTTTTTGTTTAAGCTCTATTCTGTGCTAAACGACCTGACATTTATGAGGTTTGGTATTTATTTGATACTCTCAGATGAGATGCATCGATATAATACTGTTCTAACTCATGAGTGGGAGGGATCACTATCTAGGATTTCCGTATATGAAGCTCTAGTTTAGATAATGTCATGCTAGTGTCACTAGTTTAGGTAATGCTATGCTGAGGATGATAATCGAGAGTGATCAGCACCTCTTTTTTCCTGCTTGGTAATCTCATTTAGTGCCATCTTGTCACGACTCACGAGTCTCCAAACTTTGGTACTTCCAAGTTGATCTCTTTTTTTTTTTCACGCATCCTGAATGTACAGTGTGGTTACATGTAAGAGTCTGCTGAGGGAATCAAATGTTTCAGCAACTCCCTTCCAAATGTCTCATCTCTTTTGGCGGGATTCTCTCTCTATCTCTATCTTTATCGTTGTTTTTAAACTAATGAGAGATTAAAAACTTGTTTTCTTTTTCGTCATGGTGGTTACTACCATCGATTTCTTACTTTTCTTAGTACTAGACAAGTGTTTGATTTATTTTTGAAAGACACACGCATACACGACATGTACGATTTATTAGCATCATATTTTAAGCTATCACTCGGTTTGCTTAGGAGTTAGGATACCCTCGGTTACCCACTAGGGCCACACAAGTGCTCTCTCCTGGTGGCTGCACTTAGGCCTTAGTCTATTTTATTGCTGTCAGTATCTCTCTGTTACAGGTTTATCATATTCAAGGTGGGATCCTGAAATACCTGGAATCTATCTATCTGTTGCAGGTTTATCATCTGCAAGGTGGGATTCTCAAATACCTAGAAGAAGTCCCGGACACAGATAGCCTTTGGGAGGGGGAGTGTTTTGTGTTTGACAAGCGAGTATCCGTCGACCATGGATTGGAACAGGGAACTTTTAAGCTTTGCTATGGGTGCAAACAACCTGTGAGCGATGCGGATATGGATGCTCCAGAGTGGGAGTATGGGGTTTCTTGTCCTTACTGTTTCTCTTCAAAATCTGAAGAAGAGAAAGAGAGGGCAAGAGCTCGACAGAGACAATTTGAGACATGGGGTGTAATTGGTGGCCCAGACAAGGGTCGCCGACCAGCTAAAACAGCAGATGGTAGTGATCGGAGTATTACTCACATGTCCAGTTAATTATAGCTATTCCAAAGGATGTGTCTCCACTGTGTTACCAAACGATAGGTGACTGTTCTCGCACCAGCCAAATTTTGTGGTCCTTCTGTCAAAGGTTCCCAAAGAAGCGTCGAGACATGCCGTGTGAATCCATTGTTTGCAGTTCTCCGAGTGGTACTTCTGGCTGGGAAAAGGAAGACTCTTGGAGACACTTTTTTCACCTCAAAGGCATCTAAGAGCTAGGAATGAATTGGTTGTTCGGACTGTCGAACGACCGCTAATGCAGCTACCAATTGTTTATCAAAGCTTAGGAGAATCCTGATGTTGTTTGAAGACATTCTCAATGAATTAGCGAAACCGGTCACGAAAGATGCACCGGGCATTGAGTTGCGAAAGTCAAGAGCCTGTTAGGTAGGTGGCATAGGCGGTTTGGGACTCCAATGTCCCCAAAATGTAAAAGAAGAAAAAGAAAAATAGAATGAACTGATGTGATTCCTTTTTTTCCATCTTCGAAGGCTCTCTATCTTGATATACCTTGCAGAGATAAAATGTGATCTGAGCAGGAGACTGGGACTCTCACTCAATCTGAAGAAATGGAAGAACGGGTCTAAGACAGACCCAGAATCTTGGAGAAACACTGAAGTACCAAGCATGAGTGTTGGGTGCTTCTCCTATTGTTTAAAAGGATACAGATTGTGCTTTGAAAGTTTTGCCCTTCTTGTTTGGTCTTGAATGAACTTATGAAACAGACCAGACGTATAGAGCATCAACCGGAACCCAGCAGAAATCTTCGGACGTTTTTTGGCCGTTGGGGTGTTTGCTTGGAGGAGGAGAAAAACGAAGGGAAAAAAAAAATAGAACGAAAGAAGGGGTGGTCGATCGGTAATTTGTCTACAATGTATAGTTACGTTCATCCAAGTGTGCAAGGAGTGTCAATAGTCATTTAAGTTTTTAGCGGCAAGAAAAACTTGAGAGAGGAGGTGATTGCCTATTTCCAAAACAATGAGGGTCGAAGTGAAATATGATAGGGTACATGCAAATCTCCCAATCTCAAAGATCATTTTGTATATATGAGATCATACTGAGTTGTTTGTCTTTCGTCGTAAAGAACAAATTTTGGTTCCTACCCGAGTTGTAGGAATTTTTCTCCAATCATGTGTACAGTGACAATTAATAGTCGCTAAATATTTTTAGTGACTTTTCTTCTAATACTTTTAACGACAATTATTAGCAGCACTTTTTTAGCGTCAATAAATAAAAGTTACTATAAACATTCAGAGACAATTGATTGTCGCTATATTAGGGGTAGGAGCAATATTCTTCCAATCTGGATAGCAGCCAAATTTTTTCCCGCCGTAAAAACTTGTAACGAGCACACCACAAGTGTAATTAGTAAAATTTTTATTTGTATACTTGGTATTTAATTTTTAGCTTTATTTATTAAAAAAAATTAGATATGATAATTGTCACTGATTAGGCATGTAGCTATGTATGAATCATTACAAATAAAAATAATAATAATTGTCGCTGATTAGGCATTTTAGCCATGTGTGGAACGGGCTTTTACGTCACGATACACTTCGTTTCCTCGCTATTACCGTAAAAAGAGCAAATACGCACTAGGGTTTGACCCGATCGAAGAATTTCAAGACCGAAAAATGGCGTATGCAGCAGCTGCATCATCGGGATCCAGGGTCTCCAAGCTGGTCCGCCCAAATATACAGTCCACTGACGTCCAGGCCGCCGTCATGTGGGGCGTCGCCGCCGGAACCACCGCCCTCTGGATTGTTCAGGTGATGCCCTTATTTGTTACGGCCGTATTGCTTCGTTAGTGCTTAAATTGGATGTATAGATGTTTATTTTATCTGTGTTATCAATTCGACAGTTCCTATTTATTGCGGTAATTGGGTGCAATTGGTAGATGGTGAACTCCTCTTGTGCGTTTTGGGTTTGCATATATTACACATATTTCTTAATGTTCATTGAACCTGTCAAATGGCTACATTTTACTGCTCCATGTTATTCGTAATCGTCTATTAATCTCATTTGTGCCTTAGTTTCATTGTTCGAAAATGTTTCTTGAGCTTCTTGTTCGTCGGCTTCTTTTCAGCACATATGGCTTTCGCCAGATATTTTCTTGTTGAAGCGGGGTTGGCCAAATAAGTCTTAGCTCATGATCTTCTAGAGCTCGTTTGTCAGGAGGGGAACGAGGGAGTAGATAAAATAAAAATGGAGGGACCCTTCTCTTGGTACGAGAAATGGGAAGGACGAAATATTTGGAGGATGCCCTTTTTCTTAATGATATGTAGTTATTGCATTCAGTGGGTGCCATAATGAGTTTATCGAGGCTCTTTTTTATTTTTCTCTTCTTCTTGCTTGTAGACCAAACATTACAAGGGAAAGATTCCGTCATTTCCTTGGCAATGAAGAGGTGGCCTTTCTCCATGCTTCCTGATGTATATTCAACCTACAACTTCCAAATAAGCCTCATAGTATTTCCGGATAGTTGTTTTCTTCTTTGGTGTGAGTGTCAGTTTGACCTGATACTGATGCTAGGGCGATTAAACCTGCCTCACCCTTAAACTGCGGGTTGGAGAGTTTAGTTTAAGATGCAATGGTATAAGAAAATGCAGCTTGACTCGGGTCTAGGCAGTTTGGAGATTGGCCACGCCTACCCTGCTGCAAGACTTGTGATTTAGAGAACTACTTACACAAAAAGGCATTCGATTCAAGTTTAGCGATGTGACTAACGTGCTACATTGCTACTGTGTCCGACGAAGTTATAATTTTGCATTTACAGAACTCCTGTCACCTCCCATTGTCTCTTCATTTTTGTTGGTTACCTCAAACCACTCAATAAGAAATGCCCCTAGGTACATGGAACAGCTATTTAGTTTGCCATGTGCTTCACTCTATCACAATTAACCTCTCCTGCTTATCAACCAATAAAAGAACAACTCTTATCAGAATGAAGTTAAAAAAAAAATGCGATCTTTGTTATCATGCAATGTCAGATCATGTCAATTCTGAGATGTTACGCAAAAATCATTTCTTAAGGCTCCCACTTGTTTTTGTTGTTCTTCCCCCCCTGGTTTTGCTTTCGTTCAACTAGTTTGGGACAATAGGCTGAGATGATGATGAAAGTAATACTTTTAAAGAAGCACCAAAGAAAGGGGGCATTTTGAATTTACCAAACCATTTAAATGTTTCTAGATATCCTTGTGTTCTTAGCTTGTGATTTTGAGTATTTCGGTTAAGCTTGTTGTATACTGGAGTCAGTGTTCATGGTTTTATGACAACCTTTTCATTTCTGAAGGTTATATTGTTTTTTACCGGTTTTCATGCTTGTTAGGACATTACTGATTGTGCAAAGTCGATGTCCACATCTGTGTGTTTCTCATAAAATCTTCAAAGAAGAGCTACGTGCTTGTTGAAAACCAAAGAATATTTAAATGAGAATAAGTTGAATAGAAATGGATCCTTATTAATAATGATGACGTGATCTATCTTTTATCAGGCTTCTGGAAATATGTTTATTTGGCCTTTATACTTATTGTTCAATGACTCATATTGTGCTTATTTTCTGATAATCACAGCCGTTCAATTGGTTGAAGAAGACATTTTTTGAGAAGCCGGAGTCTGGTGGGAAATGAATTGAGAGATGAGATTTTGCTGTTAGAACTTTCTGGTATCATTCCTCAAGTTGCTGATGCGAATTGAACATGCTTCATTTGAATAATGTAACTTCAGTTTCTTTTTGCTGTTGCCTGTTGCTACCATGCTGAGGCCTTTGTGGCATTAATCTTCTGGTATTAAAGCATAAACTTTGATTTCTATGCTTTTGCTGTTGTTTCTTTCCTAATTACTGCAGTTTCTTTAGATATGTACTGTGCTTGTGTAATCATATGCTGTGTATTTTATGCCGCTTTTCTGCTTGGGTTGCGCTTGCATTTCTTGCTAGTAGTTTTACAGATGGACGGATCTAGTTACTTGCCAGTTCTTAGATACCATTTGACCAGGTACCGGTGTTCCTGCCTCGATGCTACGTCTGGAAACCTTTACTGGTTTTCCTGCCTCCTTGCCAGAACTAAATATAGTGTGTAGTCTGTTTGACACTTGCTAACTTTCTGTAGAATTGAGGTGAGAATTTGGTCTATTATACGGGTTAATATATTGGAACAAAGCCACTTCTCCTTTATTGCACCTTTGCTGCTTTCATTACAGGTAATATCTCTCTCCGGCTGGCCTCATCACAACCAAATACCAACTTCGTATCATTTTCTGGTTGGTTATATATGTCAAATAGTTGTGGTTTTTCTCTTACTTTCTCCAAGGTAAGTAATGTAGTAAAGAAATTCCCAAATTGTTGAGGAGACAAAAGGGGAGTTGAGATACCAAATTCGTCTGACAGAGGACCACAAATCTCACTTCTAAAACTGGAGCCTTAGGTGTGGACCTTACACTTCCTTGGTTTTGGAATGAATGTTTTGGAAAAATGGCTGTGAAGATGCACTCTTTGGCTGCCTCTTTTGGTGAATCAGAGGAAGTGTTCCTTTAATGTTGTAACATACAACAACTCCACATACTTGCTGTAAACTATTTTGACATCATCCAAACCAAATACCAAACACTACTAAAAGTTATTACTAGATAAGGACGTCAAAGCATTAATTATTGTCGTGACCATTAACCGTAATGCATCAATGGAATTTTCGGTCTTTCCTTTTATTGTCACAGGATGATTCCCTTCCAGTTGAAGACCGATACTGAATTTGTTCGGACAATTCTAAAATTATACTGATCGTGACAATTGTAACTGCTTCGACCATTCTATCGGACAGTATAAAATTATACTGATCATGATCATCGTAACTTTAAAGCATCGATGCTATTGTTGCTCTTCTTTCTCATTCTCATGTAGTGAAATCCGTTCCCTAATCGAAATTTGGAACATTTCTATAACTTTTTTCGAAGGAGTACGAAACAACAAGGGCTTGTAACCTAAGACCAGTTCCAACTCCGAAGTCCTCATTAAAATCGAAAACAGACAACAAAAAAAAAAAGGCAAAAAAAAGAAAAGTCTCTCACCAGAATCCTGAAAGTCCCGACTTGGATCCACAACCGTTGGATCAATAAACACGTGGCACAAGCCCCTCGATCATACCTTGCTCATCGCTTAAATTACATCTAAATCTGAACTCTACCAACAACATCCGGCGAAAACAATTAGGGCTTTTTTTTCCTCTTCTAAGAGGCCGAGCCACTGCCAGCCGTCGACCCATGCCCTGTAAAATCTCGACATTCTCCAGCGCCGATCTTCTGTGCGATTTTTGATTCTCAGCATCAGGTTCCAATTACCTATTGTTTTATCCCTCTATATGTTGGTATATGTATCTGTTTTGATAATGTTGTTTCGAGTGCTGTAGAGATTTTATTTGTAGGTTTTTTTATTGTGGAATTTGGTGAATGTTTTTGAAGATAAGGGTTTTAGTGATGGAGGCGGAGCTGATTGAGCTGTTCGAAGCGGTGAAGAAGGCGGCTGATGCGGCCGCCGTCGACGGCGTGGCCGATTCGTCCCCGGAGGAAGAGCGGTGCCTAGACGCTTTAAAGCGCCTCAACAAGTTTCCGGTTACTTACCAGATTCTGGTCTCCACTCAGGTAATCCAATATCTTATCTTTTTTCTTGTCCTTTTTCGTTTTTCTTATATTTCTCCGTGAGTAATTTTTTTGTTCTATCTCAATATATGTATCCGCGTGTTTGTAAAAGTGTGTATATTCTTCGTAACCAAGTTATTTACACACAAAGTTTTGTGCTTTTAGAATATTTGTGACTGAGATTAGCAGTGCCGTGTAAAAAATTTATGAGTAGTTTTTTGATGCAAGAAGGGACGCCAAAAAAGGTGAAGAGAAATCTAATAGCATCTTGCCGGCAAAAGAGTATATGTTGCTTAACTAAATACAAAAAGAGTATCTATGATTACTGGTACTACAATTAGCATATTAGTATTCTCAGAAGCTCCCCCTCTCAAATCATCGGATTCCCCTTTCTCTTAATTTTGTAATATGTTGTTATGTTGAATGATGGATTTTTTGTTTGACTATGAGTTGGGTAAACTCGTTTAGTGGGACTAGAGAGGTAAAATAGTGAGTAAATATCCTTTGAACTGTGAGGGAGGAAGTGGGATGGTAATTTATAGGATGTGTTGGCATAATCAAAATTTCTTATTGGGCAAGACCAAGTTATTCTGGCAGAAGAAAGGGAAAAGAAGGCCCTCACTGATGACTTGAAAAAACAGAGAGGAAAGTTTGGAAATCGTCAAGTAGTGATGCTGTGGTTTTGAGGGTTATGTATCTCCCACTATGCTTATCGCTTCTATCAAATGCATGGCAGCAATTTTGCTTTCCATCTGCCAACCTTTGTTGTGTATGTTACAATATTTTGTAATGCAGTTTTTTCTCCTTTCCGATTATGTCCAGTTACCACAGATATTTTCTTTTAACTGCTCTAACGTAAATGTACTTGGTTTCAGATTGGGAAACGTCTACGACAACTTACAAAGCATCCCAGGAAGAAGATTCAGTCTATGGCTGCCCAGTTGATTGAGATATGGAAGAATATACTTATTGAGCAGACGGGGAAAGGTAAAAAAAATGGCAGCTTGGATAATAAGGTTCCTGTAAAACCTGAGCCTGTTGGTGGAGAAACTTCTGACGGCAAGAGAGTTCAAAGGGTAAATTCCATGAAGGTTTCGAAGGTCGAAACTATGAAGGTTGAGAATAACGAGCATAGTGGTGCATCAAAGTCCCAGAGGGTAATTAAGTCTGAAACCTTCTCTACGGAGAAAAAAATTGAAAATGTCAAGACAGAAAAGAATGCATCTGGGGAAAGGATGAAGGTTGAAACTGTAATCAAAGAAGAGAAGCAAAATTGTGATGTGCGAAAACCCATGTCAACTAGTATTGCTCCCCCGAAGCTGGGTTCTGTTATTTACTGCAAGGATGGCATACGGGACAAAATCCGCGAACTTCTGTCAGAGGCATTATGCAAAGTTTCAAAAGAGGCTGATGAAGAGAGTAGGACTGAAGTAGAAGCCTGTGACCCTTTTCGAGTCGCTGTCTCGTTGGAGTCTGCTTTGTTTGAGAAGTGGGGCAGGTCTAATGGCAGTCAGAAATTCAAATATAGATCTATAATGTTCAATATCAAGGATCCACAGAACCCGGATTTCCGGAGAAAAGTTCTCCTTGGACACGTCAAACCAGAGCAGGTTCTTCGAATGACTCCGGAAGAAATGGCAAGCACCGAAAGGCAAATGCAAAATGTAAAAATCAAGGAGAAAGCTTTATTCGACTGCGAACGTGCAGCAGCGCCAAAGGCTACTACTAATGAGTTCAGGTGTGGTCGCTGCGGGAAGAAACAGTGCACTTACTACCAGCTGCAGACTCGGAGCGCAGATGAACCCATGACAACATTTGTAACATGTGTAAACTGCAATAATCATTGGAAGTTCTGTTGAGATTTTTCTAGGAGCTACCTGGCATCTGTAACTAATTGCCGTCATTATCCATATGATGATGAGGTTCGAGAGTCCCCGCATTACTATGATGTAGTTTCTTGGCTAATATGATTTAGTTTCTTGGTAGGTATTGTTATACCTTTTCTTCATTTGTTTTTCTAGGGAACAAGGGCTTGGATGCGCTTTATGGTTGTCCAGGCTAATTTGTTGTAAAAGAGGGTTTAATAATTTTAGAATCTTAAGTTCCTATTTCTCCATGTGCGTATTTTGTTGTCCTTCTACATTTGTTTGTTTCATATGATTCTCATGACGCTGGTAGTAAAGTCGGAGGCACCAGGAATTAGTAGTAGTAAAGAATGTCGGCTGTCTCCTTGTTTTACATTCACTCATTGTGGTTTAGTTCTCTCACCTTTTTATTTTCCGCTGTAAATTCCCTCTTCTGGTTCTGTGTTGTTTCTTCTGTTGTTGACGATGTCTCTCTTTGGTGAGGAACTTCTGATGAAGATAAAATTTGTGCTTGTTCTTTTGGCAAAGAGGTCTATTGATGTCTTAATTAGGTATAGATTTGTACTACGAAAAGAGTACGTTGTGGACATGAACCGGACGATGTTCCGTTATTGGATGTTAGATTAAATGCTGATTCTTCCGGTCTCTTTTTGTGTCCGCGAACTTGCACACACTGAAGTAAATAGCCAAGAAAGAAAGTTGAGAAAAATGCCTTGCATCACACAGGATGTACATGGTATTGAAATATTTACAGATTCAAGATTCATGTGGAGCAGTAGTTTTGCTTTCTTTGAGAGCCTGGAAAACTCTAGAGCTCTTGTCAAAGATGTGAGCCCTCCTGCTGTAATCAGTAGGCTCTCTACCTTCAGCATCCTCCCCCATGATTGCTTCCCTTTCCAAGCACTCCATCAACTCCCCCATCCCCCTTCCCTCTTTGCACTTCTCCCTCATCCTCCCCACAATTCCAGCCCATTCCTCTGCTTCTTCTGCATTCATCTCTTTCTCCAGCCCTCCCTCCGATTCCGGCACCGGCGCCGATTTAGCACACTCCACAACAACCCCACCACCAAATCGCCCGTCTTGTTGCCACCGGCGATGCGGCCGGAGCTTCGAGCCACGGTTGCCTACTGATAATTGTTGGGCAAAATGCTTGTTCCTGGGCATGGAGAGACAAGAAAAGGAGTAGTATGTTTTGATGTTAGACAGAGAGGTCTCCATGATACCTATATTCTTGTTTGTGTACTTTACTTGCTTTGCTTTGGTACCTATGGAGTTGGAACTTATATATATAGACGTCAAAGGGGAGAAAAACAATGGAAGGTCGGCGGCTGATGTGGTTGGATCCTACATCCACTGGTAGCCACGTGTAAGAATCCGATGGAAGAGGAACTGGAAGATACTGTCCAGAACCGGCACGGGCTTCAAAGTTGTTTGCAACGTGGGTGTGAGTTTGTGGTTGACGTGTGCAGTGCAGATGTTGCTGTGTGAGGTAATCCTGAAAGAAGGCGGTGGTCCAGGAGCGGCGGAGCGGTGGCCCAATCAGGCTTGGCTTTTTTGTAACTCAGTTTGACGGATCCAGATCTCCTGCTGTATCCATTTATGTGAGAGTGAGAGAGTAACCATAGTTATAGTCCCCTCTCTCTCTTCCTTCTCTCTCTCCCCCCTCTCTCACAGAAATGGGTACAGCACCCTGCTGTAACCATGTGTTACAGCAGATAATCTCAATCCCAGTTTGACTATAAACCGCTCTTTTATGTAGTAAACAGAATTGCATTGGTGCTTTTCGTTCAAAAGCAGTTTACAGTTTGTGACCATAAGCAACTCCGGCATAGGAAAAGAGACAGGCTATCAATCTGCTCCGTGGTTGCATTCTTGCCAGGAACTGAACGTTCCGGTTTACGTTGCTCCCATTTTGCTCCCCATCATGGACAAATTTTTTTTTTTTTTCCAATCCCTTTTTTGTCTTTTGGATAGCTGCTTTTGGCAATTTAAGCCAGATTATTGTTAACTGCTACCGGAATTCTAGAAAAAAAAAAGTTTTGACTAGATTGAAAGAATCTTTATCTTATCCTTCATATGTCGATAATTAATAGTCGTTAAATGTTTCTAGTGACTTTTATTTAGTGACGCTAAAAAACTGCGGCTAAAAATTATTACTGATATACAAGATTGGAGAAAGATTCATTCAATCCGAACAGCAGTCAAAATTTATTCATTGTAAAATACTTGAATTGTAGAATGATGCTTACAACTCCTTATGATAACAATCAATGAGTGCTAATCATACTTAGTGACATTTTTATTAACGCCTTTAGCAATAATTCGTAATAGACTTTTCTAAAGTAGGTAAATAAATGTCATCAAAGCATGCAACGGCTAATAATTGTCATTGTATGAGAGTTTGTGCCTTGTAACATCTTCTTACAACCCACGTAGTAGCGCAAAAGTTTCCGTTTAAGCTATAGATGCGGCACATGCATGGTTTATGAAGGTCCAAGGGGATAGTAGTCGGCCAAGCTCAATATACAAAGGGTAAAAGTAATGCCAGCCATTCTATGTTCACACGGTGAATAGGCAAAGAGGGAAAGAAACCTTAAACCCAAATAAAATCAATAAATGGTGCAAAGGTTAAGCTGATGAAATATAGAGACTAAACTAGAACCTGTAACCAATGATAGAACTATTTGCTGCTGTATTAAGCTGCTTATTAGATCTAAGCTGTCAAAAAATTGCTTTGCTGTGCTAGTGTTCCAACAATACTGCTCATCAGAACAATCTCCGACATGGAAATTTGCATTACAGCACTGGTTGGTTTCCTCTCGACATTCGTAGAAGTTGAGTGTTCAAAACAAGATTACGTTGGCCGCTCCGTTAGTCTTCTTTCAGCGGCTATAGCAGCAGCTACAGATGGGGGCAAATGCATTAAACTCCCGGTAGGATTTTCACCGCTCTCCGGCACAGTCGAGGGAGCTACTCTGAAGAGGGACTCCACGTCTTTAAGTGTCAAAAGAGGCTGATCTTTATTCTTCTTGTTTCCACTGATGAGTGAACTGGTACTCCTGCTTTTATTTAGTTTATAAATGCTTTCTTCAACTGTTTCCTTCACCTGTCATCAGAAAGGGAAAAAATTACAATATATCACTAAGCAGATATGTTGTAAGACTTCTTCTGAATATATGTATATCTTGTCACATACGCGAGTAAAATGAAAAGAAGAATCACAGCAAGGTCTTTAACTGGGTACTTATTCACACACACTGAATTTTGCAAGTTTTTTACAAGATAGTGAGAATCCCACAACAGGCGCACCAATATCTAGATAAGGACTAGGCTCCCTTGCACGAACTCAGAAATGGTTAGATAATTTCCTATGGAGCAACAACTGAATCAACTGATTGAGATCAACAAAAGAAAACATGACGATCAGAGCTTTTTCGACTGTTTTGTGCTTCCAAGCCAATCGAAATAGAACTCTTGATCCTCAGAATGCTACGTTGATAAGAGATTTGAGAAGACCTAGTCGACTGTGTCCAGAATCCTCTCGCATACAACATGCCAAAGTTGTAATGCACTTGAAAAATCATGACTTTGGTTCATTATAGGTCGGTACATTACACTTAACCAAAGTTTAAAAACCTTTGTAATATATTTATGCAGAGTAGAGACAACATACTACAAAACGATGGACGACCGTCTTATTCTCCTGCCCGATTCGATGCACCCTGCTTATTGCTTGTGCTTCTGCCGCAGGATTGAGCAGTGGCTCCACAAGAATTACATGCTGTGCTTCCAGAAGATTGAGGCCATTGGCCCCGTGCTGGATTAAGAGCAGTAACACCTGAATAGATTTGGTTTCTGATTGCCCAGTTGTGCTGCATCTTTCTCCTTTGAAATGGCTGATGGCAACATGTGATTTCCTGTAAAAGTAATGGCATAGCAATTCAGCAATTTGATACCATGAGTAATCAGCTCAATTTGAATTACCAGGATTACACAATCAAAACCATCTTGCTAGACTAATTTTGCAGGAAAAAAGGTGCATTTGGGAACAACTCTCTGCATGACTGTCTAGTTCAGAAGATATGTACATGAAACTCTGATGTAGAGCAGGGTAATTTTACAATTCAGATAAGCAAATATTACTGCTGTACCCCATAAAATCCCTTTCCAATACAGAAAATGTGTAACAGGACATTTTACTGTCATCTTGTGAAGGCCAAGTCAGCAAGCTGTAACGTGAACAACTATAAGCACACGTTAACCCTGAACTCGAACTCACGATGCATCAAGCACGCTGTTCCCTTAAAAAGTTGGAAACTAGAGGGTCACCAATCATATCAGCAGAGGCTTTGATAGATCTAGAAAATCGTATTTTTTCCATCTGAGATGATATTAATATATACAGCATCCAAAAGGTATAAAAATCTTACCTGCCTCCTTTCATCCTGATATGACTAATACTGTTAGCAGTTAAGGCATGCTCCAACACGTCAAGAACGTCATTCCAACTCGAGAAAACAAGCACTTTGCCTTTTGGGTTTCTAGAAGTGATCCACAAAATCCTCCTTGTGACTGCTTCAATCTTCAAAATTCCAAAGTGGGAACCGTTTCAAAATTAATAACTAAGCTGACAGTCTGTCTAGGACTAAACTTACAAGTGAATTCTGAAGTAAATGGCAAATAAATCATGGATAAATTGCGATTACGAAAATCGCAGAGAAAGAAACCTGTTATGATGCAGATAATTTCACATGGACATTCAGTAAGATAGTTTGTAAATGGACAAAGCTTGCAGATAATTACAAAAGAGTTGAACAGAAGAAGGCTACTATCACATCTAATTATGATATATACAACTTTTTAATCGTATACATCTATTTTTGTATGATGGAAGACTCGTTGACACGAACCCTAGGGTCTAACACATATGACATTCTAGAGGAAGAAAGACATCAGTTCACATGCATGGCCTCATCTGTGCACCTGTACAAACACATAGAGGTGCTTACACAGTTGCACCTAGCTGCCAGTGCGGTAATTATTTTTCTGTAATGCAAGTTATTTATAACTCTGAACTAACTAAAGCATCTAAGGAAAGCATACCTTTGTACTATATGAACCTTGGACTTTTATGGACGCTTCAGACCCTTCACAACCTTGAAAAGAAGAATTACATGATTTATTTTGTCCATCATCAACAAAAGCAATATCACCAAAGTCTGTATGTTGTCGACATGTTGGGCATATCACCCATTTATCATGACCCCTTCCATGATGAGCTACTTTCCGTTCAGTCATTGCAAATAAACCTGCAAGTGACGGTACATCATAAAGAGTGTCAAAGATCATTTTCGGGTTACATGCTAGATGGGGGAGGATAATGCCACCGATTATTATAAACACAACTATAGACCCTTAAAGAATTCTTAGTTCAACTTGTAAAGTTAAATAGGCCCTTAATACAGAATTAAGCTGCATAACGAGATGCTGCTATTAGGATCAGCAAGATAAGCCCGAAAACAAACTTCTACTGCTTTAAGATCTTATAAGCTATATTGAGCTATAAGAAAACTAACATGGAAATACTAACAGGATCATATAAGTTTTAATGAGCTCATCCAGCGTAATGATTTCCTTAAATGGCAATATCGAAAAGTGAGAACTTTTCGCAGAAGAAGAACATTGTCAACGTCTTTTTACTTGATTGCGAGCCAAATATTTCTGATCTTTGTAAGTTAGGGTTTTGAAGCAGCTCAAGATTAACAAAATGAAAAAACGAGGTGATGAAAACCTCACATTTACAGCATATGAGATGCCCACATTGAAAAACCATCTTTTGGCTGCTGAGCTTTTCTTGGCAAATTGGGCATGTTGCCTCATCAGCTTTAACCAGGCATCCATTTTCTGCTTCCTTTGAAGGAGTAGGAGAGATTTCTGAAACTTGACTTATCGATGAGGTCTCGGTGCTTTCCGAATCTGAACTCTTCTTAGATTGTACCAAACCCTGGGGAAAGGAGGTGATAAATACTAAAGCAGCAGAGGAAACAAAAGTGCATAATTATTCCAGACCAAGAAAAGAAAAAGGGAGGATTTTGAAATAGTATGCAAATTCTTATTTCTGGATATTAACGGTGGAAGTAGTTTACGGGACAATTATGATGGTTAGCCTCTCGCAGTATATTCTAGGGCAAAGCTCCTCAATAAAAAGCAATCGTTACCCCATTTTGGATAATACTGTTGACAGCATTTCATGTCTTTCTGTGTGTCACTTTTCCAAATATTCATGCAATGCAGCAGATCTCAGTAATATGTGCATAACATGTTACTCATTAGATAGCAAATGGAAGTCGCACCAATAATTATTGTCCTCAAATTGAATTTTTTTGGGGAAAGCATGATATTCAAGTGGCAGCCAGAGTGATTCATAAATTCATGCCATTATATCTACGATGCTATGTCAGATAATATTTTTTAGTTTCATATTTGCTTGCCTGGTTCCAGGGAGTCAAGATAAAACAATTTTCTCCCATGACCCTTCAACCAGAGAACAGCCATACAGGAGCAAGTATTACTACCTTCAAATAACGAAGTTGCCCTTTTATACGTGATAATGACGACAACGCCAGGAATTTGTCAGCAGAATTTACAGCGCTTGCAGCATCTAATTCTCCCGGACTTATAGCCTGAATAGATGTGTCGTTCTCGTTTTCTCTTAGGCGCAATCGTGAGGTTGCCATCTTTATTTCATCGTGAGCACGCAGAACTTGAGCTTGAAAATTGGCCAAGGTCCTTGCATGTACATACTCTTTACGCATTCCCTTAAAACAATAACAGGGACAAACACAAAATGAGAAACAAACCGAAAACAGAGAAAATACGAGTTGTTATAAACAGTATCTGCCTGCGTGCATTTATGAGGAAGCAATTACTTTTGAACGCATTGAAGAAAGCAAATAAGAACCAAAAAGCTAGACCTCGTTCCACTTTCAAATGACTTAGTATTGGCTCCCTTTCTGCCAAGCTGAAGTAAAGTTCGAAGACAAGCATAGAAGGATGCAAAAAAAGCAGCACATGCATTTCCAACTGGAAACTATAACAGCCACAGAGCACGAGGCTGCAGCTATTGCAGACTCTAAGGAGAGTTAATGTATTCAACCAAACATGAGATAAATTTATCATGAATTTTAAGTCCTCCCTGCGAGTGGCGGAGCCAGAAAATTTCCTTGGAGTGGGTGAAAAGTAATGGGGTAATTCTTTTCCCACTAGATAGCCCTTAAGTTTCCTGCATGTCACACCCTTCTAGGTTATTGCAAAAAGTACATGCCTTTACAGTTGAAATCTTCAGCGACAAATTGTTGTAGAAATGTTTTGTTAAGCAAAAAGTTACTTAGATTACCTCATTCTTTGTTGTATCCAAACTTGTTATTGTACAGAAAAGAGTTGCACTCTTATGCATAGCCACCCAAAAACATCTAGAAAGTAAGTCGTCATGTGTTACAAGGTGGGCGATCACTCAGTTTTCTTACTCAGAATATGGACGGTAGAATAACCCAACATTTTCCATCTCCTTTTGTAGTATTATTATTCATCCAACTTTATGCAATATGTGGCTCGGCATTGCTCCCTGCCTCACCACACATATTAAGGAATGAGAGAGATCTGCATGACATATTGACATATAATCCTGGATAAAGCTGAGAAATTGACAACAACTGAGTCATACCTCAAGAAGAAGTAAGTGCTTTTTGGCTGCTGACATAACCTCTCTACCTAACAGAGTCTTGGAGTAGCTCTTTATAATTCCAAGCACAACTTCCACATCAGAGGGAGATTTTGAAGCCTGCAGTACATTATCATCACGAGTAAAATCATATGCTAGAATGTTTGTGACATAAGTTCCAAATTAATAGCCTAGAATGCTGGAACCATAGTTATGTATTAACACCAGGAATTGCTGCATGTAAATATGCATCCACCAAACAGTTTGACACTAATATTACAGAAAGACTTTGGAGTAATATAGTTTCCCCGGTATGCAAAAGGAACTTGAAGTGTGCCTACCATGAAGATGTCACGACTACAATATACTCCATTAGACACCATAAAAGAATAACAAATGATGTAAGGTCACTAGGAAGAATTGGAAATCTCTCCGACGTGTGATGCCATAGGACATGACACAATCGGACACGTACCCTTTAGGCCCAAAAAGTGTTCGCTTCTTTGTTTGCTGGCACACTGCATCTCAAAGTTTCAAACATGATGCCTTTCTTTTTTAGTTTTCTTCTTGTTTACCAGATAATGTTGACTTGTATCATGGAGATATTAAGGTAAAACTAAAAATTGGGAGCGTTCAAAATTAGTAAACTTGGTCTTCTTTACATACTGCAATCCTCCATTCTATAAGACTTAATTTGATTGAGAGTGTGTGCAAGCGCACTCATTTGCGTAAATCTTCATCTTGAAGAGTTTGTGACTCTTGTTGTGTCATGTAACATGTCCGCAGGCCCATATTACTTAAGTGGTCGCTAAGCTCCCCAGCGTTGGATAACTTTACCTACAGTATGCTACTCACCACTAGATGGTCTGGGTACATAAACTGATCTCTCCACGCCCTACTTCCCAAAGGAGAAAATAAGCCAGCAAGAGAAGAAATTTTGATTGGATAACAGAATCTTTATACAATAATTAGTCAGCTGTCAAAATCATTGAGTAACGATAACAATTTATTATACGCAAGCGTACTCACCTGAACTTTCCCAACATCCCTCTTCTTCCCATCATCCTCAAATTTGACTTTAGATAAGTTCTTTTCATGCTGAGACAGTGTCTGGTAGAAATGATTTCGTGCAGACTCCTTCTTTTGCAGATCTAGTGCCTCCTCAACAGATGTAATCTTGCCATCATCTCGTTTGTTAAGACGAAAGAGCCTCGCTTCATAAACCTAGAGAAACAAACAAATTTGGAAATAATCGCAAGAATTGTAACACACATGCCACAAACAATCACCTCAACAAAAAAATTGATTAATTACCTGAAACATTTTATCATGTTGGCAAAGAACACATAATTGTCCATCACCATTAGCTTGACAGTTTGGACAGTAACTCATTCCTTCAATATCCTCTTCCCTTGGATTTCCCATCGTCTGGTCAATTTCCAAAACTTTATCAAGTAAAGTTTTCCTAGAGTCTTCCAACGAATCCAAACCAGTCTGTATATAATATTTAAGAGCAGTTATGCTCTGAAAGCTGGATAACGAGCCATAGACGTTAGTATAGCAATATACACTGGATTTCGCTTATCTTACAACAAGTATAAAGAGGAAAATGGAATCACAAAGGCACCAAGGGGGGCAATTCATGTGCTTGCATGCAGGATAACCAGATTTACGCAAAGCCAACCACCAACAAAGATATTTACAACCACCCCAACTAGAAGACAATCATAACCACCTATAATAGCCCAAAAATCTAAGTGGTAATATAATAACTCCAAGAAGAGCCCAAGGAGGTGTTTCGAGTTCCATCACTAAGCTACCCCTGCACCTGAAATGGTCTCCTATTGTGTTCCAACAACACCAACCACCGAAGGCAAAGAAGAACTATCTCCCTGATCCTGAAATCTCTTCAGAAACCTCCTCTCAATAAAGCAAAACCCCGTCATTGAGTGAGGCATTAATCCACAGAAACAAAAGCAGAGGTCCATCAGTTCAACATTCCAGTCCTGGCACATGACACTACCAGGACTGAAAATATCTTTTCAACTAAAAGGTTCGTAAAACTATTGATAGTCAAGAATATCTGCAAGAAGGTGAGCCTTGATGCAACAGTACGGTTGCTCCGTTTTGACAAAAAGGTTTCAAGTTCAAAAGGAGGAAAATGCCTAGTGTAGCATATCGGCATACCTAGCCCTGTCCATACCAAAAATGGCAAAAGGCTCGTGCGTTGGCTAGCACTTTGAAGGGGGGCTCACCGAATGTGGCTGTCGCCATTAGGGTACACATCATTAGCCCCACAAGTGCTTTACGAACCTTTATCTCCATAAAGCTGCATACCACCTAGGAAGCATGGTAAAGCTGCATACCACCTAGGAAGCATGGACTCCAGTGTGGGTGAGGATACGACATGGGTGCGGATACACGGACACGTTGCTTTGGAAAAAAACAGGATAATGGATTGGCTGGGATACGGCAAAAATTGTGTATATATGTTGTGTGTGTTATTTATATGTGTAACAAAAATAACCTAGGCCAATGTTTTACATTATTTAACAGCGTTATATGGCAAGACGAGGTGCCAGGCTTTTTTATGCCGGCTATCCTCAAAGAAAGTACCTGACAATTAATAAAAATCTCCAATTACAAATACATATAATCACAAAAACAAAAAAACTAATTCTTCCAACCAAATAAGTAAGAGAGTTCGTTATATTGGTAGGCTATTTCGGAATTATTGAAATTGTATAACTGGATATAACTAAGTTTGTATGAACATTCGAGTATTTCAATAATTTCCATAAACTTTTGGGGCTACTTTAGATAATAAGTCAATGAGTGGTACCAAATGAAGTAATAGAAATTTGGAAAGTCGTGTGGTTAAATAGCAATAAAAACCCACATTGAAAACATCGGTAAGAGAGTTGTCTCCTTCTCTTTGCATGGAGCTCATGTAGGTTTCTCCTTCTTCTTCCTCTTTTTCTTCTTCTTCATCATCATCATCATTTGTTCTTCTTCTTCAGAATCACCCACTGCCGGACGCTGGTGCTACAGCCGGACATGCTCACCGCCTCTCTCCTCTTGTCCAAGTTGTCAGAAACCCTACACCGCGAACCATATTTTGACCTTGAGAAATTCGTCGCAAAATTCGGGTCGGCGCCTACACGGCAGCGACACGCACGGTGCTTGAGGGCTCAAAGTGGACCCTATACGCACAGGGTGCACACCCAGCTGCACACGCACCCGTGCTGGTGCGTTTGCCAAAATGCCGCACCCGTGCTTCACAGCATACCACTCAAGTGGTACACAGGAAGGAACCTTCATCTCCACATAACTACCCGCAGAACTTCATGTGGGATACATAGAGAAGAAAAAGTTGCGCACTGTATATCCTACTCCGCCTTTGAGGAAGGGGCCCACCTCCGCTGCTCTTCCCTTGACACCGAAGGCCTAATTAAATGAATCAACTCCGCTAAAGCCAACTTTAACCAAGTTCCTCCACGACATCCAACATTTCTAACATTTTCAAAGTAAGGTTGTTGTGTCTCAATAGGAGGAGGGAGTAGAAATAAGTAAAAAAGTTTATGATAATGCTTTCGAGTAAAATAGCCTTTTCCCTTCATTAGGCACCATAGCCTCTTCCCAAGGCGCTAAGTCCTTTCACAAACCTCAACCACACCATCTTAGACATATTTTGTTCTGCAAGGAGACCCCAAAAGAAGGGTCAAGCGGTAACTACAATATTGGACAACAGCCAGATCAACAGAATAATGCACCTCACCAGTGGGTACAATCTCACTGTTGCTCATTATCTCTTTCACTCAATGTTTCCTTCTCTTTTTGTTTCGGCTAAGCACACGAGATGTTTACCTCAGTAGCTCACTAAGGATTCTCCTTACTATCCGTCCTGGGGGAGTAACAAGTAGTTGGCCTGTCACTTTATTTCTCCAGCCCGGCCGCTTCTTTGTGGCTCGGACTCTCTTGGGACTCATGGGCTTTACTCCAAGAATAATTGGGTTGTCTACGCACTTCATATTTATCAAACAAAAATAAACCTAGTACATCAAGGTCAGCTGCCATGGCAATCCTGTATTTGCTCAAAGCAGCTATAACAAAAAACTTGAGCTGAGACAAAATATGAATTTACCCCCAAACAAAATGAAATCATTCTTGACGATTGTTTAGATGCCTTAGTAATACGCTTAATGTACAAGCGGTTTTATGGTCAATGGTTGAAATATGGATTATAATATTGAAAGCTCACACTAGTTGTTACGTATGACCTCCCTTCCTCCCCCCAAGTTGTCATGGTGAATTAGCTATTCTTCAAACAAGCTGGTGATGTGCTCCCCCACCCCACATTCGTCTCTTATTTCACTTGTCAATTTTCATATCAGATTCAAGTCAGCTATAAGTTAGCCATCTAAAGGTTAGTAACAAGAATTAACTTACGGTCACATTCAGTGCAGTATCAAAACATTGTAAAGTGCATAAAAACAAACTATTACTAACCATGATGCTATTTTCGATGTCCTAGAAGTGGTCATAGTTCGAGTGACAGCTTCTCCTATCTTTCGGATCAACTCAGTTGAGGTTTCTTTGTTTTGCTCGATCAGATGTAGCACGTCCAACCACCAAGTTGCATATTGATTTTTTACATCGCCAAGCGCATTATTAACCTTCAAGTATAGAAATCTGAGATTTACAGAAAAAAAACTGGCATCCAATTCAAGAGACTGATGCAGAATTAAATCAAAAATGGCAATAAGCAATAAATATTCTGCCAATCTAGCAAGAAATCATGGTAAAACAACAAATTAAAGCTCATTAAACCATATGTTATTCACAACAAAGGACATTTGTTATCTTATCGTTAGAAATCTATAATAATCAAGCACATATGTTCGCACACGTCATGCATGGGATATAATTCTCTACCTGTCCATGATTGGCAAATTGGAATATATCAATATCGTGAATACACATGCCATGCATATGTGATATGTCTAAGCTTTTCTCTGATTGAAACGAAGAATGGAATATCATGTATACCCAAAAATGGACCTGGTCATACAAACCGCATTCTTGGCATGCTGTGAAATAACTAGGAAGATACCTGCTCATATGACTTTCTGAAATCTAGCTGAGCCAGGGCCAACTTCGAATTAACCGCAGATAAGAATCTCTGTTTTAGATTCTCACATGCCAATCTCAATTCATCACTACTGGCTGTCAATAGGTTTGGCTTCGTTTCACAGATTTTCTCATCACTTAAGCCATTTGCCAAATATGAAGCTTCACTGCTCAACTTTAATCTCTTTGCAACGTGTTGATCACATTCTTCAGCATTAAACATCTTTGAAACCTGATCTTTAGGCCTTCCAAGCAACTGTCCATCAAACTGATACTGTTGTGAGGAGTCTGAAGTCAATGAGAGTATATCGGCAAGGTTGTGATGAATATGAATGTTTAACAAGGGGTCCAAGCCAAAATCTTCAGAATTCTCTTCAGCTAACTCAAATGCTTCTTTGTACAATGCCACTGCTTGAGTAAAGTCCTGCTTAATTACAGCTATCCCTGCAAGTCCATTAAGCGCACAAACTATTTTTCTAAGCTCTTCTTCTCCTTCTACCTTGGTCTTACCTGCAAGAACCTAGGAAGGAGGATCCATTCAGACCTAAAACCACAAGGTGAAATATGTCCAAGCCATTTGAAGTAAAAACTAAACTCACAAGTAGTATCTCCTCCATGGTCATGGGAGATTGTTGCAGAGAGCGTAGCCCTGAACTCCCCACTTGAGGATGGCAGCAAGCTTGGCGAAGCTTCAACAGCGAGTTCAAGAGCTTTGCAGCCTCCACGTGGGTGATGAAGGTATCAGATAATTTGGAACCTGTAAAGGAATATCAAGCTAATATAAGGGTTGAATAAAGCTTTCCTTATTTTGGACTAATTTCCATTTAATGATATATATATTAACAGCATCTTTATCACCTCCTGCGACCTTTTTGAGACCATCATCTCTGAAACTCTCAATAACTTCACGGGCATAACCTACACAAGTCTCATGCTGCCTCTGATAAAAGTGTTCTTCAATTGGTGAGAGAGAGAGCCAAGAAAGGCATTCTTCTTGAGGAGGAATCTGTAATTCCTCTGCAACATGCACTTTTGAGGAGCGCCACATAAGTTCTTTAAAGAAGTTATGCGTAAATACCATAGCTCTTGCATCTCCCCTCTGTAAAGGTGAGATCCAAAGACAGTTATTAAGAACTGGGCAAACCTATATAGCGTTCCAACAAATAAATGACTACACTAAGGTGAAATATAATCCTAGAGTGGAGTTGGCATGCGCATGCACAACAAAAGAAGAATAAAAAAACGGGAAAAGTATGCTGGTTGTGGACCAATCTCTATAGAGGTTGTACTTAAAGGCCTATTACATACTATAAGAGAATACATGAAAGCAGCATATGCATAGGGCAAAGTAACCAACAGAAAAATGCTCAAAAGTGTTAAGGTACGACTTCATATCTAACATAATGAGACAGTATTGAATGTAATTTCAAGTGACATACCTGTGCCAGATGCATCATGATAGAAAGACCTTTACCAACTAAGACATAGGTTATGTTTGATAGACTAAATACTTAAGCTAACTAGTAAGTGCAATAAATGTCGATTGCGTCTCAAATCTCATATCTTCCGGTCAACACAACAATTCAATCTTTGATCTAAATTTAAGTGTTGTCCTCTGAAAAGCTGATTAGTGGATTCAGTTAACAAGCTCTGGCAGAATTGGTGGATGAAGTTTTGCAATGGCGATGCAATATGGGTTTCTACGGATAGAGTGGGGTAACAAGTTGAAGAAGGTTGAAAACATTTGAAGTAGGATTTGTTAGTATGAACGTTCAATAATACCCTATTGGCTGAGCATTTTCAACGTTCAGCTTTAAGTGTGTGTGTCGTCTAATTTGGCTATCTTTCAAGAAGAACTGATTGTTTTTCAGTAATTGCAATTACAGGTTATCTGCAAAAAGCTCTTAACCTGTTCAGTTTAGGTGCCGCATGACATTACCACAGACACACTCCTCTAAACCAAAATGAGAACGTCCACCATACAAGATTATCTTGCTTAACACAGTATTCCTTCCCATATTCTCAGTGATGAGCAAAGACAATTTATACATTCATAGTCATACCTCATATGGATCACGTATAACTTCAACCCACCATCTAAGGGCATCAAACGGACTTGCTTTCAGGAATCTTAAGAGTCCATATAAGTCATCAAGCTTACGCTGTATGGGAGTTCCTGTAATACACCAGCGATGCTTAGCATGTAGCCGAAGTGCCATTTCGGTAGCAGCAGCAGCATTACTCTCCACCATCTGAGCCTCATCTAAACAAATCCTCCACCAGAATATTCGGGTGAGAAAAGTAGGAATGACAGGGTATCTGTGACAAAAAAGTTGGCGTAAGACTTACCAATATATATTAGCAGCAAAGTGGTAGATCCATCAAATCCATAAACAAGATTCCACAAATTTCAGTAAGGAATAAATCCCAAATAATTTGATTGCTTTAACTTGGGCTAGGTGCATCAAGGAAATCGACGAGAAAATTTTGTGAGTATAAAAACTTCTTGTTATTAGGAGTACAATACAATAGCTAACTATGTATGTACAGACAAGCTAGTCCATAAGACAGAGTCGGACTCTTCAAGCACTGCAGAAAAGATGTTCCCTTTGCCAAATTTAAAGCTTTTTGATGACAGTAAGAGAAAACCATGTGGCTGCACTGACCAAGCGGTGGGTGGGTTCTCACCCTGTAACGGCTTTTGCTGGTTGCATAAGTAGCACAAAGCAGCCAAAACCATGGCACCATCACAATTTAGTCAGTAAAGTTATCTTTTGTATAGTCTTCTCTGCAATATCTACGTCAAGTTACATTCTCTTTCCAATTTTAGGCCCCTCACCCCCTATAGCCCCCATTTGGTAGCTAGGGCTCTTAACCTCCGCCACATCGGGAGAGTAGTTGGCAGTAGGCATGGCAGTCAATGGTGGTAGGAATCGAACGACTTACCAGTTGCACTGTTTAGCACTAAGTGGTTAGTATTCTGACAGATAACATTTCAAGCAAGATAAGTGATGGGAACACAACATGGAATAATCATGGGACTTGGCCAACCTATATAATAGCAATATGAGCATAGCAACGTGCTCGATTTCATCTAAGTTCGTTCTGAGTAATTCATTAAAGTAGAGATTCGTTATTTAAGTAACTCAATAAACTAGCAATTCAGTCAAATCTGTTAGGATGTGAATGAATAAGATGGGACTTTCTTAATCAATCATTGGAACAAAAAGTGGCGTAATCATAGGGCTTAGCAAACTTACTCCAGACAATCCAAGCATATCAATGTGTTCGAACCTATTTATCTCTATTATAATTGATTGAATAAAGTAGAGATACGGTATTTATGTATTTAGAATAAGTCAGAGATTCAGTCATATCCTTTAGCTGGGACATCTCCTGTAATGAATTATGTACCTTTTTAAGAATTGAAGTTGAACTCTATTTCTTCCTGTCTTATTGTTCTATTTCTCCCTCCTCTTAATCGGTTCTATTTTTTTCACATCAATAAGGGACAATGAGTGTACCTCTTTTGAAATCTCATAAAGCGACGATCCCCTTCATGCCTGTCAGAGTCATGTGATATATCTTCTTTAAGCACATCGTATGTGGTTAAGACAATGTCAGCACTAAGAAGTTCGCCAATATCCATAACAGAAGTATCTGAAAGCGAACCATTTTTAACACCATCATAAATACAGGTTTTTAGTGAGTCTCGGTTTGTGTGCCTGCAAACAAAAGCGGGAATGAGAGAACAAAAAAATAAAATAAAAATAATGTTGACAAAAGCCCTCTTAGTGAAAGCATAAGCCAATCAAAACGCTCACATAATAGAAACTCTAAGCAAGCATCTGATAAAGGAGAACCTGTTATCCACAATAAGTTGCTATTGATAAGTTTGTCTTTTATGCTTCAGAGCTCTGGAACATAGTGTTTCATCACTTGGAATTTGCTAGATGATGCCACGTGCAATTTCACATTTCTTTTGGAACTGGTTGTACTTCAAGGGGTGAGATGGGTGCAAAGCTTTGGAGTGGAATCCCTCCTAGCTTCTTTTGGTGCGTGTGAAAAGAAAGAAATAGGAGGGTGCTTTTTTTTTTCTTTTTCTTGTCGCCTCTTTTTTGTTAGCCAGAGCCCAGAGGGATAAGTTTTCCCCAGGTCTTCTTAGTTTTTTGGACATTTCTTGGCTGTGCATAGGTGGCTAAGGTTCTTTTCCTGCATACGGTTCGACCCCTCTAGCGAGTCTTTGTGATTTATATTTTACCAACCACAGGAAAATACTTTCACCAGCATCTTTAATGTGTTAGAAGCAGATTTGGTCCCCAAACCAAACCACAGCATAACTTTTGACTGATAATACAACTGAAAGATGAAACTAATGATCCACAAGCTTAAAGAGCCAATAACCCGATAACTTTCCTCTACTTGAGAATAAGCTACTTAGCTTTGTATTAGCTCTTACCTCTTAGATTCACGTAATTTATTCTCTCTTAATCACATAATATTGCACAACATTTACTTTTTCTTTTGATTTCTATGAAAGGAACATACAACTAACACATAAAAGTCAGCTCCAGACTCCAGTATGATACTATTACCAACAATGAAAACAAAAGCAGAAGGTACCGAATGATTTCAGCATGCCACTGGGGCAATATAGGAGCCGGACACACTATAAGAGTTGCGCCAGTCGCGACTGGAGAGCCGGCAGCTTGGATCAGCTCTGAGCATAACCGGCAGATATGAAGCCCGTCCATTTCAACAATTTCAACACTGTTCTTGCTTTTTACGTGCTTACGCGAGTTTCCTGTCTGATTCTTTCCACATCCTTGTGCTTCGGGTACGTCCCCGGATTTCAAAGTTTTCCCTTTAGCTGAATAGCCAACACAATCTGCGTGTTGCCATGCATCACAGACATCGCATTGCACCCATAGTCCTTTATATCTCGAGCTTTCACTTACAGCCCCACATTCACACTCAACACGCTCTCTTTTCAATCGTTTGATGTTTATCTTATGACAGGCTGCAACTTGCATTTCATCAAAGGAAATATTGCCAATTTCAGTTGCTGGCATCCGATGAGCAAAGATACAAGCAAGCAGCTCAACTGTTTTCCCCAGACCCATCTCGTCTTTATTTGTCATGAGAAATCAAAGTCGAAGAACAAAAGACAAGTTAGATAACTGAATCTCTATAACCATAATAAAAGAATTGGTAAAGGGACCACATCCAGATGAAATCAGCGCATATATAAACTTCAAATCATACTCCCAAGGCAAATAGAAATGGATTTCCTTATCAGTTTTTTCCATTAATCTCTTTTAGGAGAGTAAATCTATGTAGAAAAATTTCCCAGGAGCCCAAAACCCAACATAAATATCCACATTGTGTTTTCTACATATTCAGTTCATTTATAGTATATATTGAAGTATTTATTGTTCTTTTCCTCTAACGAAAAATAATCGAATATTACAAGAGGAGGGGAAAGAAATTAAGAAGAACCACACAAAAGAGATATTAAAACTCAGTAAATAAACAAAACAAGTATGCAACTGATTATGTTGGCCAACAGAATACATTGAATTTCACAACAGGTAGATTTATATCTGAGGAAACAGAAAATAGTAAGAGTTGAAAACGGGATTACAAAAACACAGGTATACATACACCTACAACATGATAGGAAGGGACTTACCAGCCAGAATACCACCGAAGACATATGGCGTAGAGTTCTCTGGACGCAATGAAATATTTCCGCTGAAACAATAATGCAACCAACGATATGAACTTAAGTTCTTTCTTTCATTTACTAAAGTGCGTTAAGAGGAATAGAAAAGGTAGCGGCTGAAAATTCATACCTGAACGGATTGTAAAACATTCTCGAACAAGTGTCAATAAACTCCACAGGTGTACATAGAGGATAAATGAACTGACTTTTTTCACTCCCACTTAAACATCCAGAAGCTCCTTTCTCTCTCTGTACCATCCAGTAAGCTGCGCGGAGCTGATACGGTCTAAGCTTGGGAAGCAAGTCAGGCATGTCATTTTCCAACATCGGATCCTCTCTGTGCACAACGAATTACGTACATAAAAATAACAAAAGATACAACATTCGAAGTTGGAATGAAGGTTCATAATGCTCTAAATTATGCAGTATGTACACTACAGAAACTCACTTCGATGGCTTAACAGCTTCATAAAAACCGGCAACATCAAATCCGGCTCGTTTCCTCGGAGCAGAGGAAGCTTCATTTGTCTCCATGGGTGAATCAATCTCGATGTCTGTTGATACGCTACACCCGTATCTAGCCTCTGAGGTCGTAACTTCTGGGCGCAGCCAAGCCATAACACTCATCATACTTTTTTTCCAAAGTTGCTTTCTGTTGTCAAGAAGCGACTCACATTCGTCAAAGGCACTCTTTAGTATCTCCACCCTCACCCGCACAGACGACAAGCTATCCAATAATGTTGCCCCCAGAATCGGCCTGAGTGTCAAAGATTTCAAACTAGCCAAATGAGCAAGCCCAGAGACACCCTCATCCGGCCCGTCAAAACTCCCGCTCACCATCACAACAGGCGTTTCCTTATCCTCAGACACGCGCATATGCACAAGTTCTAAGCACACGGAACTAGCGGGAACGATGGGCCAGTGACCTAATTTAATACGACTAATCAGTTTGCTAACATCGCACATTCGAAACCTAAAAGCATAGCTCGAATCCTGAAAAAAATCATCACTTAAATTAAAACCATGGAACTCCGGGCTTATACTCAAATTAGTCAAAAGAACTTCCGAAATGTCGTAATGCTCGCTCGAAACCCAACAATTCCGCTCAACTTCTACAAAAAACGGTTCATCAATAACAGCGGTTCCACCATTTTCATTTTGATCGTTCGGTTTGTTCAAGTCAGTGTCGGGGCACTCCACTATCCCAACTGATCTATGAGGCCTACGTTGCTTTTTCCGGCCCATCCTGTGTAGAATAGACAAAAATAACTGGAATTAGGTTAACTGCATAAAGATTGAAACTTTTTTAACGCGCTGCAATTCAGATTATCTAACTTGGATTACTATAACAAGCATAAATTAAGTTACGGTCCGTCGCTTTACTCCGCCGAAATTAATAAAACAAAAATTGAATCTTCATGATTGGACAAAATGGCAGATAGCATTGACAGAAGCACAAACATCCGGTTAAAACGAAGAAACACTGAAGCATTCTAATCAACTGAAATTATAAGACAGAATGGAAAATTCATTCGTTAAAATGCATATGCATGCGCGTCGTTACAAACTCTCTGTGTGTGTGTCAGTGTGTGTGTGTGTTCGTGCGCGCGCGCTCGTAAGCGTAAACGTGTGTGTGTGTAGAGGGAGAGAGAGGGAGGGTTTTCGATTGGAAACCTGGAATTTTGTTTGGCGAAGGTCGGAGAGAAGGAGAGTTTTCGGTGGCAGAGAGACAGTACGAGCGTGTACGAAAGAAATTTTTGACCTTACCTGGGGCACACCAAATAGATGTTTATATAGTCTAAGGTTAAGTCCTCCAAGATGCCTACATTTTTGTGCATTAGAACTCTTAGACCCCTCGCCTTTCTAAATGACAAGTCAGCCCACACCCCACCTACCCCCCCCCCCCACCCCACCCCACACACGCAACCATGCATGTATATAGTATGGAAGGAAGTAAATTTATTTCGAGAATGTAGGTTTAGCTTCACGCTTTGATACTTAGGGGCGCAAACGTAACGAAGGTTTGTCTGTGCTCCCTTCATTATAAATATTTTGAGTATCACGACATGGAATAGACGAGCAAAAGGTAAGAATGTGTTTGAGGTAATGAAATCATTTTGTGTCAGAATAGTCTTTAAAGTTATTCACTGGTGTATTGGGCGAATATGATACGAGCTATTTAAATACAAGCTCGTGGCGAGCTGGACCTAACTAGCTGCTCACTATAGCTCCTTTGCATCCCCAGTATGGAAATCAATAATCAAGTAAATGGTCGAGCGAGAAGGAAAGATAAAACACATTGTGCAAAGGTAACTTAAACGTTGGAAACCTAACGCACATCAAATTATCAAAAATCTTAATAGTACAAATCAAATTGGACCGTTCAAAATTAGATAAACACGTGTTAAGTCTTAATTGTTAAGCACACTAAAGCTATGACACATTTGTCGAACCATTTTACTTTATAGCACAATGTCTTACTATATATGAAGAAAATAATATTCATGTATTTTAAGCGATTAATTCACTTTTTTGAGGTCGGGGGTGGGGGGAATCTATGAACTTGACATCGTTGACAGGAGGCTTTTGCACTTTCCTACATACCTTTCTTGGCAAATTAGCACACAAGGACTCCTAAAATTCGCAATTCTCAAGTCTCAACAGGCTCACTGCCGCCATTCCACCAGCCGACAAAAACCCTTGGACCACTTGCTCCGGCAACGGCCACCGTTAACAAAAAGTTTTTCAGACACGCAAACAAATTAAGCTCTAGGTCAATTTACTTTGGCTCTGTTTGATTTCCTTTTCGATTTCAGTTTTTTTCTCTAGTTTTGTAAACTGGAAGGAAAAAAAATTTGGCACACAATTTTCGTTTTTTTTTCCCCAAATTTTAAAACAAGGCTATTTTTTAAAATTCTCATTAAGGAGTTTTGAGTTTTGGTTTTTATTTTGAGACCACCACTACCATCACACTGCCTGCCGCAGGCAGCCATCGCCAGTACCAACAGCAACCACCGCCTGCCGTCGGCGACCGCCAGAGGGTCACAGCAGGCCAGCCACCGTCGCCGGCCACCACCACGCCTCATCACCGCCACCGCAAACTACCACCAAAGAAAAAATTCAAAAAAAAACTGGGTAATCAAACACTCATTTGTTTTTATAAAAAATAAAAACTAATTTTTTTTTTATTTTTAAACAGAAAACTAAAACTGGAAGTGATTTCAAACGCTACATTTATCTTCATTCTCAGTTTGCTTTTTAATTTGACCTAATTGCTTATCATGTACTTAGCTTTACAGTTTACCGATGAAATCATGGTTTTGAGTAAGAGAATCTACTTGAAGTAAACATTCGGAAGGAGTCCCCCCATTGAGAAAAGAATTTTGAAATGAGGGCTTAGTTATTTGTAAGTGCAGGGCTGTGCTTGATTGAGCAGAAGTAAAATCAAAGTGAAAGGGTGGCCATGAAATGAGGAAGGAAGAATCTGAAGAGGGCAGCAGAAGAAGCGCCGTTTGATCTTCAACAAGGCCAAAGCATTATGCAAGTCGTTTCCCGCCGAGGCTCCAATCTGTACATTAGAGGGAAGAGCACCGAATTGGCGACCCTGTATTAAAAGGACCAGCTCAAAAGAAATCTTTAACAGATGAGGACATAACCTACCTTACGACAAAGATGAACAATTGAACTATTTATAGCTCTGTAAGAAACGAATGGTGCAACAAGAGGTGCTCTAACTTCTAGCATTAGTTATCCAGAGGAATTACCTGTTCACATAGATTTTCTTCCACTCGAAGTGAATTTTCTTCTGTAAAGATTGCCCGAAAGTTGTTTCCCATGCAGTCTGGAGTTTCTTTCAAGGACAAAGTTAAGGGTGTCTCTCACTAGAAAGAAGTAGTAGGACTTAGACGTGAACTTCCTATATCTGCCATGTTATAGTAGAACACATTGCTTGTCAGCGGCAATATGGAATATGTCAGGAAATTTAGACCAACTTCCTCTCCACCTAACCGCATATCCAACTGAAACGAAGTTCTATCCTCATTTTCCACTCGGATGACCAAATCTTAGAGGACCAGATGCCTCAGAGCCCCATTTTGAGCTGTAAAGCGCCACTGCCACTCTCAATGATAGCTTGGTTGAGCAAAGCCAAAGATTCTAACTGAGCATTTGAACTTTTTTGGAGTGCACAACATCTGCTCATTCAATAAATTAGTCAATGGCGTAGACCTCCTCAAGCTTCCTCCATGCTGAATCCACACCTTTGAATTGAGTTCTTAGTCCACCGATTGGTGATGCTATATAAACTCAAAGGTATTGGTCAGCAACTTAAAAAAGGAACCCACCAAGCTGACGGGTCAATAGCCTCTACTATAACTCGTCCACGTTTCTTGTGCAACAGAAGGTATTTGATCGTAGCTGCCAAATTGCACAATAGTCGAAAGGCCTCCATCAAATGTGTGGAGCACATCCCGTCAACCCTGCTAGAAAGAGGCCATTGTATATATATATATGGAAGACACAAGACAATGTAGGTTCTTGTAGACAAAAGCAAGTTAGGAATTCATCTCCATGTAAAGGTGAATAATTTATGTTTTGGATTAGTCTATTCCTCATTGTACGGGTTGAAGATGGTAGTAACTGTATAGTTACAACTTCTAGCAGTATCTTTCGTATGGCGATAGCTGTGTACTCTAGTTCTGATGGTAATTTTGTTGGATTTAATTAAAATTAATGGCGCATGTTCTCAACTAGACAACTGTGGCCATTTTAGGAAGTAGTCCCACTTTCCTACCCCAATGAGGAAAATAAGGTTATGTTGTCCCGACACACTTCTTATTTAGAGTATGTTCTCAGGAACTTATTTTTCCTTCGTCGTCTGGTTCATGCCAGGAGGAAGATGGAATTTGTTAATCTTTCTTTGTCAGTAGAAGTGAGAATCTTTTCTGAGAAATTTCCAAAATATTCAAGATAATCCCACCCACTCACGCTGGCCCCGCCGTCCGCCATTAGCGACCTCAGGTGTCCTTTTGCAGATGTTCAAACTATAGGGGTCTTTTTGCAAAACACCCAAACCACGAGGGTGTTTTATGCAATTTTCCCTTCTATTTAAATTGCACGAATCGCCATTCGCTCTTCACCGTCCATCCATTGGTTTATAGATTGTAATGTCACATTTGCCCCTGATTCAGGAAGAGGCATCATGGAACCCTATTGTCGTATTATGTCTTCTTCTTGGTCCCTAAAGTAAGACTACAAATGGAGAGAGCAAGTGAGCCGGAGCCCAACAAGATGGAGGGGTTAGGGGGTAGGTTTGTATGTCACTGTGCTGACTCTGAAGCAGGAAAGATAGAACTCTCAAAGAGTTCTATACATCAATTTTTAGTTTAGTTTTTTTTTCTTTCTCTTGATCAAATTGCCGTTTGGAGTGAAGATTCTGGTCAGATTCAATAATTGCATCCACCATTTTCATCTTCTTAGAGTTAGACAACCTTTGTTTGTTTAACATGAATAACGTCATAATTGACCAAGAACTGACCAACCAATATTAGGGTTAACAAGAATAACAAAATGATTCTAGGACGAATGAGTAGTTTTCTTCTTCTAAAAGTCGCAAACCTTAGCCGACACCCATTGAATGGGGTTTCTTTCTCCTTGGAGATAGCCTCCCCTCTTTCACACTTCAATTTCGGAGTCGTGCGTAGTTTAGATAGACAGTGGGTTCGAGCTTTGGGTCTGCCTCTCTATCTTGCCGTGAGAAGGGTCGTGGTGGCCGATCGGCAACGCCATATAGGTTTTTCTCTTCCAATTTCTTTCATCATCTCTCTCTCTCTCTCTCATCATTCATTGACATCAAATTCAACACAGATCAAGGAATTCAACTTCAGTAGTTGACTATGTTCATAGGGTGATAGAGTTTCATTGCTGGTGCGAGGTAATCGATTTGGTTTTGGTTTCTTTACTTGGTGATGCCAAGGAAAGTGGGTTCGTACCTATGTGGAGGTGCCACAAAGGCTGCAGTCCAAGTCAGCTTCCAAGTATACAAAGTGAGAGACAGTGAGGGCGGAGTAAGAGCAGAGAGCAAGGCTTCCCAGATAGGCCGTGGGATTGGCAGTGCTGCGAAGACAAGATTGAGACAAACAGGGCCGGCAGTCGACAGTCCAAGTCAAGGTCCAAGTCGGGGTCCAATGTTACGGTCCAAAGTTATATCCAGTTTGTGTTTCTCTCTCTAGAATCCAAGAGCTCCCAAATTCTAGAGTGAGAAAGTGATTTTGTGAAAAATGAACAAAAAAATCCTTTTTGAGTCATAAAGTCCACTATTTATAGGAAACAATGTGCTTATGTCATAAAGTGACACATGTCGTCCCCTGGGAGTGACACGTCACCAGGGGGTCCCAAAATACCGACTGCCGGTTCCCAAGTTCGCGCTACCTGCCCCACACAGCGTCGCTCTACCTGTCTGAGAAGACTGACCACATCGCGGTAGCATGATCAGAGTAAGCCCGTCGCCCCAGTCACCGATCCAAGCCCTTACTGAATCCCACAAGGTGCGTCAAAAGACGCACAGAGAACCTGACAGCGGCGAGGGTTGCCCCTGTGACCAACTGCCAACCGGACTAGGCGTGATGCCCTCCAAAAACCTGCTCCTGTCCCGAAGTGACCCGGGGGTCATCGTCCTGGGGGTGCCGACAATCACCGGTAACATGAGTGGACATGGTCGCAGCTCATTGCATAGTGTCATACAAGTCAACCCAGGCGGCGATAACTTTGTGGTAACGAGCCTATCCTGCTGCGAATGGTCCTTGTGCCAGAGCACTACGAGCGGAGCCCCCTGGAATGAAGACGGTGATAGCTTTATGGTAACGAGCCTATCTCGTGGCGGCGATGGCTTTGTGGTAACGACCCCATCCCGCTGCGGAGGGTCCTCGTGTCGGAGCACTACGAGCGGAGCCCCCTGAAATGAAGACGGCAATAGCTTTATGGTAACGAGCCTATCCTGTGGCGGCGATGGCTTTGTGATAACGAGCCCATCTCGTTGCGAGTGGTCCTCGTGCCGGAGCACTATGAACGGAGCCGCCCGGAATGAAGACGGCGATAGCTTTGTGGTAATGAGCCTATCCCGTGGCGGCGATGGCTTTGTGGTAACGAGCCCATCCCGCTGCGAGGGGTCCTTGTGCCCGAGCACTACAAACAGAACCCCCCGGATGCATGTAACATGATTGTGGCGCATGGGCGCGGTGCCTACAGCACGAGACATTGATTGTGGCGCATGGGCGCGATGCCAACGGCATGATACATTGATTGTGGCGCATTGGCGCGATGCCAATGGCATGAGACAATACCTAGTGCCGGGGGCACATGTTATGAAAGTGGCGCGACGACGAACGTCGAAGAGCAATACTTGGTGTCGGGGGCACGTATCATGAGAATGGCACACGGGCGGGGCAACGAACGTCGAGGATCAATACTTGGTGCCGGGGGCACGTATCATGACAATGGTGCACGGGCGGGGCGACGAACGTCGATGAACAATACTTGGTGCCAGGGCACGTATCATGAGAATGGCACACGGGCGAGGCGACGAACGTCGCGGAGCAATACTTCGTGCCGACACGTATCATGAGAATGGCACACGGGCGAGGCGACGAACGTCGCGGAGCAATACTTCGTGCCGAGGGCACGTATCATGAGAATGGCACACGGGCGAGGCGACGAACGTCGCGGAGCAATACTTCGTGCCGAGGGCACGTATCATGAGAATGGCGCACGGGCGCGGCGACGAACGTCGTGGAGCAATACTTCGTGTCGAGGGCACGTATCATGAGAATGGCGCACGGGCGCGGCGACAAACGTCGCAGAGCAATACTTGGTGTCGGGGGCACGTATCATGAGAATGGTGCACGGGCGCGCGTTGGGTGTCTCGGAGACGAGGCGTGAGCCAATCATGCATGTTATACAAAAATAATAAGTGCGATGTTTAGTAATGACAAGTCGGGAATGATGATACGCGATTGTCGGCGACGGGTCATTTGGCGGCAGCGCGCAACTTTGGGTGACGGGCATCACAGAAGCGGTGAGCGGTCAGGGGTGACAGACAATGGACGTCGCGAGGTTGATGTACAAATGTCCGTAATCATCGTGGATGTGCAAAGACTCGAGAAAACAAGTGTGCGCGGGAGGGGAGGCATAGGCCAAAAATGGGGGGAAGGCCAAGGCCAAGGCTCCAAGGCTCCAAGGAGGCCGAGGCCGACCCCCTGGGGAGGCCGAAGCCGACCCTAGGGGTGGCCAAGGCCAAATGGTTAACTCCCATGAAGGAGCCCAAGGCCACTCCCCCCTTTTGGTGAACTTTGGGCGCGCCGACGGTAGGTATTTTGATGGGGAATGACGAATTCGAAAGTTGTGTTACGACAAGCGTGTTGCCTAGAATCATACCCACATGACGAACAAGATGCCAAAGTCACGTACGAAATGTATGAAGTGAAAAAAGTGCAAAAAGGGGGTGCGCGAAGGGGTGAACCACCGGGGGAAAATGGCCGAGGCCAACCCCTCATGGAGGCCGAGGCCGACCCCCTAGGCATGGGGAAGGCCGAGGCCGGCCCCTGGGGTTGGCCAAGGCCGGCCCCTGGGGTTGGCCAAGGCCATTTGCCCCTTGACCCCGTTGCTCCAAGTGCGCCGTCGACCGATGTTTTTGGTGAAAAAGTTCTCAAGTGGTTTCGGTGCAACGATCGTGCTACCGTGAGTCACGATAACGTAAAATAATTGGTGACTAAGTCGCGCATGAGACGTGCAAAGCAAAGAATGCACATGACTTGGGCGCGCGCATTTTGACCGGTTCGATGCGTTGAAAAATTGACCGTTGACAATGTCGACGTGTTCGCATGAAATGAGACCCATATTGGGCCCTTGGGTACGACCAGAATAGGTTAGGAACACTTGGGTTCTCATTTCGTCCTCTATTTGTATAGGTTCTTAGTTATCATGGCTTGGGGTGTTTTTTGTTCGTGGCAGTTTGAAGTTATGATTAGGCTACCAAATTAGGTTTTATGCACGAGGTGTGATGGAAGTGGTATTTCCCGTAACCTTTCTTTGCCTCTTGTGCCTTTTTGGACCTTCTTAATCTTGTTTGTTTACTTTTTTTTTGGGTTTGTGGGTTTGTTTCATAGTTGATTTGATTTATGTTACTTCTACTTAGGCTTTTTTCTCCCCTAGAGGTTGAAAGGACAAGCCCACGATTTTCATCACCATATCCCTGTCCTTTTAGTAGAGCTTTATCCTTCCCCTACTTGTAGGTAATAACTCGAGTCTTGAGTGAGTGGGTGTCTGGTTTGGCTTATCAGTTAACAGGTTAGTTGATCAGTTTTGGAGGGTTATTTGTTGACACCGGGGGGGGGCTCAGTTATTGAGGTTTAGTGAGAGCCATTATGAGATTATTATTTCAAGATTGTCAGGGAGTTCTTATTGGTACGTGAAGGTAGTGTGATTGTATTAACCACTTAGTTTGCGCGAAGTTCTTACGGCATGTGATGGTAGTTTGATTGTTTTTAGCCAGTTGGTTTGTTAGTTATGATGTTGAGTGCTAATGATTTTCAATTTTTCATACACGACGAAGATGGTAAGGATCATAAAATAAGCTCCATATGATCTCCCTTCTCCTACTTCATTATTAACCATCTCTCTTTTTGTGCGTAGCACGAAATTTGAGCTAGTTATATGCATTTGGATTCAATCGATAGGGTATTTACCTTCCAAACCTCTAATATTTTTTTTATAAAAAAATTTATTTTTAAAATACAACTAAATAAGTGTACTATAAGGGTGTGTTTGGATATGGGATTTTGAAATACTGGGTATTTCTAAATGCCCTCATTTTGAAATTCCTTGATTTAAAAATTCTATCATTTTGAAATATCTTGTTTGGAAGAAAGGAAGCAAAAGGTGGTTAAAAAAGGTGCGAGGCAAGATTCCTAAAAAATAGAGAACTAGTTATTGTGTGTTTGTAAATTGCTGATTGGAGTGGATTTGACAAATAACTAGTTCAAATTAGTGATTTGAACTATGGATTTGGTGATCCCAAATTCACAGTTCAAATCACTCCGAAATTTCAAAAATTTCATTTTGAACTATCCAAACAAGATATTTTGTCCAAGTGATTTACAAATACCCTACCAAAGTCAAATCTCCAGTTCAAATCCTATATCCAAACACACCCTAATTGAATAGAAAGTAACTCCCAACCCCATGACCTCTAACGTTCAACCCCATGACCTCCCTTCCCCCACTTTATAATTAATTATTTCTCTTCCCGTATATAACACGAGATTTTAGTTAGTGATCTCATACTGAAAATTCAAAACATGTAAAGCCATAAGAATATTTAGAGTAGGATTCATAGTTAACTTGGGTCATTTCACCCGAGAAACAAAAGAGAAAAAAAAATTTAAAAAGGAAGAAGAAAAAATCATTTCCTTTTTCGTGTTGCAAATTATTATTATTAGTACAACACTGACATTCTAGATTCATCAGAAACCAACGGTCTACAAGGCTTCAAGCGTAGTCGTGCCACGTGGCCCGTTCTTTAGATTTTTTTACACCTGCCAGACGTCGTCGCTTCGTGCTTACGCGCGACACGAGAAAATTAGCAAAATCGCACGCAGTCACACACACTGACAAAAGGTTGAATATCACTGTTTAGAGCTACAAGCGACCGGAATCCGGCCAATCGCATCGACCGAGCTAGGTTATGGCTGTCGTCTCGGCCTTCAGAACCGCCGCGCACGGCCGCCTTCCTATTTTCCAGCACCCTCAGGTTCGGTTATCCTCCTCCTCATCACTGTGTGTGTTTGTGCGTGGTTTTGCCCACAGTCAGAAGATGAGTAGTCGTGCTCATGGTTTAATATTATGCCGGTGAGTTAGGTCATGATACACTCACACGTGCTGCGAACTCATTGCCATGATATTAAAGTATTTTTTTCAATCTGTTGCGACCTAAGTCACCAAATCGTTTTAAAGTGGCCAACGCTCTCGCTCCTCCTTTCGTCCCGGCTCTGGCTACGCGATCTGGTGATTTAGGTTGCCATCATCAGCTCAATTGTGAATTCTGCACTGCGCGGTGAATTTTTCAAGTACTGAAGTGACATGAGATAAGGTGATAGATTCTTTGGAGAAGTTGAAAAAATTGCTTGGTCATTTTATCTGGTTTTTTGTTCAGCTCTTTTAATTCTTATAACTGCAGAATGGGATTAACTTGTTGCTTTTGTTTACAGTTGCCTGCTAGAAGCATATCAGGTAGACCAAGGAAGCTCCAGTATCGCGGCAATGGCTTGATGGTTTATGCACGATATTCACAGGCAGAGGATCTTTTCACTTCTCGTGTTCAAGGTGCTATGCGGACCTTGCTTTCTCAATTCCCTTTTCTTTTTCCTTCCTTACCGGCTCTTCACTATATCTTTATTTGCTTATTTATGTACCAATATATGTTTGTGTGCATATGTGTCTACATGTATATGTCTCTGTGGCTTTGGACTTTCACATTGATTCCATTTTACTGTTTTACAAGTATCCCAACTTGCAAGAGGGATGGTTTAAGGTTTTGTGCTCATTCGTTTTATGTTGTGATTCCACAACCCCATTTACTTCTGCTTTGTGAGTACATGTACATGCACTGATGTTTAAAGGGGACCAATCAGCGCTGGTTGAGATGTACTTTATCTTAGTTTGTTGGGAATTCGGATGCACATCCTGTCATGGGAACTGCTACAAGTTGTCACTTCTGAGTCAATGGACATGGCCACTCTTTTCAGATAAGGACCACAAATTGATTGGTCTAGAAGATGGTCTTGAACTCATCAAATATAAACCGGGTTTATTGCATGCTGAGCTAAACGCAGCTGCAGCATGGTCTTTGGGGAATCCATGCATATTAGTTCACTTGCTGTTTCTGAGACTGCTTGAAAGCACAGTTTTCTCCCAAAATGCTCATGCATTACCTCTGTGATATGTTACCTGCAGAAGCTTCTTTGCTAGCTCTGTTTAAGTTGTTAGCAGTGATGCCTGCTTGGGTTGTGAGCATTACAGGTGGATCTCCTCAATAACCGTGCCACATTTTTTGTCTGGCCTTTGGGCCCTTGCCGAGCTTTTTAAACTCTATATCATTTTAAGGAAAGTGGTAACTTGGGGGTAAGGTTACAGGCCTCCAGTAGTGATTTCACGTTGTCATTTTTCTCCATGACCGAATTATAAGTATTGAAAATTTCATTACTCTGCAAATTGTCAATCTGTGTAGTAAAGATGCACATATTGACAAAATCTCCCGGGGGCCAAACACAGGAATCGGAGGTAACAACCTATAGTCCACATATTAGCACCTAATAAGTACCTCCCTCACCCCCTCGCCTTATTTTCAAGCAACTAATTACACGTTAAAGAAAAACTAAGCGACCACCGTTCACAACTGATTGCGTATTTATACAACATACCTCCTTCCCCTCTGTAAATTATGCATGCACTGAGGTTATCGAGTCTTGTAGTCATGCTCTGTAGTGAATTTATAAACCTCATGTCTGCTATCGTGACTAAATTGTCCAACCTGCGCTACTCTGCATCATTTTCCATTCGTTCCTGTATTTTCCAATTTCTGATCTTTATCATCCCTATTTGTTATAAGATTTACCTTGGTATTCCTGCAATTCTGTTGTTTACGCGTTTTTCTGTGTACCAATAACAACATAATTAGAAAGTTGGCATGATGTCAAGAACAAATTTAACTAATAAACCTTTAAAGTAACGAACTCAAAGTTTAAGAAGCAACCTTTTTGTTCCATATGAAAAATCGAAATACCAAGTTCACGAAGAGGAATATGCTACAAACATCTAAGATTTCTATAATTCTGTATATAAAGCCAACACGCCTTCCAGTATAATATGTCCTCTATCATGACAAGCAACACATCTTATTGTATAATAATGTAGAGGGAAGGAAAGAAGGGCGGATGGGTTTTTGACCTGGAACGTCAGTTACTCTATCTAATTGTAACTCCTATTGCACCTATACCCATCTAAAACAATTATTCCTTCTAGAAGTTCAACGCACGCAATGCTTGATTATGGATGTATGAGACAAAGTTATGTCTGAAACCCCTTCGATGTGGTTATTTAGGAGTGCTTATCTTGATTGGGTTGTTGGCTATATATTTCATCCTTATCTTCTTTACCTATTTATAGAGGTGATACATAAGTTTGACTATCGATGAGGAGTGATATAAAAGTAGTCCTAACGGGCTTACTGTTTTAGTATTCCTCTCATTTCTCCTAATCTATTTATGTCTCTTTCATTGTGTTTGTTTCAAGTGGATGCTTATACTACTTAATCCCAACAAGGAAATAATGAGATTGCACCTTGATAAGATTTCATAGGCCAACTATGACGTGTTTGCAGGTCTATTACACTTGGTAAGGTCTCTGTGCTAAGTTCGATTTTAATAATCTCGCACATGTTGTTTTCCTGCAGACAGAGTGGAAAAATTGCCCAAGCTTGTGGATGACATAATCCAGACATCTATAAACACGGGCCCACGTGGAGCTCTGAGACTAGTTCAGGGTATTCAAGCAGTTCTTGGAGTAGGTAGTGAGTGGCTGGCTGATGTTTCCAAGGTAACTGTAGTTTATGCATTCACTTTGTCCAATTTTGCTGCCAGCACAAGATAATTATATGTAAAAGCTTTTCTATGTAACTGAAGAATTACATTGAAGGAATGTTCGGCTAAGTTATAACTTCTTGGGAATCTATATGTGTTTGTATTTATAAAAAATCAGGCTTTTGTCTAAGATCTCAAGTTTTTATAACGGAGCTCATTTTCTTGGTTTCGTTCTTGAGAGACACTGACGTGCACATGGGTTATTGATGCGTGCAATGCCCTGAAATTTTGTGTGTACATAGTGAAGTTATTGTTTCGTGCAGACAACGAATTCGTCTGCTGGAATACCAACTCAGATGCAGCTTGGATTACTATCCCCCCTTTATCTGAGAAAATTGTTTGAACGCATGGGAGCTACCTATATCAAGTTAGGTCAGGTACTAGCAGATTATTACATTTCCTTGGATTCTCTACGACTGCGAAGATAAAAGTTGGTCGTAATTTATTTTGTGTGCAATAATCAAATTCTCCAGTTGCAAAGGTGGCCAGTTTACTTTAATAAACTTGGCATCATACTAACTAATTTGTTCAAAGCATAATCCACTTTTCTATGGCCAGCTTTTAAGCTTATCTCCTTTCTGAGTACACGCCAATTTCTTTTTGTGGCCTGATCTGTGCTATTATTCGTTATATGATTCGTCTGTCTCTTGAGTGATAAATCAGTAAACGCGTTGTTTACCTTGCTTGCAATTTGTAGTTTGTGGCATCTGCGCCTACGTTGTTTCCGCCAGAATATGTGCAGGAATTTCAGTACTGTTTTGACAGAGCGCCAGTAGTTCCATTTGAAGAGATTCAGACAATCCTGCGAGAGGAACTGGGGAGACCAATAGATAGTGTATACGAGTACGTTGACCCGACGCCGATTGCCTCAGCCTCGATAGCGCAGGTTCAAATACATTTTATTTCCGAAATTTTTAGTATTTCTGTTTTGAGGTTCACGTCCTTTCATCAAATGATCACTGAATTGAATTTTGAACCATTATCACCAGGTTCATGGTGCAAGGCTAAGAGATTCAAAAGAGGATGTAGTGATAAAGGTCTTGAAACCTGGAATAGAAGATATATTGGTGGCAGATCTGAACTTTGTGTACATTGTTGCACGTATCTTTGAGTTTTTGAATCCGGAACTGAGCCGTGCATCACTGGTATGACGTGGACAAAACATTTCTCAAATGTGTACAAAGATTAATATATTCCCAATTCGATTGCTGAATAATGAACACTTTTCAGCTCATAGGACACTCTTGGAAAAGTAATGTTCTTGAGACTTATTCTGCTGCACAGGGATCCTGTCAAAGTGAATACTCTTAACCAGTATACTGGAAATGCTAAATTCAACTAATCTCCTATCTTTACAAATCAACTTCAGCTGGCTTCAACTTCTTTATCACGACCATGTTTTTGTAACTAGTTCTTTGTCTTCCTAGCTTCCAAGTAATGATTGGTAGAGACTTGTGTCATCTATGGGTAATTGCACATACTCAGTCATGTAGTATTTTGTCATGTTGTAAACAAGCGATAAATTGGATTTTATTCAGTCGAAGGACCAACTTAATTTATTTTAGTAGAATGATGGCATATAATAGTTTTTGTATTGCTTATTTCTTACTTCACTGACCTAGACAAAGTGAAGCGAGTGACTGGCGTATTCTTTTAACACTTTTGTACAGATAACGTTTTTTGAAGTATACTCTTTACTTTTTATCATGATGATGGATTAAGTTCTGATATTGCTAACATGCCTTTAGTAGGTTGCCATTGTCAAAGACATTAGGGAATCAATGCTTGAAGAAGTGGACTTTAATAAAGAGGCTGCAAACATCGAGTCATTTAGAAGATACTTAGTATCTATGGGACTTACAAGGCAGGCTACCGCTCCCAAAGTGTATCAACGGTGCAGCAGCCGGCGAGTTTTAACCATGGAGAGGCTGTATGGAGTCCCGCTTACTGACTTGGATTCGATACGTTCACTTGTTTCTAGTCCGGAGGCCAGTCTTATAACTGCCTTAAACGTATGGTAGGATTCAATTGTAACTGCATCTCTCTTACCTGCAAGTTCAAATGTAATTGCGAGCTGATCACGAAACCTGATACTTACGCTGTTCTTTAAATGTTACAGGTTTGGTAGTTTGCTTGCATGTGAAAGCTTCCACGCAGATGTACATGCAGGCAATTTGTGGCTACTACGTGATGGCCGTATAGGATTTCTTGACTTTGGTATGTTCTTATAGCATGTCGCATCGAGTCACCTTATGGCATAAGTTATTGCAGCTTCATCTGATGGATGCTAAACCACCATCTCTGTTCAAGTGTTTCTGAACCCAAATACATGTTTTGTAATATTCTTCTTCATTTCACGTGGTTTTAAAAATGTGCCAATAGATGTATTATCAGGAGGAGCACGTCCAATCTGGGAAATAATGTTTTAACCACTTTAACATGATATTACCACAACTAGTGCTACATTTTCAGTTAGTATGGTGGTGGGTGGGGATGCAATTTTGAGTTAATATGATTATGTGGGGATGAAAACGTGGTTGAAAAATCAAACACGGGTTTTAATGTCTAAACTTCTTTCAAATGTTGTTCCAAAATCAAGTAGATCTGTTCGCCGAATATAACACATTATATTTAAAGGAAGAAGTTTGCTTGTCTAAGAACAAGAATATCTTTGTCATTGTCTACTATTTTTAGTTTCTTGTTTTTTCCCCTTTTCCTCATTTATGAGAATATTTATTGCCATGATATCCGAATTTACTTGCCTTGTAGTGTGAAGAACTATTATTATCCAGTAAATATCAAAACTTGTTTGTAGTACCTATTTGGATTTCATGTGATACATGCTGGCAAAAATATGAAATTGGTTAACTTCCATTATCATCTTGTGATCTAGAGAAATGATGCGGCACATTACCTGAATGTGAATAACAGGTATTGTTGGACGTATATCCCCCAAAACATGGGGTGCTATGGAAATATTTTTGGCATCAATAGCAACTGAAGAATATGACTCAATGGCTTCTGCATTAATTGAAATGGGTGCAACCAGCAAGGATGTAGATTCTAAAGCTTTTTCAAGAGATTTGGAGAAGATATTTTCATCAATTCAGGCAAGCTTTTGTTACTAATGGTCTTTAATCTTTCATTTGCTTGAAGTATTGCTTAACTTCCAATGCTAATCTTGTCACTACCTCGTTGTGAAATATTGATGATTATCGACTGTGCATTTTTGTATCTTCGTGCAGGATTTGGATACAGAAATTGTTGTTGCAACAGCCAGGGGAACAAATACGACTGCAACTGCTGTCTCTGCCAATCTAGTCGTTGATGAAAGGCAGATGAATGCACTATTCTTAGACGTGGTAAGCTATTTTGTGTATGTTCACTTGCATAGGCATCAGAACACATTGGTTTATCTTGTGCCTCTAATGTAGATCTTTTGTTCTTTACTTTTCAAAATTCTTCTGATAGTCACGTATTAAGGTGCTTATGAGGCTTCCAGATAGTGTTCTGATGTTCTTAGTGTTAGTGCCGCATTGACAATTTTTTTGGTCGTCATTATAATGTCTGTTCAGCTCAATAGTGCATTCTCGAAACAAGCTGTAGAAATCACGTTCTCTTCTAGTTAAAAGCGAAGAGGCCAAAAATAGCAGTGGGAACAGAGTAGGTGAGAGTTCTGAGTCTAATCCAGATAAATGTGCAATGGTGGGGTTAATACCTCTTTTAGTGAGAAAAGGGTGTGGATTTAACTAAAAAAGGCGTGAATTTAGCCTCACCTATATGTAATACAGCTAAATTATCATAGATAATTTATGCCTTTTATGTTCTGCAGGTTCGAGTTAGTGAATCATATGGGCTGAGATTTCCTCGGGAGTTTGCACTTCTCATGAAACAGCTGCTTTATTTTGATCGGTACACCCGGTTGTTGGCTCCGAACTTAAACATGCTTCAGGATGAGAGGATCGCCATTGCCTCGAGCAGAAGTAGAAGCAACAGAGACATTTATCGGTAAAAGCTGTTCAGATAGAATTGCGGCGATGAAACACTGTTGATAGATTACTTATTCACCTTTATTCTCATGTTGTAAATATTAATTATATACCTCTAAGAATGCTTTGGAATCCACAGTAAAAATTCTACCATATAAATCATATTTGGGTGTTCAATGTCTTCTCGTCTTGAAGAAGCATCGCCCTTTGAATCTTATAGTTCTACTCCTTAACTGCACTCCTTGTGCTTTAATTACGTATTAGTCTACCGGCGTTTCGAGGCAGATGGCTCATATAATCTTTATGTTACAAGCGCCAGAATGCCATGTTACCACTACGTGTGTGTGTGTGTGTGTGTGTGTGTGTAGAGAGAGAGAGAGATTCAGAAAAAACAAATCATACAAGACTCATTTCTTATGAAGAGGGAGGCATACATACAGTATTCAACTTGGCAATCCACTGTACAATATGGCGGCTTCATTTCAGATTTAATCACCTGTACTTAGATATAATGTAATATACCTACTCATATACTCACAAGAGAAAAAGGAATAATACAAGAATAGCTAGACGAAACCTTCTCTCTCGTTCAAGACATAAAATAAAATCATCAGAGCCCCCGTATCTGTACACTACCAGACTCACTCATCTGATCTCCTTATCACCTTGCTTGGGGAAGAATAACCCATAAGCCGGTGGAGTGGCGAACCTGTTGGTGGCAGTTCCTCGATTTCTGAAGACACTCTCTCCTTTTTGGACATCACGGATGAAGCACTGGCAGAATCAAATCTTTTGACAGGAGCCTTGTATTTGTTCTGATACCCGTGGGGATAAGCCGTCTTTCTCTCGTCAATGGGATCGAAAGAACTCCCGGATGACATCTTTCTATCGTTTGCGTTCCTTCCGAGGGTGTGAAACGGAGGAGAAGGATCGTCTTCGGTGGAACAACTTATACAGAAAGATTGGCCGAAATCATCAGAACACGACACGGGTTCAGCATGTACACGAGATGCTGATGCAAAATTCCTGTTCTTGGTCGTATCGGTATAGTCATCAACCTCACTGGGTGGAGGGGCTATGGCATCAGGAATATATGGAACCACACTACTATTTTGAAATGAAAACTTCAATACCTCTGAACAAGCGCCGCATTTTAGCCGATGGCATCTCCTTTTAAAGACGAGAAAATCTGCTGGCAGCTGCAGCAGTTCCAAGCATCGATAACAAGTAACGATAGGGGCTCCACCTGCTATAGGCCGGAGATGCTGCCTCTTTAAGTGACATTTCTCACTTGCATACAACTTTTTCACCTCGCGATCTTTAAGCCGTTGATCGTCAGCTTTTGCGTCTCGACTCCACAAGGAAAACGCGGAGCCTGCATAATGCCGAGGACTTGAGGAACCAGAACAGTAGGCACTGTAATAATTGTGGCCGGGATGGCCCATATGATGCTCTTTTTCACAGCTAGTGACATGTGGAGGCAGCTGCGCAGAGCAATGCCACACGTGGGGATAGCAGCGCAAGCAGGGGCAATCAGCACTGCGTCGACAGTGCGAGGTCTCCCCTGAGAAAGCCTTTCGCGGCGGGTATTTAGATTGTTGGGACCAACTCACTCCTTCACTGTATCTTTCGGGGGCCCTGGCATAATTTAAATCACGATATCTTTCCCTCTCTGCTGCCAAGTGAGCGAGTCGTGGAGAAACCCTCTCACTAGTCTTCCCTTCCGAAACATATGTCCTGTCAAGCTGATCTTGCAGTTCATAGACCATCCTCAAAAGTTCCATTTTATCTGAATCAACATACTCGGGCCTGCCAGGTGAATGACGGCTGGTGTGGAATTCGTTGCGTCCATAACTTGAAGGGCTACCACTTCTGTGGCCAGCTTGTGAGAAAGGCAGCTTAGATACGTGCTCAATTGTCCCCCGTCTCATCGTACTTCTAACTGGAAACCCATGTCTTGTGGATTCAGGAAATACATGTCTCCCTTTTGTGGCATGATGATTCTTCCCTGGCAAAGTTGACAAGGAATTAATTGCTCGATATTGCATTTCTGACTCACTGTTCACCATAAATCCATCCCTTTTGGGTAATCCTTTGGTGCTAACAAAGTCCGCATTCTTAAAATTTCTTTTCAACCGGTGGAAGTGCTGGTCTGAGACTGGATCGTCAGTTTCATTACAAGAAGATGCGCTACCGTCATAAGCATAGTAGCTTCTGGTGGTCGGAGATTTAGTCATAGCTTCAACTGCAACATGAGACTTGGAGCTGGGGTTGTTGCGCAGTGAATTGGCCAACGTATCTTCTGAGCTTATTCGATTAAAACCTTGAATACTCTGAGATGGCTTCATCCCTTGCTTGTAAGGAGACATGAGATCCTCCGATAAAATGCTCTCTCCAAATGACCCAGCTGTGGTGATTGAATCCTTTGGCCTTATACCTCGCAAGTCAGTATTACTTTGAGATTGCTTCCTCTCTTCCTTGTACGGATGTACAACGTTTTCCGCCGAAACACGCCCCCCCAAGGTCCTGTGAGTACTAGTAATTGTGTCCTTTGGCCCCGGACACTCCAAGTTTTCTGCACTCGAAATCCGATGGATGAAACGACTCGACAAACCCTCATAGACTTCTGTATCTCCTCCAGCTACTTGCGATGGCTCTTCAATCTCAAGACGAGGAAGCTCTCTGGATGAAGAAACTTCATTCGAAAGATCCATATTACCAGGCCGCTCTATAGTGTAGTCTTCAAACTCATTTTCATCCCTATTATTCGACGAGTCTTTGCTTTCATTCCCCTCTCCAGATGACAATGAGGATGAATCTTCAATCTCATTTGGTCGTGCTCCAGCTGAAAATGAGGACAACTTGATCACATGTGCTCCTGCTTTTGGTGAGAAAGACAACGACGATTTCCCATCGGCTCCACCTCCTGGGGAACATGATTCGTTCTCAAGTGCAGCAGCTCCTGGTGACAACGACAATTCCTCATTCTCATGCACTTCAGCTTCTGGTGACCACGTTGGTGACTCTTCGTTCTCATATGCTCCAGCTCCTGGTGATGACGATGATGACTTGTTTTGATTAAGCTTTGATGGCAACACTTCGTCGCTGAAGTTTATGTCTCCTGGATGCTCCCTGCTGTTTCTTCCAAAATCATTCTGATCACTTATTTTGTCTTGGTCCAGAGGACCATTATCTTCATCAAGTGCCATATGTGCTCTGGCTTCTGGTGAAGACTCTGCATCCTCATGAGAAGTAAGCTCAGCTGAGCTATCAAGTTCAACATCAACCCGCTCCCTTTTGCTATCCCTAGAATCACAGTGATCCCTTATCCCATATGGGTCCAGAGGACCATTATCTCTATCAGGTGCTATATTTGCTCTGACTTCTGGTGATGAATCTGCATCCTCATGAGAAGTAAGCTCAGCTGAGCTATCAAGTTCAACATCAACCCGCTCCCTTTTGCCATCCCTAGAATCACAGTGATCCCTTATCTCATATGGGTTCAGAGGACCATTATCTCCATCAGGTGCTATATTTGCTCTGACTTCTGGTGATGAATCTGCATCCTCATGAGAAGTAAGCTCAATTGAGCTTCGAAATTCATCACCAAGGTCCTCTCTTTTGTTATCCCTTCCAATGCTTTTGTGCAGTGCAGGTTCCTCAATGGAAGGGATAGTTGCTCGTTGATTTAAGATGCTAGCTTCTCTCTCTTCAGAGACATGCTCCACTTCATTGTTCTGGCTAGAATCTGCTTCATGTATTCGTGATCCTAGGTCTTGGGATTGGTTTTTTCTAACTTTAGCTGTATAGAGAAAAATAGGCAATTTAACAGAGCTGTGGAATATACATCTATTAGTTATAAATATTAAGTAGATCAAATGTAATTCTGCAAATCAACAACCAATAAGCATTAGCAAGGCTCCTGCAGCTCCAACAGTAGAAAGATGTCCAAGCCAAGCAGACAAGGAGTGGTTATGTGCCTTACTCCCGTCATTAAAAAATTATGAAACGTAGTCCATGTCAGGTGCCCAAATGGTTGGCCTTAAGGTCCTTCGAATTGAAGTGAGCAAGTATTCAATATTGCATGGTTAACTCAAACTATACAATGACATATCCTAGACTGAACCCCACCCTCTTTAACAACGTAGCTGATAATATACTATAACATTCATGTGTTTTGACAATAGCAGATTATCTAGTGCAGTAATTGATTGTCAATTGTGGTAAACATACTAGTGTTATTACCTTGAAGGAATGCGCCACATCCTCCACAGCTGTAAATGGGAACCTCTGCCAACTCTGGAAGAATCCGATTGCATCTTGGACATTTAACCAGTCGAACCTTAGTATTCATCTGACTGGTCATATGACTCATGTCCCACAAATTATCTGATATGAACCAAGTTATATTGGGCTAGTGACACGAACTATACCCATATTCTACTACCTGCAAAAGTATAGAAAGATCAACATGCGTTCATGTACCAAATAACACAAGAAAGCTTTTGACTCATTGCAAAGTTACAATACAACGCTGGTCAAACAGAATATGATGATATTAACTATAGATAGGAAAAGTTAAGTTTACAAGACTTATACTGACTTCCATGAGGCATTAACATACTCATCCTCCCAGAAATTCAGTTGCAGAAAAACTAAACCGATAAGCCGCAGGATTATGCATATCAATTTCTTGAAAACATGTCTGGCCACCAAAACAGTATACTTTCTTTATTATTCAAATACAACAAACTGAGACTTTCGACAATAGCAGCGCCAAATCAGAGCGTGCAACTAGCTCTCTCATTGCAAGTGTCACGTTAAGCTTAGTTTCACATGTAGAGCAGTAGAATTCTTCTGCCCGAATAGATAGTTTGGTACCACAAACACCTTAAAGCAATTTCTCAATTAAATGCACTCTGAATGCGACAGTGCAAAGCCAAGCGCTAATTGAATCACTCGATGAGCTACAAATAGCAAAAAGAAAGAGCAAATGTCAACGTTATTAATCTGAAGTGCAAATACATATCAGAGTACAATATCACCATAAGATCTCTCGGATACACATACAAGAACATGAAGTATAATTGTTCTTGATATATAGAGATCGGAAACTGGTGAGCCCACATGGCAATCAAACAGTAAATTGAAAAACAAACGGAAAAAGAAAGTTCGTTTTTGTATTTACCATATTCTTCACTGAAAAAAAAAAAAACCTGATTTCTGTTACTAAATAACAAAGAATTTAGAACAAGATTATAACAGCAAAATCAGCAACTGAAAAAATAAACCCAATGTATAAAAGAAACAGAAATGGAGACCCAATAAGGTGTCGAAATAAACAAAGCAAACAGCATTACAAACTAATGATCAAATGAAGCCATAAGAAAAAACAGTAAAATTGAGAGAATAATCAGATCAGACCACCAAATTTATGTTCATTATACTTGCTGAAAAGAGCTTTACCTTTCTGACAAGCGAATTTGAGGATCTGGGTAGGCAAATATCACGCAGCTAAGTATATCTGAGGCCCGTGCAGACCCGTAAACGTATATATAAAGCTGAGCTGAAATGGAAGGAACCTGTGAAACCAGCAAGAAAGAGAGCCCAAAGAAAATCACTCTGTGATTTCCTCAAAAGGGGGGTCTTCCGTGGCGTGGTCGGGAAGCTCTCTCCCGTTCGTCAAAACCTCGTTTTTCCTTCTTTCTGACTCAAGTTTCAGGGTCTGGGTCTCTTTCCTTGCCAAGTGGTGTGGTCAAAATGAGGAACAGAGAGCAGACCGTAACGAGGAGAGATGAAGTCGGCGCCGTGACTTTCAAATTGCAGACTTTGACATACACACACTGGCACGACCACTGTGTGCTATTGCCAAGTCAACCGCAGATTATAATACTTGGGCTATTGTTTCTTGGTAACATAATTTTTGTTAGAATAATAGAAACGCATATTCCATCCATTCCAAAAATATCGACCTGTCTCCTTTTTTTTTTAGCAGTCGCGATGTTATTCCTCGCTTTCCTCGTTTAAAATAAAAGTTTCATAAATTTTTATATTTGCCCTTTCTCCAATAACCGCTCTCTCTCTCTCTCCCCCGCTCTCCCCTCCTCTTGCTGACCACTCCATCTCTCTGTTGGAATTGGGTTTTAAACCCATTGTGAGAAGCAACTTTGACTCAATTTTTAAATGGGTTCCAAACCATATTTTGGTTATGAACAAATTAATTCATGCTCATCTATTGGAATAAATGATCATGATATATTCATATGTTTAAAACAAATGGAAGGTGAATGAGAAAATTGAAGTTAAAGTTGGTGGTTCAACTTGAAAGGAAAAAAATATCCCACATTGAAGAGATAAAGTCAAATTGTCTCCTTATAAAACTTAGCATTGAGCTAAAGGTTGGGCCCCTTGGGGGTATCCAAGTTTTGTAAGCAGATAGGACGCTACATGTGATTTTGTTTTTCATTAATTAGTATATCAAAGTACTCTGTAGTTGTTATATATAGCCCATAATAGTTACCGGTTATGGCACGTGAATTTAACTGGAAAAAACAAAAATAGTCAAGAAAATTGGAACATTTGCCAAGAGTTGAACTCAAGGAACTAAGTTTGGTCGTGATTTTGTTGACATTAAAATGCATATTCTGGCTCAGCTCAGCCCAACTAGCGTTATCTCTAAATGTCGTTACATCTCAAGTTTTTGCTCGATTTCGAGCTCTATGTGTTAGTATTTCAAGCCTGTGGTTTAAATACAGGCAGTCCCACATGACAATGCAAAATTAAAACAAGAGATCTAAAGCCAGTGAAATAAGATTTAGTTGATTTAAAGTCTCATTTAATACGGAGCTGGACAAGGACAAGCTCACAAATGCCAGCCTCAAATTGTTGTTTTCCAAATTCTAGAAGGCAAAGTCAACCACGGTGACCGTCCAGTTGACCGGCGAGTCACTGCACCAGCTGTGACTTGCAAGGTGGCGCTCCCACGCAATTCAATGGTGTTTAATTGTCACTATGTACGGGATTGGAGAAGGATTCCTACAACCCGAATAGGAGCCAAAGTTTGTTCCTTTAATAAATCTCACAAAGCCAAGTCCAAAATTTAACGTTTTGAATTTTGAACGACCCAAAAAGAAAAAAAGAAAAAAAAAACCAGTAAGAAGATCAATCACATTCAAAATAGTGAAATACCCAAATTTCTTTAATTTGCGCGGGAGCGGAATCTCCACAAAAAACATGCTTCTTTTCTCGATGCTCATTTGCATTTTCTAGAAAAATAAAGTGTTGTTTTGTATATAAAAAATCCCTTTCTTTTTAGCTCTCGAAAGTCGTTATTTGATCCATTTACTATTGAGTTTAGATTTTACCAAAATTTGTTATATTCAAGTGCTTCTGTATCATGTATTACTAGTCGAATGTGGTAATAAAAGGTTCTCCTCTTGAATAACCATTAAAATTTAATACAGAGTAGCATATATGTTTATAGAAAAAATCACTTGTTTCCCACTCTGAAATTTTCATTTAGTTTTTCTGAAGAAAAAAAAAAAGCAAAGTTATTTATCTTGCTATGCTATAAAAGGAATTATTGATAGTGTTTGTCGTTTTCTCAAAAGATTAGAATATGGCTACACTTGGTCGATCTCTTGCGAAGCACAAGCAATTTCATTAACATGCTACAAGCCTCGATAAATAAATCCTTATAAAAACGAGATCTAAATCTAGAACTTGAATACATGCATGCTTGCAACCTTATGAGTTACGACTCTCTAAATCTAGAACTTGAATACATGCATGCTTGCAACCTTATGAGTTACGACTCTCTACATCGTCTTTGACTATAAAAGAAATAATTAACAATTTTACAATATCATTCTTTTATTAATAAGACCTCTATAATTAAGCACCAAAAGATTGATTTAAACTATCTCGCTTTGCAATTACGGCATAAAAATCTTTTCAATAACGCAAATAACTTTTCCATGTCAATAAAGTGCATTACATGTTCTACCATATGTAACTAACCGGTCCAGAGTCCCATCATAGGGTAATTCTTTCCTCAAAATTCTATCATAGAAGGTACTCATGAGTTCATGGGTAGGGATGTAGGGTCTTATAAGACCAGTAAAAAAACATTACACATCCGATGTGAAATATCACACCATAAGAAAATTAACGACAATTAACCCTGATTTACAATCGATATAAGATAATATATATACAACTCGAAATAATTATATTTAAATAAAAAACTAAGCGGAAACGTTGACAAGAAACTAACACTGATTTATGCTGAAAGGATTCTTATTGTAAAGAATCAAAAAGGGTGGGGGAACATCTCATGAGGTGATGAGTGTGTGGAGGGAGTCATGAACAGCCCAACTCCCAGCATCCACACTAGTGGCAGTAAATGCAGTCCGACCACTTTTAGCAACAAATGAGAGTATTTAACGCTTTTAGTACTAATGATTATCAGCTACTATATGAGAGATTTGAAGGCTATTCTCATTACGTAGATCGTAGCTAAAACCTTTTTTTACGTTATAACATCGAAGGAAAAGTTTAATTTCTTCACGACGAACAGAGCTTCGTAGGAAAATCATTTTCCTTGGTTGCTAAGATAAAGCGAAACACACAAATCGAAGTCTTCCAACCCTCTTGACCGAACTGAAGCCCCCTAATTTCCTTACGTTTTCCTTTGTCGCTTTCCTTACGTGACCGATTGAAACGTAAAAGAGACGTATATATGCCTACTTGACCATTTAAAAACAATTCCTTTGTCGCTTTCCTTACGTGACCGATTGAAACGTAAAAGAGACGTATATATGCCTACTCGACCAATTAAAAACAAAGGAAAAGGCCTACAGAGTTTGTGTAGAGTGAGTTTTTTTTTTTTTATCATTATTTGACCGATATGAAACTTATTTCTCAACATGAGCCTAGCACGTGGTTGGGAGGCAGTGAATTTAATTTTTGAATTATTTATCGGGCCCAAATTAATCCACTCTGATACCATAAAAAAATATCATATTAAAAACTAATTGACATTTGACAAGAAGGAAAAATATACCCATTCTTAAATTATCAGTCAGATTCATATCTCAACGTATACTCGGTCAAATGAACCCGTTCACCACTTCACACCACTTGATGTTAGTCTTATAGCGAAACTATGTGGACAAAATACTTCAAACTCATACCACATATTAAATTTGGAGACACTCCAACAAGTCTTAACAAGTTCATTTCTTATATGTGTACACGTACTGAGTGTAGATGGACCATGACGAAGTCAACACGAGATGCTGAGGCAAAGAGATGCCTCAGAAGTCAAATGAAAAGATTGTTTCTAGAAAGGCTTGATCCAAGCCGGTAGGTGAAGTCGTCTATCATTGGATGCCATTAGAAGCTGAAGTCTTTCTTAGCTGTTCAAACTATTGCTCGCAGCGTTTGCTATGCGATGACAGAGTCCTTTGGTTATGAAGACTCCGCGTACGTAAGTTGTTCTTGGGGTACAAATGGTTTCGAGGGCCGTGGCGTGCATACATAGAGATGATTTTCGTAGTTATCGAACGGAATAATAGTAAGTTAGGTTATCAGTTCGTTGAGAGCAATTACGAGGGAGAGTTAAAGCGAAAGTAAAAGCGAAAGCGATAGCGAGAGTATAAAAAAGACAAAGTTGACGCGTATTTGTCATTTAAAGCGTGAAACTGCAAAATAAAAGTAAGAACGGGAATGTTGCGCCGTTTACACCCAAATTTGTTTTTTTCTTTTTGATTCTATTTGTCTCGTTGGTCCGAAAATCATAGTATTTCGTGAGTGAAAATATTTAAAAACTAATTTGGATCCACTTACTAGATCTCTGGATCACCGCAGCTGTGCAAAGTCAGATTGGCTCCGGCTAAGTTAGGCTCCGGCCTGTAGTCCGTTAGCAAAAGCCTTCTTGGGCTGAGCTATGGGCCGATTGGCCCTATTCTTTTGGACATTGGACCAAGCCCGATTTTGCCCACTGAGTCAAGTAACCATAATAATAAACTAAAACAGCCACTGACTATGGGCCGACTGAGTTGGGATCACCCGTGTCCATCCGACAAATTCGATATTCGAAAATTATTCGACTTAAGCAGTTTTTTAAAATAGGAAATTGGTTGAAATTTTTTGTTAGTGAAGCAGAAATATATTAATAAAATATCTAATGAATCAAGAATGACTCGGTATTTAATCGTCTAGGTTACCATAGTTTTAAGCATACGAAACTCGTAAACCGGTACTTAATATCGAAATAACGAAGATTTAATAATTATTTCACTCTTTCAAGTGATTAGGTAAAAGAAGATGGGAGTGAATGCCACTGGCCGGCACTTAACATATAATGACGTGCGACTCAATTTACTTACAAAAAATAGGATCTTGTTGCTTGAATACGGCTTACAACATAGGACTTTAAAAAGAAATAATACTGTAACAGATAGTTGGTACAATATAATGTAAAATATAAACGTGCATTTGAATCTTACTGATAATGCCTCTAAGAAGCTTCCTTGGAAAATCATTTTCCTTGGTTGCCGGAATGTTGGTACAAGAAGCGTACAAGATTTGTGTTAAGTTATCATCTACTCTAAAAGCTTAAAATGTTAGAGAATGGGCCCAACAATGTTATCATGCTTAATAATTTGTATACTAAATTTAATAATTATTCATTCAGTGTGAAAATTTATATCTTCAACATGCTCCATCATGTGATTTTTTGTATGTGGGCTTAACACGCGGACGGGAGGCGGTGAATTTAGTTTTTAATTGTTTACATAGTTTATCGGGCTCGCTCTACTGCCATGATAATGAATTATACTCTAAACAATTTGATATTTAGTAATTAAGAAAGAGGCTCACAAAATTTATACATTAAGATATTAATTGTTATTTACTTGATGCGGAACTTATATCTTCACACCACTTGATAGTAGTCCAGTTAGAGAAACCACATGGGCAAAATCACTTCAAACTCACAACACATTTTAATTAAATATGGACATCCAAGTCTTAGGCCCACACTCTTTTTTTTTCAATTTTGGAAACTGAAAAAAAAAAGTTGCCTTTGGTAAACATTTTTTTTTTCTAAAGTATAAAAAATCAGTTTTAAAACTTAAGAAGAAGAAAAAAAACTCCAAAAATGAGTTTTTTTTTTTTTTTGAGACCACCACCACCCTCCCACCGCCGGCAGCCACCTCAGGCGACCACCGTCAGCCGCCGGCAGCCACTAGCCACCAGTCACCAGCCACCGCCACAAAATAAAAACTGGGTTATTAAATATCAACTTATTTTTGTAAAAAAAAAATTTTAAGACAAAAAATTAAACTGCTCGTTATTTTTTTTATTTTTTTTTAAACTGAAAAAAAAGAGTGTTGTCAAATAGAGCCTTAGTAAATAGATGCCTCGTAAGTCAAATGGAGAGATTGCCTCTAGAAAGGCTTGATCCAAGGCGGTAGGTGTAGACGTGTATCCGACTGCCTTGCTGGATGCCATTAGAAGCTGAACTCTTAGCTGTTCATTGCTTTTTTGGTGCAATGTTCAAACTATTGCTAGCACCGATTGGTATGTGACAGGCTACTTTGGCTGTGAAGACTTGGCCTACGTAAGTTGTTCTTGGAGCACAAATGGTTCTGAGGTTCGTGATCTGCAGCATAAGGAGGATTTTCATAGTTATCGGATGGAATGATAGTGAGCTAGGTTACCAGTTCGTTGAGAGTAACTGTGAACGAGAGCGAGAGTAAAAACGAAAGCGAAAGCGAGAGCGTAAAAGCAGATAAAGTTGACACGTATTTGTTAATTGAAGCGTGAAACTGCAGAGTGAAAGCAAGTGCGAGAAAGTATCGCGTGCTTTTCATCATCTTTTTTTTTTTATTTTTTTATTTATCACGTTGGCCAGAAATCTTAGCATATATCATGGTTTTTCTGAAAAATATTTAAAAAGATTAGTTAGATCAACTTACTAGATCTCTGGATCACAGAAGCTGGGCAAAGTCAGATTGAGGCTAAGTCGGACTCCGGCCTGTAGTCTGTTAGCAACAGCCTCCTTGGGCTGAGCTCGGCCCAATTCGCCCACCCTACAAGAAGTAAGCCTGATAAACTAAAACAGACACTTACTACGGGCCGACCTGAGCTGGGCCTTGGACAACTTGTGTCCATCTAACAAATTCGATATTTGGAAATTATTCGGCAAGGGAAATTATTTAGAATAAGAAATTGATTGGAGAATTTTGTCAGTGAATCATAAATAATTCGGTAAAATAGTTAACTTTTCACTGTAAATCCGGAATGGCTCCGTATTTAATTGTCTAGGTTACAATAGTTTTAAGTATACGAGACTCGTAAACTCTGTACTTAGTATCGGAATAACAAAAACGTAATAGAATTTCCACTCTTCCAAGTGATTAGGTAAAAGAAGAATGATAGTGTCTAGCGCTTAACATAGAATCACGCGTGACTCAATTTAAACATAATATAGGATCTCATTGGTTGAATATTACTTTACTACTTAGGACTTTAGAAATAAATAATAACAAATGAGTAATACAATATAATATAAGTTACAAACCTGCATTTCAATCTTACTGATGATGCCTCTAAGAAGTTTCCTTAAAAAATAATTTTCCTTGGTTGCCAGATTGAAGCGAAACAGAGTTAACCGAAGTCCCAATTCCCTTTTGTTGGTTTATAATTTTACTCAACTAATTAGCAATGAATAATAAGACCTACAACACATGTATATTAAATTTAATCATTACTAATTTAGTGTGAAATTTATATTTCAACACACTCTCTCATGTGTCTTCTCTTGAGTCGGCCTTACACACGGATGAGAGGCGTTGACTTTAATTTTAAATTAAATTGTTTACTGGGTTCGAATCATTTTCTCGATCTGGTGCAAAAAAAATGCATTATATTCCGAACCAACTGACATATAATAATGAAGAAAGACGCTCCAATAGGTTATACATTAAAACATTCATTAAGTAGTAGTATTATTTACCTATATCAAATTTATATCTCGAGATACACTCGTCAAATGAACCCAATTGTAGTATTATTTACCTATATCAAATTTATATCTCGAAATACACTCGTCAAATGAACCCAATTCACCGCTTCACACCGCTTGATAGTAGTCTAACTAGTGAAACCATTTGGGCAAATCACTTCAAACTCATAAACACATTCTATATCTGGAAACACCAAGTCTTAACAAGTTCAGCTCTTACACTTATCTATGTACATGCAGTATAGACCATGACAATGTCAACACAGGATGCTGAAGAACAGAGATGCCTCGTGAGTCGGATGGAAAGATTGTTTCTTGAAAGACTTCATCCAAGGCCGTAGGTGTAGGCGTGTGTATCAAATTGCCTTGCTACTCGACAAACCCTCATACACTTCTGTATCTCCTCCAGCTACTTGCGATGGCTCTTCAATCTCAAAACGAGGAAGCTCTCTGGATGAAGAAACTTCATTCGAAAGATCCATATTACCAGGCCGCTCTATAGTGTAGTCTTCAAACTCATTTTCATCCCTATTATTCGACGAGTCTTTGCTTTCATTCCCCTCTCCAGATGACAATGAGGATGAATCTTCAATCTCATTTGGTCGTGCTCCAGGTGAAAATGAGGACAACTTGATCACATGTGCTCCTGCTTTTGGTGAGAAAGACAACGACGATTTCCCATCGGCTCCACCTCCTGGGGAACATGATTCGTTCTCAAGTGCAGCAGCCTCTGGTTACAACGACAATTCCTCATTCTCATGCACTTCAGCTTCTGGTGACCACGTTGGTGACTCTTCGTTCTCATATGCTCCAGCTCCTGGTGATGACGATGATGACTTGTTTTGATTAAGCTTTGATGGCAACACTTCGTCGCTGAAGTTTATGTCTCCTGGATGCTCCCTGCTGTTTCTTCCAAAATCATTCTGATCACTTATTTTGTCTTGGTCCAGAGGACCATTATCTTCATCAAGTGCCATATGTGCTCTGGCTTCTGGTGAAGACTCTGCATCCTCATGAGAAGTAAGCTCAGCTGAGCTATCAAGTTCAACATCAACCCGCTCCCTTTTGCTATCCCTAGAATCACAGTGATCCCTTATCCCATATGGGTCCAGAGGACCATTATCTCCATCAGGTGCTATATTTGCTCTGACTTCTGGTGATGAATCTGCATCCTCATGAGAAGTAAGCTCAGCTGAGCTATCAAATTCAACATCAACCCGCTCGCTTTTGCCATCCCTAGAATCACAGTGATCCCTTATCTCATATGGGTCCAGAGGACCATTATCTCCATCAGGTGCTATATTTGCTCTGACTTCTGGTGATGAATCTGCATCCTCATGAGAAGTAAGCTCAATTGAGCTTCGAAATTCATCACCAAGGTCCTCTCTTTTGTTATCCCTTCCAATGCTTTTGCGCAGTGCAGGTTCCTCAATGGAAGGGATAGTTGCTCGTTGATTTAAGATGCTAGCTTCTCTCTCTTCAGAGACATGCTCCACTTCATTGTTCTGGCTAGAATCTGCTTCATGTATTCGTGATCCTAGGTCTTGGGATTGGTTTTTTCTAACTTTAGCTGTATAGAGAAAAATAGGCAATTTAACAGAGCTGTGGAATATACATCTATTAGTTATAAGTATTAAGTAGATCAAATGTAATTCTGCAAATCAACAACCAATAAGCATTAGCAAGGCTCCTGCAGCTCCAACAGTAGAAAGATGTCCAAGCCAAGCAGACAAGGAGTGGTTATGTGCCTTACTCCCGTCATTAAAAAATTACGAAACGTAGTCCATGTCAGGTGCCCAAATGGTTGGCCTTAAGGTCCTTCGAATTGAAGTGAGCAAGTATTCAATATTGCATGGTTAACTCAAACTATACAATGACATATCCTAGACTGAACCCCACCCTCTTTAACAACGTAGCTGATAATATACTATAACATTCATGTGTTTTGACAATAGCAGATTATCTAGTGCAGTAATTGATTGTCAATTGTGGTAAACATACTAGTGTTATTACCTTTAAGGAATGCGCCACATCCTCCACAGCTGTATATGGGAACCTCTGCCAACTCTGGAAGAATCCCATGGCATCTTGGACATTTAACCAGTCGAACCTTAGTATTCATCTGACTGGTCATATGACTCATGTCCCACAAATTATCTGATATGAACCAAGTTATATTGGGCTAGTGACACGAACTATACCCATATTCTACTACCTGCAAAAGTATAGAAAGATCAACATGCGTTCATGTACCAAATAACACAAGAAAGCTTTGACTCATTGCAAAGTTACAATACAACGCTGGTCAAACAGAATATGATGATATTAACTATAGAGAAGGAAAAGTTAAGTTTACAAGACTTATACTGACTTCCATGAGGCATTAACATACTCATCCTCCCAGAAATTCAGTTGCAGAAAAACTAAACCGATAAGCCGCAAGATTATGCATATCAATTTCTTGAAAACATGTCTGGGCACCAAAACAGTATACTTTCTTTATTATTCAAATACAACAAACTGAGACTTTCGACAATAGCAGCGCCAAATCAGAGCGTGCAACTAGCTCTCTCATTGCAAGTGTCACGTTAAGCTTAGTTTCACATGTAGAGCAGTAGAATTCTTCTGCCCGAATAGATAGTTTGGTACCACAAACACCTTAAAGCAATTTCTCAATTAAATGCACTCTGAATGCGACAGTGCAAAGCCAAGCGCTAATTGAATCACTCGATGAGCTACAAATAGCAAAAAGAAAGAGCAAATACTATATCACCATAAGATCTCTCGGATACGCATACAAGAACATGAAGTATAATTGTTCTTGATATATAGAGATCGGAAACTGGTGAGCCCACATGGCAATCAAACAGTAAATTGAAAAACAAACGGAAAAAGAAAGTTCGTATTTGTATTTACCATATTCTTCACTAAAAAAAAAAACCAGAATTCTGTTACTAAATAACAAAGAATTTAGAACAAGATTATAACAGCAAAATCAGCAACTGAAAAAATAAACCCAATGTATAAAAGAAACAGAAATGGAGACCCAATAAGGTGTCGAAATAAACAAAGCAAACAGCATTACAAACTAATGATCAAATGAAGCCATAAGAAAAAACAGTAAAATTGAGAGAATAATCAGATCAGACCACCAAATTTATGTTCATTATACTTGCTGAAAAGAGCTTTACCTTTCTGACTAGCGAATTTGAGGATCTGGGTAGGCAAATATCACGCAGCTAAGTATATCTGAGGCCCGTGCAGACCCGTAAACGTATATATAAAGCTGAGCTGAAATGGAAGGAACCTGTGAAACCGGCAAGAAAGAGAGCCCAAAGAAAATCACTCTGTGATTTCCTCAAAAGGGGGGTCTTCCGTGGCGTGGTCGGGAAGCTCTCTCCCGTTCGTCAAAACCTCGTTTTTCCTTCTTTCTGACTCAAGTTTCAGGGTCTGGGTCTCTTTCCTTGCTATGTGGTGTGGTCAAAATGAGGAACAGAGAGCAGACCGTAACGAGGAGAGATGAAGTGGGCGCCGTGACTTTCAAATTGCAGACTTTGACATACACACTGGCACGACCACTGTGTGCTATTGCCAAGTCAACCGCAGATTATAATACTTGGGCTATTGTTTCTTGGTAACATAATTTTTGTTAGAATAATAGAAACGCATATTCCATCCATTCCAAAAATATCGACATGTTCTCTCTTTTTTGGCGGTCGCAATATTATTGCTCGCTTTCCTCATTTAAAATAAAGGTTTCATAAATTTTTATAATTGCCCTTTCTCTAATAACCTCTCTATCTCTCTCTCTCTCTCTCTCTCTCCCCTCTTCCTGCTGACCACTTCATCTCTCTGTTGGAATTGAGTTTTAAACTTTGACTCAATTTTTAAATGGGTTCCAAACCATATTTTGGTTAGGAACAAATTAATGCATGTTCGTCTAGTGGAATAGAAGATCATGGCATAATGACGTGTTTACAACAAATGGAAAGTGAATGAGAAAGTTGAAGTTAAAGTTGGTGGTTCAACTTGAAGGGAAAATAGTATCCACATTGAAGAGATAAAGTCAAACTGTCTCCTTATAAGGCTTAGTCTTGAGCTAAGGGTTGGGCCCCATCCCTCAGTGAATTAATAAAAATGAGTCGGTTACAGAAAAATCAATTAACTTCCGAATTTTCTTCTGTCTCGTTTTTTCTGTACTTTTTTCCTTTGTCCGAAAGAGTGCTCCTATTTCAGACGGGTCTGCAAATTTGGAGTGCTCCTATTTTCAGACGTACTACCGTTGTATCATGGGAGGCTTTTCGTCAAGAGACCGTTAGCACGTTGCGGGACGAATAAAGTCTTAAGGATAGTGAATCAAATTCACGCATCGGTTCTTTCATTGTTGTTTGTCTGATTTTGCTGTAAGTTAATTTTAATTGTTCTTACTAATACTGTTTGTTCTGTTTAGTAAATTACATTTCAGTATTTTCGTACTTAGTTGTTTTCTGCACAAGTATACACGAACGTATTTTCCAACACTCTCTTCAGTCCGTGCACCATGTCTCTCGCTCGCTCGCTTCAGTCCGCCATTACAGCCTTCCCTTGACCACCACGAACCACCGCATTTGCCACGTGTCAAGCTCCACTGCCATTGCATCCTAAAGGCATCGCCTCGCTGAGGCCGTCGCAATCGTCCACTGTTATCTCGTTCTATCATAGAACTTGGTGTCTGATCTAAATTATATTTCATATTCGATCCCCGTCAAAAAACTTGATTTGCTCTCGGAATTAGTTCAGTTCAAAAACTTTAGTAATCTGATATTTAGTTTTGAAGCAAATCGGGAGGTAATTTCCCCCTCTACTATACACGTTGTGCGATTTGCCCCCTCCACTTCAAACTTAAGCACTAAACCCCCCACAGTTTAAGAAAATGGGCACCCTAGACGGATCCGTTAAAAATAGCGTGAAATGACCAAAATACCCTTATTTCTTTATTAGCTAATGACCCCCTGTACTATACACGGTGTGCAATCCCCCCCCCCCCCCCTCAAATTTAAATTACAATTTTTGCCCATGACCCTCCTCCTCTGGTCAATCCCGCTACAATTGGTGATTCACTGAGCACAACTACTTCACAAAGCAAAACCAATGGTATTTTTCTAAGACCACAAGGGAGTTAAAAAAAAAAAAAAAGGAACCGCGATTGCCGTTAGGTTTAGCAACTAATTTGCAAATTAAGCTTTTGAAATGCTAAAATTAGAAGATTTGAAATCTTGATTTAAAAATTAGGATTTTGAAACCTTAAAATTAGGGTTTTGAAACCCTAATTTTCGGATTAGGGTTTTGAAACCCTAATTTTCGGATTAGGGTTTTGAAACCCTAATTTTCGGATTAGGGTTTTGAAACCCTAATTCGAAGATTAGGGTTTCTCTTCTCCTTCTCCAAATTTGCTCCCGCCGCCGGCAGCCCAAGTGTCCTCCTCACCCCACGCCACCGACAGACTCGCCACACCCAACCACGCCGGCGAGCCCCTGGCAAACCCACCCCACCACGCCGGCAGCCTTTCTCTCTCTAAATCCCATTTCAAATTTTCAATTCAATTCAATGGATCACCTCGACGGGGAAGGGGAAGGGGAGGGTGGTCGCGGCGACGGGGAAGGGGAAGGGGGAGGCCGGTTGCGGCGACGGGGAAGGGGAAGGGGGAGGCCGGTCGTGGCGACGGGGAAAGGGGAAGGGGAAGGGCGGTCGGTGCGACGGGGAAGGGGAATGGGAAGGGCGGTCGCTGCGACGGGGAAGGGGAAGGGGGAGGCCGGTCGCGGCAACGGGGAAGGGGTAGGACAGTCGCTGCGACTGGGAAGGGGAAGTGGGAGGGTGGTGCGGCGACAGGGAAGAGGGAGGCAGACGGGGAGATGAAGGGGTGCGGTGGTCGGGGGAGTTGACAGAATTGGGTTGGGGGATAGGGGGTTGGGTGGCGGGGGGGGGGGGGGTGGGGTGGTTAGAATTAGGGTTTTTTTTCTGATTTTCTTTTCTAAAAGGGCAAAAACGTCATTTTACAAAAAAAAATCGTTAGTCAACGCGCGTGTTGACCACGCGCTGTTATATTTAACGGTTTTCCGTCTAAAGTGCCCATTTTCTGTAACTGTGGGGGGGTTTAGTGCTTAAGTTTGAAGTGGAGGGGAGCAAATCGCACAACGTGTATAGTAGAGGGGTCATTCCCTACTTTCCCCTTTCTAAGGTGGTTGAATATGATGAGGATAGTGATGGAAGTAGACGGTAATTTGAGGCGATGAACAGCCCACCCCCTAGGCGAATGACCGGGAGTCCTGCGCGAAGCATCTCCGCAGCCTAGGTGATACCTAGGCGAAAAACTGGATAGCAGTCGTGCGAGCCGAGGCAAACCTATCAATTAATTCCAATCAACATCGTTAAATCAATCGCCACCATCTAAACATCACAATAGTAAATTGAACCTGTGAATTAATGTGGCAAAAGAAAGGGCATGCATCATTAACACGTTAGAATCAAATCATCCTAGTTGAAGTCTCCTTGGATGAAAGCTCACATCTTGATTTTTTGTTCATCATTTACATTTTGATTGTAAATAGTATCCCTACACTTTGTCCTTTTTTAAAAAATTCGATCTGGTCATAAAAATTCTAATACTATTTTTTGATTTTTTGCGATAGTAGACTGTCTACTCGTGTAACTGAGAAAAATAGACTCATGCCTCATATATGAAGTTTTCCACCTTAATTAAGAAAAAAGAAAAAAAGCACCATAGGCATTCATACTTGCACCAAATCTTTGTAATCCTTTTTCTAAGCAACATACATAGTTAAATGAATTAGCATTTTGACATTGTAGCTTAGAGGGTTTGATACTAATAAATGTGCGAAGTATATTTTAGTGAAAGTACACTGGGGGATGATGTAATTGGACTACAGTTAAGAGAGATATTGAATGATTTTACAACGGGTCTAGATGGTCGTGATGATCGGTTCTGGATCACCCAATATGCTCTAAATAATAAGAGGAATGCGTAAGACTAACAAGACAGAAAGACAACTATGAGTTCTATTTTTCCTGCGAGATTTTTGATCCGGATAGATAAAAATTCCGAGCACAAGAACCCCAAATGTTTACACAGAATCTTCCATATTGATGTACTAGGTTCTTTTCATTTTTATTTTTGATTGGAGATACATGAGTTTAAATATCCTTAATTAAATGGATAGGATGCGAGTTTTAGTATCCTTAATTAAGCAGATAGGACGCTACATGTGATTTTGTTTTTCATTAATCAGTATATCAAAGTACTCTGTAGTTGTTATATATATCAAAGTACTCTGTAGTTGTTATATATAGCCCATAATAGTTACCAGTTATAGCACGTGAATTTAACTGGAAAAAACAAAAATAGTCAAGAAAATTGTAACATTTGCCAAGAGTTGAACTCAAGGAACTAAAGTTTGGTCGTGCTTTTGTTGACATTAAAATGCATATTCTGACTCAGCTCAGTCCAGCTAGCGTTATCTCTAAATGTCGTTCCAGCTCAAGTTTTTGCTCGATTTCGAGCTCTATGTGTTAGTATTTCAAGCCTGTGGTTTAAATAAAGGCAGTCCCACATGACAATGCAAAATTAAAACAAGAGATCTAAAGCCAGTGAAATAAGATTTACTTGATTTAAAGTCTCATTTAATACGGAGCTGGGCAAGGACAAGCTCACAAATGCCAGCCTCAAATTGTTGTTTTCCAAATTCTAGAAGTCAAAGTCAACCACGGTGACCGTCCAATTGACCGGCGAGTCAATGCGCCAGCTGTGACTTGCAAGGTGGCGCTCCCTCGCAATTCAACGGTGTTTAATTGTCACTATATACGGGGTTGGAGGAAGATTCATATAATCCGGGTAGGAGCCAAAGTTTGTTCGTTTAATAAATCTCACAAAGCCAAGTCCAAAATTTAACGTTTTGAATTTTGAACAACCCAAAAAGAAAAAAACAAGAAAAAGATCAATCACGTTCAAAATAGTGAAATACCCAAATTTCTTTAATTTGCGCGGGAACGGAATCTCCACAAAAAAACATGCTTCTTTTTTCGATGCTCATTTGCATTTTCTAGAAAAATAAAGTGTTGTTTTGTATATAAAATCCCTTTCTTTTTAGCTCTCGAAAGTCGCTATTTGATCCATTTACTATTGAGTTTAGATTTTACCAAAATTTGTTATATTCAGGTACTTCTGTATCCTTGTATTACTAGTCGAATGCGGTAATAAGAGGTTCTCCTCTTGAATAACCGTTAAAATTTAATACAGAGTAGCATATATGTTTATAGAAAAAATCACTTGTTTCCCACTCTGAAAATTTCATTTAGTTTTTCTGGAAAAAAAAAAAAGCAAAGTTATTTATCTTGCTATGCTATAAAAGGAATTATTGATATGGTTTGTCGTTTTCTCAAAAGATTTAGAATATGGCTACACTTGGTCGATCTCTTGCGAAGCACAAGCAATTTCATTAACATGCTACAAGCCTCGATAAATAAATCCTTATAAAAACGAGATCTAAATCCAAAACTCGAATACACGCATGCTTGCAACCTTATGAGTTACGACTCTCTAAATCCAGAACTTGAATACATGCATGCTTGCAACCTTATGAGTTACGACTCTCTACATCGTCTTTGACTATAAAAGAAATAATTAAAAATTTTACAATATCATTCTTTTATTAGTAAGACCTCTATAATTAAGCACCAAAAGATTGATTTAAACTATCTCGCTTTGCAATTACGGCATAAAAATCTTTTCAATAACACAAATAACTTTTCCATGTCAATAAAGTGCATTACATGTTCTACCATATGTAACTAACCGGTCCAGAGTCCCAGCACAGGGTAATTCTTTCCTCAAAATTCTATCCCAGAAGGTACTCATGAGTTCATGAGTAGGGTCGTATAAGACCAGTAAAAAAATATTATACCTCTGATGTGGAATATCACGCCATAACAAAATTAACGACAATTAACCCTGATTTACAATCGATATAAGATAATATATATACAACTCGAAATAATTATATTTAAATAAAAAACTAAGCGAAAACGTTGACAAGAAACTAACACTGATTTATGCTGAAAGGATTCTTATTGTAAAGAATCAAAAAGGGTGGGGGAACATCTCATGAGGTGATGAGTGTGTGGAGGGAGTCATGAACAGCCCAACTCCCAGCATCCACACCAGTGGCAGTAAATGCAGTCCGACCACTTTTAGCAACAAATGAGAGTATTTAATGCTTTTAGTACTAATGATTATCAGCTACTATACGAGAGATTTGAAGGCTATTCTCATTACGTAGATCGTAGCTAAAACCTTTTTTACATTATAACATCGAAGGAAAAGTTTAATTTCTTCACGAAGAACATAGCTTCGTAGGAAAATCATTTTCCTTGGTTGCTAAGATAAAGCGAAACACACAAATCGAAGTCTTCCAACCCTCTTGACCGAACTGAAGCCCCCTAATTTCCTTACGTTTTCCTTTGTCGCTTTCCTTACGTGACCGATTGAAACGTAAAAGAGACGTATATACGCCTACTTGACCATTTAAAAACAATTCCTTTGTCGCTTTCCTTACGTGACCGATTGAAACGTGAAAGAGACGTATATATGCCTACTCGACCAATTAAAAAACAAAGGAAAAGGCCTACAGAGTTTGTGTAGAATGAGTTTTTTTTTTATCATTATTTGACCGATATGAAACTTATTTCTCAACATGAGCCTAGCACGTGGTTGGGAGGCAGTGAATTTAATTTTTGAATTATTTATCGGGCCCAGATTAATCCGCTCTGATACCATAAAAAAATATCATATTAAAAACTAATTGACATTTGACAAGAAGGAAAAATATACCCATTATTGAATTATCAGTCAGATTCATATCTCAACGTATACTCGGTCAAATGAACCCGTTCACCACTTCACACCACTTGATGTTAGTCTTATAGCGAAACTATGTGGACAAAATACTTCAAACTCATACCACATATTAAATTTGGAGACACTCCAACAAGTCTTAATTAACAAGTTCATTTCTTATATGTGTACACGTACTGAGTGTAGATGGACCATGACGAAGTCAACACGAGATGCTGAGGCAAAGAGATGCCTCAGAAGTCAAATGAAAAGATTGTTTCTAGAAAGGCTTGATCCAAGCCAGTAGGTGAAGTCGTCTATCATACTATACTGCCTTGCTGGATGCCATTAGAAGCTGAAGTCTTTCTTAGCTGTTCAAACTATTGCTCGCAGCGTTTGCTATGCAATGACAGAGTCCTTTGATTATGAAGACTCCGCGTACGTAAGTTGTTCTTGGGGTACAAATGGTTTCGAGGGCCGTGGCGTGCATACATAGAGATGATTTTCGTAGTTATCGAACGGAATGATAATGAGCTAGGTTATCAGTTCGTTGAGAACAGTTACGAGGGAGAGTTAAAGCGAAAGTAAAAGCGAAAGCGATAGCGAGAGTATAAAAAAGACAAAGTTGACGCGTATTTGTCATTTAAAGCGTGAAACTGCAAAATAAAAGTAAGAACGGGAATGTTGCGCCGTTTACACCCAAATTTGTTTTTTTCTTTTTGATTCTATTTGTCTCGTTGGTCTGAAAATCATAGTATATCATGAGTGAAAATATTTAAAAACTAATTTGGATCCACTTACTAGATCTCTGGATCACCGCAGCTGTGCAAAGTCAGATTGGCTCCGGCTAAGTTAGGCTCCGGCCTGTAGTCCGTTAGCAAAAGCCTTCTTGGGCTGAGCTATGGGCCGATTGGACCAAGCCCGATTTTGCCCACTGAGTCAAGTAACCATAATAATAAACTAAAACAGCCACTGACTATGGGCCGACTGAGTTGGGATCACTCGTGGCCATCCGACAAATTCGATATTCGAAAATTATTCGACTTAAGCAGTTTTTTAAAATAGGAAATTGGTTGAAATTTTTTGTTAGTGAAGCAGAAATATATTAATAAAATATCTAATGAATCAAGAATGACTCGGTATTTAATCGTCTAGGTTACCATAGTTTTAAGCATACGAAACTCGTAAACCGGTACTTAATATCGAAATAACGAAGATTTAATAATTATTTCACTCTTTCAAGTGATTAGGTAAAAGAAGATGGGAGTGAATGCCACTGGCCGGCGCTTAACATATAATGATGTGCGGCTCAATTTACTTGCAAAAAATAGGATCTTGTTGCTTGAATACGGCTTACAACATAGGACTTTAAAAAGAAATAATACTGTAACAGATAGTTGGTACAATATAATGTAAAATACAAACTTGCATTTGAATCTTACTGATAATGCCTCTAAGAAGCTTCCTTGAAAAATCATTTTCCTTGGTTGCCGGAATGTTGGTACAAGAAGCGTACAAGATTTGTGTTAAGTTATCATCTACTCTAAAAGCTTAAACTGTTAGAGAATGGGCCCAACAATGTTATCATGCTTAATAATTTGTATACTAAATTTAATAATTATTCATTCAGTGTGAAATTTTATATCTTCAACATGCTCCATCATGTGATTTTTTGTATGTGGGCTTAACACGCGGACGGGAGGCGGTGAATTTAGTTTTTAATTGTTTACATAGTTTATCGGGCTCGCTCTACTGCCATGATAATGAATTATACTCTAAACAATTTGATATTTAGTAATTAAGAAAGAGGCTCACAAAATTTATACATTAAGATATTAATTGTTATTTACTTGATGCAGGACTTATATCTTCACACCACTTGATAGTAGTCCAATTAGAGAAACCACATGGGCAAAATCACTTCAAACTCATAACACATTTTAATTAAATCTGGACATCCAAGTCTTAGGCCCTGTTTGACACTCATTTTTTTCCAGTTTTGGAAATTGGAAAAAAAAAAGTTGCGTTTGGTAACCATTTTTTTTTTTTTCTTCGGTTAAAAAAATCAGATTATTTAACTTAAGAAGAAAAAAAAAACTCCAAAAATGAGTTTTTTTTTTTTTGAGACCACCACCACCCTCCCACCACCGGCCGGCAGCCACCTCAGGCGACCACCGTCAGCCGCCGATAGCCACCAGCCACCGCCACAAAATAAAAACTGGGTTATTAAACACTCACTTATTTTTGTAAAAAAAAAAATTAAAGACAAAAAATTAAACTGCTCTTTATTTTTACTTTTTTTTTGAAACTGAAAAAAAAAATATTGTCAAATAGAGCCTTAGTAATAGTAAAGAGATGCCTCGTAAGTCAAATGGAGAGATTGCCTCTAGAAAGGCTTGATCCAAGGCAGTAGGTGTAGACGTGTATCCGACTGCCTTGCTGGATGCCATTAGAAGCTGAACTCTTAGCTGTTCATTGCTTTTTTGGTGCAATGTTCAAACTATTGCTAGCACCGATTGGTATGTGACTGGCTCCTTTGGCTGTGAAGACTTGGCCTACGTAAGTTGTTCTTGGGGCACAAATGGTTCTGAGGTTCGTGATCTGCAGTATAAGGAGGATTTTCATAGTTATCGAATGTAATGATAGTTAGTTAGATTACCAGTTCGTTGAGAGTAACTGTGAGCGAGAGCGAGAGTAAAAGCGAAAGCAAAAGCGTAAAAGCAGATAAAGTTGGCACGTATTTGTTAATTGAAGCGTGAAACTGCAGAGTGAAAGCAAGTGCGAGAAAGTATCGCGTTCTTTTTATCCTCTTTTTTTATTTATTTATTTATCACGTTGGCCAGAAATCTTAGCATATATCATGGTTTTTCTGAAAAATATTTAAAAAGATTAGTTAGATCAACTTACTAGATCTCTGGATCACAGAAGCTGGCAAAGTCAGATTGGCTCAGGCTAAGTCTGACTCCGGCCTGTAGTCCGTTAGCAACAGCCCTCTTGGGCTGAGCTCGGCCCAATTCGCCCACCCTACAAGAACTAACCCTGATAAACTAAAACAGACACTTACTACGGGCCGACCTGAGCTGGGCCTTGGAAAACTTGTGTCCATCTAACAAATTTGATATTTGGAAATTATTCGGCAAGGAAAAATATTTAGAATAAGAAATTGATTGGAGAATTTTGTCAGCGAATCATAAATAATTCGGTAAAATAGTTAACTTTTCACTGTAAATCCGGAATGGCTCCGTATTTAATTGTCTAGGTTACAACAGTTTTAAGTATACGAGACTCGTAAACTTTGTACTTAGTATCGGAATAACAAAAACGTAATAGAATTTCCACTCTTCCAAGTGATTAGGTAAAAGAAGAATGATAGTGTATAGCGCTTAACGTAGAATCACGCGTGACTCAATTTATAAACATAAAATAGGATCTCATTGGTTGAATATTACTTTACTACTTAGGACTTTAGAAAGAAATAATAACAAATGAGTAATACAATACTAATATAAATTACAAACCTGCATTTGAATCTTACTGATAATGCCTCTAAGAAGTTTCCTTAAAAAATAATTTTCCTTGGTTGCCAGATTGAAGCGAAACAGAGTAAACCGAAGCCCCAATTCCCTTAATGTTTTCCTTTTGTTGGTTTATAATTTTACTCAACTAATTAGCAATGAATAATAAGACCTACAAGACATGTATATTAAATTTAATCATTATTTATTTAGTGTGAAATTTATATTTCAACACGCTCTCACATGTGTCTTCTCTTGAGTCGGCCTAACACGCGGAGGGGAGGCGGTGACTTTAATTTTGAATTGTTTACTGGGTCCGAATCATTTTCTCGCTCTGATGCAATGAAAATGCATTATATTCCGAGCCAAATGACATTTGATAATGACGAAAGAGGCTCCAAAAGGTTATACATTAAAACATTCATTACGAAGTAGTATTATTTACCTATATCAAATTTATATATCGAGATACACTTGTCAAATGAACCCAATTCACCACTTCACACCACTTGATAGTAGTCTAACTAGTGAAACCATGTGGGCATATCACTTCAAACTCATAAACACATTTTATATCTGGAAACACCAAGTCTTAACAAGTTCAGCCCTTACACTTATCTATGTACATGCAGTATAGACCATGACAAAGTCAACACAGGATGCTGAAGAACAGAGATGCCTCATGAGTCAGATGGAAAGATTGTTTCTTGAAAGACTTCATCCAAGGCGGTAGGTGTAGGCGTGTGTATCAAATTGCCTTGCTGGGTGCCTTTGAAAGCTGAACTATTAGCTGTTCAAACTATTGCTGGGATCGATTGCTATGTGACAGGTTCCTTTGGTTATGAAGACTTGGCCTACATAAGTTGGACTTGGGGTGCAAAATGGTTTCTGAGGGTCGTGGTGTGCATAACGGAGGATTCTCATAATTATTGGTGTGCATAATGGTCATTAGTTTGTCGAGATGAACTGTGAGCGAGAGCAAAAGCGAAAGCAAAAGCGAGAGCAAAAGCGAAAGCAAAAGCGAGAGTGTAAGAGCAGACAAAGTTAACACGTATTTATTAATTGAAGCGTGAAACTGCAGAATGAAAATAAGAGCGGGAACATTGCGCCCTTTTCATCCAAAATTGTTTTTTCTTTATTTTCTTTATCACGTTGGCAGGAAATATTAGCATTTCATGGGGTTTTTTCAGAAAAATATTAAAAAACTATTTGGATCCACTTGCTAGTCTCTGGTTCACCGAAGCTGACAAAGCCAGGTTAGCTCAGGCTAAGTCTGGCTCCGGCCCGTAGTCCGTCAGCAAAGGCCTCCTTAAGCTGCGGTCGGCCCTATTCTTTTGGACATTTGCACGAGCCGATTTCGCCCTCGCTACGAAGTATGGGCCGACTTGTGGCCATCTAACGAATTGGATATTTGAAAATTATTCGGCATCGACAATAATTTAGAGAAAATAATGATTTGAAAAACTTCTTCAGTTATGATTTGATGAAATATTAAAAGTTTCTATCTTGAGTCGAGAATAACTCGATACTTAATCGTATAAGTTACAATAATTTGAGATAGAATGGTAATGGAAGTGACGTATAATTACGCGTAACTCGACTTGTTGGTATAATTAAGACTTTATTCTTGAATAAAGTTACCACTAAAGTCTTTTATAGAAAGAAATAATAGCGGATAAATAATACTACAAGATAATGGAGAACTTCCATAATCTTGATTGATACGTCTTCTCGAGCATTATCCGACAATCTTCAATGTGCTTAACTTACCAGTTACTCTAAAAAATTAAGCTGCTAAATAATAGGTTCAACAATATTATCATGCTTAATACTCTCTTTTAGATGCAGACCTCCGATTGCACGTGAAAAGGCAAATTCAGATACACTACTCTAATAAGGAACTAAATAAGCAAGTAGAAAGAATATAACCAAAACTTTACCAAATCAAAAACTCCGATACCATATAAAATCGAATTTCATTTCTTGAAGACTCATACAGGAAGATATAATAAGTGACAAGTAACACAAGATAATGTAAAATATAAATGTAACTTATCCTTATTTCTAACTTCCATAAGTTGAAATTGATTTTTTTTTTGGTTCAGCCATAAGTTGAAATTGATGTGCCTTCTCAAGCATTACTTTATCCGACATTTTTCAATACAGTTGATCATGAAATTACTTTTGCATAAATTGAACAATATTCACATTGTAGCACGATGGTGCTAAATTGTACCGTCTTCTTTACAGTTTTAAAGAAGAGAAAAAATAACTTTCACTCGCAATAAATTCAACATTATCGTGATGAAATCATCAAATCTGCAAAACTCGAGAATAATTTACAAATGCTTAAACTAATCAAGATAATATGCGAACTTTTCTTCGCGAATAGTACACAAATATTGTTACAATGCACTTTAGTGTCTACAACAATGCCCCATGTTGCCCAGACATGAAGATGAAGTACAATCTAGGTCATAGCATGAACTAATCATGAGCCAGAATGCAAATTCATACATCCATCAGGAAAGCATAGAGAATTTTTAACAGAGATGCCTCATAAGTCAGGTGGAAAGATGGTTTTCTATAAAGACTTGATCCAAGACGGTAGGTGTAGGCGTGTATCAGACTGCATTGCTGGACGCCATTAAAAGCTGAACTCTTTCTTACCTGTTCAAACTATTGCTAGCAGCGATTGCTATGTGACAGGTTCCTTCGGCTGTGAAGACTTGGCCTACATAAGTTGTTCTTGGGGTGCAAATGGTTTCGACTTTCGAGGGTCGTGGTCTGGAGCACAAGGAGGATTTTCATAGTTATCGGATGGAATGGTAGTGAGTTAGGTTACCAGCTCGTTGAGAGTAACTGTGAGCGAGAGCAAAAGTGAAAGCGAGAGCGTAAAAGTAGACAAAGTTGACACGTATATTGTTAATTGAAACGTGAAAGTGAAAGCAAGAGCGAGAATGTGTTGCGTTCTTTTCATCCATTTTTTTATTTATTTATCTTTTTTAGTTTTATTTATCACATTGGCTGGAAATCTTAGCATATCATGTTTTTTCAGAAAAATATTTAAAAAAATATTTGGATCAACTTATAGATATCTGGATCACAGAGGACGAGCAAAGTCAGATTGGCTCAGGCTAAGTCTGTTCCGGTCCGTTATCCCTAAGCAAAAGCCTTATTGGGCTGAGTTCGGCCCTATTCTTTTGGACACCTGCACAAGCCCGATTTCGCCCACGCTACGAGGTAAGCCTAATAAACTAAAACAGCCACTAAACATGGGCCGACTGAGTTGGGGCAACTTGTGGCCATCCGACAAATTCGATGTTCGGAAATTATTCGGCATGGACAATAATTTTAAAAAAGAATAAGTAAAATTTTTCATCAGCAGTTAATAAAAAATGATTTGGTGAAATATATAAGTTTCTACCTTAATCATATAGGTTACAATAGTTTAAATACATAAGATTCATAAACTTTGTAATTAATATTAAAATAACAAAAAAGTTATTGAGATAGACTGGCCACGACTCTGCTTACTACTTAACGTATAGTTACGTGTGACTCAACTTAGATATAATTATGATTTTATTTCTTGAATACAAGCCACCACTAAAGACTAATACAGGAAGAAATAATAGTGGAGAAATAATATTACGATATAATGTAGAACTTTCGTAATCGTAATTGATATATCTTTTCAAGCATTATTCGGTAATTTTGAACACGTCTAATTAACCAGTTGCTCTGAAAGATTAAGCTAAGAATAAACTCAACAATGTTATTATATTTAACGCCCCCTTTTAGGTGCAATCCTACCAATTGCACGTGGAGAGACAAATCCAGATACACTACCATGTGTATATATAAACAGAGTGCAAATTACACTACTATAAAGGCGAAATAGAACCAAAACTTTATCAAATCAGAGATTTGATACCATATAAAAATCTGAAATCAAATTTCATTTCTTGAAGAATTATCTAGGAAGAAATAATAAGTGATAAGTAATAGAAGATAATGTAAAATATAAATGTAACTTATCCTTATTTCTAACTTCCATAAACTTAAAATGATGTGCCTTCTCAAGAATTAGTTTATCCCACATTTTCCAATACAATTGATCATAAAGTTACTCTTGCATAAAATGAACAAGATTCACATCGTAGCATGATGGTGCTAAATTGTGCTATCTTTCCAAATCATTTGGATTCAAATTTCGTCCGTATGTTATTACAGTTCTTAAGAAAAATACTAAAAAAAAGAAGAAAACCTTTCACTCGCAATAAATTCAATAATATCGCGATGGAATCGTTTGATCCACAAACTGAGATTTATTCGCAAATACTTCAACTAAAAGATAGAACTTCATTTTCCATTTTCGAAATCAGGGGTGGCTCATAAGTTGTTGCATTGGAGTAGATGATAGAATTATTCTCCATACTAGGAGAGGCCCTTTTCGGTCACTATTCATTAGCTTGGTGTTTGATTATTCAGTCCTAATCCAGATGTTAAATCACGAGGGATGGCGCACCACCTCAAGTATGCTTCGACAACCATGACATCGTATGCCCACAAGAAAGCCTTGATTAGGGAGTAAGACTAAGCCGAACTTACTCTGCTCCTTGAGAAGTTGAGAGTAAAGAGAGTGCTGACCACTTACTCTTACAACATACAGAACGACGGGCCTCTACGTTTATCATTTTCATTTTATATTTTTGCAATGATGATGAAAAATATTCTTTTTGGTGTGTACTTATACGGCTTTTTATTTTTTATTTTGGGTAAATTTAGACTTTTTATCAAACTACCGTAATAAGTTTGCGAATTTCGCGAATAATGCGCAAATATTGTTACAATGCACTTTAGTGTCTACAACAATGCCCATATTGTCCAGGCATGAAGATGAAGTACAATATAGGCCATAGCATGAAGTAATCATGAGCCAGAACGCAAATTATACGGCAATACATCCATCAAGACAATGCACAGAAATTTCAATATCCGGACCTGGTAAGGCTTACGAAGCCAAAACAGCGCGAGCTTTGTACCCAATACAGGCCTCACGAAGCGCTTGATATCCACTCCTGTAATGCTCCAGCGAGAAACATAGCTGGCGTATGGCTTCCCTTTTCTCCTCAGCTCTATCTGACAGAACAGCTCTCTGCATATCCACCTCCTCCTTTAACTCCTCAACTCGCAGTTTCAGTTCATCTGTAAGCCTCTGTGTACTTTCGGATTTAGCAATGAGCTCCACATGTTCCATATACAATTGACTCAGACGACCCTCCGTTTGTCGGACTTGATTGGCTCCGGCACGCAGTTCTGCATTGAGGGTGTCTACTCTGGCACTGACCCCGTCTTTCTCAGCCATCAGTGTGTCGTACTTCAGTTTCAGCAAGTCGAGGTTTTTGTTCAGTGTCTCAACTAGTTCATCTCTTCTCTTCAGGTCTGCATTCAACCGCTCAATGTCAGCTTGCCAAATGATCTCTTGCGCTTCTTGCAACCCTTTCAGCTCCAACTTCTCAGCTTTGCATTGCTTGATCTCAACTTCCAGCAATCCGTTTTGCACTTCCCATTCTCCAAGCCTAGCCTTGAGGTGATTCTGTTCCTCTAATATGCTAGAAATATCAGACTGGAGTTCTGCTTTCTCCGCAGAGAATCTCTCTCGGACATCTCGCAATGCATCAGTCAATTCCTCAATCTCGTGATCGCGGTGGGATGCATCATCTATGTACCTTACAATCTTCTCCTGCAATTCCGAGGTCTTGCTTCTTCCTGAATCAAGCTTGGCCTCCAAGAAGGCTATCTCTCTCTGACGCAACTGAAGCTGGCGTTGCAATTCACGCGTACCTTCAGAAGCTTCATTATGAAGCTTTTTCTTCAGCGCTGAAATCTCTTCCTCTGAAGTCCTAAGTTTTTCTCTGGTCACCTCTAACTCATATTCCAGTGTCCCAGTCTTGCAATCAGAGTCGCAAATGCGAGTTTCTAACTCAGCTACCTGATTTTGTAGCTCTAGCACCTTTCTTTTCTCCATTTCAAGAGTGCTCTCCAGTACTTTGTTGTCATGGTGTGCTGATTGAAGCTGAGCCTGCAAATCACCCAGAAGCACGGTAACAGAATCGTTCTTTGTGAGCTCACCCTTCAACCTGGCAATCTCTTCATCAGAAAACTGAAGCATTTTCTTCTTAATCCTCAGTTCTTCCTCGTAGTCAGTGACTATCATGTTTGGTGTACCATCTATAGTCTCTTGCTTGGTCTCCAGATCAAAAGGTTTCTGATGTAGCCCGTTGCCATCACCATTTGGCAGTAGTACTAAGCGCTTCTTCATAGAAGATCTAGATTCTGTATCGGAGTCTGATGACATTGAAGAGGAAGATGCAGACTCAGAGTATTCCTTCAAAGACATATCAGAGCTACCTCCACCAGAGCTTAGCAAAAAATCAAAATTAACAGCTTGTTCAGCTTTCTGCCGAGCTGACTTCTGATCAGGAGTTAGCAATTGTGAAGCTTGGGGAGAGTAAGTGCCAGAAATTTCAGGGTGCTGCAACTGGGGCAGGGATGCAAAATTCTTGCTTAACTCTCCGGTCAAATTGCCATATCTCTCAGCCAGCAATCGGTGCAGGTGGCAAAACTCCTCAACATTAGCTATCAACTCCATCCTCCTCTGACCCTTTGCAGGAGAATTTTCATCATCTTCAATCAATTTTAGCATATGTTTGACACTTTGATCCACCCCTGTACACAATATCTTTTGCATCAAGGTCTCTTCCTTTGAAAGATCAATTTGATGATATAGTTATAGCTTAGTTGTTTACCTTCAATATTTTCCGCAAGCCACTTAGAAGTTTCTGGACTCATGTGACTGTCCCACCAAGAAGAGCGCGATTTTGGCTCTACAATCTCCATTGGCCTCTGAATGCCTTGGTATACCTTAAAAGCAACAATGTATTCACTAGCTGTCAGTCTCCTTTATAACACAGCACATTTACAGAATAAAAGATCTGGGAAAGCACTATGAAATTAATCATGAATGGACCAAAGAGTTAAAAGTAGTATAGCTCTTCCCAATAGAACCACTTTTAGCTCCACTTAAAATTTTAAAATGATAGCTGCAGCTATTAATATGCACCGAAGACTATGTTACATGGACTCGGACTCGGTACGAGTGTCCGAGTCGGATGCGTGTCCAAGTGTCGGATTCATCTATTTCTCAAAACCCAAGACACGGGGACACGGCAAAATATTTCTCCGTGTTCTTGTTTTTTTCTGTTCCTTGATTTACATGGTGTTTAAAGTTACACATTGTTTCAATTTAGAACTGAGATCATCTTAAAGCAATAACAAAGGAAAACAAACACTATAATATAGTGTTCTTAGTGGCATATCTTAAAGGATGTGTCGGACACATATCCCATACCCATGTCTAAGAGTCGAGTGTTTGACATGGGTACTTTACGCATTTTGAAGAGTCCATGTCGCATAGACTGAAGATGAAAAATCTATATATTCGTGCACACAGATCCAGTTAGTTTGAGAAGAATAATTCCACTTGCAGTTATACTCATGATTTATTGAACAGGATGTACAGTGTTGTCTACTCATGTTACTGACTAAGATGCATAATTTCTTTTTCTACGTGATTTATAAAGACTATTTCAGCCCATAAGATGAAGGGCCCGACTTAAAACACCTACATATTGTGAAAATGGGAAAATCGTGACTGTAACCAAAGTAAAGGACCTTTGAATTACAGAAACTCCCAAAAAGAATGACGCCCTCCTACTCATCCCAAATTAGGCCATTCAACATTCAAATATCAAGCTTGTTAGATGTCAGGTAACCTAATGAAGAATCATTACTTGCCACTTTCGGAAAACAAGGCTTGACGGCTTATAAACATTAGCATGCTCTAGAGTACCTTGTAGCACACATAAGCAGTTGCAAAGTGTGGACTAGGCTAAGGACTATTGAAAAAGATGGTTGAGTGGGCTCAGTCACCTAGTTTTGGGATCAAGGTAACCCAGAATGACCCTAACAAAAAATCAATTCAAAACCATAACTAATTGTAACAGTGTCGAATTATCATTTACACATGCCATCAGTTAGAAACAAGTCACAACTTATTTCAGTCTCGAATAACATCTGTTTGTGTAATACAAAGAAGTAAGAACACAAGGAGCTTCATTGAGAGGTCACAAGGCTTTAGAATGTATTTACCAGATGCTATGTATTATTGCATATATGTCAGTGTGGACGTCCACTAATGAGTTGGGTTTCATTCCGAGCTGATAGACTAAGTTGACGACGATATGACAAGATGGTTGAATGAGCTAACAAGTGTGTAGCCTGCGTCTAACTAAAATAGTAGCTCATTATTTCAAGCTAGTACAACACCTCTTTGCACATCCAGAAACTTAGAACGCTGGGACTGGGAGCTTGCAAGATGATGAAAAATTGGTACATTTCCTCATCCAGAGCAAAAAATTGAGGGCTTTTGTCAATAAGCAGGACTTAGTGACTCTAAATATCAGTTGCACCAATTAGTGTGTAATGGCAGCTATCAAAATCATACCGCAATGGCTAATACAGTTCTTGGGCTTACTTCCCACATCCCTAGATAGCACTTGGCCTTTATTAGAACGATTTAGTCAACAAGCATATATAGTATATGCATAAATTAGCGATATATGTCTCCAATTAAAACAAGAAAAAGGGGATGTAGTGCCAAGTGCCAACTAATCATTGTAGGTGATTGTAAACTAAAAGTCCCCTTGTCACCTAAAGTCTATTCTCATCTTGGTTGTATTCTCATCACCCACACCATTTACCATGACATAAGCTTATATATTAGGCTGTTTGGACTTATATCACAAATTCCACCGCAGTAGTCTCCAAGGCCCAGAGAGACCGCCACTATTCAAAATTAGACCCTTTGGCTTGTGCCTATACTCCCTACCGGTACGAATATCACAACTGCTTCACCTCTCATGTAACAGCCAATGTGAATGGCCAGTAGCGAACAAACAGTTTAAATTCCACAACAAATTGGTTTTGGAAAAGAGATACAAGCAGCATCACCCTTAATTTCCAACTGCCGAATTAATAATAATATTGACTTTGTCGAATCCTCACAATGAATGCGAAAAAAAAATTGTCTTATTAATCTAGTCAGTACATGTTGATTCAAAACAACACCAAATACGAAAGAAATCACGAAAGCAAAGAGAAAGTCCGATCAAATTGACATATATGCCGCTAATCTGAAAACAAAAGAACGACTCTACAGCAACATGGAAAACAAAAAAAGGACCAAAATAACGACTCTACAAAAACATGGAAATCTATCCCATGTGTGTATCATCTAAAAGTTGAAGGCTTGAAGCATAATAGAGGCTTCAAAAAAGCAATAGAAACACTAAATCGCTACGAAACATAAACAATCAACCAATGATAAGCACTCGAGGTTTCAGATTTGGATGCATGAAATGCATTGATTAATCCAAATCTGAACAGAGGTTACATAATCAACAACTATCAATCATTCAGAGACGAGAAGCTCACAAACTGAAGCTCTACAAAAGAAGGAAAAAAAAATAAAAAAAAAGGAGTAGTAGCTCAGTGGAGTGACTTACCTGTAGATCGAGAAGCTCAACAAACTGAAAATTCCCAAAAATGAACAGCAGAACTGCAGAAGACGATTTGATTGATTTTTGAAGGCAGGGAGCAGGTGGTGGGTGGTTGTTTTTGAGTGGTGTCTGATAGATGGCCTTACAACTCCTAATAAAGGTCAAGACCTTTTTGGGGCATCATGTTTTCCCTCCTTTTGGTTTCAAACTTTTGGATTACCGAAGTTACCCTTGGTTAAATTGTTTCCCCATTTTCCACCGTTACCCTTCAAAAGCAAAAATGCGACAATGCTAATGAAATTCTTACATTGTAAAGTTTTCTTATTGAGAGAGCAGAGTGCGTTATACAATTGTTGTATCATATTGTAACGGTCACCCTGTCTTTCGTGAGTATATGAAGCTTGCTTCCACAGTTCCACATTTATTACTAGTATCAAAAACTAATACTCATTTATCTCTAAATAACTATCTTTTTTGACCCGACATATGATTTCATGATTGAGAATTGCTTATATTATTACTGATACTCCTATTAATATAGGATGGTTGTTTTAATTCTTTTTGTGTTAACTATCGAAAATCAACGTTTCAAGTAAAATGGTACATTGACTAACTCTTCCAGAGCGAGCACTTTATTTTGAGACAGTTACAAATAGAAAGAGTTACAAGGGTCTGTTTGAAATCACTTCCAGTTTTGATTTTCTGTTTCTAAAAAATAAAAATCAAAACCAGTTTAATTTTATTTTTTACAAAACAAATGGGTTTTTTACTATCAATTTTTTTTTTGGTGGTTGCAATGGCGGTGATGGGGCGTGACAGTGGCCGACAGGCGGTGGGAGGCTGGTGGTTTCAAAACTAAAATTCCTAAATGGGACTTTTAAAAAACAATCATGTTTAAAAAATTGATTTTCAAAACTGAAGGAACAAAAAAAACGAAAATTATGTGTTAAACGCGTTTTTTTTCTCCAGTTTACAAAACTAGATAAAAAACAGAAAATCAAATAATTTTCAAACGCTATCTTAGAGTTTATGGCTAAGGGCGTAAATTTTTAGATGCACGCCTCATGATACTATGACGCAAAAATTACCGGTTCTTTGATATTTGGGAATAAGATAGCATCAAATTTGTACCGTCAAATTGGCAAAGAGTACTTATTTGAAATTTGAAAGCGCAGGGGTATTGTGGTACTTCAATAGTCGATAACTGTGGCTCGACATATGCCAAGCGATAATCACGAGAGATGGGCCCCCTACGGCGAAATTTTGGCCTGGGTCCCAACGATTGGCGGTAAAATCTCAAACATTTCAAACATGTGAGGTCAAGATCCAGGTCACGTATGTTTGCACCCTGGCCCACCAACCAAAATTTCGGCGTACGGGCCTCAACTTCACAGGTCGGCCCTTTACACTTCGGCTTGGCCCAACTTATGGGTTTAATTAATCCAATCCAAAAGAATGTAAAATTATACCATACCCAACCCAACCTACTTACTTACAGAGTGAGTGAGGATGGATTGAACCAATATTGAGTGAGTTTTTTTTTGAGTTGTCGCGCTTGTAAAATCTACTTATGTAAAAACTCATATTTTGTTGATAACTTCCATAAGCAAGAACCACTACCAGACAAGCACATGTTGTCGAACGCTTTCCGCCGCCACCTATTACCGCCAGAAACAAGTGTTAACGCTGAAAACCACAAGCGCCTGTTACCGTCAGAAACTGTTGGCCTTGACTGTTGCCATCGTTGGCCGCCGCCTCCACTGTCTGCTACCGGCCGTCGCCGCCACGGCACCACCACCACTCGCGGTAGCCGCCTTGACCCTCGTCTGCCAACATCTGTTGGTAACGCCGACCACTGCCGGCCACCAGCCACTAAAGCTCGTTGAGTATAAAAGCGCACGTGAATTTTCTTGGGTTGGGTACAAACCCAAGTTGCACTCTTGGTCCTGAACTTACAAGAAAAGTAGAAAAAGTTAAACCGATCCACTCAGAGAACACTAAATATAACCGACCATTAGCCGTCGATTTTCAATGAAAATGACAGTATATGAATTGTAACTGTGTGAACGTAATTTTCCCTCCAAAATTTTAGCTTACTTACTTCAAAATAAGGTTTAGTAACAGATCTAAAGTCACTTTTAAATTCTAGTGACAAAGAATGGTGGAGTAAAATATCAATTCCCTGCAACATTCGAGACTTTGAGATTAACGTGGTAAGAAGTTCATTTGCTTTTCATGCTTTGGATATAGCAGACATGAATTAGGACGTCTTGACTATATATAAACTCTCATTATGGATATTAGAGGCCTAGAGTTATCTGCTCTTTGATTATGCTTGCTTTCCTTTTAGAAGAATTATCGTGTATATATCATCTTCCGATCCATGATAAAACTACCTACCATGTTGATTTGAGATTGATCAGCACTTTATTTGCCATACTGAAGTGAAGTTCCGTTCGCTCCCAAACTTAATTTCTACACGAATTAACTAGGTAAGCTGGCTATTGAATGCCAGCTTACGTGAACAGAATGCACACACTGTTCACTGTAAGCTTGCAATGTCTTATGCTTCAAGCATTTCAGAATTCGGAGGAAATGACTAAGATGAGTGTCCAAAACTTGCTCTTGAAAACTTTTAGTACCAGATGTTCCACTCGTGTTTTAACGTAAGGTCAATTGCCAGAAAGCAGGCAGTTTACGCCAATATTGGTAATGGATATCTTAACAGGCATTACCCTCAAACCTCCTGCTCACTTTTGCTGTGAGCAAGGTTGTGTCATCTGCTGTGTAGCACATTAATTTTGATATCTCTTGTATCGAGGCGTTCACGCCATGCAACTTTAACCTAGGATCTAAACAAGTAGCCACAGTAAAAATAGCAGGCAGTTTACGCCAATATTTATTGAACTTTGCATCCATCACTTGTACTATTTCCCTAAATGGTCCTATATATCTGCATTCTGTTAACACTGTAGCCATCGTCAGAATTTCTATTAAAGGAAGAGGAGAGGTGGGATAGTACGTACCAGACAATAAATTGGTAGACGTGTAGAATACCTCAAAAAATTCAGCTAGGTATGTGGCCATCTGCCATTCCTCTTGAGTTAGCAAGCCGGCTGGGAACTAGGTCAGTAGAAAATGCGTAGAGACTTGTCGGTATGCCAGAATGTGTAAAAGCATGGGGTACGTAGAGTTCCACATGTGGACCACATCTGTAACTGCTCTCCTGCGAGGCATATTATATTGAACACACAACGTTTTAAATTGTTGTGTTCTCGGACTCGAGCTATTAACATACGCTGTCATACCCCTCATTTTGAGAAGAATATCTCCTGCAGCAGCTAAACCATCTTGAACAATTAAATTAATAATGTGACAAACACAGCGAACATGAAATAATTCACCATGAAGTACAGGTTGAAGCGTCTCCTTTAAAGCTGCAACAGCAACTTTATTGTTAGAAGCATTATCAAAACTAACACTTATAATTTTATTCTTAATTTTAAATGTAGTGCATGATTTTAATATAAGAGTAGCAATGTTCATTCCATCGTGCGAATAAGGGAAGTGCTCGAAAGCGATGATTCTCTTGTGCATAACCCAATCTGCATCAATCCAATGAGCGGTCACACAAGAATAACTAACAAAAGTATAAGGAGATTGCCAAATATCAGAAGTAAGACTAACTTTACCGTCAAATTTATCGAAATAATCGATAAGGCGTGCTTTGGCAGCATTGTACTGTCGGAGTGCATCGGACCTAGTTGTGTTTCTATGAACCTTTTTGTACAAAGGTTGAACGTAGGTGTTCATATATCTAGAGTGCTTAGGATTATCGGCAAAAGAAAAGGCTTGTTCATCATGAATAACAAATTCAGCGAGACCGTCTTTTTGCTCTCGCTGATTATAAACAAATAACTTACCGTCAAAAGATAACTGCGTTTGGGTAGGTTCGACGTGGCCTTGTCGAGGTGCACACTGAGGGTAATGCCTGTTAAGATGTCCATTACCACTACCAGACGAAAATAATTTAAGACAGTACTTACATCGAGCTTTTCGGATGCCGTCCACCGTAACTTCGTCGAAATGATTCCAACACTCGGCTTTCTTTTTTTTTTTTTTTTTACGTCTGGCACGTTACCGGAGGCATTGCTCGGCCTGCCTTCATCATGCCTGGGCATAGGGTTGAGATTAGTTCACGGAGTAGTAGCTTTGCCAAATGAGCTGCGTCCTTGACTATAATTCGTTTGGTCTTCATCAGGCGTGTATGTAAAATCTGGAATGTTTTGATTGAACTCCCAATTGGCTTGGGTATCTATCATACAGCCTGTACTCATTCGTCCAGGAACGAATGGTTGTGTTGGTGCTTGGACTGGTGTTTGTGATGGCCGTGGCGCTGGCGCTTGTGCTGGTGGTGGTGCTTGCGATGATGATGACGTTTTTCGTGATGACGATGCATGCCTCATTTTCTTCAATAATCCAGCCATATTTCACGCTAAACTTTGTAAGAGTAACTAAATACACAAGTATAAGAGTAGTAATAAGAAATAACAATTAAAAGAATGAACGAGTAACAAATATTAGAGAGTTAGTAATTAAAAAAAATTTAGCAAGACTAGTGTAGTAATTAGCAAGAGTAGAGAGAAATTAGCAATTAGTAAATAACAAGAATACTAATTAGTAGTAATTAGCAAGAGAAGTAATTGGAGAGAAAAATAGTAGCAAAGCTTGTTGTGAGAGTAAGAAGAGAGTAAGAAGATTGGTGTGAAAAATTAGAGAGAAATGGTGTGAATTTATAGATTTTAGAAACTTCACAAAAGACCAAAATACCCCTACAAACTATCCGTTTATAGTTGTTGGGGAGGGTAAAAGTGTAAAGGAGTGAAAAATATTGGTTAGACTAAAATACCCCCCAAACTAGCCGTTATATAGCTGTTGGGGGGGTAAAAGTGGAATTTTGGAAAAGGGGTGGAAGAAAGGGGGGGAAAAGTTAGAGATTCAAAAAAAGTGGGGCCAAACCGGGCCGCAGACCGGGCCAAAAAAACCGGGCCGCAGACCGGGCCAGGCCCGGGCCAAACCGGGCCAACAGGGCCGGGCCGGGCCATTTTCTCCAGATTTTTCGGCCTGGTCCAGGCCCAGGCCTCAGGCCCTCTTCGCGCGGGCCGTCACTGTTCACACACCGGGCCCGCCCGCGGGCCGCCCGGCCCTAATGACAACTCTAGGGGGTGCCATGATCCCCCTTGGTCATGAGTAAGTACCGCCCCAGGCCATGCGCGCAACATGTTGTATCGTTAAGGTGTTGAGATTTCCATATCATCATTCACAGACAAGTGGTCATTCTCTTACAAATGCGGCTGACAACGTTTCGATGAGATCGATCTCTACAGACCATTCTTTCAATAGATTGTTTCAGTGTCTGGGCCACGCGAAAAATCCGCGCAAAGCCTGGTGTACAGTGCTAGGCCCCGGCGCTCCTCTCACGCACTGAGGGGAGACAAATGCAAGACTATCACTACTACACTCACGCACTCGTGGAGACAACCAAACGTGGCCGGGTGAGTGCCACTTCTCAGCTGTGTGCTTAGGAAACATTTTATGTCGATATCCATGACACATGCACACTTGCATCGCCAAGCCACTTTAGAGTTGATAATAAAAAGCAAGACCCACCGGTCAGTTCGTAGGAGGATCCTTACATGCACAGCTTTTGCAGCTTTCATGGTTTACAGCCCACAAATGTTTTGTGTTCCTAAAGGGATGGACTTTTTGCAGTGCATTGCCAGAAGGACGTGCGCACCTTCGTGCAATAATTACCATATAAGTTTGGGCCTTACACATTCAGCACATGCAATAAAAGAGTCTTTTTTTTTCCCCTGTTGATAGTAGGATATTTGATGCTTGTTGCTAGCCACCTTTATGTTCGGTTCTCTTTTTGTAATCATGAGGTTAACTTAATCACGTGGCTCAGATTAAGGTGGTATTTTTGAAAGATCAAGTCAAAATAAAAAATGGGGGAACAATGTTCTCTCATATTCTTCTCTATCGCTCCATCACTAGGCACACCAACAAACCCGCCACCTCGAGTCCACCAACATGAACCCAAAATTGCCACCGCTATGCCGTCACCGACAAACCCACATCTTTTTCTTAACCACTTCACCACCAGGCACCAACAAACTAACTAACCATATTCGGTCCGTCGTCTCATGAAACCCAAAACCAAAACGGCCACCCAAACCACCGCCACTGTACCAAAACCTCCGTCATCACTTCGTTGTTAGTAACAAGCCTGCAATTGTTAGCACAACAGATCCCATCATCAGGCAGCATCAAACCCACCATGTACCCACATCAGCACCAATAAAATACAATACACAACACCGATCCAACCACCAATCCACCGGTCACCACATATCCATATCTCAAAGCTCTAATCAACCATTCATTCAACTACCACGACCCACGGCCATTTTGGCTCATCACCCGACGTCAAATCCAGCGCCACCACACTCGTGAAATTTTGTGGTGCAAAATAGTTAAAATCAATTTTATGAGTTATAAACGTTACAATGGATAAACTTTGGAAGAGCCTTGCACAACTAACTAAAAATAAAATAAAATACTACCTAATTTGACCTGAACAGGTACCGGAAGCTTCTTCATCGTCTACGGGGTGATTGGCCAAGTCTTTATCACCTGTCAATCATGGATGATAGTAGTACATTTTAGCTGAGGATTAGGTAGCCTTTGCTGTCAAATAACTAATAATCCAAACCCCCATGTTTCTTGTTCTCGCCACTTTTCTATCGTCTACTTGCAACTTGCAGAAGCTTACACAGCATTTTGGGGTTACTATTCTCCCAATACCCATGAGCATAGCTTTCATCCACCTTTCTGAGAATTAGGTTTTGGTGGCCAAAGTTAACTAGATTCCAACCAGAACACACCTTTCATAGTTTGGTAAAATTAAATGCGTTTACATTGTTCCTGATTCTTTAATACTGTGACTAAGGCATAGGTTGTATCTGTTGTAGTTCCTCCTTGGATTATAGAGATGAAAAGGCCTCCATTATTTGACTTTTTAGGTACATATATTGCTGGCTTCCATTCATCATAACCAAGCATTATCATAATTAGGGGTGTGCACGGTTTGGAGGCTGAATACCAAACCGACCAACCTCGGTTTGGAAAAAAAAAACTGAACCGTAGTTGAACGATTCAGTTTCAACGGTTCGGTTTCTGCGGGTTGAATGGGTTGAACGTTTTGGTTTGGACAGTTTAATCGATTTAGGCTAAACTCAATTTTGGGCAAATTTAAGCCAAAAAATTAATAACTTATACATGCTAATAAGCTAAAAAAAAACTGATTGTTTTTATCATAATTAATAACACTTAGTGAGATGTAGACAGCAAGTAAAAAATGTTTGTTACGTCAAGGGATTTAGGGTTTATCCTATTTTATATGAGTGATTAGATAACTAATAAAAAATAATTAGGATTAGGTAAAAATATATATATGTTGTATTATATACGGTTAATTCGGTTTATGCGGTTTCAAAAAAATTGAAACCGAACCGACTGAACCAAATGTACGGTTTGGGAAAGAAAAAAAAAACCGTTTGATTTTTAGATTAGTTTGAAAATCGAGGGATTAATTGGTTCGGTTTTTACGGTTGGATCGATTTTAACGGTTTAAATACTCACCCATAATCATAATGCTGGTTTTTCTTCTGAACAGTTGCTCACTTCATTTCATGATGGGTGTAATGCTGGGAATTTTCAAAGCAATAATAGAATGCCTTTGACATCAAAAGATTTAGAAGTATAACATGGTCGTAGACTTGTAGGTGAGGTACCTAAACTTTGGCTGCAGTCGTTGAAAGCCCACCTTCAGTATGTACTTTCTGAACAAGTCAGGGGTTAATCATGAGGGAATGATAATATAGCTTTAAAAATTTATCTAATCGAAAAATTACAAAAGATCGGAAGGGAGTGAATTGTTTCAATTGCATGTCGAACAAGCATATTCCGTATTTTATATTTAAGGTGACCGGTTCGCCAAGCATTGTCTTGTTGTCAAAACGATGCGATACACTTTGCTTCATTTAATTTACTACTAATCATGTTTTAATAAGTTTCTTTCGCTTCATTTTTTGTAAGGATAAACTTGTTTATATAAACATCGAATTGAACTCAAATGTCAACCAAATTAAAGATCGTTTAGCAAGTCAAGTTAAGATAAGCGCAAATAAATACTCACATGCATTGATGAGTATATATTGTACAAGTTGGCAAAAGTTGCACTCAAATCTAAATAGCTGCACTCCATCTTCTTTATTAGAAGCACTGTGCAAGATGGGTCTTGATGCATTCCCATTCCATATGAGCTGTGAAAACCCCAGTCTTGTGGCATTTTCAGAGTTTAAATTGCAGAGATAAGTGCAAACAGCTAGCTTTCTTCAAAAATAATATTTAAATGGATTGATGGCTATCGACAAAAACAAGGATATTGTCGGCCTGCACTCCATGGCTGAAGCAACATATATACATATGTAGTTTGAACAAATCAAACTAGTAATATGTCAGGAGGCCGACAATTCTGATTTTAAATATCATTTGATTCAGCTGACTAGCAAACATACCAAGATTCTTGCTACTGTATTCCAAGGCAGATCTCCATTTCCAAGGACATATATCTTCATAATTGCCTAGTAATTTAGATGAGTTCTCTATGTGAGTGATGGAACTTGATCTTTTTGGTCCGTCTGGTTCACACAAGAATTTTGATAGGTATCTTTGGCCTGCATTTTCAAAGTAACATGTCATACGTTTTGATTTTTTGTAAGAATATGTGATTCTTTTATGTTAAAGTCTGTTGTACAATTCAAAAGCATGGTCAAAGAAGGAAAAAGTCCATCGTGTATAAGAATCGATCTTAAACTTCACGTATAAATGATGTAGGACTGGACATCTTAAATAACTGAAAAGAGAAAAGTTGAGGGAAATAACATGAGATTGTTAATATAGAAATTCGGATTATCACAACGGTGAATGATACGAAAAAGAACATGTACATCTTCTGCATCTTCTTACGACATTCGGGACATTGCAATGTAGAAATCGAAAAGATGAATGTATGATTTTGCATTGTTATTTTGGAGATTCAAAAAAGTGGTAAAGAATTGAATTTTGAAAGACGAAAAACTATAAAATTTGAGAATTTTTTTGCCCAACCCTCCTTTTCAGCAACATAAGTGGTTGCTACAAATTTTTTTGTGACACTTCCTATAGTGCTTCAGCAACAATGGCGAAATTGCTAGCAACAGCTTGTCGCTAAAAATACTGTTAGAAATACCACAACGAGCTTTAGTGATGATTTTTTTATCACTAAACAGAGAGTTGAAAGAAGTTTGTCAAAAATAATCTAATAAGTCATCAATATACGGCGCCAATCTATTTCCTCGCGAGAAAAGACAAGTATGAAATAGAAAATTGAGGTGGATAAAGCAATCCAACATGAAGACCAAATACATTTTGAAATGGTCAACAGCTTAACTATCAAACAAATGTCAAATGCTACAAAATGAGAGTACAAAACTCCATGCAATGCATACTTCATCATGACATTTGAGTATACAAACACCAAGCTTATCCTCTTATCATAACTCAATCACCAAACTATGGATTTTACTGTGATAATTATCACACTTACGACTATTCCAACAAGCATATTGAACACCCCAAAGAGATCAAACAAGACCCAACTATAAAGTGGCAGAGCCAGGATTTCATCTTGGGGGGGCGCTAACATTATATTAAAATCAGTGAAAATATTTATTAGTAAAATAACACACAAAAATAGAGTGTGTTTTTTTAACTTCTTAGTACCTTCTTAATTATTTAATAATGTCTCGTATACTTTAAATCAAGAAAAACACCACGCAAACTTTCCCCACAAGTGACAGGTGAAGCAATGGATGTTACTCTGTACAGCAGCAATAATAAGCTGGTAATTTACAAGGAACAAAGGAAAAGAGAGGGAGAATTACTTGAATCTCGTGTCAACATAAAAGATTTAAAGAACCTTGTCGCCTAGCGTCAATGGTGGAGCGCCGGTGTGTAAATTCACCGGAAATTAGGGGGCCAAAAGGACATTTGCTTCCCCAGCATTCCATGATAAAAATCAGCAATAAAGAATGGAGAAGAAACTGTGGCTTCTTCTTGGGTAGGTACAAGATGTGACAGATTTGGAGAGTATCCCCTCCCACCCCCCCCCCCCCCCCCCTTCAACACCCTCACACACCCAGGCTCCCTTAACCCTTTTTGGGTTAATTACTTACGACACCCCTGAGGTTTACCCTAAATTACACACGGACCCCCGTATCTTTTGAAAATTACACTCCACTCCATTTCTTTGATGGTGTTAACGGTGAGATGCAAAAAGACATTTTTACCCTTGTATATTAACTACATAGTATCGTCTTGGATTTTGGAGGGACTGTCTGGCTCTTCACTCTTGGCTACACTAGCCGGAATCGGCCATCGGGGACCGGATACGATGCCGACAGTAGTGATTCCATGGCTGTTTTGGAGGTTGCGGCGGGTGGTGCTTCCAATGGAGGGCGACGGTGTTAGGCATGCGACTTTGGGTTCACCGGTGATGAAGTCGTGCGGTGTTTGGTGTCGCAATGGTGCGCAGGGGTGTTGGGCGGTACTTCCGGTGAGGGGTGTGGCCGGAGAATGAAGGGTGGTTGACCACGAGATGGCACCGAAGATGGCGCAGATGATAAATCTCGCGCGGTGGTCGCCGATGTTGTGTCGTGGTGTACACTGTAGGAGACGCCGGAGTCCATCGCCGGAGAAGAAGCCGGCGGAGGAGAAGAAGCCCACCGTCGCCGAGAAGAAGCCCAAGGTCGGCAAGAAGCTCCCCAAGGAGGCTGGCTCCGCTGCTGCCGGAGACAAAAAGAAGAAGAAGTTTGTCGAGACCTACAAGATCTACATCTTCAAGGTCTTGAAGCAGGTCCACCCGGACATAAGGATCTCAAGCAAGGCCATGGGGATAATGAACAGCTTCATCAATGACATCTTCGAGAAGCTGGCCCAGGAGTCTTCCAGGCTCGCCATGTACACCAAGAAGCCCACCATCACCTCCCGCGAGATCCAGACTGTTGTTAGGCTTGTGCTTCCGACCTGGTGAATTGGCCAAGCACGCCGTTTCTGAGGGGACCAAGGCGGTGACCAAGTTTACGATGTTCCTGGTGAATCGAAAAAGAACATGTACATCTTCTACATCTTCTTACGACATTCGGGACATTGCAATGTAGAAATCGAAAAGATGAATGTATGATTTTGCATTGTTATTTTGGAGATTCAAAAAAGTGGTAAAGAATTGAATTTTGAAAGACGAAAAACTATAAAATTTGAGAATTTTTTTGCCCAACCCTCCTTTTCAGCAACATAAGTGGTTGCTACAAATTTTTTTGTGATACTTCCTATAGTGCTTCAGCAACAATGGCGAAATTGCTAGCAACAACTTGTCGCTAAAAATACTGTTAGAAGTGCCACAACGAGCTTTAGTGATGATTTTTTTATCACTAAACAGAGAGTTGAAAGAAGTTTGTCAAAAATAATCTAATAAGTCATCAATATATGGCGCCAATCAATTTCCTCGCGAGAAAAGACAAGTATGAAATAGAAAATTGAGGTGGATAAATCAATCCAACATGAAGACCAAATACATTTTGAAATGGTCAACAGCTTAACTATCAAACAAATGTCAAATGCTACAAATTGAGAGTACAAAACTCCATGCAATGCATACTTCATCATGACATTTGAGTATACAAACACCAAACTTATCCTCTTATCATAACTCAATCACCAAACTATGGATTTTAGTGTGATAATTATCACACTTACGACTATTCCAACCAGCATATTGAACACCCCAAAGAGATCAAACAAGACCCAACTATAAAGTGGCGGGGCCAGGATTTCATCTTGGGGGGGCGCTAACATTATATTAAAATCAGTGAAAATATTTATTAGTAAAATAACACACAAAAATAGAGTGTGTTTTTTTAACTTCTTAGTACCTTCTTAATTATTTAATAATGTCTCGTATACTTTAAATCAAGAAAAACACCACGCAAACTTTCCCCACAAGTGACAGGTGAAGCAATGGATGTTACTCTGTACAGCAGCAATAATAAGCTGGTAATTTACAAGGAGCAAAGGAAAAGAGAGGGAGAATTACTTGAATCTCGTGTCAACATAAAAGATTTAAAGAACCTTGTCGCCTGGCGTCAATGGTGGAGCGCCGGTGTGTAAATTCACCGGAAATTAGGGGGCCAAAAGGACATTTGCTTCCCCAGCATTCCATGATAAATATCAGCAATAAAGAATGGAGAAGAAACTATGGCTTTTCTTGGGTAGGTACAAGATGTGACATATTTGTAGAGTATCCCCTCCCACCCCCCCCCCCTTCAACACCCTCACCAACCCAGGCTCCCTTAACCCTTTTTTGGGTTAATTACTCACGACATCCCTGAGGTTTACCCTAAATTACACACGGACCCCCTTATCTTTTGAAAATTACACTCCGCTCCATTTCTTCGATGGTGTTAACGGTGGGACGCAAAAAGACATTTTTACCCTTGTATATTAACTACACAGTATCGTCTTGGATTTTGGAGGGACTGTCTGGCTCTTCACTCTTGGCTACACTAGCCGAAATCGGCCATCGGGGACCGGATACGCTGCCGACAGTAGTGATTCCATGGTTGTTTTGGAGGTTGCGGCGGGCAGTGCTTCCAATGGAGGGCGACGGTGTCAGGCATGCGGCTTTGGGTTCACCGGTGATGAAGTCGTGCGGTGTTTGGTGTCGCAATGGTGCGCAGGGGTGTTGGGCGGTACTTCCGATGAGGGGTGTGGCCAGAGATGAGGGGTGGTTGACCACGAGATGGCACCGAAGATGGCGCAGATGATAAATCTCGCGCGGTGGTCGCCGATGTTGTGTCGTGGTGTACACTGTAGGAGACGCCGGAGTCCATCGCCGGAGAAGAAGCCGGCGGAGGAGAAGAAGCCCACCGTCGCCGAGAAGAAGCCCAAGGCCGGCAAGAAGCTCCCCAAGGAGGCTGGCTCCACCGCTGCCGGAGATAAAAAGATCAGAAGAAGTCTGTCGAGACCTACAAGATCTACATCTTGTAGGCCTTGAAGCAGGTCCACCCGGACATAGGGATCTCGAGCAAGGGCATGGGGATAATGAACAGCTTCATCAACGACATCTTCGAGAAGCTGGCCCAGGAGTCTTCCAGGCTCGCCATGTACACCAAGAAGCCCACCATCACCTCCCGCGAGATCCAGACTGCTGTTAGGCTTGTGCTTCTGGCCTGGTGAATTGGCCAAGCACGCCGTTTCTGAGGGGACCAAGGCGGTGACCAAGTTTACGATGTTCCTGGTGAATCGAAAAAGAACATGTACATCTTCTACATCTTCTTACGACATTCGGGACATTGCAATGTAGAAATCGAAAAGATGAATGTATGATTTTGCATTGTTATTTTGGAGATTCAAAAAAGTGGTAAAGAATTGAATTTTGAAAGACGAAAAACTATAAAATTTGAGAATTTTTTTGCCCAACCCTCCTTTTCAGCAACATAAGTGGTTGCTACAAATTTTTTTGTGACACTTCCTATAGTGCTTCAGCAACAATGGCGAAATTGCTAGCAACAGCTTGTCGCTAAAAATACTGTTAGAAGTGCCACAACGAGCTTTAGTGATGATTTTTTTATCACTAAACAGAGAGTTGAAAGAAGTTTGTCAAAAATAATCTAATAAGTCATCAATATACGGCGCCAATCTATTTCCTCGCGAGAAAAGACAAGTATGAAATAGAAAATTGAGGTGGATAAATCAATCCAACATGAAGACCAAATACATTTTGAAATGGTCAACAGCTTAACTATCAAACAAATGTCAAATGCTACAAATTGAGAGTACAAAACTCCATGCAATGCATACTTCATCATGACATTTGAGTATACAAACACCAAACTTATCCTCTTATCATAACTCAATCACCAAACTATGGATTTTAGTGTGATAATTATCACACTTACGACTATTCCAACCAGCATATTGAACACCCCAAAGAGATCAAACAAGACCCAACTATAAAGTGGCGGAGCCAGGATTTCATCTTGGGGGGGCGCTAACATTATATTAAAATCAGTGAAAATATTTATTAGTAAAATAACACACAAAAATATAGTGTATTTTTTTAACTTCTTAGTACCTTCTTAATTATTTAATAATGTATCGTATACTTTAAATCAAGAAAAACACCACGCGAACTTTCCCCACAAGTGACAGGTGAAGCAGTGGATGTTACTCTGTACAGCAGCAATAATAAGCTGGTAATTTACAAGGAGCAAAGGAAAAGAGAGGGAGAATTACTTGAATCTCGACAGTAAGAAATGATTGTCAACATAAAAGATTTAAAGAACCTTGTCGCCTAGCGTCAATGGTGGAGCGCTGGTGTGCAAATTCACCGGAAATCAGGGGGCCAAAAGGACATTTGCTTCCCCAGCATTCCATGATAAAAATCAGCAATAAAGAATGGAGAAGAAATTGTGGCTTCTTCTTGGGTAGGTACAAGATGTGACATATTTGTAGAGTATCCCCTCCCCCCCCCCCCCCCCCACCTTCACACACCCAGGCTCCCTTAACCCTTTTTGGGTTAATTACTTACGACACCCCTGAGGTTTACCCTAAATTACACACGGACCCCCTTATCTTTTGAAAATTACACTCCGCTCCATTTCTTCGACGGTGTTAACGGTGGGACGCAAAAAGACATTTTTACCCTTGTATATTAACTACACAGTATCGTCTTGGATTTTGGAGGGACTGTCTGGCTCTTCACTCTTGGCTACACTAGCCGGAATCGGCCATCGGGGACCGGATACGATGCCGACAGTAGTGATTCCATGGCTGTTTTGGAGGTTGCGGCGGGTGGTGCTTCCAATGGAGGGCGACGGTGTCAGGCATGCGGCTTTGGGTTCACCGGTGATGAAGTCGTGCGGTGTTTGGTGTCGCAAGGGTGCGCAGGGGTGTTGGGCGGTACTTCCGATGAGGGGTGTGGCCAGAGATGAGGGGTGGTTGACCACGAGATGGCACCGAAGATGGCGCAGATGATAAATCTCGCGCGGTGGTCGCCGATGTTGTGTCGTGGTGTACACTGTAGGAGACGCCGGAGTCCATCGCCGGAGAAGAAGTCGGCGGAGGAGAAGAAGCCCACCGTCGCCGAGAAGAAGCCCAAGGCCGGCAAGAAGCTCCCCAAGGAGGCTGGCTCCACCGCTGCCGGAGATAAAAAGATCAGAAGAAGTCTGTCGAGACCTACAAGATCTACATCTTTAAGGCCTTGAAGCAGGTCCACCCGGACATAGGGATCTCGAGCAAGGCCATGGGGATAATGAACAGCTTCATCAACGACATCTTCGAGAAGCTGGCCCAGGAGTCTTCCAGGCTCGCCATGTACACCAAGAAGCCCACCATCACCTCCCGCGAGATCCAGACTGCTGTTAGGCTTGTGCTTCTGGCCTGGTGAATTGGCCAAGCACGCCGTTTCTGAGGGGACCAAGGCGGTGACCAAGTTTACGATGTTCCTGGTGAATCCTCAAAGGTTGGTGATTTTCAAGAAAGGGAGGGCAGTTTGGGGATGAAAATCCAAAAAGTAAGGTGTCAGAGAATCTTTAGATGGAGTTAGGGTCCCCGTCAATTTTGTGGGGCTCCGTGAAATGCGGGTACAAACCTGGGGGAGCGGAGTGTAATTTTCAAAAGATAGGGGGGTCCGTGTGTAATTTAGGGTAAATCTCAAGGGTGCCGTGAGTAATTAACCATTTTTTTTCTGTGGCTTCTTCTTTTTCTCTCTAAGATTTTTTTTTCATGTGGCTTCTTCTCTCCTCCCCAAGATTTGGATAAGAAACTGTGGCTTCTTCTCTTTCTCTCTAAGATTTTTTTTTCCTGTGGCTTCTTCTCTCTTCTCCCCAAGATTTGTATTTATAGTTGAACTATAAATACAAAGGAGTAGCACAGGAGAAGGGAAGGTTGAAAGAGACGGGCTCAGAAAGAAGAAACTCATGAGATGCTGATCATCAAGAAGACCGAAGAGGCCATCAGCAGCTTGTACTTGAGGCAGCCACACTTTGTGCTGATACATGGCTTGAGCGGAGGATCGTGGTGCTGGTACAAAATCAGATGTCTAATGGAGAACTCCGGCTACAAGGTCTCCTGTCTCGACCTCAAAGGTGCCGGCGTCGACCGCTCCAACCCAAACACTGTTCTTGATTTTCAAGATTACAACCAGCCTCTGATGGACTTCATGTCTGCCTTACCCGATAACGAGCAGGTCCCAGTCAATCCCACCGTCTTATTCAGAGCATTTATCTTTGTGTCAGACCAACATACAACTTTTAATGCAGTATATGTGATCTTAAGCAGCAGTACTTCGTTTACATACTAGCTAGATGAAGTGCTTATATAAGCTTCACATATGATCAGGATTGGACTAATATGAGGTAATTATGCCTGCTTATTTGCGTATGTACACAGGTGATATTGGTTGGACACAGTGCAGGAGGACTGAGTGTGACCCAGGCAACTCACAAGTTTGCAAAGAAAATCAGCCTGGCCGTGTACGTTGCTGCCACTATGCTCAAGGCTGGGTATCTGACTGACCAAGATGTCAAAGATGTAAGTTATATCCCAAATCCGATACACCAAGTTCCTTCCAGAATAGGGCAAAATGTCCGCTATCAATTCTTGCTCTCGCTTTCTTTCGTTCATGCGTTCTTGCTCTCATCGCAAATATAGATTAACTTTGTTTGCTTTTCACGCACCCTCCTCGTTAAAGCATGATACATTTTGTTGGGCTCATTTTCTGATCGATAGTTTAAGTTCTTAGAACAACTAGTAACTCAATAAACTGATGACCGATGTTGGTACCATGATGTGGATTTTAGGTGTTCTTTTCCAGCTGTTATTTCTAGAATATTTTTTCCAACATTCTTCTAAGTTATGAACTTGATAGGTTAAATGAGAGGGTAAGGTGTTGCGATCAAGAGTAGGTTAATATGGGGAAAACAAAATGGAATCTTGTGTGTGGGGATATATAATTACTCATATAAATGGCAATCAGACTGGACTTTTGTAGCAGAGCAGTTGGTTGCCAACTGTCTTCTGGCCTGGCTTGGTTGTTCGGCACTTCCACCCCCCTCTGAATTCAATTCAAAATTTGTTCTGCGGTTCTACCCATTATCAGTGGCGTTTTGCTACTTTTAAGCATGTAGTCGTCACTTCCAAGAGGCTGCACATGGATGTGGCTTACATGCACAGCGTATTTTGCAAAATATTTTTGTATTTTCTTTTGTAAGGGAAAGATAACTAAATTACTGAGCATTATAAAACTGAGTGTAATGAGATATTATATTGATAAATGATCACTATCCTACTAGAAAAGAAAATAGAGTCCTACATAAGTTAGGAGAGCTATGTAGACCTGGCAAAAAAAGGCCCGTACCTGCGGGTCTACCCGTAGCCGTAAAAAAATTCCGGGTACGGGTACAAGAATCACAGACCTGCTGAAATTCTACCCGTACCCGGACCTACCCGTAAATTCCGGTTCGGTCCTGTCCGGGTTACCCAGGCTACCCGCACATGTTTATTATATAAGCATTAGGGTTTCACTTTATCTTCACTTTCACCTCTCATTTCATTCTCGCCGCCACCTCCTTCCTCTCTAAACTTGCTCATTCTCTCACACATAACCCGTCTCTCTCTCTCTCTCTTTTTCCCCCCAAAGTCAGATCCACCCACATCGCACACCAATCTTTCTCTCTCTTTCCCCCCAACGTCAGATACACCGACGATCGCTCTGCACATCAAGTAAACTCGACGGTGCCAAGGTCGCTCCATAGTTCGTCGTTTAATCCGTCACTGTCGTCTTAAAGACACAGCTCAGTCGCAGCTCCGCCGTCAGTTGTCAATCCGTCACCACCGTCGTTCAAGCACTGGCTGACCACGGATTTGAACCAAAAGTCAGATCACCGCCAAATCCTCACCGTCGCCACTCGCCGAAGATAGATTCACCGCCCTCACTGATGAAGGCTGATATTTTGACAGATCTACCTTGATCTACGAAATCATCTGACTACCAAATCGATTTGGTCTATCTATATTTTTTTTGTTAATTTGTTTATTAATGTTATGTATTTTTTTAGGTGATTTTCTGTTTCTAAAGATATATGTACTTATTGGTTGTCTGGTTGGGGTTTGAGATTTGAGATGATTGTTTGTGTGTGTTTTTCATGAAAATTAGGAAGCGATAATAATTGTGTAACCAATAAGGAAGAAAAAAATACTCTAAAAATAAATAAGCAAGTGAATATAATTTTAAAAAGAATTTTTATTTTTTTAAAAAATAATGAGTTTACCCGCGGGTAATACCTGAACCGGCTGGGTAGGGTACGGGTTTAAGAAATGGCTACCCGTAAAAATAAATTCGGGTAATTTTTACCTCGCCCGTTTTTACCCGTACCCAACTGGGTATTACCTGTACCCGGTGGGTTTACCCGTTTGCCAGGTCTAGAGTTATGGAATACTATAAACTTAGGACAATAGGGAAAAGGTAATTGTCATATATATTAATATATACTGTATTATATAACATCCCTTCTCAAACTCAAGGTGGTAGAGAAGAAAAAGCTGGAGTTTGGATAGGTGCTAAAAAAGTGAGATCCAAGTTGAGATGAAATCCAAGTTAAGATCTTGGCCCTCTAGATCTGAGGTCCGATGCATAAGATATAAGATTCAAACAAGCGACCTAAGAGAATGAGCACCTTGGCACAAATGTAGTCTTGCGGTACAAAATGGAGGTCCACGGCATGGTGTAGTCCCGAGGACGAAGCTCGGCGACACAAAGGAAAAGAGTCTCGCGACACAAGATATAGAGTCATGGGGCAAAGTCTGACAATGATAAAAGATGCGGAGAAGTCTAACGACCATGAAAGTCTGGGGGCAAGGTTCGGCGACTAACAGCAAAGCAGGAGTCCCGGGACGAAGCCTGACGACCTTTGAGGTCTTAGAACAAGGTCCGACGACTAAGAACTGGGCAAGAGTCGCGAGGCAAGGTTCGCAACTAAGAACAAAGTAGGAGTCTCAGGGCAGAGTCTGATGATCACCTTCAAGGTCTCAGGGCAAGGTCCAATGACTCAGAAGGCAGGATTCCCAGGACAAGGTCCAGCAACTAAGAACTTAGTTGAAATCGTGGGTAAGGTCCAGTGACAAAAGGCAAGATCCACAATAGCCACGAATCAAGAATGAAAGCAACAAATAACAAAGTAACCGAATGGGAGGCTCAAAACAAAAAAACCTAAAAAGAATCTAAGCAAACCGGTAGTGGGAATGGGTCATAATATTGAATATAAGTCGAAGCCAGTTCAAGATGGGAGAAAGCCAAGTCTAATTCAGTTGTACCACTCGAAAGGAAAAAATTGGTCTAAATGATCCGGTACAAAATTTTTGAACCCAGGAAGAAAAGAAAATTAATAAAACAAACAAAAGCACAAAAGTTGGTCGGGCGTATGGCAAAGGAAAAAATTTGGCTGCTACCATGGTTTGAGGAATCTTCCTCATACCCCTTATATAGCGACAATCAATTGTCTCTAAATGTTTCTAGTGGCTTTTATTTAGTAACGCTAAAAAATGCTGCTAATAATTGTTGCTAAAAGTGTTAGAAATCAGGTCGATTGAAACATCTAGCGACAATTAATTGTCACTATACATGGGGTTGAATGAAGATTCTTACAACCCGAGTAGGAGCCAAAGTTTGTTCAATGACAAAAGGCCATCCATCAGAGTTTAGGGAAACGGTTAAGAGACTCTCAAAACGGCGGATTGTATGGATCCAGTACCATTATAGAAATGGTAAAGGGAAAAGATAATTGTATTACTGAGCAGTATAACACTGTATACAATGAGACATTTATAACTGTATGACAAAAATATCCTAATATAAACAGAAAAGAGAATCCTCTACATTATGAGAGCTTTAGAATACTCTAGACTTGCGACAATATGAAAAAGGTAATTGCCAATATTGATATACATTATTTAACATTATCTTTTGATGAGTATCATGTTCTATGAACTCCTTTTTACTCTCTGTAAAATTCTGCTCAATATCAGCTCTTATTTTTTCTTTTGGAGCTACGGTATATCTATCGTAACAGTTTTAGTGAGAGAATATTATTTTAAAAAAAATATTTTGTAAATATTTTTATGGGTTATAGTGCAAATTAGCGTCACTTTCATGTTACTGCAGAAGATCCTATTTTGCCAATGTTGGCCTTATGAATTTTAGCTGCTTAATACTTATAACCATCTTTTGGAACAGGGAGTGCCAGATTTATCTGAATTTGGCAACGCATACGACTTAGAATTTGGATTAGGGGCCGATCAACCTCCGACCACCGCTGTTGTCAAGAAAGAACTTCAACGCAAAATCATTTACCATATGAGCCCTCAAGAGGTAATTCTATGATCTTGGTCCCGAGTCCATTTCATGATTGAACACTTCCAGATATGCAGCACATTGTGTACAGAGCACTGGGATCCAAATTAGGTAGGAAGAACAACACTCAAGACCATCTCTAATCACTTTATTTTGAGCCCACCTGACATTTATTACCAAATTGAGAGATAACAAGAAATAAGTTTACAAACCTTATACGACGAGGTTAACTTTGTCGAGCGGGCTCGAAAGTATTAATATTCATCTTCTGACACTGAATGAGGTGACGCATGTTGGTTCATGCATTTGGACACGGTAGATTTCAGTGTTTAAATGCATTTTGAATGGATTCATGGTCCAGGATTCGACGTTAGCTGCCATGCTTCTACGTCTAGGACCAATTCAAGCATTACAGTCTGCTCGATTCTCTGAAGAGAATGATGATATAGACACGGTTCCTCGTGTATACATCTCAACGCTTTACGACCGAGTTGTTAGACCGGAGCAACAAGATGCGATGATCAAGAGGTGGCCGCCTTCTAAAGTATACGTTCTGGAAAGCGATCATAGCCCCTTTTTTTCGACCCCCTTTGTGCTCTTTGGCTTGCTTGTTAGAGCTGCTGCTTCAGTTGGATGCACCTTGGAAATTTAGGCTTCAGTCTCCATTTAAAAGGGACTCTTGAATAGAGTGCAGATGCATTTTCTCTCGACGAATAAAATCCCCTCGTGTTTGTGAGGGCTATTGATTGCATTTCGTGTAAATGTACAAATTTTTGAATGGTATTAAATTCAAGCAATGCACAGATTTATTCATCTTTGCAGGGTGTATAGCTCGATGTACGATCAAAGCTTCTATATGTTACTGCGCGCTAAACTTGCACCTCATTTTTCTCCCACGATTAAAACTGTCTATAATTTTTGGAGAGGACAATACTGATTGCTTGCATGTAAAAGACGACATTGACAAGATTATAAACAAAATGCTCTTTTTTAAGCTTGAGGAAGATTACTTCAGAATCAGATTACCTTAACTTTGAGATGTCTCAAATTGCAGTCACTTAGAATTAGAACACTGAAGTAAATTGGTATTCTAAATTAAACAGAGACCTGCTTGCATCTGGCCCATTAGCTCAGTTGGTTAGAGCGTCGTGCTAATAACGCGAAGGTCGCAGGTTCGAGACCTGCATGGGCCAAAACTTTTGTCCCTGGTGATGCAAATTCTACTTGAGAAAATGGCTAATAACATTTAGCCCCTTAAACTTTTGGGCTTCTTGTACTTGCACTCCCAAAAACATGCCTACACAAAAATGTTTCACTTTTTATATTTTTGGTAATGAAGTTCATCCATTACGGGTGGACAAAATAAGGTGACAAGGCAACTATCATTGTCTAGCTTATTGCATCATTTTTTATGAGATCGCCCATGTAGGTGATAGAAGGAAGGTCAACTTTGTTAAAACATGAATTTTGATCGCATTATTTAAAAAGAAAAGGGGTTAAACGCAATTTGCTCAAGGCCGAGCCCGACGGAGACAAAAGAAAGATTGAGGATTTATTCATCTCAAAGTCTAAAATCGTCACTAAAACTGTTATTGATAACAAAAGATAAAAACTTGATATTTGTTCTCAATATTCTACCACACGCACTTCACTTCGTCTTTAAAGACCAGTAGACGACACTGTCAATGTTCATTAGCAACGCTTTGGATCTTCAGTGATAAGAAGGAGTGTCGTGATATAAGGTTGAGAGCGTGCAAAAGTTAATTTTCACGATAACTTTTTCATAACTTCACAATTTAGTAACGAATAACGAATGTCAAAACTGCTCGTCTATTAAAAAATCAAATCTCAAATTAAGTATTACGTTCGAAACTATATGTATTGTTTTTCCCTATATGGCTAGACGGGAAGTAGGGCTTGCTTATCCCGACCTCTACGAGACTCGAACCTATAATTCCATACAAAAATTTTGTTTGGGACAAATTTACGAGTTTCGTGAAGACTTGTTTTGAGATAATAATCCAAATTCAAAAGGGTGTCCATCCCCGAAACGTTTTGCAAGGTAAAGCGTGGAAGCAACGAAAGCCATTCCCATGAGCTGGACGTTATCCTTTGCATCAATCAAATCGTGCCACGTCGGCTTCGGTGGAATCACGCATCATGTTCCCACCAAGTTTCGCGGGAAAAAAGCTAGCCTGTCCTTCTCCCAGCCGTTCGATACAGTACAAGGACCCAGAGCAGTCATCACATCAAACGGCTCTCACACAAAGAAGCTCGTGACGCTGAACCACCGTAGCCTCGCTCAACTTTTATTCGAGTTGGTTTATTTAGTTGGTCATTGTAAGCGGCGAAGCGGCACCAAAGCTCTGTTCCTGGCCATCTCTTTGCCTTGCCTCTGCATATTCCTTCTGGTAACATAAGAAATTCTTCCTGTATATATAGACATTATATGTTTATGTGTGTGTAACAACGAGCTCTGTTGGTATTGTTTTTCAATTTGTTGATTGGGAAGTATGATGGACTTCGTTAGGTTTTCGGTTTGATTTTCAGTTTAAGTTTAAAATTGGGTCTTTCGTGCGTTTCTGGATCGTCTTGGTCTATTTTACTTGTAAGTTTCCGTCGTATGCTGTATTTTCTGTTGATTCCGTTATATCGTACCATTGGATTCTGATGTTTGCCCAATGTTTCAGCATGTATTGAGCTAATTCATAAATTTCTTTTGGAAAAATTACACTCTGTGTGCCTGAAGTTTGGATTTAATTACTCGCTACCCGTCTTATTCGGAAAATTATATTGAACACCCCTACGGTCAGATGATATTAGATTTTTGTTGAAATGACTTAATTACCCTTACAATAACCAATTTTCAAATGTTAACCTTAAGTTATCTCGTAAATTCAAAAAGTCCCAACTCCCACCACAGGCAGCCCACCTCCCCTCCACATCCTCCTCCCACTGGCGGTAGCGAGTGTATTAAACTCGATACTCAGGGTAACGACTGTAATTTTCCCAATAAAATTCTTTATTTTTTTGGTAATCATAAACCTATGGTGTCAAAATTGTAATAAAGTTTTCATTCATGCAATTAGACTCTTTGATTTGCATATTCAATTAGAAGCGAGGATGAATTCGGGTAATGGATTTATGTCCTTTTAATGTTTGTATATCAGAAAAGAGCGTTTAATACGCGAGATAGGAAATATTTACAAAATAAAGGCACTCGGGCCAGGAATGTGAGAAATCTTCTTTTCTTGAGGACTACATTACTTAAGTGAAAGTTAATATCATTGTATCTGACTGCACAGCTTTAAGTTTGAGATCCACAGGCTAATAAAATGTGTGCAGCGCAGATTTACTTGAATCTCAGGATCACTTGTATCTCAGCCACCTAATAACTAGATAGTAAAGGTGGCCATGTGACATCACTATGTTAATGAGGAGGAATTAATCTAAAAGGTGCCGTGGGGTCGGTCATTTAGAAGGCTTAATCAAACCTTTGTTAAGACTCTGTGGAGTTTCTGATTGTTGTTTATGTGATTTACCGCTATCATTGCCAAGTCTAGAATGATGCATTTGTCACAGTTTCAGTGACCTCTTTCATGTTCTTGGTAGTCGTATTCTGGAGTGAAATTAGAAATTTCTGCTCTTTCGCTAGCTGGGTCTGCTTCTTGAGTCTATGTATAATGAGTAGTTAACTTTTCCCTGCTTCTTGAGCATTTGTCACTGTTGTATATATTCGTCAATGATTCTGATTTGGCATGTTTAAATGGAACTGATAGTACGTCTTCTTTAAACCACAGTTTTGGCTGTATGATCTTCATGATTTCAAGAAGCGCTGCTGCATCCACTGTTTCCTGCAAAACAGGAAACAAAAACAAGTTCCTTGGCTGGATTTTGGTTTGCTTGTTCCCAAGATTCCTTGGAATCCCAGTCGTTTATCTGAGCTTTATGTTGTTTAAGGCCATTGTGAGGTGTCCTTCTTCATCAGTTCGCATTTTTGAGTCTTCTTTGGGAACTCATCCATTGAATTGAGGAATTAAAAGTCAATCTGCTGTACCCCCTGCTTCTGTAGCAGCATGGTTGCCTCACACTTTTCTGAAGTGACTGGGAACACCTTGCAGAAGGCCTTTGAGAAGCAGGTGGTTATTCCGGTGGGACCCCCTGATGATCTTCCTTCGGATCATGTCGAGTTAGATTTTTCTGATGTCTTTGGTCCTGTACCAGCTCAAGCACCTTTAGAGTTTGGCTGCGAGGATTCCAAAAAATTTGCACTCGATGCAAATGATATAGTTTATGATGATCCAGCGATAATTTACAGTCGCTCCCGTTCCCTGGTGGGGCCCACGAGTTATGTTAGTCAGTCATTGAAGCTCAGCAAGCTTGCCTTACATGAGACTGAGGATCTGGAACTCATGGAGGGAGTCAGCGGAGGGGCTTTCAAAGAAATTCTGGAATCTTCCCTTGGCCATGCTGTTTCAGAGGAATCTATTATTCAGGTTGATGGGAATCCTCTGAAGAGCCAGACTGTAGGACTTGATGATTTTGAAGTTCTGAAGGTTGTTGGCCAAGGGTCATTTGCCAGAGTGTATCAGGTGAGGAAGCGCGGTTCCTTTGAAATATTTGCAATGAAGGTTATGCGAAAGGATAAGATTATGGAAAAAAATCACGCTGAGTACATGAAAGCTGAGAGAGATATATTGACAAAAGTAGATCATCCCTTCATCGTGCAGCTCCGATACTCATTCCAGGTAAAGGCTTACCATCGCTGATGAATGTTTATTCTTTATATGCCAAATACTACAACTATGAACAGTAAGTGTGATCTTAAAATAATAAATACAGCTAGTTAATTCGCTTTGAGGTTCTTTCTTGAGGATGTGAAGTAAGTTTAATTGGCATGGTAGTATTATGATTTCTGTTGTTCTGTGATACAGACCAAATACAGACTCTACCTTGTGCTTGATTTTGTGAATGGGGGTCATCTTTTCTTTCAACTATATCGTCAAGGCTTATTCAGGTAATGACGTGTTACTAATTTTGTTTGTGTAACAGTGACAAATAAGGATTGTGAAGTCATTAACACTTGGTATGACTTTTCAGGGAGGATTTGGCTCGTCTCTATACTGCTGAGATTGTTTCTGCTGTTTCTCACCTCCATGCAAACGGCATAATGCATAGGGATCTTAAACCTGAAAATATTCTTTTGGATGCAGAAGGGCATGTAACATCTCTCTCTCTCTCTCTCTCACTCACGTACATGCATTTAGTACATTATCACCTTTTATTTTTGACTAATCGTGTCCTTTCTGTTTCGCTCGAGCCAAGTTCATTTGGCTCTCTCTCTCTCTCTCTCACGTACATGCATGTAGTACATTATCAGCTTAAATTTTTGACTAATCATGTCCTTTCTGTTTCGCTCGAGCCAAGTTCATTTGGCCTCCCTCTGAACTGGTGCATTTGGTGTGTGTTTTTTTTTTGGCATGATGGAGTGATCTTGCACCTTTTTAATTCATGATATGAAATTATGCAGTGTGTTACTTAAAAACTACATGTGTGTGTGAAATATTACTAAGTTTTGTGTTTGGTTGCTTGAAATGACATTGATGCCAGGTAATGTTGACTGATTTTGGTGTGGCGAAGGAATTTGATGAGAGTACAAGATCCAACTCTATGTGTGGAACATTAGAATACATGTCACCTGAAATTGTTCTGGGTAAGGGCCATGATAAGGCTGCAGACTGGTGGAGCGTGGGAGTTCTAATGTATGAGATGCTAACGGGAAAGGTGAATATGAAGGTTTTCTCATGAGCATGAAGTCTTCTGCTTGTGTAATTCTTGGAATTACTAGCCCTAACGAAAAAGAAAATGAAAGCTCCAATGCACCTTTATCTTAGTATGTATTTTATTTGACCATTATCTTCTTTCAATTACTATTTTTGCAGCCTCCGTTCTTTGGTAGAAACCGACAGAAAATCCAGCAGAAGATAATAAAGGATAAGATCAAGCTGCCAGCATTTTTGTCAAGCGAAGCACATTCACTTTTGAAAGGGGTAAGCTAATTCCCTTCTCTGTAGGGAAACCATCTTTTTGGGTTATGAAACCTTTGATGTAAGTGTCGGTGGTTGGGAATATCTGTGGTTGTTATCATCCTTTGTGGCAATGAAGCAACAGCTTGATGTGTTCGCTTTTGTTTTATTTGCCGTCGTAAAGTGTCCATTATATGCTGAGAAAATGAACTCTGTAGGATCTAACTATATTTATCGTTTTGCCCTTCAGTTGCTACAGAAGGAAGCGAGCAAGCGCCTTGGCAGTGAACCGGGTGGTAGTGATGAGATAAGAAGCCACAAGTGGTTCAGGTCTATCAACTGGGAAAAACTGGAGGCTCGAGAAATAAAGCCAACTTTCTTACCAAAAGTTGCTGGGAAACAGTGTGTTGCCAACTTTGAGGAGTGCTGGACAAACATGCCGCTGCTCGATTCCCCAGCTGCTAGTCCAAAATTCTGTGAGAACCTGTTTGAGGGATTCACTTACATGAGGCCTGCTGCTCCCTTTCTGCAGAGGGATGATCTCTTGTAAATTTACATGTCAGCCTCAGAGGTATAGCTTAGAATATAGGAATGTTGCAGGTGGAGTTAGTTGATGGCTGAATCCTGCCTTCTTTGTACGTGATACACTCTGTGAACTTACGAAGAAATAAATTAAACTATGTACTTCGTTCGAATTTGGGATAGCTTTGCCAATCAATATTTGGCTGCAAGAAGTTGTACCCTTTGCTTACACTAGCAGTTCTCCACAACTTCTTTGCCGACGCTAGCAGTTCTCAGTGTTGAGCAATGCCGCCCTTTGGCAATCTGTGCTATACTAGGGGATCTATATGTGTTTGCCTTTACTAAGCAGAAAGAATTTTTCTTCGGAGTGGAGTTATTGTGCTGAAATTAATGTCATTTCTTGCCCTTCCAGTGTCTTCCTCTACACTTCCAGCAATCCGTTATAGAGGACAGAGACCAGAGATGCACCTCCTTGTTTGTCACTAAAAGATCAAACTTGTCAGTAAAGTGCATTTTTTGCGACAAAAAGAGACGGACAACCGTACAAAGGCGTGGAAATAGCATTTCCCTGTTAATTATTGTGTTTGTGGCAAAAGACTTGGGGAGAGCAGACCAGAAACCCTTTTTCCTTCTTTTCGCTGCCAACCCTGAAGTCTTATGTGTTTGTTTATCTTTGGTACATACATGCATTGCTGCAGTTGTATTTCATGCGACATAACACAGATTAAGGGGACTCTACTATCGCATTGCACAAGTTCTTCCTATACAGGATCGTCGGACTCTTAGGCACCTCAACTTTGGACAATTTCTCAACTTCCTTTCAGATTTCGTTTTATGGTTTTCCATATCTTGGTCCTTGTGCTTCTGCGAGTATGTGCAGGCATCCTTGTAAAGAGGAACTGAGGGCGAAGTTATTCATGATACAAAACAAGAATTAATATCATTCTTATTCATTTGTTATTTGAAAGATAACATTTGAGGGAATGTGAGAGTGTCCTTCAAAGGTTGTTATTGAGTACATATCACTGGCAATCCTTCAAAATACGATTACAGATAAGAAACTGAAAATCAAACTATGTCGCTACTTGGCAACATTTCTATATTCGTGTCATGTGCCTTGTCATTACCGTTCCCGTTCCCGTTCCCGTTCCCATTGGCTTCAGCCCCATCACCACCAAAATCCTTGTCCTCGCCAGAAATTTCCTCGAGGGATCGGCCTTTTGTTTCTGGCACCAAGAAGGTGAAGAAGAAGCCAAACAAGTTAATTATAGAAAGTGTTATGATCGCCCGTTTGATACCTGATACTTTCTGAGTGTAGTTCTGCACTACAAATGCCCCAATTATTGCTCCTGCTTTTCCTGATGCTGCTGAGATCCCATGGCATGTTGAACGGAATCTTGCGGGGAAAAGCTCTGCTGGCACAATGAATGTTGTACTGTTGGGTCCGAAGTTTGCAAAGAAGAGGGTCAACCCATAGAAAACGGCGAATAGCTTGGGCTTGCCATTACAGAAGTCATATTTAGAGGTTGAATCCGCGGAACATTTGTCACCTCTAAATTCTCTGTAGTTGATTCCTAGAATTGCCATGAAAATCGACATTAGCAAGAACCCGCCAAGCTGGATGATGAACCGTCCAAGCTTATCAATGAGGAAAACAGTGAACCAGTATCCTGGCACTGTTGCAAAGAGTGCAACTAAGAACATTGCTTTCGAGAGCTGGTACACTTCCTCTATAGCATTCATATGTGAAGCCTTTTTTATAAGACTTATTGCAGGATAAATGTCCTTCTGCGTGAGTTGCATACTGTAGAAGGCAACATCCAGCAAGAACCAGGTGGTAGAAGTCCCAAGAAGATGAAGCCCATGCCTTCTGAGGAACTCATTGGAGAATAATCCATACGAGGGTTTGAACTTTACAGGAGGCCTAGTAACTGATTCTTTTAAAGGCATGTCACTTTCAAGCACTTTTGCCATATCTGCAGCTGCCTTCTGGTGGTTCCCTGCAACTAACGCGGTGTACCTTGCGGTTTCTGGCATTTTCATTCTCCAGTAGTAGGTCAGAGCTGCTGGAACTGCTCCGAACATTAGCACGATTCGCCACACAAAGTCTGCTTGTGGTTGAGTGGAGAGCACGCGGTCATGTCGAAAGTCGCCAGCTGGAAAAGCAGCCAAGAAGGCCTTGGAGACTATCATGGACACTGCCCCTGCAACCAAAATCCCCACTCCTTGCATTGCGAAGACAGCAGCAATAAACGCCCCTCGGGTTTTTTGGTTCGCGTACTCGGACATGATTACGGCCGATAACGGATAATCCCCTCCGATGCCAAACCCGAGCCAGAACCGGAAAAAGCAAAGGCTGGCGATCACGCTGTGCGCTGTGGAGCCAAAAGAAAGACCTGAAGCTAGTGCACATCCAACCATGGTGACCAGAGTGATCCCGTAAACCTTTTTCCTCCCAAGTTTGTCTCCGAGCCATCCGAAGAAGAGCTGTCCAGCAAGGGTTCCACACAAAGCCACCCCAGTTATGGCATTGTTCACATTGACTGGTAGTTTCCCAGGTTCAGGACTTGCTGGGTCGTAGTAGTAAAGGCGGCCTATTAGCTTCGTCACTGCAGTGATGCAGAAGAGGTCGTAAGCATCTGTGAAAAATCCCATGCCAGCGATAATAATTGCCTTAAAATGGTAAAGTTGAGTCTTGGCATTGTCAAGAGCTGAGAAAACAGCCAGACTGCTGTCAGCCATGATCAAGTTTTTGATTAGCTTCAGAGATTTTCAAGGATAATACGGGATTGATATATAAGCAACAGAAGCAGCTGATTCTCTTGTGCTTGGCCTTCTTTGTCTGCTTCAGAACTTTAGCCAAACTATGACTTCCCCTTAGATATTAACGGCTGTTTCTTAATGTCGTTAGCACCAATGATGCTGGGAATTCCTGGGAAACAGGTGCTGGTTTGGCCTACTCTGCCTGTGCTTCTGAACTTCTAGTCACCGATAGCCATAGACAGATCCATCAGCTGAATCATGTTGACATAATTTATTCCTTTGATGTTTACAAAGGCCAAGGCCTACTAGACGACATGAATATGCTTTGGGAATTGTGTTCAACTGATTATGCCGCACCACTTTCTGCCCAATCTTGTCTAATATTCCATTTGCCGAACGCCTATCATTTCTCCTATAACAAGGATCGTAAGTATCGGTAAATCCGTCTTAATTATTATTTGTATCTTTTGCTACTAATGCTTTTATAGAGTGCTTTTTCATTTGTTTGGATATTCTCCTAAATATGCTTGCTTGCGGTAATGTGCGATGAATTTCATTGGTTTCTTCACTTGTTTAATCTCTTATATTAAAGCTTCCAAGGTCATTGTGAGTTTTAAGAATCTGCCATTAGTTTAAGTTTGTCAAAGCTTCAAACTTGGTATTCCCAACTTGAGAGCTGCGTTTTGCTTTGAGATGGAGAAGTCTGGAAAGAAGTTTTCGTTGGCTTGTGGCTTTCTGGTGACCTTACTCCTGCTTTGTTGCCACACCAATGCAGGTCTCGCTCTCTTCCCCCCTCATGCTGAAAATACCAATTCGCAACGCACATAGAGCTCAGAACTCTGTTAATCTTCTTGCTTTCATATGGGTCAAATTTACCTAACTGAAACCAAAAATGTTCACAAATTTGATACATGCTGTGGCACAAAATTTCTCAAGAACCATGGGAGAAGAAACGGTTTTTAACTTGTTTTTGGTTTTTCTATTTGCAGATGGCGTCATCAAGAAAGTCACAGATCCCACTCAAAATCAAAATTTGAGCCCATTTATACAATGGATCAGTGTTCATGAATGCTTGCAAAATGTAACTACTCCTATATGCTCATACTTCTATGGTTCTGTTACTTTCTGCATCTTGGTTTTGTAATGTATTGAAAATTCCATCACATCACTGCAACGTTCAGCAGTATTTAACCTAGAGCCTTGTTCTTGTGACAGACTTCCACTAGCTGCCCAGACAAATACCAGCTGACTGAAAAAGGGTGGGTTAACGTAACTCAAGCCGACACCACCACCTACTGTCAGCCAGGAGGGTGTGCAGAACACACCAGGGCGGTGCTCTGGTGCATTCGTGAAGTGATGCGCGATTGCAAGTTTGGCGATAAGACCACCGTCTACACACTCAACACTACCATCACCCTTGGATGTGCAAACGGTATTTTCTTGTGGGATTTCTAAGCTTAAGTCGAGGAAGAACTTAATGTGCAGTATCATTCTGTCAGTTTTGTGCCACAAGAGTGGTGAGAGCCATCGTAGTTCGGTCTTTACTAGCAATAGTCCCCACTAGCAATAGTCCCCACTTTATGTGATACATACTGTAGCACCTGCAAAGATGTAGCTGCAAAGAGTTATAGACGATAGATAACCAAAATGTTTGTCAATTCTTGCAGGCTTTACAGGACTACACGCAGCAGCCTCAAATGCCGGAAGGTTTTCTGCAAGCAAATCTGCCCTCTTTTTCTCAACCGTACCTGCACTGTTTCTAATGACCTTCTTCAGCATGTAACCATTTACCTTTACAGAGAGATGTACCGTGGGAGTATACAATTGTGATACAGTGTGAACCTTTAATGTACTGAGAATTGAATAAAACCTGTAAGCAATTCCAAATTAAAGCCATGAAAAGCAATGCATATCTAAAACTTGCAGCATAACTTCAGCGGCTCAACTTTATTTTAGAGAGTGATAATATGGCTCTTGGGTATCCAAATCCAAGCTTTTCCAGCATGCCTGAATATAACAATTAGAATCTCCATTTGGTACTGAATTGAGAAAATTTGACATCATAGAAGAACCATAATTGGAGACTAGTAAGAAAGCTTATGGTATGTGCAACATTGGTGAAGTCTTGCAATGGATGCATTGCAAATTCTCAATCTCTGACCAAAAACAGATGATTAATGTAGTTTCAAATGACTATCCATAGAGCAAGCAGTCATATGGATCATGGGGTCTGCACATTAGAATCCTTAGACTTGTCGTCTTGGGATGATGTATGATTCTCAGACTCAAATTCTCGAATTTGCTGGATCATTCTAACAACTTCATCCATGGTGGGTCGCATCTCTGGCACCTTTGCAACACATGCAAGTGCAATTTGAAGCATCTGGACCATCTCTTCTTCAACATTTTGGTAGCTCATCAGCTCCTCATCAAACACTTCTGCTGTCCATTCTTCACGGACAACAGATCGAACCCATCTAGGTAGATCAACCGGCTCATCGTGCGCTGAAGATTGGAGAGGAGCTTTACCTGTCAGCATCTCTAGGAGTAGTACACCAAAGCTGTAGACGTCGGATTTCTGAGTGATTTTCCTAGTCTCAATTACCTCCGGAGCATGATAACCTGCCCCTCGAGATTTTGTAGCCAAAAGATTTAAGAGCGGGGTTAAGCCTACATCAGATATGCAACCATCAAGATCTCTAGTCAAGAGTACATTGGAGGCCTTAATGTTTCCATGGGTAAATTTAGCGCCAGCGTCAGAATGAATATGGGCAACTCCCCTAGCAACTCCAAGTGAGATCTTCAGTCTTGTTTCCCAGTCCAGTGCAGTTCTTCCTATGCCTCTATTACCTGGATATTGGTATTAAAACAAATGTCTGAGAAACACCAAAAACAAAGATGAATTGCTGATGATACTTTGAGTGCACAAGCATGTGCTCTCCAGTAAATTATAAGAGAAAATGAAGGTCCCTATGAACATTGTACTATTCATATTTGTACCATAGGGGCAGTGGGCTAAAATCTGGTATATGGTGGTTCTTAACATCATTGATGTTGGTTCCATATGGAAAAAAGAAAACCTATACCTCGATCTGTAGCAATAAGGGCACCAGAAACATGATATTGTTCTTACCTTCTTGACAATATGCCCATGTTTGCTTTCTATATCAAGAAAACTTTTGTGCATATCGTCTAATTGGCAAGAGGGGAAAATGAATTGGATCTGGATCCTCTGGAGTTCGTTTAGAACATGCATTAGTAAATTTAGCCATTTAAAATTAACAATTGATCAACCTACTTGGCGACAACACGGGCCTTTAGTTGCAAGTTCACCTCAGAGAATCGACCTTCTTAGGGACAAGCTTTAGGGGCAAAATTCACCTCTTGGCTACCTCTTCTCGGTTTTCTGACTACACAAATGTTCCCTCCAAAATGAAACTTATTTAGCTCCATTATGAAATAATCTACAAAGATTAGTTGGGAGAATGATGAAGGCAAGTTCTCAACTCCGAGGATAAGTCTATGCGTCTGCCCTTGACGCAAGAGCGCCTAGGATTAACAGAAACACATGGCCTGGATTACCAAGGCAATCAAGCCAAAGAACCTGTGTCAGGCTTATCTCTATCAGAAGAAAATTAACTACAGATTTTCAAAGCTTACTCTGAGCTGCATAACAATTCTTCATTGGTCCACTCCTCTATGCACAGGAATATGGTTATATCAATTTTAGCCTAGAGAAACTAAACAGTAAGTAATATCATTTTGATAACAAATTCTAACCTCACTTGCCACAGTACAGTGGCTCACAACAACGGAGAAATGTTATTTTTATTTTCATGGAAGATAATTGAAGTAGGGCATCCTTTGCAAGAATTATTACAACCTAAAGTAGGGACATAAGGGAACATGATATTACGATTGAAGTAAAGCTTACCATGCAACAGAGCAGAGAAGCTGTTAGCTGGCATGTATTCGTAAACTAAAAGCTTCTCGTCCTTGGAATAGTAATAAGCACGTAGAGGTACAATATTTGGATGTAGGCAAACCTTCCCGACAAGCTCCATATGCTGTTCAAATTCCTTCTTTCCGACTGCTACTTCCTTCAATCTCTTAACCACCACTGTCGTCCCCTCATCCAAAATAGCCTTGTACGTAGTTCCGTAGCTCCCCTTCCCTAAAACTTCAGCTGACGCCCTTAATAAATCCTCGAGATCAAAGTTGTAGGTGCTCCCTCCAAAAAAGACCAACTTGTTCTTCTCTGCTCCTTGCACCCCACTCCCAAAGTCCTCAGGCTTCTCGCCCCTCCCGCCGTTAGTGACCTTCCCTTTTGACACACCACTGGCATCGCTGTATTTCTTCTTCAAACAGCAGAACAAGAACATCAAGACCAGAAGAATTAGCAGTGAAAAACCCCCTATTGCAATAGCAATGATAGTGCCTGCCGCAAGTTTCTTAGGCACGTTGTGTTTTTGGGTTATTGCAGCGGAGGAAGAAGGTGAACAGTTAGTCAGAGGTGGCCCACATAAGAAAGAGTTCCCCTTGAATGAAAACAATGGGAACTTCTGGAGGGAATTTGGAATCGAACCGTTTAGCTTGTTATTACTCACGTTGAAAAGCTTTAGCCTTGGGAGGTTGATATCAGGGATAGCTCCAGAGAATGAATTGAACTGGAGATTCAATATTATCAGCCGCGTCAAATTGCTCAGTACGGGTGGAAGGGATCCAGTAAAGGAGTTGAAGGATAAGTCCAGTATACTGAGTTTTGAAGAGAAAGAGAAAGGAATGACACCAGAGAAGTTGTTATCTTGGAGGTAGATGGACTGGAGGGAAGGAATGGAGGAAATATCGGAAGGAAGATGCCCACTTAGCTGGTTGGATCGTAGGCTAAGGATCCTGAGAGCATCTAGCTTTGCAATACTGTTGGCTGGGATGGAGCCATAGAGTCCAACACCTGGGAGATGGATGGCAACTACTCGGGTTCCATCCTCATTACAGGTGATGCCAACCCAAGAGGTGCAGACTGGGGTGGCAGAATCCCAGTTGAGCTTTCGCTGATGAGGGACAGCAGAAACAAAGTCTAGGAGGGCCTGTCTATCAGAGTTTAGGTCTGAAAAAATCAGCAGAAATTTAAGCAGTAGGAAGAAGAGGGATGTAGCTACTGGCATGAAGCGAAGCTTCATGGTCTTTCAGTCTTGCTATATGCAACACCTAAAAACCTGAATTAGACCTCAGCCGTGCTTTCGTTCCTGGTTCAAAACAAATTAATTATTAGCCACTGCAAAAGGAAGGGGAAAGGAAACAGTATAATCTGATTGATTGCAATCTTGGAAAAGAACTAGATGAGCCATTATAGCATTATAGTACATGGCAGTAATATGAATGACTTAATGCAGATGAACATTTTATAAATAAATGAAAACCAGTGCCAACTTCCAAGCGTGAGTGCGAGGAATAAGAACGAGAAAAGATGAAAAAGCAATGACAGAAAAGCAACCTTGTAGAATGACCAAACAACGGCACATGTTGATGACTACTGGAAGAAGCAAAGAAGACAGTGTCTTTTACTCTTTTTCAAGTTTGAAAACTTGTCCATAGTTTGAAAGTACAACGGCCAAGAAATGCTTGACTATCCATAGACATTTGAAGTATCGTATTAATATCCAAAGAGAAGATTAGAAGAATTGTAGGGCACTACTGATGCAACACATGAGCTGGTATGCTTCATCGTTTTGCTAAACTGAAGGTAGTCTCACAAGAGGTACCATGTTAACTGAGCAGTTGTTGAAGACTTGAACCAGTGAAGCAAATGTTGAAAACTCAAGGATATGATGGCTTCTACTCAATTCTGCAAATTCTTTCTTGTGGAAAGGCATTCTTTGTCAACTATTCCCATGATCTAAAACCAAACCTTTTTCCTAATCTGATTACCAAATGTGAGTCATTTTCTACAAAGTGGGAGCTCTGAAGTTGAACAAGAGGAACTAAACTAGAAGTAGACATGCAAATAAGAGATCAAAACAACTTAGCACTTGTTCATGAGACTTAAAATGCATCTTCATGTTTCATGGTAAGGGCACAGGGTGTGGCTTCCACATATGACTATCCAGTGAGGCTTGGGATCAAGACACTGTTTGCTAAAATATGTAAAAGTAAAAAAAAAGCAAATTGTTCTTGCTTGACTTTTTCTTAGTGGAAACCAGAGGTCACTTCTTGTTAAAAAGCTTAAGAAAGACAATTATTGTAAAAGTAAATCACATAGAAAAGGTTAGTGATAATAAGGAACCAAACCAAAAAGATGACAAAAGTCATTATAAAGAAAAAGCAAAAGTCCACTTCATACTTTGTTCAGGATAAAGTAAGGAATACTATGCTAGAGAGTAAGAAAGTGACAGACATGCCCAACCTTTTCTTTTCAAGAACAGTGCAGAATGGCATATTCACCATGGCCATTGTTACCAAAACATTTGTCACTATTTGCTCTTCAGACCAGGTAAGTAACATAATTGTCACTAATTTTGCACACTATATTTTGCCACCAATATGCAATATGTCCGAAAACAAATTAGGCCCATTTGAGTTCATCATGTCAATTTAAGAGAACGTAAAGTCCCCATGACGAGCGACTTGTCAATTTAGTAAAATCATTTTTACCTTTCTCCTGTTGTTTGGCCATTACGCTGCAAATTAAACATGATATATCAATTTATCGAATTTCTCCTTGATGTCCCCAAAAAATACTCCTACTTTTCTTTCCCTCTTTTTCCCCGTTAATTAGGCAATACATTTGTACTATTATTAAGAGGGAGTGCCACATGGCGACGAGGCCTTTTTTCAACTCCAACTCAACCCCTTCGTAATATCTTAACTCCCAATCAAATAAAAGATGATCAAAGTAATTGTTAAAAAATTTATAAAATTTATTGATAGCTGCTTCAGCCCACGACAATTAAAACTTCTTCTTCATCCTCGTTATTCCAACTATTCCACCTAATACCCAACTATCAAGATATTTACTCCATTTCCTCGGTTCCTTCTTCTCTCGGTTCCCATTTTTATGATAAGCTCATTCTCATTTTTTTATTTATCTTTTTATATTTAAATTCGTATAATAATATCTTAAGTTACACGGCATCGCATCGGCCAACGACACAGATTTAAAGACTTAAACGTTAAGCATATATATCCAAAAAATTAAAAAAACAATACATGACATATTTCCGTTGTTTTTGAACTTATCCGGAACAAGGTTTGTTGCTACAGATAACGCTCATAGTACTCAAGTCCCTACAAATCTTTGTACCTCGTAAATGACGAACAATGATGATAGCTACATAGACCAAACAAAATTAAGTATTAATGTATATTCATTGGTCTCGCTGAAGAATTGCTAGGCAAATTTTAGGTTGATCGGAAGAGAGATATGACATCCTTGATCAGCTTGTCAAACGTGAAGCCAAATCCTACTGTCAGCTTGAACGCGAGAGAGGTGAGACCGGCAGCAACGTCGTTGTACGTGGGGGTGAAGGCGATGGGAGGAGGAGGAGGAGGGGCGAAGTTCAAGGGGACGCAGATGAGGGAGAAGAAGCTGGCGGAGATGATAGAGAGCAAGGTGGTGGAGGCGACGGAGGCGTGCGGCGGCGATAACAAAGACTCCGACGGGTGCAGGGTGGCTTGGGACGAGGTGGAGGAGATCAGCCAGGCCAAGGCTCACCTCCGGCAGAAGCTGGAGAGGGAGGAGGACCCCCTCGAGTCCTTCTGTCAGGGCCATCCCTATACCGACGAGTGCCTTGTTAACTACGACTAGACAAAAAAAAAAGTCGATAGCGATGACGCGATACATCCGACGAAAATGAGTTAGCGACGACATGCGATACAACAACAAAAATGAGCGTTAAGTGTTTTTTCTTTTATTATTATTATTATTTTTTTTAACTCATAACTCTTAATTACTTGAGCTTTATGTTGGTCATCAGCAACTCTTCTTTGATGTTGTAATATATAAATAAATTGTTATTAAAAGTGTAAGCAAAATGCAAATGATTAATAATGGTATAGCACAAATACAAATGACGATTATTAAGAAAAACAACAAAAAAATTAGATGTGTAAGTATTGACACAATTCAACTTCAATAATTGAGTTTAACTTTCCGGAAGTAATATTTTTTTTGGCAAAATCTTGTTGCCTTTCTAACATTCATGACATGTCATTATCACGGAGCCAAGTGAATAATTCTTAAGAGTTTCAGTTGTAACGGAAGGACGTCTTACATTTAACAAGATCGACTGACCGTTACTATCGTGAAATCTTTCAAATTTGTTAAATTCAGTCGATCACTGCAACACTTGCTCATTGCTACGAAACAAAGAGTTTGCATGGATCTAGTTGTTAACCAAACACAAGAACTTGCATGAGCTCCATCAACAAAACACGCATCAGAAATTAAGTGATCAAGACAAAAACTACAGTTGATGAGAAACTCACAGGAGGAAGAACGCCCACAAAATGGTCCCTCCCCTGCAATTCTAGCCTCGCAAGTCCAGATAGATTAAGGCACATTCACTCTGCAGTAAATTTGGAGAAGAAGTTGCAAGACAAATTAGCTCCCTCTGGTATATGTTTCTGTGAATGTGTGTGTGTGTGTGTGTTTCAGAGAGGGAGAAAGGAGTTGCCAATCATGAGAGAATGAGTTTTTGAAGTGAAACAAACCCTTCAACAGCACTCTTCCTCTCTCACATAAAACTCGTGAGCTTCTCAATTCAAATTCATTGGGTTGTTTTTTTCCAGAAAAGAAAACGCATTCGAAGAACATTTTTATTTCTCTCCAAAAGGCAATCTCGGCGACTCCATTGAAGGACTTTACAAAAACTGCAACCAACCAGCTTTTGATTCAATCTTCTTTACTAGGAATTCCAACAATCCAGAGAGACAGAGAGAGGAGATGGAGAGGAGTTTATGTAGTGAGTGAAAAGTTTAAAAGAGGACTTGCCAGCAAAAGCACAAAGATAAAAATGGAGATTTGCTGGATTTGGGTTTTGGATTTCCAAAAGTATAGCACATGTAACCTACTAAGAGCAGCAGGGAATTTCAGGCCCAAAATGTAATTATTGAGGACGTGATGTCATAGTTCTTGGTCGACTTCAGACGAACACTTTTTCTGTCGAGTTTACTTTTTCTATCGAATTTCAAACCCGAACGACAATATAGGGACTTGATGCCGTAAGATTAGGTTATACTAGATCCTCATCTCACATCTATGATAGAAATGTGACGTTAAATGCATTTTAACGTAAAAAGATTGTCACTATTTTTTTTTTCAACTTTTGGTTTTTTTTCTTAGACCACCACCACCACCCTCCCACCGCCGGCAGCCACCTCAGGCGACCACCGCCGGCCGCCGGCGACCACCGCCGGAGACTGCCGGCAGCCACCTCCGGCCGCCGGCCACCACCACCACCTCCGGCCGCCGGCGACCACCGCCGGCGACTGCCGGCAGCCACCTCCGGCCGCCGGCCACCACCGCCGGCAGCCACCTCAGGCGACCACCGCCGGAGACTGCCGGTAGCCACTTCCGGCCGCCGGCCACCACCACCACCTCCGGCCGCCGGCAGCCACCTCCGGCCGCCGGCGACCACCGCCGGCAGCCACCTCAGGCGACCACCGCCGGCCGCCGGCAACCACCGCCGGAGACTGCCGGCAGCCGCCTCCGGCCGCCGGCGACCACCGCCGGAGACTGCCGGCAGCCGCCTCCGGCCGCCGGCGACCACCGCCGGCGACTGCCGGCAGCCGCCTCCGGCCGCCGGCGACCACCGCCGGCGACTGCCGGCAGCCACCTCCGGCCGCCGGCCACCACCGCCACCACCGCTACACCCCACCACCGCCACCGCAAACCACCAAAAAAAAAAAAAGTCAAAAAAAAAAAGGTTACCAAACACCAAAAAAAAAAAACCTAAAAAAAAAGGGGTTATCAAACACCCACTTGTTTTTATAAAAAAAAAAAATTAAGCTGCTCTTTAAAAAACTGCTCTTTAAAAACTGAAAACCAAAAAAAAAATTTTGTCAAACGAACCCTTAGACTATCGAACAAGGACACTGTTTTTTGGTTTGTCGCTAGATTGTAGATTGTGATCGCTGCTAGTTCATGTGCTACGTATTCAGCAATGAAATTTGGTCTTACCCTAGGAAATGATGACTTGTTTGATTTTCAAAAGAGAAGGTCAAATCTTGTTATAATTTCTACATAAAGTTTGCATCATGGAGTCACATGGTAGGGTATGTCCCGAGTTGTAGGTAGCATGGCTTTGCATTGAAAAAGAACCTGGCAGGACCATAACCACCATTGATTGTGCTACTATACTTGCAAGAATTCATGTTTATATTTAAAGATGGAGGCCGGCGAGGACGAGGATAATTTATGCTTGGTAAGATTTTTTGCTTTTATTGTGCCATGGTGACCACTGACCATCGTACGATAGAAAAGCTGGTAACGAATTTGTTCTCAATTCATGCTCGTCCGTATAATACTGTGGAGGGGGATTAAGGGAACGTATAACTCGTCCAATTTTTGAATAGCTTCTGGCGGACCATCAAAATGCATGATATTCAGGATAAAGTTCATATTTATTTATTTTTTCTATGTAAAATGTCATTTTATTGCTCCTGAAAATATACAGACGTCTTATACATAAGAAGATCCTCTGAACTCACTTTCACAATGTATCGGTGTGGAGATGTTTAATGTAAAACTATTGGAGCTACGTTCCGAGCATAACTTCTAAAGAGCTTTTCCAACACTTTACTCCAAACTTCTCTACAAAAATTGCATTCCATAAGCACATACTCCAGAGTTTCTTGATGATCTGCGCAAAGTAATGTAGTTTTACCCTAACAATCTCAATAACATTTTTATTAAGTTAGAACTACGATTTTGTGGATCGGATCGGATCGGACTTGGCTCTCTTAATTAGAATCCACAAATAAAGAAGAGGGCTTTGTAAGAAATATCCTTGGGATGTGCCCAAAAAGATCGCCCCAGATATGGGGTAGGCTCAGTTGTGGGCGCAAAGAAAAGAAAAGATTTGGGCTTCACAGAGACAACTCAATTTGGGCTTTTGGTCCCTTAAGCCTGTAAGAAATGGAATCCAACTTGACTAGCCCATACCGGCCCAAATCAGTCATGGGTTCCCACTGCTTGCTTGCTTGAGGAGTATATTTTTAACAGAATTTCACTTCTCAATATGAAAGCTTTGAGATTAATTCTTTTTCTTATCGTAGCATGGACAAAAGCTTGGGGTCGGATTGGGGTCTAATTCTGAGTTGATAGTAGGGTAGTCTTCGGGTGTTGTTTATTTATTTATAGCATATCTTTCACTCGTTTTGTGTAAGGAGCTTCGCACTAAGGTAATGAAGTTGTGTATCGTTGCCCTTTATTCCTTGTTTTCAAAAAAACAAAAAGGGCTCTCTAAAAAGCAAAAAAAAAGATATCTCTCCCAAAAACGAAAAGAAAAAGGGAGCAAGTATTGTGAATCTAACCATTAGTAGAATTTTAAACACGAACGAGTTTTTCCTTTTCTTTTTTTTTTTCAATGATTAGAACTGTAATTTATATGACTTATTTGTTCAAAGATTGGAACCAGTGATCTGGAATTATCCCCCAAAGCCTTCGGCATTCATCCCATCAACTGTATCTCACCTCGTTATTTTGCATATTTGGACGCTTCTAAAGAAAGAAAACTAGGGAGCTATTTTTATTTATATATTTGTTTATTTGGACTAGAAGGAACCTGTGATAGCATATATTGGCTATCAATAATCAGGTGTGAAATGGTCCTGAGTCTTCTCGACCATAGAAGGCCGCTAAGTATTTTGTATTCAGTATATATAAGGGTTTTGTCCACAAATTATATTATTGGAGATGGATAGCTGAGATTACACAATAAAATTATGTCTAAGATTTAAATCAAAACTACCATGAATAATATACAGGGCAGTTGCATGTCAACGAGGCTGGTTGGATACTAGAGCGGTTAGACCAACCACCAAATATGACTTGTACCCGCTACAGGTTTAAAACTTAATTGGCATGCCCGCCCCACAACTGGGTCAAATAAAAAAAAATCGGTCATACAGAACCAGAATGAATCGGATATCTGGCAACAGTGGCGGAGCCAGAAAATCTTTATAAGGTGGGCACCAAAGTTTTAAAGGTATCTTTAACGTGTTTAGTTTAAAACTAACAAAGATGAAGCTTACAGTAAAATTCGCATTCTATCTTTTGTACTTGCAATATGCTTTGGACATTAAAATTAATAAAGTATTCCTAAAAGCATTATGTGTATTACTATATATTTATAGCGAAAAAAGTGAAAGTAAAACCAAGTGATAGAATTTGTTGATTGTTATGTGATAAAAATAATTTTGTGTACACCGGAAAAGAACAATGGTTTCAAAAGGGTAATTGAAATCCATAAATTTTCGGAGGGGCTTCAAAGTAACAGACTATTAATATAATACTCATAGCACAAAAACTACTTCAAGGGTGAAGGTGGGCACAAGACTACTTCATGCCAAAGGGTGGGGGTGGGCACGTGCCCAATGTGCCACCTCATTCCCTTTGTCACTATCTGGCAAAGTGCGGATCAAATTGTCATCCTAATATACCAAGCTAATTGTGGAGATGATTGTTGAACCTATAGTTGCGATTATGAATAATTCAAACGCTAAAAATTCAAACTTAACAACTTTATCGCAAGTGGCTATTGGGGCTATTATTTAAGGTTCGGGCAAGTCATGTTCATCGAAAAACAAATACGTGTGCAGATTAGCTTGCCAAAGAGGGACGCGTCCTTAGCAAGGAATTCCTATTATTTTAGTTCCCACCCTCATTTACACGTAGAACTGCAACCAATGACGTTAAAGGCATTCAAGATGAACACCTTAGTCCAGTTTAGACTATTTAAATGAAAGTCCACATTCCACATATAAAAAATATATATATATATTTGTCATGTAAAAGACAATATTCATTTTCTACATCGACAATGTTATAAATGGCACGCTGGTATCAGAAGCTTGATACTAAATTTGTGAAGAAGCATGTATATTTCAATGGCTCTATTCCACTCCTGCTGCTTATCAACTCCTTCCCCATCGCTCTTCATCTCATTTACTCGACATCCAATTCCCTCTTATTTACCCCCCCCCCCCCCTCCATTCCCACTCGTTGTCGGTTTCCTAAACTAAATAAATACCACCGTCGTTGTGGAATCCTCTTCGGCTTCCACTGCGGGCGCCGCGATTTTCCCAAGCTTTTTTCTGGAAGTTAGAGACTCTTCTTCCACAATCACCGAGTTGGGGCAACCGATTCTTAAAGGGGTTAACCTTACCATCCACGAAAGGCAAGGTATTCCATCTCAATTTATAGGTAAATACGTTTGTTTGTGCCTGCGCGTGGATATTTCCTTTGTTATTTAGGCGAGGAGTGGAGATGTTTGGACAAAAAAAACTTGTTGTGAATGCATAAGATAAAGTCCGCACGTCTAGACACGGAATTTAACTCAAAATGTTAATCATATATCAGATAATGGGAAAAATAGTGACCAATTCAATGTCTATAATGATAAAATTTTTAGTTTGCAAAAAGTCTACTCTCATTTTTTACTAATACTCACTTTATCCCATATAATTCAATCATTTTTCTTATTTTGCATGCATATTAAGAATATTTGGCATACTTCATCCGTTCCACATAAATTGATCACATTTTTTTTTTGTCGCCCCACAATAATTACTCACTTTCTAAATTAAGAAACATTATGTAGGTATTTTAACATATATATATATATATATATATATATATATATATATATATATTTTATCCACATTTAACTCTCCACCAACTCATTTTCTATCTCTTACCCCACCTTCTTGCACTTTTTACTCTATTTATCTATTCATATTTAATACTCTACTAATTTATTTTCTCTGTTCTGGTCCACTTTCTTCCCCTCTTTTCTCTAAAGGGTAGAATGAGAAAAATGCAATATACTCCCCCCGTTTCACATAAATCGGTTACTTTTTATTTTGTAAGCAGATTAATGATTTAGGTCATATATTGTGTGGTTTTCATTCTACCATTTAGAAAGAGAAGGGGAAGAAAGTGAGTTAGGAGAAAAAAAATAGTTTTGTGGAATGTTAAACGTGAATAGAGAAATAGAATAAAATTTTATAAGAAAGTGGAGCAGGATAGAGAAAATAAGTTGGTAGAGAGTTAGATATGGAAGAGAAATTGAATAAAAAAGAGTGTGAAAAAGGGTAAATATGAAAAAAAAAACACATATGAAATATTTCTTAATTTGAAAAGTGAGCAATTATTGTAAGACGGCCCAATATGATTAATTTATGTGGGACTGAATGAGTATATTTTTTCAGTTGTTTAGTTACTGATTTCCCATTCATTTGATTGTATATCAGAATGCGGAGATATAGAGGGATCCTATTTGTGAATATGTACTTGACGGATGGGAAAAAAATTTGTTACTGGTTTTTCTTGAGGTGTTTGTTGGAGGAATAAGAAGAATTAAATATCATTTGTCCAAGACCGCACGAAATGATGTGAAATCTTGTTCTTATGATGCATGTGACATGGCAAAAAAAAAAAAAAAAACTGTGAATGCAATATAAAATAAACATAAAAAACTACTAAGCATTTTTTGATAATGTATTTATCTTAATTTACTAGTAAGTTTGGCGACTAATTATCGAATAAGTTTGCTAATAAATCTTGCAGGATTTCATGAATTTGATTACACTGTCGCAATTTTTTTCGTTTTTTCTGATTTCTCTAAAAAATTACTCGAATAATTTCTAAATTCTGAAAATTTTCTTGTGCCGAATTATTTCCAACTTGTGAATTTGTTACTATAGTTTAGCCAACTCAATCCAAGAAAAATCCAAACTTCTTATCCAATGCAACCTACTTAACACAAAATGGGTTAGGATGGGTTTATCTCATCTTATGGTGGGTTATATTGGGTTTTGACTTTTAAAACTCATTTGCTTATTAACTCATATTTTGTTGGTAACTCCATAAATAGGAACCACCGTCTACCGCCACACCGACGTCGGTCAACGTTTGACACCACCGCCGATGACAGCCACCGCCACTCTATGTTTTGTTTAGATAAAAAAAAAAAATGCTTACTTTGTTTTGAGCAACTCATTGAAACCCAAAAATACTCACTCAATCAACCCACCCTAACCCAACCATCTAATTCAATCATTTTCGAAGCTCTTTGGCTTGAGAAGCACATGAGTTTTCTTGAGTTGGGTACAAACCAATCCCGACTTAGCCGACCAAAGTTACACCCTTAACTATCTCATAACTTTCGTTGGCTTACCAAAATATTCTTGTAATAGTGGCATGTGCCTGACGCATGCATAAGTTCCAATATACTTTTTTAACTTATACTTGAACGATAGGGTTGCAAGTTGGGCGGGTCGGACGGGCCATGACTAGACCATGTCCAGTTCACTATCAAAACCTTGTGGGCATGCACAGTTTGGCCCATCGACGGGCCAAATAATACATGTCTAATCGATACATGAAAGTTTTGGTGGGCATGAGCTGCTCAAAAGTTATCCGTGACTACAAATTAGATTTCGTTTACTTAATTTTGAAGTATATCAACCATTCAATCATACTAATTAGTCTTTAATTTTACTTACTTAATTTTAAACATATCAATTATCATATGACACTAGTAATAAGTCATTATTATGAAGAAAAATCTATGAAGATTTCAAAGGTTAAAGAAAAGATATTATATAAAAAGTGAACGGACTGTATATTTTTCACAGATTGAACAAACTTGAAAAAAGATTTACCCATACATATTCCAAATTTCTAATGGATTCAAATATATGTACCCGCGTCCAACAAAATGTCTATAAAAATAAAACTAAGCTCACAACTGTACTTCTACGTAGACACGACTTGTCTTCGAGTATCCCTACTAAACCAGATGCGACATAAAATTATCAAAAGTTTATCATTGTAGATTAAAACTAAGCTCACAACTATATTATTACGGTGATACAAATTACCCTTGAATATCCCTACTATACGAGGCGCGACATATAATATCAAAAGTTTATAGAGCGAAGGGCATGATTAAAGTTAAGGTGGACTATTTATAAAACTTGTGCAAATTTTTAAACGACCAACCCTTTGCCGTATGTTTTGCAGCGCCTCTCTTCTCTCTGTCTCCCCTCTCTTCACACACACTCTTCCGCCGCTTCATAGGAGCTCCGACGGAGAGACCCTAATTTGTCACACACTCTTCCGCCGGTTCAGAGTAGCTCTGACGGAGAGACGCTAATTTGTTTCCGCAAGTGCCAGTTCGACGTTAAAGATGGCTGCTTTAGCAGTAGAGGTATCTGTCCCTTTCTGTTTCTTCAATTAACTGAAGCTAATTTCTCTTTACTTCTAATTATTTTTGCTGTCGCTTAATGTTGTTCGGTAACTGAATCTGTCTGTTCCATAGTTTCTGCCCCCTTTGACTCTTTGCGTAGTACCTAAGGTGAAATTCGAACTTCTAAGCATCTAATCTAACTCAGAAGAAAAATTGCATATGAAGGAGGTATTGTTTGACAAGTCAAACTAGGGCCAATTCAATGAACAGTCATTGTAACATCTTCGAAGTCCTATTCTAGGGATTTGGAAAGATTACGAGAGGATGAAAGTTTTGGAATGGAAGGAGCAATTGAGAAGCGCATCGATTTAAATAACAAGAAGGGGTTGGAAAAAGGAAAAAAAAACTACGCTTGATTTATGAGCTAGCTGTAACCTACGCAAGTTAGAGGAATTGCATTTTATGATAGTATGTTCTTACAGTCTCTCATCGAAGTAATATTTTGTTCCATTCCGCCATTGAAAAGTTCTTTGAAACCTGATAAAAATGGCTAAAAGTAGATAGCTGCTGCTAATTTGGGTTTGCATATTCTCTGCCTTTATAATGAAAATAATCAACTTTTGGATCAGTCCTTTGGAATAGCACCATTCACACTTGTGAGCTGATGCCATCTGGCTCCTCTACTACATTGCGACACCTTAGTTTCTTTTATACTTGGCTGCAACATAATTGGCTCTATGGGCCAAATCTTTCTGAGTTAAGTCCAGCGAAATGCACGTCAATATGCTGTTACCTATCTGATTTGTGACTCAGCATTTTATAGTTTTTCCCATGTCGAGAAGCATCTTGAGAGGCATGAAAATATCACTGGTTGCTCCCCTCAGGACATAGGGTTTGACAGTGTGACACCAATTGACCTGCCAAATATTCTAAATTTAGTGCATAGATGCTTACTTGCACTGATTTCTAAAGCGAGCTTTCTTCAATTATTTGAGGCGTATATATCTTCGATCTAGCTTAGTCGCAAAACTTTTAATTTGAGCCCCCAATACATAAAACATTCTCCAAGAGCTAGGTTTCGATGCTGCAAATCACTGGTATAGCCAGCTGCACAATGCGAGACCAATTGGCCATATTGGTGTTAACCTTCTCGTATATGAGTTTGATAGATATAAGAAAAAGTCATAGACACTTCACTGGAGAAAGTGATTCGCAGTCATTCTGAAAGAGAAATTACTAATTAAGTAGTTTTAGGTGACAAGTCAAACATGGGCAGAAACAATGAGTAAAGTCATTGTCTACATGTTCAAATAAGTCAAAGGGGACAAAAGTTATGAAGTAAAGGGTTTAATTGAGAAGCACAACGATTAAAGTAACCAAGAAGGGATCACCCAAACAACTAGACATTGAATGCAACCTAGCTATAACCTATACAAGCTAGAGTAAAGGCTTTTTTTTTTAAGGATAACCTGAGGTTTAGAGATAAGCCGGTGCCTAGAGGCACAAGGGACAGGTTTTTGTTACACGCTCTCATCGGAATAATATTTTGGTCCAACCCGTAAAGCACAATAGCAGCTGCATTGAACTGCTACTGACACCTCATAAATAGCCAAAAGTAGATAGCTGCTGCTAATATGAGCTTTCATATTATCTACCTTTTGTAAGCATGACAACCAACTTCTGAATCAGTCCTTACGAATAGCACCATTTAAGTATATGAGCTTATGCCGTCAGAAACCTTAGTTCCCATTGTACTTATGGCCAAAGATGTCCACAGCAAGGTGGGCGAAATGCACGTGAATATTTAGTTACTAATCTGATGCATGGCCAGAGTTCTCCATGTCAAAAAAACATCTTGAGGGAGATGAAAATATCACTGTCTCCTCGCCTCGGTTTGACCGCCCGACAACAAATAATGTGCCAATTACATAACTTTCATGCAGAGAAGCTTAACCATACTCGTCTGTTACAGACAAGTCTCCTTAAGTTTTTTCGAGGCATATATGATTTCGAGGCATTTATTATCTTAGCTCCTAAAACTTTTGATTTTAGCCCCAAAATTCGTGAAATGTTCTCCAAGAGCTACTCCAATAGGTTTCAATGCTGCAAAGCACAGGTATAGCCAGCTGCCCGATGCCAGGCCAAGTAGATATAATGGTTGAACCTTCTTATATTCTGATTTAGTAGATATTAGAAAAACTCCTTGATACTTTGCTAGAAAGTGATTCGTAGTCATCCCCATGATGCTACACAACCTAGCTTCTGCCTCTGCATTTAGCCCGGCAAAGTAGACAAAACAACTAGTTTTGGTTAAGAAGTGCCTTTATAGCCGGTAATTCTGACATGGCTTTTATGCATTTTAATGCATTCACGTGCAATCACTCAGATTTTGGTTTCTAATTATGTGCTTTATGCAGGGTGCTTCCGAGAGTGTTGAGGCAGTTCGGTTTAGTTTCATGACAGATGAAGAGGTCAGGAAGCACAGTGTTTTGAATGTTACAAACCCCGTTTTACTTGATACCATGGAGAAGCCAGTGCCCGGAGGACTGTATGACCCAGCATTGGGCCCACTCGACGACCAGACATCGTGAGTGTTTTCTAATTGCGTGTATCTATTGTGTATAATTCATAACTACCTGAGTTTATGATTGTGAGAAACAGTTCAGACTTGCCATTTGGACGTACAACATGTTATCTCTATATTCCTATGCAAGATAATTGGATGAATCACTTTTTCACTGTTGCTATATCATTTGTTAGTCTCTTTCGTGTTTACCACCGAGTTTATTATGCTAGGATCGTACATGCCACTGGCATTATAGCTGCTTTAATATGGCTAATTCCCAGTATTTCAGAAGAGGGAAATATGCAGAAAGTGTTTAATGCCCTTTTATTTGGGAGTGACTTCTTTGTCCAGTGGAAATGATAAACTACATAATCCTATGGGGGATTCGGTCCCGGGGGAAGGGGGGTGGGGGTGGGGTGGTAGTGCTGTCTGACCTGCGAACCCCTATTAATTCACTTGTCGCGCTCAGTGGTTCAATTTTATCCTTTATGATCCATTCATGTTGTACCAAAGTGTTATCCTATCTAAGTTTATTAACTTTGGCAAGCTTCCATGGAGTGGTTCTCGTATGGCAACCTGGTTGCTGATACTTTCATCTTGTAAAACACACGAGATGCTTAACAAAAAGTGAAACTCCTTAGGTGAAGCTGACTCACGTTTTTTGTTGTTCTGTGTGATCACGCCGCAAGACTTCACTAGTCTTCTTACTGCCCATTGGTTACTTTCTGTTGCAGGTTGAGAAATATATGCTTATATGAGCATTTGAGGTGAATCAAATTGAACAGGGAATTAATTTTTAAGTCCAAAAGGTGATTTAGTAGTGGAAATATTCAAGTTGAGGGTGACCACCTGAGGAGAAGAACACCATGAAAATTATTGCTGAGATAGTGACCCATGTTTCTTTTAGCAAAATTGCAGATAAGTCCAGTAAATTTTTATATTTTTTTTGTCCTTCCCAGTGAAATTTCACCTTTCCCTCTTCCGCCCCCCTACATCTCAAGAATTGTGTTTATGATATAATAATTTGTCCGTGTACTTAGGTAATGTAAGGTAGCTGGCTGATATTTTGTGGTGCTAGGTGGCTTCTTTTCCTTCTACTTACTTAGGTCTTCCTTTGGGAGCATGAAGGAAGTATAGGGTTAGTTTGGGATCCTATCATTGCTTGTTATAAGTCTGGATTGGCAGGGTGGAAGAGGCAATATCTTTCTAATGGAGTTCGGCTTACACTTATTAAAAGTACTCTATCTAGCCTTCCGAGTTATTATGTGTTGTTGTTTCCCACTAGGAGATTCTTTCTCTGGAAAGAGAAGGAAGAGTCTTATAAATATCACTTGGTGAATTGGGAGACTCTGCACATTCTATGTAGGTAGGTTGGGGTTAAATTAATTGGGCCCTTCTAGGGAAGTGGTTGTGGAGGTTCTCTTAGGAGGAAAGTTCTTTGTGGAGGAAAGTGGTGGAGTGTAGGTTTGGAAAGGAATATCTCGGACGGATTTCCCACCTTTCTAGTCTTTGTTACAGCGTGGGTTTTTGGAATAACATAGTTAGTGGTGCATGGAGTTTGTGAAGAATATTATTGTTTTGGTGGTGAATGGAACTCCAATCAGATTTTGTGTGGATTGTTGATAACTTGAGGAGGCGAACATGATCATTAATAAGAAATGTTATATGTGCAAGCAGGAGGAGTCTACTGATCATTTGCTTCTTCATTGTGATATAGTAAGGATGTGGCTTGGGTAATGTCGAGATCGGTTGAGGATTTTTTGTTGAGCTGGATAGGGGTGACTGTGTCAAAGAGTTCATGGAAAAGGTGGAGGTTAGCACCGCTGTAACTTTTTTGGTCCGTTTGGCGGGAGAGAAACAAGCTGTAACTTTTGATGGCGAGGAGATTCCTAATTTCTCGTTGCTTTCTTTTTTCTTTTCTTCTGGCTTATGGAGGAATCCCTAGATCGGGTTGCAAATTGATAGATTTTCTGGATGATTTCTACCTAGGACCAGCTTTGTAATTCTCTGAGTGGTTCTCGAGAGGTGTGCCGTCGGATGTTTTGTGTTTTCTTGTAACTCCCGAGCACTATCTTGGTGCTTTGGACCTTTATTTATTGTGCTTGTACACGTGTTGCCTCTCCTCTGGGGTTATTTTTACTATAATCAGAATTTAAAAAAAAAGAAAATTGGTCCTTAATCCTTATAATCGTACTTTTGTCTATGCAGTTGTAAATCATGTGGGCAGCGCGCGTTTTTCTGCCCAGGTCATTGTGGTCATATTGATCTTGTTACACCGGTCTACAATCCTTTGCTATTTCATATGCTTCAAAATCTTCTAAACCGGACCTGCTTCTTTTGCCTTCATTTTAGGGCAGATAGACTTCAGGTACGTTCACTCAATTCTCCCCCCCCCCTTCTCCCCCTCCCTCTCACTCTCATACACACATTTTTAAGTTGAGAGCAACTTTTTGTCTCCCCGCACCCCTTTTGAAATAAATAATAATTGTTGTGTAAGGTTGAGACATGTACTTCTCAATTGGAAATGATAGCCAAGGGTGACATCCTGGGGGCCAAAACATTGGAAGCAGTTTCACTAGGCGAACCGGTCCAATCAGAGGAGAGTGATGGGAGTCATGTTTCATGTTCTACTGTGCACTCTGGTGCACAAAGTGGCACGTTCCAGCATCAAAAGAAACAATCTTGGACCTCTCTTCAGTTTACTGAGGCTATGTCTGTTTTGAATAAATTTCTGAAGCCAAAATTCACAAAGTGCGAAAATTGCGGTGCTAAGAATCCGAAGGTCACTACACCTGCATTTGGATGGTTTTATGTGGTACGTGACATGATATCCTTTCTGCTGCTTCGAAACTGGCCAATTTTTTTGTTGACAGCTTCGCCCATTCCATCTGTCTGATGTCTGATTATGATTGATTATGCTGTGCATCTTTTGGAATGGTATCTATTTATTCTATCCTGTCACAAATCAATGGCTGGTGATTTGGAAGTTTGGGCTTTGTTTTTTCCATTGCTCTCAATCTTTCATGGGCGGGGAAGGGTGTAGATTCCTTAAAAGTTTCTGCAGAGGTGGAGAGTGGCACCGCTGCTTACGATGTCTGTTGTCTGGACTAGGAGCAGGCACACTTTTGTTGGAGATGAGTTGACTTTAATACACTTGCAAGTTGTCCTTTTCCTTTGGTTTGCTTTTGATTTTTCATGGCTTGACTATGGCATTTGCATATTTTTTGACTGAGTTTTGTGCTGGGGCGGCGGGGACTTGGTTTTTTTCAGGGGTTTTGTCAGGATTTTTTTTTTTTTTTCAGAACCTTATCCTTTATAGTTGGTCCTAGTATACACCATCGGCCCCTTTTTTTGGGGGGTATCTGAAACATTTCTTACTTGCCAGAATAAGAGACATTATGGCTATATGGATGTCATTACGTGTTCAAATAATATAAATATGAGAAACTGAACTACATGAATGTCATAGGGTGAAGCTAACTGTACACCCTTTTTGCGACAATGAAATTTGAAAGGGGGTAGAAAGGGTGTGTATATACCCTCACCCACGTTACATTTATGTATGTGTAAATTAAAGACGTTGGATTATTACTTTTTTACTTTGCCAAATCGCGTGACGTTTAAAGGGAGTTTTATAAACTCACAAAAATTTCATGGCCGAAAAATAAAGTTTCGCTTATGACCCTTGGAACACTTTAAGAAGAGGTTAAGTTGACCACTATAATGATACAGTTGGAGTCTAATAGAATTTTAGGACGTCTATGCATGATGAGAGGCCTTGGCTTATGATCCTCAATTAGGGGATGATTTCGCTGCAACCTTGCTTTGTAATTTCGTGTTATTAGTAGTAATTGTTGTCTTACTTTGTAATTCACGTCATAAATTAGTTCGTGCTGATTTTCTTTCCTTCCCCTAAAATGGATAAATTGATGCGATGTGTAGTTTTTCTGCCTTGTTAAGCTTCGTATGCCCTTATATTTCTATTATGAACCATATGTAGAATGATATGTCTGGTGCCAAGAGAAGAGGAAATATAATCAGGGGTTCCAAATTAGAAGAGCCATACAATGGTGGAGAGGATAAGACCTCCTCCGAGGTGATAGATGTAAATGACTGCACATGGGATAATGGTTGTGACACTGCTGAAATCAGTTCATTTACAGCTACCTCTGATGGGATCGATGATTCTACCAGAAAAAAGGGTGTAAAGAAAAAGGCGAAGGTGTCTTCTGAGTACCAAAAGGAGAAGGATTTATCTTCCAGATCTCTCTCACCGTCTGAGGTATACTTGTGCCGTGTACTTGCTCCTGTTTGACGTTGTAGACTTAGAAACTTGGAAGTCCATGCTAAACTTTCATTCTTTTTAATTTGCAGGTCAAAGATATGGTAAAGCGCTTATGGGAAAATGAGGCTGACCTCTGCTCCTTCATCTGTGATGTCCATCGGGAGGGGATTAACATATCAAGCAAGACAGGTCACTCCATGTTTTTCCTAGAGGCTGTTCTCGTACCTCCTATCAAATTCCGTCCTGCATCCAAGAGTGGTGATTCTGTAAGTATGCTACTTTGGACCGGCATTCTATCTATGCCTTTTCGCCTAGATTCCTATGACTTTGTTTTCCTTGTGAAATAACTTTGAGAGGCGAACTAGCTGGAGCTAATTTTATGTTTAGATTTGCAACTCAAGCAAAAAAGCAGACTAGGTATTGGATAAAATGTTGCTTCTCCTTTAATGTGAGGTCAAAATTTTCTCCAGTTTGAATGTGGCAGGGGAACTTGTTGAATAGTATGTTCCCATCTTATTTTTCTACCTACTCAGAACTTGGTTCTTGTATCCTTTTCCACAGGTTGGGGAGACCTACCTGAGGAGTGTATAGAGTTTGTCATGTCTTTTGCAAATCGAATCTCTTACATTACTGCTTTCTTCAGGTCATGGAGCATCCTCATACTGTTCTATTGGGCAAGGTGTTACAGTTGAATTTAGCTTTAAGAAACACTCTTGTTAACCAGTCGGAGAGTTCCAATGTCGTTAAACGCCGGATGGATCTCCAACAATCTATAAATGGGTTGTTTGACAAAAAAACTGCAACGGGTGAGTCTTTTTTTCTACACTCTGTGTTGTTACTTTTTCTAGTATACTCTCCCTTTTGCTACAAGTATTTCGACTAAAATATAGATCTGCTCAATACTTGATTCCCTTGGACCAATTGGCTAGCCCAACAAGATAATTGCATTTACCTCACATATAGTGTTTCAGAAATTTGTATACAATTTGAACATGGTGTCCATGCCGTTTTATTTTTTTTCTTTGACTCCCTAAAGGAAAATTGTTGACATATTTACTATGAACATGTATGTGAAGGGACTTTGAAAAATATTAGAAACCCTATCTTTGGATATGCGTGCATCTGCCCTTGGAATCCGCAGTGCGGTAGCATCATGCACTAGGCTAAACCTTTATCGATATGATTTCTAGTTGCATCCTGTATTTGTTCCCAGGTAAGTTTATTTGTCAACTGTGCTTTGAGCGATTCTAAATGCATACTCTAGTGGGTCGTTCATAAATTTGCTTTGGTGAAATTGAAACTAACTATTTTTACGGGCTGTTTAATACCCAAAATTTTCTTTTGTGGGCCTTAGGAAACTTGTTTGGAAGTAATTTTAGTGACAAATTAGCATATGATATTATTTAGTCGCTCTTGTAATTTGACTAGTCATATAAAGAGATTTTGACTTGGACTGAGACATATTATAATTGCATTAGCAATTAGGCCTTCAGGTCATACTACATTTGCAACGATATAAGAATGAGGAAGACATAAAAGTCTTGATATATTAGTGGAGAGGCAAAGGAGAAGAAAAAGACCTAGTTATGCTTTTGGGTTTTCATGCAAAAGGTTGTAATCGAATTAAGATAAGGACACTTGTGACGCTAAATTTGCTTCTTTGAGGTAAGGGTTCTTATGCACTCTTTTTCCTCTGTGCAAATCAGTGTCATTACCTTTGTTGTATTGCTCTTTTTTTAAGTCAATTAACGTCAATGTTAATTTTTTGGTGTACCGAAAACTTAGTCTGCTGTTAAATCTTTCTGAGACCTGGCATTGCACACTTCCCTTGATTACCATGTCTATGTTTGTCATGGTACATCCTTGCACATGTATGCATATATGCACATGTACATAACATGACATCAAAAGTTGTCTCGTTTAAACATCAACTTTCTACCTATGGTATTTGGTTTTTGTGCCACGTGTCACGTTCTGCTTTGTCCCTTTCCCTTTAAGAATTTCGTCGTCTTTTGTGCCTTGAACTTTCACCCGAAATTCTTTTGACGAAATCTCACTCATCCGATCTCCGATTGAGCTGATTTTTGTTTCGTAGATTCATATTTTTGTCCTCTTCTTCAATGTGAGTCTACAATTACTATTTTTGAAATTCAAATGGATAATAGATATATCTATCAAATACTAAATTGTGGGTGATATTTGAATTTGAAAGTCACTTTCACAAATAACTATGAAGCACAGACGCGGGTACGGGTGTGGATATGCCGATACGGAATTTTTGAAAATTTTAGGATACGGGTGCAGTGGGGATACGACAAATTTTATATTTATTTTTTTAATTATATACCCTGAATTTTTAAACATATTAAATCTTATGACGATAAAAGTAAATCCTATTTTTGTAAAAAACACATCTAAGTTTGTTTTAAAAATTATACAAAGCCAATAACTAATACAAAACAAATAAGTAAAATTTTGCCAAAATATTAGCAAGCCAGCGCTTAAGAGAAACACAAACCAATTATTTTTGGAGTCAAACGAAGCCTCAAAGTAGGAAGTCCCTATATATAACTCCATATCTCTCGTGTGTGAAAGCTAGAGTGAGATATTTGAAGATGAATCCACAAAAAGACAGGTGTGTTCAAGCGGCGACGACTTCGCGGCGCACAAGAGCCAAAGAGTCAAGGTGGGGACTGGAGAGATTGAGAGAGAGAGAGAGAGAGAGAGACGGACGACGACTTAGCGGCGGATGTCGATCTCTACGCCGGCTGATAACTTGCATTTGTCGTCGCTTCTCTCTCTCTCTTAGTCTCTCCCCGCTTTACATATCTGCCGGAGGTAAGGGCTGGTCGTCGAGGCTGGTCGCGGTGGTCGCCGGTGGTTGCCTCGTAGCTGATGCCTAATGCCGCCGCTGCTCTCTCTCGCTTTTCTCTCTTTCTGTCTCTCTACTCTTCCAGATCTGCCCGTTAATTAGGTTAGTGTAAGTTTTTTTATTTATGTTTTGATCCCCGGAAACTTCTGTTCTACGTTTTGACCCCCGAAAATTTCATTCAAGTGTCCAATCCGCCCCCGACCCGTGTCTTATCCGCACCCGATATTTAGGAAATAAAAGAAATAAAACCAGAATATCGGACACGTACCCGACACGCACCCACCCCGCACCCGCACCCGCACCCGACGCGCACCCGACCCCGGTGCTTCACCTAGTTTGAAGCACCCGTGCTTCATAGACAGATAGTACTTAAATGTGATGTGTCGGTTGCGATATTTGATATAGCATAACCATGATTTTGTGATGTTTAATAATAAGCAATTGTGTATGTGACACCCACTAGATTAGACAAATTGTATTAGATATTTGGTTATTGGTCATTTAACCCCTAAGAAGCACGGGTGGGTGCGGGTGCGGATACGCGGATATGGCATTTTGAAAATTTTAGGATACGGGTGAGGCGGGGATATGGCAAATATTATATATATATTTTATATATATGATATATATTTTTTACTATGTACACCTAGCATTTAATTTCTAAACAATTTGGATCTTAAGAAAGTGCATAAAAAGACATAATGCTATATAATTTAACCATTCAACAATAGTACAATACCATCAAATACATAATAACCACCACCAAATTACATCATATTCATAACAAAAGTACCAATATAGCATCAAAGTTCAAACTATCAAACAAGCAAAGTACTCCATCAATACACTGTCACAAATTGGTTCAAACTATCAAACAAGCAAAGTACTCCATCAAAGTACAAAATTTTAGACATGAATCAAATCAGAATAATCACTGAACCACTGCTTTAATTTAAGCCTTTAACACAATAAAAATACATTGTCACAAATTGGTTCCAATTTACTGTGATGTGCGAAGTGAGACTAGAAATTCACAAAAACACCTTACAAAACAGAAACAAAAAATAAAATAAAGGGTTAATTACAAAACTGTCCCCTGAGGTTTACACGTTTTTGCACTTTGCCCCCTGTGTTTACAACTTTTGCAAAACTGTCCCTCGAGGTTGACAAAACCGTTGCAAATAGCTCCAAAATTGGACGTCCGTTCAATTTTGGACGTTAAGTGATCATGTGCGGTGCACATGCCATTTTGGCATGGGCAAATTTGTAATTTCCCTGCCCCTTCTTCCTCACTGTGTTGTTCTCTCTCTGTTCATCAAACGGACTGTCACCGATGGTTGTAGATTTCGGCAATTAAGGTTAGAGATCGACAACTGCCGTTTTGGCTCGCTGTGAAACTGTAGTGGTGACGGCAATTTGAGGTCCTGGTGGCCATGGCGGCTGCTCGGTGGATAGAGGAAGAGGGTCGACGACTGGCCGATGGTCGTCGTTTGGTCTCCATCGGAATTTTTGGTTGGCCGGTGATATCGTGCGATGGTTGCAGTAGGGCGTTGATCGAGGCACGGTGCTCGCGGAGACGTTGGGCAATGGTGTTTCGGCGAAGGTGCGTAGCCGGAGTTGTCGCCGGTGGCTATGTGCGTGGCCGGAAGTGGAGCTGCCGAGATCTGGCATAAGCACCGCCCGATCTAGGGCCGGCTGCCAGAAATTACAAATTTGCCAGAATGGGGAACAAGAGGGTTGACGACTGGCCGATGGTCGTCGTTTGGTCTCGATCGGAATTTTTGGTTGGCCGGTGATATCGTGCGATGGTAGCAGTGGGGCATTGATCGAGGCACGGTGCTCGCAGAGACGTTAAGCAATGGTGTTTCGGCGAAGGTGCGTAGTCGGAGTTGTCGCCGGTGGCTACTTGCGTGGCCGGAAGTGGGGCTGCCGAGATCTGGCATAAGCACCGCCCGATCTAGGGCTGGCTACCGGAAATTACAAATTTGCCAAAGTGGGGAAGAAGGGGCAGGGAAATTACAAATTTGCCCATGCCAAAATGGCATGTGCACCGCACATGATCACTTAACGTCCAAAATTGAACGGACGTCCAATTTTGGAGCTATTTGCAACGATTTTGTCAACCTCGAGGGACAGTTTTGCAAAAGTTGTAAACACAGGGGGCAAAGTATAAAAACGTGTAAACCTCAGGGGACAGTTTTGTAATTAACCCTTAAATAAAATTGAAGACAGAGAGGAAGACGGAGAGGAGATCAGAGATATACATTCGAAGAAATGCTGCCGGAGGTGAGTAGGGTGGTCGCGGGTGTTCGCTGGGTGTCGCGGGAAGTCAATGATTTCGCGGTTGGTCGCCGGTGTCGCCGGGTGGTTGCGAATCCGACTGCCTCTGCCGCTATCTCTCTTTCTCTCTATCAGACTCCTCTACCCTAATTTTTGGATAGTGTTACTAATATTGATTTTATGTTTTCACCCCCACAAAAATGAGGTCCTATGTTCAAGCCCCGAAACATCTTTTGAAAATTATGTTTTTGACCCAAAAGTGTCAGATCCGCACCCGAGCCGTACTCTAAATTCAGTAAATAAAAAAAATAAAGGGAAAATAACGGATGCGCACCTGACCCACACCCGAGCCGCACCCGTGTCCGACCCCGATACTTCCCCCCTTTTGAAGCACCCGTGCTTCATAGCTTAACCCCTTTTGGTCACTTTTATCATTCGTATGTGAAATTTAATCCAGTTATCTAAATTCCCATTCATTGGCTCTATTTGATAACTCAGTTATGTATCCATTTTGGCCCTCTGTGGGTAAAAGCTCTTATTGGGCAATTTGTTCTCACCTCTTTGCTTTTCGTTTCTTTCCCTCTCAGGCCAAGATTAGCACAAAGGGTGAGATGTTAGTACAACTGTGTATTTGCCTTGCTGTTCGTGGTTGAGATTAAATGCTATGAATTTTCTTTAGACGAACAATTAGTTAGTTTGTTTACTATTGACTTTGTGATTAATGGGTCCTGTTTTCTTTCTGGTACATCTTGTTTGTCTTTTACCATGTATGGTAGTGAGACTACAAGCTTTGGCATGAGGTTTTAGTGGACAAATGGGTCCTTTCAAGAGTATTGGTCGTCTGTATCAGTAAATTTGGAGTAGAAATGAGTGTATGCTTAACGCATTAGAGATCTTACCTATTTGCTAGAAGCTCAGTTACAGTGGATGCTTTGCGTAGTCATTGTCTTGAGAATGACACCAAGGATTAGAAACCGATTTAGTCATAAATTCGATATCTCAGATTATGGTAGAAGCTTGATTCAGGAATGTAAATCGGAATGAGAAAGCTTGGAAATCTGGTATCTCACTTTATATGCTAGCTCATCTTTTAGTGAAATTGGTCTTTGCAGTTGATTTTTGGCTAGATGTTAAAGTATCTAAGTTTATAGGGTTGATTGTTTGAATTAGTTTTCTACATTAATTTTGAGTAGCACTTAGACGTCTGTGCCTTAACTACTTGATTAAAAGATCAAAATTGATAGCCAAAACTATGCTGTGAAAAAAGTTAGCAAAGCCTGAAAATAATGCTTTTCAATTTACTCTTATTTCTTACGTGCATAGGGGGGTATGTATAAAATTGTAATTTGATATTATGCCTCAGTCATTCTAGAGCTTCTTTGCAGTTGGGTCTTTATAGAGGTGGAACTGGCAGAAACGGTGTTTTGAGATGTTGCCCTGCTTTTCTTTTCTAGATTGTATGGCGCAAATGTAATAGAAAAGTTTTAAGCAGAAAGATTGTCGCCGTGTGCATTTTCGTTTGGCTCTGATATAGCTATCTTTTTGAGTTCTGGGATAGCTTATCGTTACGGATAGATGGCCATTAGTGTATAATTTTTTAGTACAGGTCCTTTGGAGATAATATACTTGCTTTATAAAGAAATAAAGATATACAATTTTAATGTTTCTGAACATTGTCTTTCTTTGCATAATGAAAGAAGTAGATGTAGAATTTGCTGGTTATTTCTGGTAAGTGATCTTTATTTTCAAATCAGAGACGATAGTTCAGCAGGAAAGTGCTTCTGTTCAATGACTGCTCATTTTCGATTGTCCCGTAGCTGTGGGACACGTATATATTGCCTTGTAGTGGTGTCTTGTAGTCGTGTCTTGTGGTGGTGTCTGTGCTTCCTAAGTTTTACGATTAACCTTCATGAAGGAAGGTTTATTTGGCTCATTCCCTCCTGATTTTGATGTTTAACGAGTAGATGAACTATTGTGCTTGTGTAGCGGTTCATGGCAACCGGCGTACATCTTCCTTGTCATTGATATATTATCAAGTGCATGTTCTCTCTCTAGTTCAGTATTAGCTTGCTTAATTACTCAACAAAATAAGTAGTAAACATGTTTAATTGATTAAATATGTAACTGCTAATAATTTCTCTCTAATGGCAGGTCCAGGTCAAAGAGATGCTGCACCTGGAATATGTCAATTGCTGGAGAAGAAAGAGGGTATCTTTCGCCAGAAAATGATGGGGAAGAGGGTGAATTATGCATGCCGATCTGTTATATCTCCAGATCCTTATTTAGCAGTTAATGAAATTGGAATTCCTCCATATTTTGCATTAAGGCTAACCTATCCAGAGGTATGATGGTCGTCCTGTGCTGCCTACTTATCCATTGTTTCTTCATTATGGATATGCATACCAATATACCATGTACTATCTTCGGAGACATTCGACACGACATACTTGGCTTCTTTAATAATAATGTATGCGCTCAGGGGATGGAAACTGGACTTTTAACAAGTGGATGGTTAGCATCTCTCTCCCTCTTTTTTTTTTTTTTTTTGGGTTTACTTAAAAAAGTCACCCCATTTAAGGAACTTAAAGTGTCCATGTCTGAAGATGCCTTACCCTCTCTGTCTGAAGATGCCGATTCCCCTGATTTCCCCATGGCGTTGCACTTTGGCAGCTGTGCCTACCGTGCCATGTCCAACATGTCTGGTATTCTGTTTTATGTGGTAGTATGATCTAGCATGCATGTGATTGTAATGCAACAACAAATTTTCTTCCTTCAGCATCCCGGAGTGCACGTAACAAAAGCTGATGTCATAAAGCTTTTATCTTTAAAGAAGTTTTGCACTATCTTGCAGAGAGTGACTCCTTGGAACGTTGCCAAATTGAGGGATGCCATCATTAATGGTTCTGATAGCCATCCGGGAGCAACGCACTATGCTGATAAAGTGTCTACAAAGAAATTGCCGCCTAGCAAAAAGAAGCGCGTTTCTATCTCAAGGAAGTTGCCTTCTTCAAGAGGTGTGGCTACACAAGCTGCAAATATCAACGACTATGATTTTGAGGGAAAAATTGTTTATCGCCATTTACAGGATGGAGATATTGTGCTCGTCAACCGACAGGTACCACACGCTTCTCTCTGTGACATATCATTACAAATATGCATCAGTCGTGTCATTATTCCAGGGAAAGGTTGAATAAATTGTAAATGACAATAGAAACCCCAAGTTATGCTAGGATTTTTTCCGATTGGTGGGCAGGTTAGCTTCCCCCTTGTGTGTGTGCGCGCGTCAGTGTGTGCGGACGCGCGCGTGTTTGTGTGTGTGGGTGTTTATGCACATATCTGTAATCATATAAGAAGTCCAGTGTCGGCGTTGTGTATATTTCGACTGAGTTCCAGTTATACATCTACAATCGCTGGTAATCACAATCTTGCCACCGTCGCCTGTAGGAAGTAACTCCCACCGTCTCTATTGATTTCTTTACTCTCCTCTTTCTCCTCTAGCGACCTTCTCTATCACCTTCGTTGGGGATTCTAGATCGGCAAGACTATGGTAGGATTTCAGAGCAGCTTTGGAAGGATTTTTTAGATGGCAAACAAAGAGACGCATGAGATTGCGTCACAAATCACAATTAATTTAATGGATTTCGGACCCAAAATCTGAAACTTTGCACGGTTTATCTTCTTGCTATGTCTCAGTAGATGGATTTCAATTCCTAATTCCTAACGAGGGCTTTTAATGATAGTGGGTTTGATCTCCATGGAAGAAGTTGGAGGAGGTGGTGTTGGTGGTATGGTGTGGATTGGTGTTGTAGAGGAAGCTGATGAGAAGAGGATAGCGGTGGTGAATGGTGATGGCTTGTACATAATTAGGGGTTGTAGCTTATATATGTTGATCTTAATGGTGGTTGTAGTTTATGTGGGTTGGAGGTGTAGAAGTAGATGAGGAGAAGAGAATGGTGACTTGGGTGAATAGTGATTGTTCCCAATTTGCTTTTAAATTAAATGGAAAAAACTGGTGCCTGTGACGGCAGTGAGGAAGATGTCAAGAGAAGAGGGCAAGTAGGTAAAGTGAGATTTTTATAAATGTTAACCAAACTATTTTCACAAACTTTTTTTTTGGGGAATTGAGCTCTACTTTCCACCATTTCTGCTATACTTCCATTGCGAAAAGTCTTTTTAAGTTTGGTATGTCAGACCTTTTGTGACACTTGTGGAGGTCAAATGCTAAAAGTGGTGCTTGAATATCACTTCTCTTTCTTTATTTTATTTTAAGTTTTAACTCGCTAAAGTTATCTTTTCATAATTTTTTTTTTTGGTTTTAAGTCAACAAAATATCACGTGGGCATTAGCGTGTTGAGTAACATTTGACCAATAACATAAGAAATGCTCATATTGGCTAAAAATCACAAAAAATTGCCAATGTTAGGACTTATGGCACTACAATGTGGAAGTAACTACATGTGCAGTAGAATTGAACTTGTCTATTTATGGAAATGTTCGATCACTCTTCATCCACGTCATACTGTACATACATTATAAAGGCGGTAAATTCACGTTTTGGTGACACTAAGGAATTGATTGACTCACAAAGTTTTTGGTGTTAGTAAGCCTTGGCTGTGATGGTGGTGGTGGCAGCAGTTTTGTGGTGGTGACTTAATGGTGATCGAGGCGATGGTGATATTCTAACATGATTAATCTGTTTGGAACTTCTGGAAACTTTGGGTTTGTTTGTTCGTACTATTGTGGTTATTTAGAGATTTGAAAAGGACTGATACGTAGTTGTCATCGAGGCAACCTAGCTCCTGTATTTGCCTCCTTATATTATACGCTCAATTGGCTGTAGCTTTTGGTTGCAATCCGACCAAAATTATCTAGCACGTTCTCCAATTGAAATTAAAGACGGTGAAAAGGGGTTTTGGGAGATGCAAAGAGGTTGGACGAAATACTGGAGTCAATTGGTGAAAAAACTTCAGCAGCAACTAGTATAGCACAATCGACTAAAAACTTGAAGGCTTTGAAGCAATTATTCCGGTTCACTGAATAAAATCCTAAAGATTTTATTGAAGTGATCTTCACAGCAATTACTTGTCTATTTTCTTACATAGGGTGTTGAATCAGAGATTTGCATGCTTAACTGTAAAGTGACTCAAAGTTCACTTTTGATTCCATGACCGGAAAATGCAGATGCAGGGAGTTGGTTTGAATGTGTTGAGTGTCTTATTGACAGTTCTGTTCATTTTGGAATATGATTGCTGCAGTTTATATAATGTCGAGTTCTTGAACAGTGCACACTTAGGAGTGATACGTGTTTTTATGGGGCTAGTAATAGACCTCCCTCTAACGTGGTTTGCACAATTTAGTGGTCCTCACTTTTGAAAATCCCTGCAGTAACGCTCATTCATTGGGTAAAACAAAGGTAGGCTTGTGATATTTTTAGATCTAAATTAATGGTCCCTTCCAATCTCTTCAAGTACTAGATATCTATACTACTGTTAAGAAAGAGCACCCTTGTGGTGAAGCCTTTTTAGAACTTCCAACTATACCCCTTCATAATATACTAACTTCACACTAGAAAAAACTTATTCAAGGTCATTGTCGGAAGTTTCTCAACATTCAATGAATAACCTCTCTAACCACTACGGTTCAAACTTGTTCTTCATCCCCATTATTCCAACCACTCCGCCCAAATATCCAACTGCCAACATTTTTACTGCATTTCTACTGCTCCTTCCCTCGTGGTCTCCATTGTCATGATAAATTTTTTCTTATTTGTATCAATTAAGTTTACAAAAGTTTCTATTATTGCACACGCATTATGTGTGCCGACGACGCTAGTTTAGTTTTAGAGGACGAGGTCTCCGTTAGATGATACAAATATAATTCTTCTGAAAATAATTGCCAACAATCTTTTGCATCATGATCTATTATCAAGTTTCTGTGCAGGCTGTTTACATATTAACCGCGTAATGTTTTATTCACAGCAACTAACATGTCTGGTTTTTACACGTTGTCATAAACTTAAAAGTGTTCTTAAAACAACGTTATAAATATAACATATTCTTGCCAAATACGATGCAAGTGATTCATATACGGCTATATCCTTCAGTAATATCTCTTTACTTAATTGTGCCAGTTATATAAGGGCGTATCCGCTTAATTGTGTCCAGCAATAGGTCACTTTTTAGCCAAGTCCTTGTGGTGTAACATTCTGAAATCATCTGGCTCTTCATGCCGCATTCTTGTGATAAGGATTTTCATTGAGGCCTTGCTCCATTTTCAATTGTTCTAACTCAATTTGTTATGCTAATTTGGTTTCACGAGCCCCTTTTTCCCCTCTTCCGTCTAAAGTTCTATTATCTGCGGTTATTTCATTCACCGGGTATGAACCAAAAGAAAGAGCTCCAACGGCTAAAGGACTCATTCTTCCCATGTTAGATGTGGTCTGTTCTTACTTCTTCTTGTCCGATGAACTCTGAATTTTCCCCTTTTATCATCAATTTATCACTTGAGCCTTTGTCACAAGCTAGTTGGGGTTGACTGATGAATCAATCTATTCCATACCTCCACTATTAAAGCAAGTACATTTTCCTAGCAATGAGTCGGAGCACATTTTCTTCCAAGGGCATCTAAAAGCCTACGTTTGATATGACCAAGCTATCTCAAGCGATTGTTCCCTCATCTTTTCCTTACTCGGCGTCACCCCAATTCAGCCAGCCTGCTCGCATCCCATGGACAACATCCTCGTCAATCTGTCCCCCTTTTGATTCTAATTACTTCTCCATGACTCAACTTAATATTTAGTCCTACCTAGTCTCATCACTTGAAACGGTATCATCCGCAAATAACACACACCATCGGACCTTATCCTTTATTAAGCTCGTCCATAATTAGAGCAAAGAGATACAGGCTTAAAGCTGACCTTGATGAAGTCTAATCTTAACTGGGAACTCACTTGTCGTTCCATCAGTTGTTCTCACAGTAGTAGTCGCTCCATGCTACATATCCTTAATCACAATAGCGTACTTGGTAAGCACTTCTTTCTTCTCTAGAGCTCACCAAAAGAACTTTCCCGGGTACGCTTTTCCAAATCTATAAAGACCATGTGAAGATCCTTCCTCTTTTCGCTAAATCTCCCCATCTTTTGCATATAAAAAAATTAGCTTTGCGTTTTATCAATATTAAAATTGTAACCGAAGTGTTCTTGGTAGTTTGCTTTAGGAATTTTATTAAGACTCTATCCATCTTTGTATACTTCTGATCCTCCTCTTCTTGTAGGTTGTAATTTTCTTAACTTGTTTCATGTTTTTTCATGGCAGCCTACACTTCACAAGTCAAGTATAATGGCACATGTAGTTCGTGTCTTGAAAGGGGAGAAAACACTTCGCATGCATTATGCAAACTGCAGGTTTTTTGTCCCCCATTTACTAGTTTGCATCTTGGTATAACTATAGGGTTGACTTTGTTTTTGATATTGACTTCAGTACCTACAATGCTGATTTTGATGGCGATGAAATGAATGTTCATTTCCCTCAAGATGAAATTTCTCGTGCGGAGGCTTATGACATTATAAATGCTAATAATCAGTACATTGTTCCAACAAGGGGAGATCCTGTCAGAGGCTTAATTCAGGTTTAGCGTACTGGCAATCTTTGAGATAGCATAAATATTCGAAGCCCATGGACAATTGCATATTTGTTCCCTATTATTGCACGATGATCATATTTGTTAATTTTCTTTCCAGGATCACATTGTAAGTGCTGTGCTTCTCACGATGAAGAGCACCTTTTTAACTCGTGACGAGTACAATCAGCTCCTCTACAGTTCTGGTGTGTTTATTGTGGGGTCCAGTTCTTCTTCTGGCAATTTTCACCGCAAGATTTCTGTGATAGATTCTGAAGGTGCTATGCAGCCTGTTTTGCCTGCAGTGTGGAAACCTAGGCCTCTTTGGACTGGAAAGCAGGTAATTATTTATAACAACATATTTCATACTTCTTTATATTGTCCGAGAAGATTGGTTTTAATGGGGTGAGGCTATTTACACATCCCTTCATGTATACTCAATGCCAAAAGCTTTTAGCTAGCAACAAATAAAATGTGAAAGGTTGTGTAGATTGTCTAACCGTTTTAATATATATTGCTGTATCGGGTTTTTTGCACTCTTGGAGAAATTAGGTTGTTGAATGTTGCTAGGTTTGAGTTATCATCATCTTTTTCATTCGTTTTCCTAGGTAATAACTGCAGTGTTAAATCATCTAACTCGAGGCTGCAGACCATGTACTGTTAAAAATGATGGGAAGATCCCGCATGGATATTTTGCAATCTCAAGTGAGGTTAAAGAAGATACTGCTGAAAATGAGGCAAACAAGGCTGGTGAAAATAATACGAGCAAAGTCGAAGAGGAGAATGCTGAGAATAAGTTTTTAATTTGGAAGAATGAGCTCGTGTGTGGTGTGATTGACAAAGCTCAGTTTGGCAAGTATGGCTTGGTTCATACGGTGCAGGAGATATATGGCTCAAACATTGCCGGGGTTTTGCTTTCAGCACTCAGTCGCTTATTTACGGTCTTCTTACAGGTACGGATTTCCAGGTGCCGCCACCACCCCCCCCTCCCCCCGCCCCGCGCGGGCATCTTTCTTTTAAGTGGTTACCTACTCTTTTTGTTTTTCTGGCTGGCTTCAATCTTCAGATTCATGGTTTCACTTGTGGGGTAGACGACCTCATTGTGTTACCAAAATGGGAGAGCAAAAGGAAGGAGAATTTTGAAGGTGAAGATGTTGGAGAGAAAGTCCATTGTGAATTTGTCCAGTTCAACTATGGGGAAATAGGTATGTTACGTAAATAGAATTTAACTTGAAATTTCAATTTTGCATAGAATATTGAAATGCCTGTTTATGAGCACAACGTAAAATTAAAAGGTAAATTACACTTGATAACCCTTGAGTTTAAGTTTTAGTACACTCGCTGCCCATCCCTTTTGAGAAATTACAATGACACTCCTTCACATTTTTTCCGCGTGTCATGTACCCCCTTATGAAGCACAGGTGCGGCACAAGGGGTGAAGCACCGGCACGGGGTGCGCGCCGGGTGCGGCACGAGTGCGTGTCGGGTGCATGTCCGATATTTATGATTTACGATTTTAATTTTTTAAATACCGGGTGCGGCTCCGATACGGATTGGGTGCGTATCGCATGTTTATGGGATGAAAACACAAAATTTAAAAGATTTTTCGAGGCTCAAAACATAAAAAATGAATTTTGGGGGTTCAAATTATAAATAATGAAACATTTACTTAAAAAACCTAAATCAACTGATCGGGGAGAAGGAGAATCTAAGAGAGAGCAGCGGCGGCGAAGACAAAGCAGCCACGATGACCACCCGCGACCACTGGAAACCACCGATGACCACCGGCGAAGAGTTTGAGAGGAGAGAAACTGCTGCTCCTACCTTTTCGGTGGAACCCAAAAAAAAAAAAAAATAAGAGAAGAAGAAGAACTCCGGCGACGGTGAACATGGCGGCAACGGCTCTTCTCTGACTCTCTCTCTTCCTTCACGAGACTTCCTTTGTTTTTTATTTAAATCACCAGACTTCTATCTTCACTTTACTCAACTTAAATTGTGGGCTTTGTCACTTGTGGCCTTTAGAAGGCCACGTGTGCAGCTGTATGGAATTGGTCTTTAATGAGTAGAAGATGACTAAATGACCCTATTGACCCATAATCTTAATATAGTTGTACAATTTTTATATATTTGTACAAGAGCTCATTAAACATATATATTTCAAAAGCAAATATTAATTATTTAAAATTATAAAACACAAATATTAGTTGTTTAAAATTATAAAAAAATTGTTGTATCCTAGCCGCACCCGTATCCTTTTTTTAAAAAAATGCCGTATCGGCGTATCCGCACCCGTACCCGTGTCCGTGCTTCATAGCCTACCCCCTTTCATTATCTTACCATCCATTTTAGCATTAAAATATTTTGAAAACCCAAAAATACCCCTACTTCCATTGCCTTACAATTCAAGTAATCGCCAAAATCAACACTACCGCCGTCCCCCACCAAGGCTTCCAACCCACTACCAATCACCCCTAAAACCAACACTAACACTGGCCCATTTCTTATGCTCTGTCACGAGTTTCCACATTCACACTTGCGCACGCACGCCCCCAAATGGTGGATTTGGTGTGGTGGTTTTTATGTGGTTGTGGGAGGGAACGTTTGGCGGTGAAGGCTTTCTGGCAGTATGGCAGTTGGTGGTTGTGGGCCTGCTGTGGTGGGATCGATCATGGGGTGGTGGATTGGTCGTTGGCGGGATTTGTTGTGGTGGTGAGTTGTGGGTTTATGGTGGATGAATCAGTGGGGGTTGTGGGACTATTAGTGGTGACATGTTTGTGGTGGCGGCGGCTGGTCTGTGGTGGTGGGTTATGGTTTACAGGATTAGGTTGGGAATTTCTGAAAATTCGTTACTTAAGCAAGGGCAATTAAGTCATTTTATCTAAAAAACTAACACTATTCGCCAAAATCTAACTGCCGGAGGTGTCTGTAAGTTTCAAAAAGGGAGGATAGTGAGTGTATTAAGACATAATCTCAGGGGTACCAAGTGTAATAACCCTAAAGTTCGCAATAGGGGAACTTTTGAATGATTGTTACTTGATAAGTGAATTCGGGGAGGGCTTGGAACTTCTGTCCTCTTTAGGTCAAGTTTTGTTGATAGTGGGATCACTCCAAGAAGTATCTGTGGTTTGAAGTTGGTCCTGGCGTTGTCCATGAGACCTAATCTTTTCCTACTCTCTGGTAAGGTCATAGCTGTGTCCTCTCGTCGATTTCTGTGTCCAAATGCAGTGGGTAGTCAAAAGCTTATAAATAACCCGGATGCGAGCAGCTGATTCGGACACATATTATGAAACTGGACATGACACATTACCCTTTTCGGCGGGGTGCTACTTCATAGATCAATATGGTTGCACCATCTAAAACCCTAATCCATGAACATTGAAAAGTTATCTTATGTAGACGGTGTGCTTTTCTCTGAGCTTTTTTTTTTTTTTTTGTCACCGGATCAAGTAAGTTTTGTATTACTTATAAAACACAATCTCTGCTGCATGTCGTTTTTTGTCTTGTCTTTGCTTCTGTGTCATTATTATGCTCGTTTCTTGAATATGTATATATTGTTGTACAGGTCCAAGAGAATTACAATTGGAAATCGAGAAAGCTATATGCAATGACCGACAATCCGCCATAGCACACTTGGATATGAAGATGAGAGATAAACTGAGTCAGCAAGGTTCTGAAATCAGCTCAAAATTGTTGCGCATAGGATTATTAAAGCCCTTTCCAAACAACTGCATTTCTCTTATGACCATTAGTGGGGCTAAAGGGAGTACGGTAAGTTAGTAGAAGATATTTTATACCTTAGTTTGCCTGGTTCACTTCACTATTTTGATCTCAAAATGTTCATCTTGAATTGTGTGTCCTCCCGCACTTCGATTTAATGAACTGTATTTGTATGTGGAAGATCCGTGTAAAAGGTCATTACCTCGTTACGCTCAGTTGGAGTGGGTTGGACATGAGGCCATCTGTTGCTCGTAGCATCAGCCTTGTGGTTATCTTCCTAACTTTTATCAATGTGACAGCCGACAGGCAAAAGGAAGATTCATGTCCGTGAGTAACAGCAAATCATGTGCCACTCCACCTGGTACTGCTTTCACTGTCCCTCTCATGTGGAGAGGAGCCAGTGGTGCTACAATTGGCAGATTGAGAGAAGCAACATCATGAAGTGCTCACCAAGTCATAGTATAAGCCTTTTACTAATGGAGGAACAAACTTACGCGGTGCAATGCCAAGTCAACCAAAAAGCTTAATTCATAAGGTTTTAGGCCATCTACATACTCAAGTCCTTCCTGCTGATCACATAATTCAATGCAGGATTCTAACATCATGTGTAACCCACATGTTCTTCCCCTAACATGTAATCTGTAAGCTTCTCCCCCTAATTGAACCATTACTCATCTTCATCTATGCTTCCTTTCATTGATTCTCATTTTGAACTTATTTTTTGGCTCCTATCTTTTTCCTTTAGTTATCTTACATAATCTGCTCCATGAGTGCATGCTCTTTGAGGTGCAAAAATCACCCCGCCTTGTCTCATCAATGGGATCTTTTCCGCCTAAAATATTTTCATGCCATGGTTCCCATACCATGTTAAGTTGCTCATTAGAGAATCGGCCCAACAGTGTATACCAAATCAAGAAACTGGTATTCATCCTAAGTCGCGAGACTTGGGGGTCGGGCCAGTCATTTGTTTTCTATGGTGGATTATGGTTCACCCCAAGGTAGTGATGGAGAGGATCTCATGATTTGACGACTAACAGTAGAATGCTTAGCATTAATCAATAACGTTAGCTGGCCCACCTTTCTTATTGGTTCAGGTACCTTCAATTGTTATATTAGGGATGCAGGAATTGAGCTCCATAGGCTCAGGTAGCTAGACGGAAAGATAGCATGTCTGTAGGAGAACAAGTGGATAAGAAAAAGTGTCTAGGGAGATAGAGGGAACGAGTTATAAGTTGTGGTACACACACAACATTGGCGAATATTTTTTTTTGGCATTCCTTTATGTGGTAATGAGAGAGCTGATTGGCTCCGATACCACATGTGATGGTTCGCACATTTTTGAGCCACAGTAGAACAACCGTGGTCATGAATAGAAATGAGGTAGGACTTATAGTCGGTGAACGCCTAAGAAATAAGGTTGTAGGATTGAAGAGGAAGGGTGGTAAAATTATTTTAGTTAAATCATAGTGGGAGATGAGACTATTTATTAACATAATCAGCTCGTAGCTAGACTCTACCAAGAAGGAAATTTGGGAGGATATAGATGGAGTTGTAATGGTTATTGCCCTAGAAGAGAAGTTATAGGAGGAGGTTTAAGCGCACACATCAGAAGAGCTAGTGGAGGCTTTGAAAGGGTACATTGAGGACTAGGTTTTTGATAGAGGAATGAATCATGAGAAGACACCATATATTTTTTTCAGTGGCTTTTATTTGACGGTAGCAAAACCCTCTGCAAAAAAAGGGACTCGCATTTGATTACTTTTAACAGTGGATCTCATTCATGGAGTGTGTCTTGCTACGCAACATATGTTGATGCTGCTGGACATTTATATTAAGAGTTGGATAGGAAGGTTAAAGGTGAGAAATATCCGCGAAGATGTTGGAATTTGAATGGGGACTTATTAAGCACTTGATGCATTGATTATAAAATTTATGCCAAGTTGTCGGGGGTAAGACGAGATAGGGGTAGACCGAGGAGAGCGTAGAGAGAAAGTAGTCAGAAAGGACGTGATTGGAAGGAATTTATCGGAGAGCATGCGCTCTGATAAGAGAATATGGAAGAAAAGGATTATGTAGCCGACCCTAACTAGTTTGAGAGTTAGGACAAAATGTTGGATGACGATGATGGCGAGGGCGACGATATATATCAGGTAACTAGAGGAACACAAGTACAAAAAAGTTCCACATGAGACATAAAGAGTGAAAAACAGATACATGTGGAACTCCTGCCTTTTGCTGCCAATAACGTTACGATGTCTTTTAGTGATGATTGCTTCTCTTTTCCCTTGTTATGTGGACTCAGTACGAGTTTTGGCTGTCAGACTCAGATGTACGTCCATTTGTTGGATTCGTCTAAATTTTATGACACATGGACACGACAAAAAAATTATATTTATTGTTATTGTTCTATGATTCCTTGTGTAAAATGGGCTTCTATGCGATATGCATGGCTTATATGTGAATTTTTCTCATCTTGAAGCAATATTGAATCAATAGAAGCACATTATATAGATATTCCATACCCATGTACAAGTATCAAGTGTCCGACGTGGGTACTTCAATGCATTTTGCAGGGTCCCTGTAACATAGCTTTTCCTTATGCCACCTACGCATCTTATTTGCTACAGAGGCAGCGAGCGAGTCCGACTTAGACAGTTTAACTTGTCCTGATGCCAAAGCTACCTGAACCTACTGAAGCGAGAAAAATTATAATTAGAGTGCTAGCATTCCTTGTTGCCTGTTGTGCAATCCTATCTCATTACAACAAAGCATGCTAGAAAGCCAGGACAATAACTAAAATATTTGACTCTGAAAGTGCTGAAACAGGCAAGGGGTACCTTTGAAGTTGGTCGGTCAAAATTATTTGGTTGGATTCTGTATCTTTTTTATTCTTGGGACTCCATGGCTCCTCCAATTTGTTTTCTATACCACTGCTACTTCTATATCTTAATGGCTTATTGCCCAGTATGGAAAAAAGTACTTAGTTTTGCCAGATTAATGCCAAATATCATAAACCCATTTGATGTGATTAATCCTGGCATTGACACTGAGGTTGGGTCCCATACTTTACTAGCTGCATTTTTCCGGAACTTGCATCGCAAAGGCTTACACGGCCACAAACCAAACCAGTATAAAAATAAATATCTGACAGGATTGAAGACACCAAGTGGGGGAAAGTCAACCATCACGCAAGTGTTATCAAGTACTACTTTTTCTTTTTAACTCTCATATTTATGAGTTTTGCCCTTCATTAGGATAGCAGCTGTTAGAGGTTCTTTATTGCAACCAAATAAAGAAGTGCCCGTCTTTAGGCATCAGCTTAATTTATATAATTAATTAGTCCTTGAAGAGGGGAGGGGGAGCCAGAAAGTATTAATGAAATCAAAGAAAATTTAAAATGTAGGGCAAAGAGGAGCAAGGAGTTTGAAGAATAAACGTGCTAGGTTCACTGTCTAACAGGTTGTGCTTTTAAAGCAGATGGCTACTTTACATGGTATCTGGTTCATGGTTGCTGAAGCTCTTGGGTTCAATTCTTCCCAATTGCATTTAGCCACATATGTACACTGCTCATTGAGTTGTCACTGCATTGTTTGTGCATCGCGGTTCTGCTTGATCAATTTATCTCTTCATGTGCAATTGGGGGCTTGCACGTGAGGGGGACTGTTAAAATAAATGTTGGCCTGTCCTTTAATAGCTTGAGCTATTAGAGCAAATGGTACTTTAACAATTCTGTTGGTTTAGTGATCTGTGGCTGTTAAAGATGACATGTTATTCTCCAGCGAGCTATGAGACACATGGTTTTCTTTGGCTGCATTGTGCAAGGCACACTTGAGGAGTAGGCTGTACTTAAACTCTACCACTTTGGATTTATCTATGCATCAAAAGTCTCAAAAACTCGGGGTTAACCAGGATTATGCAATTTGGTCATGATTCCCTTGGATTTTTCTTTTTTCCTTTTTGGTGTCAGCTGTGTAAACTAACTGGATAATGTGGTTCACAACACAGGTTAATTTCCAGCAAATATCTTCTTGTTTGGGGCAACAAGAGTTGGAAGGAAAAAGAGTGCCTCGAATGGTTTCTGGAAAGACCCTGCCTTGCTTTCCTCCATGGGACTTTTCATCTCGAGCAGGTGGCTTCATTACTGATCGCTTTCTTACTGGTCTTCATCCTCAAGAGTATTACTTCCATTGCATGGCCGGTCGTGAAGGGTAACTCAGAATTACTCCTTGTTGTTTTTAAGTTGCTTCTCTCAAAAGATAGTTTCTGTTCTGAGTTTGTTTTGGTGCTTTGCCATTTGAGCTTATTCTTACATCCATAGGTTTTTTAAAGAACGCACTGCAGGTTAGCACTAGAAGCAGCCCCTTCAATAAGTAGCGCGCTCTGTGTGATCTATTCTAGGTGCCATCCGATGGTTGTAACGACATTTTTAGGTGGATTGATGAATAGGTTGCTCAGAATGAAGGATCAGAAATAATCTTTGTTATAAGGGAGATAAGTCACAACGAGAAGTGTAAATATCATTTGAGCACTAAAAATTGAAGCGATGCGCAAGAAAGAAGAAGAAACGGCACAATCTGTGCACTCTACCTCTTTCTATCTCACAGTTTTCTTCCTTCTTCTCTTTAAGATCGACGTTGATAAACCTCTTTTAGTAACCAAGTGTCTGGAAAATTCAATCCACTTTGATTATATCTATGTCAAATCTGATTTATGAAATCTGAGTATCGCATGCCAAAATTCGAAAGAGTCAAGATCTCTTCTTCTTAAAAATTTGTCGGACAAATAAGTTGCAGAAATTTGCTACAAAATGCTATTCTTGTGAATCTATGCTGCATACCTCTGCTGGTTCCTAGGCTCCAGGACACCTTTGCACCTTTCGTGCTTCTGTGCCTAAAATTAAAATCTTGGGTTAAGACACTTCGGGCTACAAATGACATGTTTTAAATAGAAGGATCGGGCTCCGCTCGGTTGGGTGATCAGGTCTGTTAGTGACGTTCAAGTATCTGTTGTATCAGGTTTCCCTGTTTGCTTATTTTTTTTTGTTTTCCCGCTTCTGTAACAAGTATCTACCTTGCAACTCGTCACATCACAAACCTTCCTTCAGTTTTCTCATCTGCGGCCATTATTGTACAGTCGAATATTAAAGAAGGGACATGCCATCATGGGCGTGCTTTGACTTCAATGAAGCTGTCCAAGCTAGCGTTGTGATTGATGAAAACAATCATGTCAGCTTGAATAGGTCGGAAGTTTAGTCAGACTGCATTGCATGGAATTTGGCTTAATTCAAGTCTTGAACCTGCAGATATTTCCTTGATGTCGTGATATTAGTTTTGGACTAATTGTGCCCACTTCATTTTATTTTCGTTTTTTCTCCTCTATAGGAGTTTCTAGTCCTGAAATTTTGGTTCAAGCTGTTTGTTTCCTTTTATACCCTTCTTTTCCCCAGTGGATCACTTGTTGCTGACCGATGAAAATTGGTTCTTCGTGGAGCAATGGTTGTCCCAAGTCGACAACTAAGGCTTGGGTGTGACACGTACATGATATTTTATTGGACGTCATTGGTGCGTTATGTGAAATATTCATTGTAATTTCGGTCGATTCACTTGTATGCATGTGTGACTAGGTTCCCAGCTGAGTTCCTTGAGTAGTTTTGCAAATTAAAGAATTTTTGTTTGATGCTTACTCTCCTCAGATCTGTGGACGTGTATTTGATGCGCCTCAGTTGTTTACACTTTGTTCGCTTGTAGGATTGAGAGAAATCAATAAAGAACTTCGTAAATCAAATGCAAATCAAACTATAAAGAACTTTGTATTTTGCTCTAAAATTCTGTCTGCACCATTGCATCAAAATTGAGATCAATGTTGACTATCGTACTTATGGTGCATAAGATACATGACCAATCAGTATAAGTGACATAATACTGGCTTTTATAATTGCTGGCTGGTGGTAAGTATTGTCCTGCCACCACCATAATTACGACAATTACCAGCAGAACTACCAGCTACAACTACTTTGCTGCTGCCACCACCACCACAACCAGTCTCTCCATAGCTAATCATCACCGTAGCTTACACCACCATAGATAGCAATGGTCTCTACAGTGCGCTACTACCACCACCGTCGTCGTCGTATTCCTGACTATCATCACTACCACCACCACTGTCATGGACTGCCGCCACTGCTGAGGGCTAAGATAATTTCTATAGTTTGTGCTCCCAAGGCTCCAACACCACCATCGTGAGTCTTGATTCGGATACATTGATGATTTTATAGTTCTATTACTGAATCATATTTAGGAATGTAATTCAACTCATGTATTGAGAAGTAGAGTATGAATTGTTATTAACCTCACAGATATTTATCTTTATATAGCTTCCTGATGTAGGACTTTTTTCATCTGACTGTAATCTTGTATTCTTCAGGTTAGTTGACACTGCGGTCAAAACCTCTCGCAGTGGATATCTACAGCGGTGCCTTGTAAAAAATCTGGAGTCTCTGAAGGTTTGTTATGATTACACCGTCCGTGATGCAGATGGTTCCATCATTCAGTTTCGTTATGGAGAAGATGGCGTTGACGTACATAAAACAAGTTTTCTCCATAAGTTTGAAGCTCTGGCCGCAGTGAGAACCTTGATCCTCTTAATTAGATCTGAGTTTTCTATGCTTCTAGTTTGTTCTTTTTTTTTTTTTTTGACGAGTCTACATACAAAAAGTAACTTTTCCATCCCATAATGATGCTCAGAATCAAGAAGGTCTCTGCGAAAAATATTATCAACAACTTGAATTCGGTACGTATATAGAGGAGCTACCTGATGGTCTTCGGAAGAAGGCAAAAGCCTTTATTCAGAACTTTTTAACAGAGGAGCACGGGAGTTCAAAACAGAAAAAGCAAGAGGACTTCTTGATGTTAGTGAAACAAAAGTATCTCTCCAGTCTTGCACAGTCGGGAGAGCCAGTTGGTGTAATTGCTGCTCAATCTGTGGGTGAACCGTCAACGCAGATGACGTAAGATCTTGTCTCTTTTGTTTTTGCTTCTGTCATTATGTGGCTGATCAGTTTCATCTTTTCTGTACTAATGTAGAAGTATGAACACCTCTGGCGCTTTGTTAATAACACTTGCTAAATAGTACCGAAGTATAAATGAGCTTGGCCTTTTCCAATAAAGGTATATTGAACTGTGATTGTCAGGCCAATACTGTCATTTCAATAACTAATGCACATTTATGTATGCTTTACAGATTTCAGGATTGTTTCATCTTTTATTCGGCTTCTTTGTAAGCTGTAAATTTAGTGGCCACAGAATGTATTATGAGTTGGTCTTAAGGCCGTTTAAGGCTCATTTATGTCTGTTCATTTACTTAAGGATGCGAGCTTGAACTCAATGTTAAGGCTCATTATATAGGGGAATCGAGCTTTGAACATTACGTAGTTGTCATGAACATGTTCATGAACAGTTCATTTTGTGATTTTATGTACATATAAATTGCTATAACAAATTTTTGAATTCTAGATATCGTAAGTTATTACATGCAAAGCCAACAAGGATAGATAGTAGTCAAATCGGAGCAGTCCGAATTAAACTTTACACTCATTTACTCAACAAATACTATATTCTTTATAGACACAATCGCTGAAGGAAAAACATGACCAAAGATCATCCATGGCTCCACTTTTCTCCTTCTTGCAGTATCCTTAAGTCAAGTAATACATTTATCGGGCTCATCTCTTTGAATAGCGTAAGGTCTCGATCATCCGCTCTATCTTCTTCGTCTCCTCGAATCTCATGGCTTATGCTATGAAGTACCATTGGGACCTTTATATCTACATATATGTATTTCATCATTATATTCGGATCTGGAACTTTTGGTCGATAAAATTTCAGGTCTATTCCTCCCATTCTCTGTAGGCACACGTATATGATTATAGACGGACACATGCATGTGTATAATTTTCGAGCTTTGGGTGTGAGTTGGGATTGGTCGTGGATCAAGGGAAGGGAGCTTCACATTAAAGACAAGGTAAAGCTTGGCTCCTTTTGTTAGACAAGCCGAGCACGGGCCTTAGAGAATTTTCACGAACATGAACATGAACATGAACAGAAATAATCCAACTCGTTATGAGTTGAGGTAAGGCGAGCCTGAGCACAGCTAGAATTGAAAGGAGCCGAGCCCGAGCGAGTCTAATAAGCCGACTACTATGCTCATCTATGGCACTACTTGGTCTTTGTTACTTGGGTCTGTGGTACGAATAGGCGAACTTCTGAGACATGCTTAAATCTGCTTGATTCGTGAAGCATAGAGAATTGGTCTCTAGAGTGGATAGAACCTTAGTTCTGAGATGTGCTGCGGTAGTGGTGGCAGGAACGGGTGCAGGAGAGTAGCTTCTTGAAGAATCTAAGGTTGGGAAGTATAGGAATAGGAATAGGAATAAAAAATCTTAAATGTTAAAGTTTATCTGTGTACATGTTCTGGTTATGTGATTATGTCTACTTTTGTACTCATCACACCAAGTGGCTACCAGCTACTTGCCTTCTGGAAATAAAAAAGGTGAAAATGTAGCTCAGCAAATCTCTGCCCAATAGGGTTACACTTGGACCAGAATCGAAATGATGGATTTACTTGGTCTAAATTGAGAAGGGAGATAGACAAAGACAGAGACACGGACAGAGGCACAGATAGAGAGAGAGGAACAACTATACCAGCGATTTGTCACTCTATTACTCGATGATAGTAGTCATAAGGGGCATGGTGGCTCCAAGAACTTGGAGGAAGAGGGACAGAGGGAAGCAAGCGACTGAGTCGGCAAAGAGTTTCGTTCCATGCGTCTGCATTCCTACCAATCAGATCGAGTTCCCCTGTTCTCTAACCAGTGAAAAGCTTTGCCGTATAGGGAGTGTCTTGCAACTAAGGGTAAGAACCTGAACGCACTTTGTAATAGAAAATGCTGCCTATCCGATTCCAGTAAACTTACACATAAAAACGAGTGTGATACTTATTGTCAAGTGATAAAAGCCATTGGTTAGACCGAGCTTTTGGCACCTCGGTTTGGTTTCGGAAGCAACCGAACAAAAACTGAACCCCAAGCGAATTGCATTGCGAGATTACGTATCTCGCTGAAAGCTCGCCGAAGTTTCACCGAAATACTGATAAAACCACATTGCAACCAAAAAAGGGTCAATTTGCAGCTGCGATAACGGCCTGAAGAGGGAATCACATTGCTTCTATAGTGCTTCACGGCTGAGTAATCCAATCTGCTCCGGTGAGCCGCCAGCCGCTCAGTCTCACTCTCACACTCTCTTTCTTTGTCTTTTCAGTCGTCACTCTCCTTTTGAATATTGGCAGATCTGCTATTATTCAATTAGGGTTCAGATGCTTTAAAGCGCAATGATTTGTTTTATGTGTAAGATTTTTTTACTCCAATTTTATAGTTTGACTGGCGATTTTACGTTTTTTTTTAATGCTTGACTGCATATTAAGTAATACTCCCTCCGTCCCTTTTTAAGTGCACCATTTTTTTTTACACGTATATTAAGGGTTTAGGTTATATATTGTGTGTCTTTCCCATTTTACCCTTTAGAGAGAGGGGGGAAGAAAGTGGGCCATGAGAGAGAAAATTGGTTGGTAGAGTGTTAAATGTGGAGAGAGAAATAGTATAAAGTAGTGTAAAGTGGTGGGCCAGGAGAGAGAAAATGAGTTGGTAGAGAATTAATTGTGGTGAGAGAAATAGAATAAAAAAATATATAAAAAGGGTAAATATGTAAAAATACCTACAGAATATTTCCTAATTTGGAAGTGATCACTTTTTGTGGGACGGCCCAAAAAGGAAATTTGATCACTTTTTAAGGGACGGAGGGAGTAACTTTGGTTACTACCAGTAAATAGTTTAGTGTTTGTGTTTCCAGTCTTCTTTTTTTTTTTTTAACCGACAATACTTACAAAATCTTTTGGTACACTAAATGACTTAATGCGTTATAAGCACTTAAAATATGGCGTAAGATCTAAGAAATAGAACTATTAAAATCCACTAGTTAATACATTATATGATATTTGGGTTTTAAAGTTTGTGAACTTTATTATGTGCTTTATCTTTTATGTTCAATTTAAATCTAACGTATTGGCAAATAACGAGTTACGATTTAACATCGGCGTATTGGACAAATTCTGGGTTCAAATAATTGATCCACCTTGTTGTTCAATTTATTTACAGATTTTCCATAACATGTACTTTTTTTTGGAGCCTGCAAGTAGCTTAAAGTTGCTCATCGCTGGTTATCGATACGGAGTCGGCTGCAACTGACACCGATCCCGGACCAAAACCATGCCACTCCTCAGCCGTTGAACGATGTTGCAGGGTCTAAGCAATACGCGAAAGACCAAAGACAAAAGTGCATGTACGATCATTCAACTAGTTTTAGTGGCAAGCTCATCAAGCATCTAAAAATGTTGTTAAATGTTTGTTCGAAGAATTGCTCGAGATTCTCTCGTTTCGTAACGAGACCAAGAGAACTTGGAAGGAGTGGAAATATGCAAATTTACTTGCTTCATACAACTGTTTTACCTTGTAATTAGACACATTAAACTATGGGTTTCTTTCGTCTCAAGGAACAATATGATCTGTCCACACCTTACCTTGTGGAGCGGTATGAACTGTGTTTTGCCTTTTTTAGTGTGTCATATATTTCTCATAAATGATGTACAATATTGTTCATTCGTTTTTCAGGCTCAACACCTTCCATCTTGCTGGTCGTGGGGAAATGAATGTGACACTCGGTATTCCGCGTCTGCAAGAGATATTGATGACTGCTTCAACTGATATTAAGACTCCTATTATCACATGCCCCTTGCTTGATGGGGGTTTGAAGTGAGTTGCCTTCTATTGCTTACATGTAGTAAATAGCATCACAAGTATAGAAGTTCATCTTTTTCCTCTTTTATTTGTTAGGATGGTATCAGTGTTTAGGTAGCATGATGAGAGTTTTTGACTAGCCCTAGTAAAGTAAGAGAAGAAATGTTTCATTGCTCTCTTGAGATCCTCTCGAGTGATGTTATGAGGGACGCTGGTTCCCTTTTTCTTTTGTGCGGATTGTGATTTGTGATGATAATGCACCGCACTTTGTAAGTTTTTACTTACTTTTAGAGCTTTTGGCGACAGATCACGAGTTTAAATATCTTTTTCCTTCTAGAGTTACTTCATGAGAGTAATTCAAAGATAATACAGTAGCCGCAACAAATCACTACAACCAAAACGAAATCCATAGTTCCTTACTAGGGATTGCGATCTTCACCGCCCACTTTCCTCATCGCATCTGTTAGGTGACTTCAGTCCAGTCCAGCTAGGCTGTTTTCACGTTTCACATTTCTTATTTTGGCCTTTGCTTTTTGTAAGTCAGAAGTAGGAGGTTTCCACAAACTTTAGGTGCGTTCTGAATTGCTACTAACCCCTGAATGTGTTTATGCCATTATGATAGCTATTAGGTCTTACAGATAAAAATATTGGTGCGTGGTTGCAGAACCGAATATTAACTCAAACAAGTGTTACTTTGGTTTTTTTGGCACGTGTTCTATTTTGGTAATAGGATTTTTGTTGTCTTGCAGGTGCTTTAATTATTTTCGGGTCATTGCGCTCATACCCACTCAATTTTGGGTTATAAACACTCACTACCCCACATATTGGATATCACACTCACACCCCCATTAGATATTAGCAGATAGTGTTTTTGGTGTTAAATAACTTAGTTACTCTTCCTAGTGCATCAAATTTGCGCTTCACCTTCAAACAAAGCACTGCCTCGGTACACAGTTTAGGGCGTTTAAAGTCCGTAGTTTATGAACAAATTGGGGAACTAGACTCGCAGAAATTGGGGGTTTTTACATAGCCATCAGCAGTGCCAGAATCCACACAATAAATCAAATCACGATAAAACTTTCGTCATCGAGCAAACCTCAAAGTACATACCATATAAATGCTCCCAATGATTGGTATTGGGCCTTTTGGTGATTGATACTGGGGCTTGGTTGAATTTCTAGGGCGATTGCTGGAAAATATTCTAACTGTTGAGAAAAAGGGACAGGGAGGCAACAATGCAGGGGTATATTGTTTTTTTAATTTTTTATTGACCACTAAAAGGACAGGAATATAAAGCAGGGGGAAGTTGATATGCAGACCTAAATGCAAAGGGAAGTTAGAGTAGTTTCCTAAATGTGTCGGCTAGCAAGTTTAATAAACCCAAAACTTGAGGGGTGTCAGTGTAACTTAATTATTTTTTTGGGTTCCTTCTTAAAACATACCATCCAGTATTGCATCCTGTTTAAAATGAACTTTGCTAAGAAAATTTGATGTCAATCATATAGCGTAAACTAATATTTACTTGATGAAAGTTGGTCTTCCATATCAATTATCGTAGTAAGTCGTGGTCAAAACTATATCAACAGTGGTAAATCCTCAAGTAGCCCGTGCTTAAATAAAGGTCACTGCATTGAGATTTTGTCTTGCATATCGACATTTCTTATATGGCCTGTGTTGTTGCACGAACATAGTTAATTCAGTGTATTTGTTTTATGCAGGGATGATGCAAGGACCCTTGCGAAAAGAATTAAGAAGGTCACTGTTGCAGACATGATAGAGACTATAGAAGTCTCCGTTCTGCCGTCCATTCATAATCATGAAATCTGCCGAACTTATAAGCTTAAGGTGATGCTAAAAGAACACGAACTTGTATCAGTTGAAGACTGCGAGGTAACCCTCTGTGGTACATACATTAGAGAGCTGGAAGACGCAATAGAAAATCATGTGAATTTGCTCTCTCGAATTAGCGGATTCAAGAACTTCATGCCCAATTTGAGATCAGAGGCTTCGAGCGAGAAAGATGAGGATGCTTCAGGCAGTAGATCACAAGAAAATGACAACGACGATGACAACGAAGAAGATGATGATGGAAGGGGGGATGATCTTGGTTTGGATGCCCAAAAAAGAAAGCGACAAGCTACAGATGAGATAGATTATGAGGACGGCTCTGAGGATGAGTCGTTTGCTGCTCAGGCAACAGATACTGATCAGGCTGACGATGGAATTGAAATTAGGGAGGATGTTGAAAATAGGGACTCTGATGTTGATAAGGAGACAATGCCAGACGAACATATCACTATATCGAAACCTGAATCCAGTGACCGAAAAACTAAATTAAAAGCCACAAGAAAGAAAAAGGTCAAAGCTAATTTAGACAAAAAGGAAAATGATAGAAGATGCTTAGTGCAAGCTGATGGTTTGCACCTGGAGGTCCATTTCAGGTTTACAGATGAACCACATATCTTGTTGGATCAGGTAATTTGGAGTCTACTTTTTGCTTCATAAGATGATGTCAGTTTGCTTCGTTACTCCCCCATTTTTGTGCGCATCTACTTCATTCTTTTGGTAATGTAGAGCGTCTCTCCCTTTTGATTTCGCGTGACTTTACTTAAAGTAGGAACTAAATGAGTGCATTTTTTTAGAGCGTGTTGCTTCGTGTCGGCTTTATATGAGGGGTGGGGTGGGTGGGGGGTGGGGTAATGTTGCTTGACCTTCCGAAGCATTATCTTTGGGTTTTGTCACTGTCTTCATTTTCATTTTTTTTTTCTGCAGGTGAGAATTGGGATTTGGCTTAAGAAGAATTCACCTATTCCCGTAGCTAAATAAAGGATTTATAAAGAGGATCTTTCAGGAAAAAAAGACTTTAAAAGGGTTAAGTTGTATACACACTCATACATGCACATGAAAATCTTGGAAAATGAAACCTTCATCCCATATTTCAAAAAAAAAAGAAAAAAGAACAACACTATTGTTGTTAATGGTTTTTACATATGTACCAAAGGACACTTAACAGTATATAAATTAGTTTAGTGGCGTTACAGAGGTCATATTTTCTCCAATCTACCCTCTTCTCCAGAAACATTTTGGCCTTTTCCTATTGAGAGTAAACTACTTATGCTTATGCAGATTGCTCAGAAGGTTGCGAAGAAGGTTTCTATTAAGAGCTGTGGCAAGATTGATCAGTGTCGAATTTTTGAATACAAAGCAGCTGCAAAGCAAGTGATTCTAGAGAACAAAGTTAAGCCAGATAACCAAGCGAGGCAAATGGACCAGAAGAAGAAATCTAAAGTCCGGGCTCAGAAAAATAAGAAAGAGTCCGACAGTGATGGTAATTCTGGGCCTTGGGCACTGAAGGCGGCTGGAGTTGACTTCACTGCCTTCTGGGGAATGGAAGATCAAGTTGATGTTAGCCGTCTGTATAGCAACAACATACACGTTATGCTGAAAACATTTGGTGTTGAAGCCGCCAGAGAAACTATCATAAAGGAGGTTACTCATGTTTTTCAGCTCTATGGAGTAGAAATTGATTACCGGCACTTGAGCCTGATTGCCGACTACATGACTCACACTGGCGGGTACCGCGCAATGAGCAGACATGGGGGCATAGCTGAGTCGACATCACCTTTCCTTAAGATGTCTTTTGAGACGGCCTCTAAGTTCATCGTTGAGGCTGCATCCCATGGTATGACCGACACTTTGGATACTCCATCTGCTAGAATCTGCCTTGGCTTGCCAGCGAAGGTGGGTACTGGTTGTTTTGACTTGATGTTGGACATGGGACGCTCGGGATCATAAAGTAGATCATGGTTTTTCATTTTTGTTATCTTTCTTGAATATCTGAGGAAGGTACCAAGTTTTGGCGCGTAGACTAGAATGGAATAGCTACTTCATTGTTATCGTGGTAATTATTGTAATCTTCCATTTCATAAGCTTCTTTGGTATGTAAACAACGAGTCAGTTTCTTCTTTTTCACATCTTTGAAGTTCCTGTGAAATCCGTAGACAGTCCCCTCGGGGTTTGCAGGGGTAGAGGTTACTACAGTTTTTACCCTAGGTAGGGGAGATCTCAATATTGTGAAATTGTTAAAGCAATGATATACATATTGGGTCTATTCTTTAACGGCTTAAGCTTTCAGAGCGAGTGATAGCTCATCAGATATCTTTATGTGGGTAATAATATGAACCCCGCAGCTTGTGTAGGTAGTATACTGGAGTATATTCTGACTAGCTAATGCTGAAAGATCTGGGTTTTAAGAGTGACAAAGGGTAATCCTCATGATTGTTTTTCCCTACCATTAAGCCAAAGGTTCAAGTTATCGAGGGCTGTAAAATAATGAAAATAGTGCCTCCCTTGACTCGTCTTTTCCCTCCTTTTTTTATTTTTTTAATAGGAGAATTGCATTGATATAAAGCAATTACAGAGGATTTCTAGTCTTCGGGAGGTAAAACTAGCAAACAGTGGATCATGACATTTCTGTGATTGTAGACAATAAGAAAATACTAACATACTACAGAATAGGTCCTGAACATTTTACAATTAAACCAACGCGGAGCATCTCTTATACTTCGGCGTAACTTAAAGTAACATGTCAAGCCCTACCAAACTACTAACATCATCTTCTTCTTCTTCTTCTTCATCAACTCGCCGTCCTTGACAACATGCAACTCGACCTTTTTGTTTTCGGACAACGCAAAGCATACTAAGCTATTACAAAAAAGCTTTCGTCCATGTCTAAAAATGAATCAAAAGGACTCCGGTGTTTGCTGCCAGGCCTGGTCATCTTTACATACCAGATGTCATTGTGCTGCAAAGGATTATTCACAGCTTTGAGCTTCCTTGGAGGCCTTGCACATGAAGCACCCCACTGACACAGATTAGTTCCCTCTGCCTCTCAGATTCTCTCCCACGGGAACAGAATCCCTAGCAGCTTCCAATGAGGAAAGGAGGAAAATTAGTGAAACCGCACCATATATAACTTGCTCCCTTTTCCTGGTGCTAGCTACTTTGCTAGAGCACCTTAGGCCTTAGCAGAGAAAACTTTGTACCTCACAAAAAACTGCAGTTCCTTTTTTGCCTTTTGAAGAGTCCAGAAATGAAGTCATTAATTTAACCATAAAAGCAAAGATTCAACTCCCGAACGTCTCCTGAGAATCTCTCTTGTCCTGGGCTAGCTTAGGACACACTCATTTGTACAGCTTAGGAGTGCATAATCCACTCGGATTATCCAGCCTTAGGTTCAATCTTCTCTACTAGGAATTCCAACAATCCAGAAACAGATAGAGAGGAGATGGGGAGGAGTTTATAGTGTGAGTGAGAAAAGTTTAAAACAGGACTTGCCAGCAAAAGCAAAAACAGAAAAATGGAGATTTGCTGGACTTGGGTTTCGGATTTCCTTAACTCTAAAACATGTGTCCTGACCGAGTTCGGACGAACACTTTCTTTCGAATTTTGAGTCTAAAACGCAACCCTGAGAACTTGATGCCATAAGATTAGGTTGTGTCAGATCCTCAGCTATGATTAAAAAAAAAAAAAAATTGGCGATAAATGCATTTTAATGTAAAAAGTTGTCATAATAAATTTTAACAACTACTACTAAAATACTTTTACTATCAATTTTTTGTCACTAAAGATAATCTTACTCCCTAAAAAAAAGGTATAAAAAAGCTACCAAGGACCAAGGAAAATTTGCCAGGATAGGGAGTTATCGGAACTGGAACTGGACCAGTTGGCTCATTTATCTTTTTCCTTCAAAAGGTGACTCATTCATTCCCTTTTTCTTTTGATTTGGTGAGTAGTTTTTCTATTTTACTAATCATTTCCATCCAATTATGTCACAAAGTAACGACAACCATCCTTTCTTTTCTTCTAGGTGCTACTCACTATTAAAAAGAGGAGCGGGAAAGCTGACAATATTTTAGCGTTACTATTTTAGTGTTACCGCTAATACCTAAATAGTTGCATGCTTCATCTAACCATGCATGTTGGTACTTATTTCGTTTTCCTTTATCTTTTGTTGGGATTAGGGTCATTTTCTTTGTGCTTATTACCTTACGTCTGCACACATACGACCACCAAAATCACAAAATTTAAAATCAAACAAAAAAGTACTTGGTGCAAGTGGTTCAATTAATTTTCACAAGTGTGTGTGTGTGTGTGAGAGAGAGAGAGAGAGAGAGAGAGAGAGACGTGTTAGGGTTGAATGTTTCCTTTGATGGGAAGGAAGCTCAACAAATTCTTAAACACCGTCGATTAGAGCTAAAGCTTCTTAAGGTTCATATACTCAACCGTTATATTTAGTCTTACAATGACAAACTTTGGTTATTGCCTTAAATCAATCGACTTGTTACCACTTGCTTAGACAGTTAGACTATCGAATAAGGACAAGATTAAAAGTACTGTTTTTTGCTACAATCAAGCCTCGTTGGTTGCCAGATTGCGATCGTTGCTAGATCGTCTGATACCAATTCAGCAAAGCAAATATGAAATTTAGTCTTACCATAGGAAATGATGACTTGTTTGATTTTCACACGAGAATGTCAAACCTTGTTACAATTTCCACATAAAGTTTGCATCAATGCATCATGGGGTCACAAGGTAGGGCTTGTTCCGGAGTTGTATGTAGCATGGCTTTGCATTAAAAAAGAACCTGGCAGGACCATAACCACCATTGAATTGTGCTACTCTACCTACACGACTTCATGCTTATATTTTATGGTGGAGACCGGCGAGGATCGAGGACGAGCACACAGAATAGTTTATTTATGCCTCGTTAGGTTTATCGCTTTGGTTGTGCCACGGTGACCGTCATATCATAAATAAGCTAGTAAGGAATTTGTTGTCGATGCAAGCAGCTTAATAATTATTCCGTGAAGGCTTATTCGATCTAATCGCCTAATATAGCGTCTGACGGACCATAAAAATGCATGAATCTTTGGATAAAGTTAATACTTTTACCCCATCAATCATCAATCAATATAATTCATAAACAAGAACATGATAATGAGTTAGAACTATAATTTTGTGGATCGGATCGGATCGGATCGGATCGGATCGGATCGGATCGGATCGGATCGGATCGCTCGACTCTCTTGAATGTAATCCACAAACAAGGAAGAGGGCTTTGTAAGAAATTTCCTAGTGATAAGCCCAAAAGGATCTCAGATATGGTGTAGGCTCAGTTGTGGGCACGGCGAAAAAAAAAGTTTGGGCTTCGTGCTTCACAGAGACGAATCAGTTTGGGCTTTTGGTCCGTTCTGTCATTGTACGCATAATTCCTGAAGTCTTTGTTAATTAAAAAAAACAAAAGAGCAAGTGTTATGATTCTAACCATTAGTAGATTTTTATACATATAAGGCTGGCGAAGTATTTTATAATTAGTATATAAAGTTTTTATCTACAATTTATGTTACTGGAAATGGACATGTGAGATTAGAAAACAGGATCATGTCTAGGGTTAGAATCAAAACTATAGTATATAATATACAAGATGGATACAGGTCAACGAGGCGCGTCTAATACCAGTCAGTTAGACTACTTACCAAACCCGACTTGCACCCGTTGCGACCGTAAAATCTTACTACCACACCCGTCCCATGACCTCGAAAAATTTGCTTATACAAGATTGGAGCAGGTCGGATATCCTGCAGATAGCATTGTCATCCCTAATTACCAAGCTAACTGTGGAGATGGGAAGCTAATTGTGGAGACAGTTGCTAGACCTATAGTCACGATTATGAATAATCCAACTGCTATAAACCCAAAACTTAACAACTTCATCACAGATGGCTGTCAAGGCTATTCTATGAGATTCAGACAAGTCATATTCATCGAAAGACATATTCTTGTGCAGATAAGCTTGTCTAAGAGGGACGCTTCTTTAGTAAGGAATTCTTGTTATTTTAGTTCCCACCCTCCTTTATATGCAAAACTATAAAACAAAAACAAAAAACTAAAACCAATGACGCTAAATGTGTTCAAGATGAACATCTTGTTTCGATTAAAACTATTTCAACGACGAGAGTGTACGTTTGACATAAAAATAAAAAATAAAATGATACGTAAGATAAAAATATTCATTTTCTACATGGACGATATTATAAACGGCACGCTGCACGCTGCTACCGAGAGTTTGATACTAAATTTGTGCAGAAGCAGAGTTTACCCGTCTTCTTCCCTTTTGTCATTCAATGGCTCTCTTCCACTCCTGCTGCTTGCCAACTCCTTCCCCTCCGCAGCTCCTCTCCTTCCGAAACTCGACATCCAAATACCTCCTATTTACTCCCGCCGCCACTCCCTCCCGTTGCCGGTTTCCCAAGTTGAGTGCCGCCGTCGCCGTGGAATCCCCTCCGGCTTCCTCCGCCGACGGCGTCGATTCGCCCAAGCTTCTTCTGGAAGTCAGGGACCTCTGCGCCGTGATCACCGAGTCGAGGCAGCCGATTCTCAAGGGGGTTAACCTCACCATCCACGAAGGCGAGGTATTCCATCTCAATTTGTGTGGATATTCCCTTCATAAGTTAGGCGAGGAATGTAGAAGTTTGGATAAATGAGCCTTATTGCGAATGCGTAAGATAGAGTCCGCACGTCTAAACATTGAATTGAACTCAAATGTTAATCGTAGATCAAATAAGGCAACATAATGACTAAATTCAATGTTTATCATGCTAAAATTTTTAGCTTGCAAAAAGTCCACTCTCCCTTTTGATTAATATTCATGTTCCTGCTAGTGCGTGGATGTATATCCTTAGTTGATTTATCCTAGGAATCAAGACATTTGGATCATTAGGCTTATCCGAATTTCTAGGATAGAATCCAGACGTCTAAACACTGAAATGAACTCAAATGATATTGCACACTGAATCATTATCGCTTGACAAGTCAAACGATGGCAACAATAATGAGCTCAGTCAATGTCCATATCTTAGTTGCACAAAGCGGGGGCGGGGACGGGAGCGGGAGCGGGAACGGGGGCGGGGGCGGGGGAGCGTAAGAACCTGGAAGAATTTAAGGTTGGGAGCGGCTTGAATAAATAAATGCGTTAAAAGTCAAAGAGTATTACCATTTCTTGAATATGGTTTGAGAGAGAGAGAGAGGGAGGGCAACAACAAACAAGGAGGTTTTAAGGACTTGAAGGAAGAGAGAAACAAGGAATTGAGTTGAAAAAGGCTTGATTTTTAGGTACTCTCTCACTTGTTCCATGGATCTCTGTCCAGCTAATGGGATAGAGTTCCCATATGAGCTTGGGACGAGATCCCATGGAGCTTCTAACTTGGGATCGCAAAAGCAAGTTTCCGAGAGAGAAGCGTCACCATATGAGGAGTTTCCTTTAACTAAGGTCCATATGCAAAAAAATTATCTTAGGAGTTTGCAAAAAGTCAAATTGTCAAAGGGAACAGGAATAATGAAATCGTAGATCTAATTGCAATGAGATAAGAGAACGTTTGGTACTGAACTAGCTTTAGGAATGTGCTCGCTGATGCTACTATTGTGCTGATTTTGACTAGGTTCATGCTGTGATGGGGAAAAATGGTTCGGGGAAGAGCACTTTTGCAAAGGTGAGTGTGTGCCCTCTGTAGTTTGTAATAAGAGTAAGCCGATGTGTGTGTGAGTTTTTATGTGTGTGCTTATCGTAAGTTGATTAGGATGCTTGATGTGGCAGCTTATGTTGGCAGATAAGATTGTTTCTTATTGATCGTTCTCTAGCACTTACTACTACAAGCAATTTTGTATGTCTATTTGCTTCTATATGCCTAATTTAGTTTCTAACGGTCTTCCTACACTACGGCATCCACATATTAGAATGAATCTTGATCAGTACAAATTTCCATTTTGCTCTTGTTTTCTTCAGATTGCATACCTTCTGGTTAAAAACTGCCTTTTTTAAACAATTTAATTGGTATTTTGCCAGACAAATTTATCTTGATAAAGGATCTTTGGGAGAACTTAATTGCAGGTTCTTGTTGGTCATCGAGATTATGAAGTTACAGAAGGTACCGTTGTGTTTAAAGGGGAGAATTTGCTTGACATGGCACCAGAGGACAGATCTCTTGCTGGGCTTTTCATGAGCTTTCAATCTCCAGTTGAAATCCCAGGAGTGAGCAATATTGACTTTCTGCAGATGGCTTACAATGCTCGAAGAAGAAAACTTGGTGAGCCAGAACTCAGTCCACTAGAGGTACTACTTCTGCAGCACACTATACTACACGCATATCTGTTGTATTTCAAAGGAAAACATAAATAGTATGGAGAAAAGGAGTAGCCAGATTCAGGACAGAATGATGAAGAACTATTGAAGTAAGAAAATTAAGACCTGAGAAACACTTGAACAAATGAAAAAGAACAAGATGCTGCTAAAAATAAATCCATCTACCTGTGTATTTTACGAGAGATAAAGCTGATCTATGGGTGACCTTAAGTTCGTTGTCCCCCTCTTAGCTGTGTCATTTTCATAGTCTGCTGACCTTGAATCCATTTGTCAAATTCTCGAGAGTAGAATAAGATATGTGTGTACCTTCGGTGGGATTAACGTGATATGCGATAAGCCTTAGATTGGCAGAATTTGGTGCCAAGTAATGTAATGATATGCTTCCATGATTCGTGATAAATACTTAATGCTTCAATTGTTTCACTGATAACATTTTCCCTTGCAGTTTTATGGCTACATTGCGCCCAAGCTTGAGTCGGTAAATGCGAAGATAGAGTTCTTGAGTAGAAATGTTAATGAAGGATTTAGTGGTGGCGAAAAGAAGAGGAACGAGATTTTGCAACTCGCGGTACGTATTCGACGCTAAGCGTGTGATGTTTAATGCTCAAATTTCTTGTCAAGTACCTATGCGATCAAATACAATTGAGTTGTGACAGCAGGGAAGGGTATTATTGTGCCTGGCAGACTTTATCTGAGTATAGCTATCATAATATAGCAGGATAGAAGGCAATCAGTTTTTTTCGTTGCTTATGCAAAGTAGTAGAGACATTTTTACAAACTCATCATCTGTTGGGGGCGGGATTTTAAGGAGAAAAGAATATCAAGGGCTGTTGTTGGGCCTTCTGGCTTGACTGGTGCTGTAGCTTTCCCTTGCCCTCCAGTCACATGATGGTCCCATTTTCCGCTTTCTGATCTTGGAACCTCAGTTCTCAATAGTACTAGATGGCGTAGGAGATAGATATTGAGATTGGCATCTAGGGGGAAGAAACTGAGATCTAGCATCTACTAGATATATCTCTTCTTAGAGGCAGTATGTAGAACCAGAGCCTTACTAATCCGCCACCAAAAGTTGGGGTTACACAGAGATCTACAAGACTAAGACTTGGATAATGAAGTAAAGGAAATACTGCTTTTAGTAGAATGCTTAGCTTCTTTTGAAAAAATCAACTATTAGTATTTATTGCAGGTCCTGCTCGGTTTTGATAACAGTGATTAAGATTGAACTTTTCTTTTTTTTTCAAAATATTCACTGACAAATTCGGGAAGTTAATGCTGCCTATTGGCAAAAGCCTTGATTGCTTTGGCATTAGGTGAATCCGTAATGGTCTAAAGAAACCCTTTCAAAATTTTATTTGTTGCTAAAGCTAGAATAATGCCGCATTGCATGCTTTTAGCGACTAATATACATGGAGGGATGTGTAAATAGTAAAAGGGTGAGTAAATAGCCTCACGAAGAAAAATTAGAGAACCTATGACTTGTAACCTCATTCCATTGGTATGACTCATAGAATGCTCTTTAGCTGTAACTATGCCTTTATTTACCAAGTCAAGGAGAAATATTGAGAAAAATGCAATTTATGTGGGTTTGACTTGGTCCGGTTTGTTGCAGGTGTTGGGTGCAGACTTGGCAATATTGGATGAAATTGATTCCGGGTTAGATGTTGATGCACTTCGAGACGTAGCAAATGCAGTAAATAAGCTCCTGACCCCCACAAACTCTGTTTTGATGATTACTCATTATCGACGGCTGCTAGAGTTCATAAAGCCCACCTACATCCATATTATGGTAAGCTTTAAAATAGCATCTCCTTATTTTCGCCTGATTTCTACTGGTAAATATTGTCGCTAAGTTATGATGAGGTACAGGTTTTAGCAAACAGTCCATCCTACATACACGTATGCGTGTACATTGAATAACTTTCTGACTAGAAAATTTTGAAAAATAGACTGCAGTTTGGAATATTACATTGTTATCAATTGCATATAAAGGAGAAGGAAAAGTTAGCTGCTATGCAGCCTGACCTGTTCATTTTTCACAATATGGTGGGACCCACTGTAGATCACAATCTGACCCAGAAATTAACTGAAGTTTTATCCCAGGAAAATTGGCTGGTATAGTTGTGTGCTCCTTTCTTTTTCTGTTTTCCTTATTTTAATTCTGCACTGTGTGCAAGATTACGTTGATGTTTGATTTCTTGGTAATCCCCAGTGGCACTGATTACATGTTTTCTAGATTTTGGATAAAAGCTAATTTGTTCTTCCTGTCACAATATTGGTTTTTGATTTGAGTAGTAGCGAACGTTGTTTTGTGACTTTAGGCTCTATTTGACAACAATTTTTTTTTCAGTTTTCAAAAAAATAAAAATAAAGAGTAGTTTAATTTTATTTTATTTTGACAAAAACAAGTGGGTGTTTGATAACCCAGAAACTGAAAACCGAAACTCATTTTTTGAGTTTTTAAAAACAGCCTTGATTTAAAAACTGGTTTTTTAAACTGAAAAAAAAAATAAGAAAAATAGTTACCAAACACAACTTTTTTTCAGTTTTCAAAACTGAAAAAAAAAAACCCTGTCAAACAAGGCCTTAATTATCCAGTTATTTTCTGTATTTTACCCGTTCCCTTTACCATTTTCTGGAGTGCTAAAGAAAGGCTCCAATAGTATTACGCCGTTGATCGATATTTGTGTGTTAATCTAGAAAAGTAACATGGTGTGGTGCAAGCATTTTTAAAACCATTACTATTACATACATTTTCTGATTGTGCATTGTTTTCTTAGGGTTCGTTTGACAAATTTTTTTTTTTGGTTTTCAGTTTTTTAAAGAGCAGCTTAATTTTTTTTTTATATAAAAACAAATGGGTGTTTGATAACCCTTTTTTTTTTGAGTTTTTTTTTTTTTTTTTTGTGTTTGGTAACCCTTTTTTTTTTTGGTGGTTTGCGGTGGCAGTGGTGGGGTGTAGCGGTGGTGGCCGGCTGCCGGCAGTCGCCGGAGGTGGCAGCCGACAGTCTCCGGCGGTGGTCACCGGCGGCCGGAGGTGGCTACCGGTAGTCTCCGGCAGTGGTCGCCGGCGGCCGGAGGTGGCTGTCGGCAGTCTCCGGCGGTGGTCGCCTGAGGTGGCTTCCGGCGGTGGGAGGGTGGTGGTGGTGGTCTAAGAAAAAAAAACCAAAAGTGAAAAAAAAAATCAGTTTCTGGAGTTTTTTTTTTTTACTCTTCAGTTTAAAAACTGATTTTTAAAATTGAAAAAAAAATGCTTACCAAACGCTCCCTTTTTTTTCAGTTTTTAAAAACTGAAAAAAAAAAGAGCAAAAAAAGTTTGTCAAACTGGCCCTTAGTTTACTCATATATTCATCTGCTTGTAGGATGATGGAAGAATTGTGAAAACTGGAGACATCTCCATTGCAGAAGTTCTTGAGAAAGGAGGATATAAAGCACTTTCGGCCACTTAACTGCAGCAGGCTAGCAGGTATCATCCTTATTCTTCCGATCCATGTAGTCGGAAAGACTGATCAGAGTTTGTTGCCACGTTTTACGGTTGCAATGTCTGAAGGCTATTTGGGGATCCTTGCTGTTCAAATCAAGATGGATATCTCGCTCCCAAGCCGGATCAATCTTTTTCGCTGTGGTGTTGATAGGCGCAACCTTCCAAAAGGGTAGGTTTAGGCTTCGGCTTGGCTTGCAACCAGTTCTTTTTTCCCTCAGCAGAGTGTTCCCAGAAATGGTTGGGTGGAATTATGTAGAAATTGTAGAAACTCAAACCTACTGCAAATACTGAGTATAATCCCTTTAAGTTGTGACACTGACTCTTTGCTGGGACGTCTTCAATGTCAATGTAGCGACTGAGCTTGCTTCCAAAACAGTTTACATGTCAAAATTTTGAGACACCAGGTGAGAGTATCTAACGAATCTCCCTTGCACATCCAAAGTTTTGGATGTTGTTAGTAAGTGTACCAGCTTTCGGCGTGTTCCACAATCATCATATGAAACAGTGCCTTTATTACAAAGAAACACGAAGATCACTGAAACTAAGTTGCAAAAACTGCAAAAAGGTTCTGTGATCTACACATTTGTTGCGGTCTAAACCCAGAAATCGGGCAGAAAATCTCAAAATAAGGGGAAAAAAAACAGCTCTGACACAAGGTCTACGTTTTATCTCCGAGAAAATGCATTGGATCTCCTTTGAACAACATTGAAACGGAAACTTGCGAAGTAATCACAACCTGTCTTTCTCAAGCCTTTCAATTTCTTCGCGTTGCCTTCTTTCTGCCTCCTGAAGTTCTCTTTCAGCATCCTCCTTGTCCTCCCTCTCATCACGATCTTCAAACTCCTTTGTTGCTGCCATAGCTTTTACAACAGGATCTCTCAGTTCGGCTACAAGCCCGCCGCCAACCCTATACTCTTCTTCATCCCCGATCAGGAAGAGACGCTGGTCGGGTCCTGTTGCCATGGGAATGTCCACTGCCAATAACTTCATATCATACTGCGGGGGGAAGAAAAACAGCACACTCTCATGTAACCTTGACTAGACTTTGATATGATTCTTTTCTTTCTTTCTTCTTTCGCATTCTTAGTTTCGCAAACCAAGAACAAAATAACTAGGTAGGAAGCACATACTTATGCATCTACGTAATTCCAACAATATGAGATTTGAGGCAGGAGAAAATTTTCATGCAGTGGATGTCGGCAAAAATAAAACCTATTTCTGAACACAAGGAACACACTCTAGCAGGTATCGAACGAACCTGGCCTTTCTTATTCTTGACTTCAACGCTTACTAAACCCTTTCTCTCAGCACCTCGAATTGGGAAGATAAGGAAACATCTTTTGCTCCTAAACGCTGGCTTAAAATTCTTCAATGTAATACCTCCTCCTGACATCACATACGCTCTCAAGTCTGTCCCGGTGAGTGGAGCACCCATGACCTCAAGAATGCCAGCAGATGTATTCAGCCGCCTCATGGCCATTCTGTAAACCTTATCAGGATTGATTGTGAATCTTGAACGAAGATACAAGCCCTTCAAAAAATAAAAACGAAAAGAGAAAGAATCAATCATAATCATTCAAAGAAAAAGAAACAGGTGCAAACTTCCACCAGAAGCCACCATCTTCTGAGAAGAAAGATATTTACTCGTCTTCTGAGAATAAACATATTTGCAAAAGCTTAGCACAACTAGTATTAAGTACAGATTGCATTATTGCAGAATTTTAACCATCACCAGTCCTGCAAATAAGGGAGAAAGACACACTAAATCTCAGCTCACAATTAGGGACCCCCATCCCACCTCTCCAGGAAGGGTGGCAGCATGTAGAGGCTACGTTAAGGAAGAAAAAGGAGGCGAGGGGGCTCAATCGGATCATGTCGCTAGATTTGGGACTTACGATGAAAAGAGAATCCAAGCATTTACAATTAAGCCAATATAGTTGATGAATTATAAGCGAGACGCATCTTTCAACTATTGAAACTGCTATAATCCTCAACTAATGGGTTGCGGACTTGCGGCATATCCATGCTTTGAGTCAAACTCCAGACTGCATATATGCCTATACACGCACGCACAGACGCGCACACAGATGCATACTAGTTTCGGTTGCAAAAAAGGTGACTAGGAGCAGACTGATATAGGCAGAAGATGCCAGGTCGTTCTGCCTTATGAATGCCTTAAAGAGGCTGCTTTAAACAAATCATCCTCAGAAATATCAATCAAGGTCCTTAAAACTATATCCAGTCTCATATACAACCACGAAGCAGGCAACAGATAGGGTGAGGCTAAAATTCATTCTGTTTTGTCACTAAAGGTTAAAAATGTGTCACTAATGCCTCTTTTAGTGACAAGAGAGTTTGGATATAGACAAAAGAAATGTGGAATTAGCCCCACCCATCAAATACAATGGCTATTCGGCAGAACAGGTGAGAATTGCTTATAAAAATAGCAAATTGATTTTCCAAGGTCGTCATCTGCTAAATCGAGTAAACCACATGAGTTTCTTCTTAATTATTGAGATCCACCCAAGCCTACGTCCTCGTTCTCAACTCATAGTCATTGACAAATCAGAAGCATAAGGACAAGCAATATATCTGAGAACTTGATATGTAGGAACTTATTAACTTGTGGCCTAGATATGTGAAGCTAAATGGTTGTACGCGGAATGCCAAGAGCAAACTTGAACAAAACCACGGGGTTGAACTTAAAAGGTGGGGTTTAGGAGGTTAGGTTCACGCAAGCAAAAAACCACTTCAGCAACTTCAAACAAAGTGCCATATCAGACTACAATAATACTTGTGGCCCGTTTTTTTATCGAGTCACTCCAAATGGATGTGAAGGGTGTGTTTCTAAACTTTCATAGTTATGATGACTGCTTGATGGTCTTGCAGAAAGTTCGCAGGGTGATGTAAGAATCGTTCTGAATGAAAGTTGAGAAAAATCGATTTAACTGGAACCTAATGCTTCTTTTGCATTATAGAACAAAAAGTAACTCAATGTATCAACAAGATCGCTAGGAGCTATTCTGTTTTCTTTTCTTGGGCTGGTTAAAACATGGATTCTTAGTTTTATCATAGTTCAAATGCAAGTGAAGAAATTAATCACCCTTACTCCCCATGTAGTAGGTGTCCGAGATCAGAGAAGTACAGGAAGAAAAAGGGGCGGGATGGATGGATAAGCATCTTCATTTGGTAGGAAGTGAAAACGGAGGGAGCTAACTTGGTCTCAAGACATGGGAGGAAAAGGAAGAAGAAATAAAGCTTACATGTACATTATTTATCTTTCATCAATGCCTTGACCTCTTTTGCCTTCATCACTCCCAATCCCTATAACCAAAAGAACCATCACTGGATGTAATTACAAGGTTTTAGGAGAGCGAAGTCACTGCCAAAGTTGCTAGTCAATAGGTCCACCAGAACTTATAGCATGAAGTGCATACAGAACTTACTGTCATATATTGCATGGTGAAAGCTGCCTTATCTGCTGAACCCCAACCAAAAGCCTTTGCTTGTGGAAGAGAAGATGAAACTCATGCAAATGGCCAATGTCACTTTCATCCTTTCCGCACCTAAGTTATATTTGCTTACATGCAATTCCTTCCAGTCCCGGACAGAAAACAATATCGCCGCCTAACTATAAAATTCATTTGAAATTGATGGAAGGTTTGTCAAAAGACTTTTGTATTGTTGCCCTTCTAATTTCTCAAAATTGAGACACGGTGACAACTGAATTTCGTGGTAGAATTAGAAAGTGAACATACAATTTTCAAAAGCACAGGCTGGAACTCATGTATGCTTTATAACTCCTTAAATCTTAGCATGCTAAATTGAGATGTAAATATATGCATCAAGCAAGCACAATCAATCATTTCAAGGCCGTAGCACAGTTTGACTATGAAATATATTCAAAAGCAACAGATGACAACAAAACAACCAAACGTTTAAAAAGAAGAAACTCACAGCAAACGCAACGATAGCAGTGGATAGAGCAAGAAATCCATACTTGGCCATGCCTTCAGATAACCCAACAAAGGTGTTTGCAATCCCAAACAAAATCCTCCACAGCAGAATGCACACCAGAATCCCTCCTGCACCTAACATGACCAGATAATTCCTCTTCCAGAACGCCTCAATCTGCAGCCCAGCCGCTTGCCTGTACCTCGAAAATGTATTCTGAACCGCTGACACGGGATTTTTAACCGCATCTTTCAATGAATTTCCATTAACTTTACTACCCGGATCAGGAATTTTAGTAGAAAAGTACCTAAACCCGATTGAATTCCTGTTGACCAGCAATTTGGGTTGCGGGTCTAATTTGTGATTAGGGTTTTGCAAGATTCTTGAAATTGGAGATGACACCGGGTTCTTAACCACATTTTTCAAAGAATCTCCAATACCCAGATCAGAAATTTTAGTTGAGAAGTTCGCAAACCCTGTTGAATTTCTGTTGGGCAACATTGTTTGTGGCTTTAACGTGTGATGAGGGCTTTGAAAGATTCTTGAAAGTGAAGACGACATAGGGTTTCCTGGAGAAGGTGAAAGCCATGGAGTGAGAGGGATGTTACTACTGGGATTTCCTGAGCTTGTAGGTGGTGAGGGCTTAGATGGGTGGAGGTACCTAAAGATCAAGCGGGATGAGGGTTTAGACATCTTGGGGTTTAGATTCACGGAGGCACAAACTCACGGACACCGTCTGTCTGACAAATTGACTGAAAGAAGGTGACGGGTAGAGGAGTCGACTTTATATGGGGGGGTATATGTAGTCGTTGCGAGCTTGGGAACACCAAGCTGGTCAGAAACTGGTCAAAAAAAATTTGTTTCTAAAGCATGGTGGTGTCAAAAAGTAGGAAAGAAGCACGACGTGATAACGATATGGATCCAATTAGGCTTCTCAATTTAGAAAGGCCGATGATCACAATGGCCCTTCGTTTCCTGACATTTTCCTAAAGGGGACTTTCAAGTATGGAATTGATTTTGACGCAGCGAGAATTAACAAGGATGATGCCAAAAAAACTTACGGCAGAAGTAAGTTCGGCTTTAATCAACACCTTGCACTCGATAATCTCTCAAATACGAACAAATTTTGCACGATCTAGGATGCAATTTGAGTGAGTTGAGTTGGATTTTAACTCGACTCAGATACACTTGTGTGGTATTAAAACTCAATCTATTTCACCATAGGAAAAAAAAAATTGAATTGATTAGGTTGAAATGATCGCTAAGTTGGGTTTGAATATGTTGATGCAAACCAGATAAAATTTGTTTTTAACAGTAAACAGAAACTAAAGAGGTGGTGGTATTTAGCTGGTGACGGTCGGGTGACGACAAGGTTAAAGTGCTGGTAACTGCTGGCAGCTGCAACTCATCGCCGCCGCAGTTATCGGCAGTGACAGGTGGTGGTCAACGATCGTGGTCGGCACCTGGCGACGAACTGTGAAGGTTAATGATATGCTGGGGTCCCATGCTCTCGACGGCAAGTGTGGTAGCAGATGGTAGTGCCAAAATGATGATGGAGGTAGTTGACAGTGGCGACGGCAGAGGTGGCTAGTTGGCTATGGTGATTAATTATGGTATTTATCAACAAAATATATATCTAAACAATACTATATATTAAACAAGTTTGAAAATCAACCCAATATGTAATCTGGTTTCATATTAAACCAACCTAACGTAACTCCTCTGTAATTAGGTACTTGGGTTGGTTAAACACCAACATTTTCTTGAATTAGATTGGTTAAAACCATCGATACCCAACCTAGCTCTAAGGAATCTCTTCTTCTCTTCCACTGCAGATTAATAACGGGACATGCTTCTTTTTTCATTTTAGTTAATTTTGGAGATTATATTAAAATAGAAATCAAGTTACAAGAGTAGACAAATTATTTCAGCGCCATATGATAATTGGTCTTTGTAGTTACACGTATAGTAAGCTACTTTTTTTTTAGAAGTCAATATAAGTAAAGTAACTATCACAACCGAATTAAAAAATAAAGTAATGCAAGTCTTTGAGCATAACTTTTAATCAGCTAAAACCGAGTTAGACATGATGAACAAGTCACGCAATAAATACTTGGATGGGTTCCATTGGATTTTCAGCCAACCCAAGTAAATTCATGTGCTATTGAAGCTCAGCCTAACACACAAAACTATTAAATTGGTTGGTTTGATGGATTTGACTGGATTGATAAAAAATTATGAATAAAATAAAATTTATTTTAAACACAAAACAAAGGTAGTGGTGGTGGCTGGTTGTCAGCGGTGGTGACGAGTTTATGGTTGCTAATGGTACCTACGGACATTGGTTGCCGGCAATGGTTGCAAAAGTGGCCGCAGTGGTTGCGAAAGTGGGCAGAAGTGGCTGCTGGCGTGGTGATCAGGGGGAGGTGACCGACGTTGGGTGGTATTGATTGTCAGCGGTGATCTATTGTCGCAATGATAATTACCGGTGGCAGAGGCTTCAAGCAATAGTGGCGGTAAATGGTGGTCGCTATGGTATAACAAGTTTAATACTGAACCAACCCAATCCAAACAATATTATAAGTCGACGGGTCAATTTTAGTTAAAAACCAATTTATTTATAGTTGGGCTGGACAAACTCAACCCAAGTTACACCCTAATCTTAATATTAAAAGTTTTGAATAACGCTATGTTTAGTTTGAAAAAAAAAAGGTACTCACAAAAGGTCATTTACAATTCAAGTTTGTATATTTCAAGATTTGAACCATAACTAGGTTACGCTCTGACGGCTCTGTGCACTCCTGACACCCATACCCGAGAGTCCCTTACTTTGTTTTAGCTTGGCTGTTTAGCTAGATTGCACACTGTTGATGCAAACAAAGCCTTCTGTAAGTTGTAACGATGATGTTAAAGTAATGAGAATATTTGGGATCGTTTTGCCCTTGTGTTGAAATTTACTTCTTTGTGCACTGTTTTATGCAATGTTGATGCACTGCTTGCTGTAAATTGTTGGGATTTGTTGGCGGACTCTTCTTGCAAGAGGCAAGTCGAGTGCCACACACGGTTTCCTTTGTGCCATCAAAGGCCACCGTGTGTCGGGGCATATCTGTTTTGTTTTATTTTTTAATTTTAGGTAATTATTTATCTTATTGTTCAATGCATTAGCACTAGCAACATTATTGCGCACAATTTCTTTTTTTTCTTTTCTTTTTTCTGAGTTAATTTTACACGTGGTAAATTGTGTCTACACTCTCCACGTCAGTACCAGATCGTTCCGAACAAAGTCGGGCGTCGGCCACGCTATAACTCGGCCATTGCCCAGTTGACACACAAACGTACCGGCGGCTCACTGTTTCGTTGAATCGTATCCGAAGATGAAGATCATTCACGTCCCGTGCTTGGAAGACAACTACTCCTACCTGTAAGTATGTGGCTGAATTTCCCCCCTTTTTGACGTCTTACGGATTCGTTAGTTGATTTGAGTGAACTGAAACACCAAATTAAACTCAAATAACTGTCACGTAGAGTATTCATTCAGTCTTGGCAAGTCAAAGCCGGCGTAAAGACAACGAGAGAAGCCAACGATTACGTATACCGACTCTATTGAATGGATTTGGGGTAGTATGTTCATCGGGTTAGGGTTTGCATTTAATTTGATAGATTGAGGTGAATTATGTTGCAGGATTATTGATGAGGCAACGAAGGAAGGGGCGGTGGTTGATCCTGTTGAGCCCGAGAAGGTCCTTCAAGTTGCCAGTGACCACGGGGTTGATCTCAAGCTCGTGCTCACCACTCACCACCACTGGTTTGTTTTCTTCCATTTTTAACCCCCCTTTTTTGGACTTCTTTTAGCGGTTCAAAATGTTCAAGAACCTTTAATTGCTAGAAAATGTAATTTGACATCGAGACTACTATAGTTTGCTGTTCAATACATAGAAAAACGGGACCTATGGTGATATCGAGGTGTTTAAGTGATTACTGCAGGCTCTCTTCAGGATTTATACAGAGTCTAAAGAGCGAAACTATTACAAGGGAGGTTACGTTGAATAACTTTTTCCCCTTTGACTGTTGCCGATTTTAAGATATAATTTGGGCATTTGAGCACTGAATTTTCTGATAATCACTACAGTTCATATAACTATTATTTGACAATTCAAACTAGGGCAATAAGATTGAGTAAAGTCATTCTTCATGTGTTCAAATTGTATTCTAGAAACCCCAAAAGCATTGTGGAACGGTGTGAGCTCATAATTTCGGGACCTGTATTATTCACATTTGCAATTCCTAATGCTGGGTGATTGTGAGATACACCGACAATGATTAGGTGTGCCTCACACACTGATGGAACTTCATGCCCCATTTTCATGCTTGTACATAATATTGGTTAGTTAGGATCGTGAACTAGTTTTGTACTTAATAACTATGTAGTACTGTCTTGTGATGTTAATACCAATTGAAATTTTTTGGATTTTTATGTTTTTTGAGGTGTTCATAATTGATGTCCTTATATGATAGGGATCATGCCGGAGGCAATGATAAGATAAAGGAGATGGTACCTGGGATTAAAGTGTACGGTGGTTCAGTCGATAATGTGAAGGGATGTACTAATATGGTGGAAAACGGTGATAAGTTGTCAGTTGGGGCTGATATCACTGTCTTGGCTCTTCATACTCCCTGGTAATTCCTGTTGATGTTGTTTGTGCAAATCTTGTATGCATCTTTCATGTTTCTGTTTAGTCATATTATTCTTCTTTCCCTTTATTGATTCATGACTATAGATCAGTCTCATGTATCACTTCCTTTATCTACTCTGGGACATGACAAAGCTTTTTTGAACTTTCATCTTCATTAAGATTTATTTACCTTGTGTCCAAGGATGGTCATTCCAGCAATAGTCAAATTGGAGTGTAATAGGTCTGAAATCTGTCCAGTTCCTTACGTTATGTTTCTTGGATTGTGTCAGCCACACGAAGGGTCATATAAGTTATTATGTGACAGCCAAAGAGGAAGAGGATCCTGCTGTTTTCACGGGAGACACACTGGTTAGTTCAGTTATTGTTTTCTCTACCTAGGATAGATGATATGTTTGGTCGCATCTTCCCAGGAAAGGGTCATAGATTGTGAATTTAATGCAGCTTGGGGGGGGGGGGTGTTGGTGCCTAGCAGTTTTTGGAGGTATAAACTGGTTTATATTAAACTACTGCACTAGCTAGGTGCTCTACCCTTCATGGCGGTACCACATCAGTTTTTGCGGGATACTTAAGAAACCTAAAGTTTCAGGGACGGGACGCCTTTTTTTACGATTTCTGAGTACATGTATTCTGGGGATAGCATTTTCGTAAGCTTATACAAGCAATGCTATGCGTCCGTGCACAGTGTTACTGATGATACTGGGCGCTTCATCATGGTCACCTTATCTGTTTTGTAGTTTATTGCTGGTTGTGGTAAGTTCTTTGAGGGTACAGCAGAGCAGATGTACCAATCCTTGTGCGTGACATTGGCTTCTTTGCCGAAGACAACTCAAGTATATTGTGGCCATGAGGTAAAATACTTGTCTTTATACAATAACCAGTTGATATTTTTTTTAATCCAAATCTTCTTTTGAATAATAACCACCTTCTTGTGAATATTCACATCTGTTGCTTTGGCTTTTTGGTTGGTTGACTTTATTTTGTGTGGCTCTCTACACCAGGACGCCTTATTCATACAGTGCTCAGTCATTTTCTGTCTTGGAAAAGCTATCAATGCTTTGTGCATATACATGATCCATACTAAAACAATGTACATGCTGTCGGTTTTTGTGACATTCCTTCTCTACTCCATCCCACACCGCTCTTCTTGTCAAAAATGAGTTAACACTTACCGTGTTACTAATGTTTAAACATAATTTGTTTGATCATAGCCCTTTCTGTATTTCTTCATCATCATCATCCAAGCCTTTGTTCCAAACTAGTTGGGGTCGGCTTTTATAGATTAAAGGTTCGTTACGTAAATGGTAGTCCACCATAGGATTTCTATTAAATTACAGAAGCCTATATGGGAAGTTATTAGTTTTTAATACCTTTATTGCAACAATTGATCTGTTAGTTATCTTCTTGAGCTGTAAGGTTAAGCTATTCAAGACATATATTAATAGCGAGTAACTTGAAGATTTCAAGTCTTCCTTTAGGTTAAAGCTTGAAATGACATGACCCATGCAATTACATCAGAAGGACCTTGGCACCATGCTTGTCAAATGCCTGGAATCCCCATTGTGGACTCAAGTACTCAACTCTGTAGAACTAATTATCGTTTGAAGCTAAGCAAAAGCATGACTGGTCTGTGAAAGACTGTTGGTTCAGCTAGTATTCAGAGGTTGGTTGCTGCTGTGTATGTTTCAAAGCATTGGCTTGGAAGAGCCCAACAAAATTTGGAAGTGAGGAATTGCTTATAGCAGCAAACCCAAAGATTTTTTTTTGAATTTGCTGTTGTGGATCACTCCTAGTCCTCAACCTGAAGTTTTAGCTCTTTCAGGCAAATTCTCTTTTTTGCTTAGCTGGCTTCCTTCACATAAGATGCAACAAGATATACTTCTTACAAGAGTCATAATCTTGGCAAAGCTAAAACTTCATGATATGGGCATCAATACTGGACTGCATGGACTGAAGTGACAGTGTTACCAACCTCGAAGGATTTGATAATAAGTTTCTATCACTAAGTACTGAATCAATGAGTTCCTCTCGGCGTGAATTTTAGAAATCCACTTGTCTAAATCTGAAGCTTTTATGATGTCAGAGATCTTCCCAAAATGGTCATCTGAGCAGCTAAATCATTGGATAGACATGCTGAAGCACATGAACCCCCCACCCCACCACCCTTCGTCCAAAAAGGAATAAAAGAATAAAATACAAAGACAAATAATCTGTTAGTCTTTGACATCAAATTTGTTGTTTCCTTTGCCCTGGGAAGAATCTAATATGTTTTCCACTTCTTCAGTATACAGTAAAGAACTTGCAGTTTGCTCTAACCGTTGAACCAGACAATGCGGCAATAGCACGAAAGTTATCATGGGCTCAGCATCAGAGAAAATCAGATCTTCCCACTGTTCCATCAACCATAGGAGAGGAACTTGAGACTAATCCATTCATGCGGGTTGATCTGCCAGAGATCCAGGTATAATTTTCTCTTTTAAAAGTGGGGCTTTAGATATTACGACACACACTGATGACACACTGATGAATGCGGCAATAGCACGAAAGATATTACGACACACACTGATGAAACCTTTAAAGATCACCTGAAATTGTTTTATGGACTGAGTCTAAAAAACATGTCATGTTGATTCTTGGCTCATTCCAACAAGGCATATGTTAATTGGAATGTCTTGCTTACTCTACAGGCAATAGTTGGTCAGAAGTCGCCCGTCGAAGCTCTACGTGAGATAAGGCTGCAGAAGGATAACTGGAGAGGGTAGATCGACAATGTTATGTGGTGTTGCCTTGCCTTCATATGGACGCTACTATCTACATTAAACTGTAGACCAAACTCTGCCTGAGTTATGGTGTGTAACCTCTGTAAAGCATTATCCGAAACCCCGTATTTGGTGTAAAAAACTTGCAAGTTAGACCGCCCTCTCTTTCTATGTAAGGAGGTTCAGGCATGCATCTGTTTACGAACTTGAATCCTTCTTGCGGGCTGCGGCATGATAGCGTCGAAATACAAGGAGGAGATGCACCGTCACTTGGTTCCCCCGATTGAACGTTGGCTGTGAGATGGGGAACTTCCAAAGCATGGCCTAATCAACAATCTGGGTATAAAGGGGGCCCTGCAAGGAAGCACATGTGGGGCTCTTGTCTAGGACTAGCTTCTGGAAGTGTTTACCTTTATATTTGGAGCGAGTCGTGGCTTATGGTTTGAACGGCACTAAAAGATTTCAAATTTGACCTGTCTGGAATCGGACGGGATTAGAGGTACAAAGGAGCTTTACTAGGGGTGCAACTTGGGCGGGCTGGATGGACCCAAGGGTTAGACCATGACCAACCCGCTCTTCAAAAGTCGTGCTCATGTCCAGTCCAGCCCATCTACGGGTCAAATAATGTGTCTACGTCAAGCCCATCAAAATTTTGGTGGACACGGGCTGGACGCAGGTTGTCCATGGTTACGATTTTTTTTAAAAACGATTTTAAAACATATCATTGACCATCCATTTTATAATTTTTTCACGATAATGAAAAAAAGTACATTAAAATTTCAAAATGAACTTAAATATAAGTATAGAAACAAATATTTGGGACAAAATGAGAGAGAAAAAGACGAGTCTTTAATCCTATAATTAAAAAAAAAGTAGGAAAAGTAAAGTATTCAAAGTTCTCTAAGCATGAACGAAAAGTGGGAACCATCGCTCGACCTGGTTAAAAAAAATTAGACAAGAATATAAGCATACATTTGGCTTTAAGGTTTTAACTTTGTCGAAGTGGAGCTGAAAGTTCGGAAAGTACAAAACATAAATTGTTTTCTATTAAGTTAAGAGTTTGATGGTCAAGATTGCATAGACTTATGTGATTCACGATTTTTAATGACTAAAGCAAACAAAATAAATATATTGTAACATGAATATATATATATATATATATATATATATATATATATATATATATATATATATTTGTAATTTATATTATATAATAGTTAGACGGGCTGGTTTTCCCACAGGTTGGACGGACTTGTAGAAACATTTGCCCATATTCAGCCCATATTTTTTAAGGGTTCAAAATTTTGAGCCCACATTCACCATGCTCACTACAAAAGTAAGTCAATGCCGATATTTTTGCGGGCTGGCACGGGTTGATCGGCCCAAGTTGTACCCCTAAGCTTTACACAAAATGAATTAGACGCATTCAAATCTTAATTTTTGTATGAAGAGTACAAAATAAAGGGGTAAAATGTATCCAATGGTTCACCAGCATACTAAGTATTTGTTTCCTTGTTTAATAGGAAAATAACTAATGGTCCCGTGTACTATACTTAGGTTGCGATTTCATCCATTTACTAGTGATACCTTAATTTACTTTCTACTTAAGAAAATTTTGCACTCTTGAAGGAAACTATAATTTTGTAACGGTGTGTGATCAATATGGGCATTAGCTAATCGATATTCTTTGAAATTGACAACTTTGTCCTCTTTGTTAGTTTCAATCATCTTCATCCTCCACTGTTGCCCTCATGCCCGTCACCCACCACCCCACACACACGCGCGCAAGCACGCATACGCATACCATTCATGGTTGCCCCATCGTGCACTTTGCACACAAACTATATCACCTACAGTCACTCTACGCACATGCACAAAGACACCCCCCACACACATCACCACGCCTTCCCCCCTCCCCAATCCCTCCCACCTCCACCACAATACACAACCTGCACGCCTACCTCGTGGGTTTATGCGGTGGCAAAACCGAGTTTGTCAAGGTGGATTAAAGGGGTGTAAATTTCGGTGTAACAAAAACAACTTATAGGATACAGTCGTAAATTTAGCTATGGCGGTAGCGGTGGGATCTTTAAGTGCTTAGGAAGGGGAGCAGGGCTTGAATTGTGATGTTTGGGTGGTTTGATGCTGGTGTTGATGGAGATCTAGATTAGAATGTGGTGTTTTTAGGGGGGGGGGGGGGGGTGTGAAAGGTTTTGAAAGAGCATTGACCTAAATTTAATAAGAAAAAAGGACATTGATGTCAATTCATTGAGTCTGTAACGGTTCCATCTGATCAGTGACATTTTCTTAACTGGACCGGAGGTTAGTTTATCAATTGTGACCGGAAACGATGAAATCTCATCTGAAGCATCGTAGAGGGGTCATTAGCTACTAAACATCGATCTAAAAACAAAAACTCTATCAACTAGTTTAAAGAATTGACAACTCGATCTAAATTGACAACTAGTTTAAAGAATTCAAAAAAACAAAAACCTACTAAACATCGATCTAAAAAAAAAAAAACAAAAACTCAATCAAATGTTTTCCTTTTGAAGTTTGCTTTGGCCAAACCTTTCCTCTTGTTACCATTACCAAGCTATAGAGTGGCAAGCATGGCTGACGAGTAACGCGTCTTCCATATATCTATCCTCCATACGACCATGTCCACATTCCATATTTCAGCTCAGTCTACGGGCCGTGTACGCCATTTTTAAATTCCTTAACAACGTTTTGAATTCTTCACCAAGAAGAGAATCCCCAAACGATTCTCTCTTCAATTTGATCGACAACTGAAGAAAAGCAAGAACACCCAGAAAAGTGAAGCAATTCCCACGCTCCACTCCAGTTCGCAACAGGATTGAGTACGTCAAACGTTTCGAATTTGATCCCAAATCCAACCAAAACCCTAGGATTTATTCACACCGATCCACTTCCCTTTATCTCTCACACCCACACAAAAACACACTCCTTTGACTTACGTTTAGTGGTGCTGACAGATATGGAGACGTCGAGTGTAACGGGTTCCGACGCGCACAGTGGTCCGAGTTCGTCCTTGCCGGCACGTAACGGCACCGATTCTTCAAGAAGATACGCGCCGCAGTTTCCGGTACTGCGCTTCCTCCAGGCGCCGGTGTCGACTCTGCTAGACTACTCCGGCATTCTCCGGCCCACGCCGGAGAATCACGAGACGGAGGGTTTAGTAGCCGATGATTCAGGTTCGGTTTCTAACAGCGGTGACGGGGAGGTTTCGATTCGGATAATCGGCGGTGGAGAGGAGGAAGAGAGTGGGGAGGGTGATGTGCGGGTTGACTACGAGGGGAGTGGTGGGGGTCTAGGGCAGATTGGTGGCGGGATGGGCCATGCCGCGGTGGAGGATGGTGAAGGTGGGGAGGAGCCGGTGACAGTGGATTCCGGTGATGGGAACGGTGGTCAGGCGGATTCCTCATCGTACCAGAGGTACGATGTACAGCAGGTGGCAAGGTGGATCGAGCAGATTCTTCCGTTTTCGTTGCTGTTGCTGATTGTATTCATTCGCCAGCACTTGCAAGGTACTCCGGTCGGTCTTTGTTGATCTATTATGCGTTTCCTTTTTTTTTCCCCTTCATTTGATAGCAAATGACTATTACTAATTACGTTGCTGCTTGTTGTACATTGGGAATGTAGTGTGCACAAGAACAATTGTGTTCTTGGTTTGGGACCAGGGTTGATATTACATAAGGATTGATGGATTTGACTCACTGATATTTGGTTATACACAAGATTGTGTAGATATTATATAACACATTATTCTACAAGGTTGGATTATGTAAGCTTGAAATTAATCTCATATAGTTGTGCAACTGTGCGTTGAACTTAGATATTGCTCTGCCCGTATATGTAGTTCGAGATGTCCCTAGCTTGGATACTGTCAATAACAATACTTTTGTTCACTGGAAATGTGCACAACTCTGATATTGTGCCCATTGTGTGGTGGAAGATTAAAGAAAACAGTTAACCACGGAGGAAAGTACATCGATATATGTTCTGTTTGATGGCTCTTTGTTCACAAAATAGCACACTTTTACCTTGCTGTAATTGAACATATATCTCCTCACTCTAGTATGTTTAAACCGGATTCTCGCAGAGCTAAGCTTATGGAAAACGTGGTGCATACTTGCAAATTTCATCTTAGGCTGTCAGTTGTCTAGTTTGACCTTATGCTTAGTCCTTATAGTCATGTAAGCTGCTTAGTCCCCCCAAGCTCTGAAGGTTCAGTCTGTGCTTCTTCTTTTTTTTTTTTTTATTTCACCAGGTTGTATCGTTACGCACTGTGCAATTTTTATATGCAAATTGCCTTGGGAACTATGTTTAGTACTTATGAGTTTGAAGAGGTTGGTTTTAGTTGCTAAAGTAAGGTAAAAATACCATGAACGGCTCTAGTGGAAGATACTTTTGGTATGACAATGAGCCCAGAGATATGAGTAGGAATGAATGGCAACTGATGGTCGTCGATTGATGTTGGTTTTAGTTGCTAAAGTAAGGTAAAAATACCATGAACGGCTCTAGTGGAAGATACTTTTGGTATGACAATGAGCCCAGAGATATGAGTAGGAATGAATGGCAACTGATGGTCGTCGATTGATGTAAGTTACCATTATCTTACATATACACGAAGAGAGAGAGAGGGCTTTTGGAGGTCCTTTAGAAATTCGAAAATATACTTTGGGAAACTCAATACTAAAGACGGGATGTTTCAGGAACTCTGCTTTGAGAACTGAACCTAATGCTTAGTGTGAAGAAAACTTAATGATCAAAAGGGGACGGATTTTATGAAACATGGGTATATGGTTTTGAAGTTCTTCATGGTGCTGAATCTTGGACATCGAGAAGCAAGATAGCTCGGGTGTACTCAAGATAAAGAACATAGTGGTGGTATCAGACCTTGGTGATTGGACTTTGGTGCTTTGGGGTTTTTCTTTTAGGGATGGGGAGGAGAAAGCTCTGTATTTCTGGAGAATTAGGACACGGTAATTCCGGTTACTATTGTTTTAATGTTTTTTTAGGACAAGTTGTCAACATAGGATTGACAAAGGACATGGCATCTCTTTATTTCTGGATTTGGATAGCCGCCCTTGTAGACATGCTGCGCGCCTTGGGCACTTTTTGATGAAATTAGCTTTTAGAAAAAGAAAATGTCCTTCTGAAGAACGATAAATATCTGATAGGGCATTGTTTGGAACAGCCATCATATGTTGTTCAACGTGTTTGGCTGTGAACCATGAAGAGGTACTTTAAGCATAATTTCCTCTATGCTTATGAATGAAGAAAGACAATACATGACTTTCCTTTGTGGGCTTTGTGATGAACTGTAGTATGATCTTTCCTTTCTTTCTTTTGATGATGTAGTATTGTCTCTCTTCTTTGCCATCTTTATATTATTGATATCTGTCTGCCTTCTGAATGCTTGGATATGAGTGGTACTTGGTGGTGTCTTCTCTCTTTCCTTGAGTCAGCCATCTTTTTGATACGGAAATCTGCATTTGGATATCGTGTAGGCCATATATTTTTCTGAAATATTTGTTGCAGTGGTTATCACTTTAGCAATTCTGTTGGATATATCAGCACGGGGCAATATGTTTGTTGCACTCTCTGCCCACCGCTGTTTTATTTGATGAGAATGTGATAATACGCATGTATTGTACGAATATTGACTCCTAGATGGCTTCTTGATTCCTGTTTTTCTCCATTTTGTATTCTAAACACTTTTCAAAAAAAATTGTTTTCTAGTTATTGTAAAATCTTCAATGAGTATCCACAGTTTTCTTTGTCTGTGTCACTGCATTTTCAAGCCAATGCATTAGTTTATCCATGGTTGCTTATTTGATTCATCATTCTTTTAGTTATCAAATTTTTAATCGCTTTTTTATGAGCACTTGCAGGTTTCTTTGTCGCAATTTACGTCACTGCTATCATGTTCAAGTCAAATGACATTCTTCGAAAGCAGACAGCTCTAAAGGTACGAAGAGTATCTTTTCTGTTCCTTAGATACAAAACGAATAAAAGAGTAACATGGAAAGCTGAGAAGCTTAATGGCTGCTGGTTTCTGCAGGGGGAGAGAAAAGTTTCAGTTCTTGTTGGTTACTTTATGTTTTTCATGCTTCATGTGATCGGAGTGTACTGGTGGTATCGAAATGATGATCTTTTCTACCCATTGTTTATGGTTCCCCCAAAAGCAATACCTCCGTTCTGGCATGCTATATTCACCATTGTGGTAAACGGTATGTATATCCATCCATGTCTGGCTACTTTCATGCTGCATGCAAGCTATGTTTGCATGGCTTGGCATTGATAGTTTGAAAGAGAATTGCGTACCTGCTTGTTGTCATTATTATTATATTGAAAATAATGAACCATCCAAAGTTACTGAGACCTAAAAAAAGTACTATACAACTATGATTCTTTATTGTCATTTTGGAGAAGTTGTGTGTGTTTGGTTGTGAGAACAATTTATTTGGAGGGTTGTGGGCCACATGAGCCTCCCGGGTTTCAACTTCTGATTGATGTATTGTTATCAACTTATTATGTTATGATATTATGGATCCTCATTGTTTTACACTTCAAACCTGGAATCCAGGTTTCAAATGTTCAGCAGCAGTTATAGGTCTAAAGTAATACTAATTTCTTCCTTTTTGGAGTATGCTCTGATTCCTCTTCTTTCCCCCTTCCCCTGTCCAGATACAATGGTGCGGCAGGCAGCAATGGCCTTCAAGTTGGTGCTGCTACTGTATTACAAAAACGGCAGGGGCCATAACTTCCGTAGACAGGTAATTTGAGGTCAAGAGATAGATGTTTATTGTAATCGTGACAAGGACATTGACACATCAAAATGTCTTATGAGGTATGTGGCTTATTTGTCAAATTTGTCAAATTTATTTGACAGGAGAACTTGTTTCCTTTTTTAGGGTCAAATTCTGACTCTTGTTGAATACACCCTGCTGTTATATCGTGCGTTGCTACCCGCACCTGTCTGGTATCGATTCTTCTTGAACAAAGAAAATGGAAGCCTTTTTTCATCACTGACTACAGGATTATATTTAACTTTCAAGCTTACATCAGTTGTGCAGAAGGTAAGATTTTGCAATAAGAATTTTCTATCGAATCCATAGCCAACTATATAAGTGGAGTGAACCTGCAATTTCAATCTCTCAGGTTCAATCTTTTGTCACTGCCTTGAAGGCATTATCTCGGAAGGAAGTTCATTATGGGTCATATGCCACTTCCGAAGAGGTAATAAGTTTGTATTACTCTGTCAAGCATTGTTATCGATTTAAGCTCAATCTGGGAGCTGGCAGATGTACATTACCTGTGAGTAAATAGCATGGCAGTGAACCCAACTGCGTCCGAGTCCTTTCAGTTTTTACCCCCCTTTTACTTTCAGCCCGAAGAGGTAGTAGTTTGCTTTACTTGGTAAAAATTTAAGGATTTAAGCTCAATCACGAAGCTGGCAGATATACATTATGCCTAATAAAGTCAATAGTATAGCAGTGAACCATACTTTGTTTGGGTGCTTTCAGTATTCCCCACTTTCTAGCTCAATATTATTATTTTTTATAGATAAGTTAATTGTCTCCATCAAGTGCGAGGTATCTCACTTTCTTTTTTATCCGTCTGAGCTACCTCACTGCTAAGACTTTGTAGTAGATGAGAATATTTTATGCAACTATTTTGAGTTTCATGTGATATAGTGGGTTTATTACCTTCTGAAACGAATCTTAGGAGTTTGTCTATGACAAGAATCTCTTGGATAAAATTTTAAGCTATAGCTATACTCTTTTAATCGACCTGGCAAACGGGTATACCCGCCGGGTACGGATAATACCCGGTCGGAAACGGGCCCGGTAAATTTTACCCGGTTTTTCCCGGGTAGCCTTTTTTAATGCCCGTACCCTACCCATGCGGGTTGGGTATTACCCCGCCGGTAAATAATTTTTTTTTTTTTAATAACCATAATTTAATTTACCACATTTTGATAGACTACTAACTAATTAAGCATATTTTTTTTCTCTCTTTCTTTTGCTTTTCCCAGCTAGCATATCTCTTATTTTTAAGAGTTGTTAGAGTTATTTTCAATTTCACAAAAATTCAATGTTCAGATTTATACACCGTATCAGCTAACATGTTAAATACTATAACCAATTTCGCACCCAAAATCCCAATATATATATATTATTCAACAAAAATATAATCCCACTAACCACCAACAATCCGAAATACAAAGATTAAATTTCAACCACAATTCAAAATACAAAGATTTAATTTCAACAGAGAGATGGCTAAATAATCCAAAATAAAGTCTTCAATTCCTCGAGGAACTCCGCGTTGAACGGCGGTGAACAGCGGCCGTGGGGATGTGAGCTACTCGATTGTCGGTGACTGGAAGCTTGGCGGCCGTCGGCGGCCGATCTGTGAGAGGAGACCAACTGACTGACTGAGTGAGGGTGAGGTAGAGAGAGTGGCGGCGGCAGATCTGTGAAGAGGAGAGCGACCGAGTGAGGGTGAGGGATAGAGAGAGTCGGCAGAGTAGGGTGTGGCGTTGAAGAGTGAGGGGGCTAGTGGCTGACGAGTGATGGTGGTCGGCGGTGGCCTTGATAGAGTGAGGGGGAAGGAGGCGTCACGGTTTCCGGCGGCAGAGAAGTGGGCGCGCGTGAGATTGAGAGAGAAGTGAGAAACAAAGAAGTGGAAAAGGAAGGTAGGGCACAAAAGTGTCTTTATATATACATGAAATCCGGGTAACCGTTACCTGACCCGGAAGTTACGGTCCGGGTGGGGTCCGGGTCTGATTTCAATGGGTCTCTCATATATTTACCCGTACCCGTGTTTTTTTTACGGGTACGGGCCAAAAATTGCCAGGTCTATCTTTTAACTTGGTGACCAATTGAACATAAACGAGCCTTTCTTTGCTGATCTATTGGCATTTCAGCAAACAAATGAAGATCTTCATGGGTGAAAACATTTTTGTCTTAAATAACGCCTTGCAAGGTTCCCCGATTGCATCTAGAGAAATTCTTGGAAATAAACCTACTTTTGCTAAAGATCCTCAAATACCTTTTTTCCCTTGTCAACATTTCAGATTTACTTTTTGCTAATATATGTGGCTTAGAAGTAGCTCTTTCAGTACTCATTGCTTATCAAATGGTTTCACTTATTAGAAATTGGTGGTTTCACTATGGGAGGATCAGCTTCTTGTTTTTAAGTTTTCCCTGTCGTTTACAGACAAAGTAAGTTATTCAAAAGTTGGGGATAACCAGAGGTAAAGTGATGGGGGTGTTCTCTTTCTTTCATTTACATATTTGGCTGTGGCGCTAAGCATATAGGCTACTAGCTATTCTGTTTTCTTGGTTTAATTTGGGTTGAGAGGAGCTCACAATAAGTAAGAGATGGATAGGGCCATGTGTTGAGCATATCTACCTTCTTCACTTGGCAACTTGATGAGACCTTTTTCTTTTGGTTTCCTGTTTATTAGGAGGAACTCACAATAAGTAAGAGAAGGATTTGGCCATGTGTTGACCATATCTACCTTCTTCACTTGACAACTCGATGAGACCTTTTCTTTTGGTTTCCTTTACGCATTGTCATCTGCACAATTTGCAGTCTTGTTTGTATATGCTTGAAGTAACATATCTGAGGTGTTGACACACATTTACTTTGCCCACGTAACTGGACCCCTGATTTCTGTACTCTAAGTTGTTAGTAACTCCATGTAGGTAAATACCGTGGGAGACTTGTGTGCTATTTGCCAGGAGAAGATGCATGCTCCAATTCTACTGCGTTGTAAACATATCTTCTGCGAGGACTGCGTCTCAGAATGGTTAGTTTATATTTTACACATTGCACAGTTTTCATCTTGTAAAAGTCATCTTTCAAGTTCATTTTGGTGTGTACTTTAGACGGTCGACTTAAACATGGTTTCTTACGTGTCAAAAGTAAACATATTATGTTTGCTTACCCGTGTTTTGAGTTTTCTATCGGTGTGAGGCCTTGGTTTGGTTTTTGGTGGCCAGCTGATGTGCCAGTGGCACGTGTTCCATTTATGTTTTCTTTCTATTTCGAATGCCATCAGTCTTTCTCTTTTCTTAAGTTAGTGGAAGTTGCAGTTGTGTGTGGCTGTAATTTAAGAAAAATATATTATTATTGTTTCTGGGACACAGATGACTGATAAGGTTCCGTTTCTGCTTTTCAGTTTTTACTAAAATTGTCTACAAATGTGAAGTCTGAATTATGTTTGTGATTATGGTTATGATAGTTGTAAACTTTTATTTCTGGAAGTTGTTAATAACGATGGTAACAAGAGACTTGCAATGGTGCTTCGGTGTTTCCTACTATGAAGGTTATTGTAGTCAATATAGTGTGCATTGCTCGCGGTACTGCTGTTCTAAGAGCTGTGTTTGTCTGTTAGCAACCTGTTCTAACCATCTGGCACTACTTTATTACCAGGTTCGAGAGAGAAAGAACTTGCCCTTTATGCAGAGCCTTGGTTAGACCAGCTGATCTGCGATCATTTGGGGATGGATCAACTACTCTTTTCTTCCAGTTGTTTTGAAGTTTCTGGTTCTGTTCCAAAACATATTCCCCCTGGTGGCGTTTTTCCAGAATTGTCATCGTCTAGTTCTGGCACTAGTTCTGGCACTTCCGCGTGCCTGGGTTCTCCTGAAAGAAGTACCCCACTGCAGTTGCCATTAAATTTGGCATTACACTCTCTGTTTTCTTGTTTTATTGACGAGGTTAACTGTAAAGATTAGGTTCTACATTCAGAGAGAGGGCGAGACGAGATGATTTTATGTAGATATGTTGAAAGTTGAGGATGGAGAAAACGATCCTCCTCGTTTTGTATCCACCTTGAAGATGTATATTCTTTTGTTATTTTCTTTTTTAAAAGGAAAATTGATGTCATATTTTGACTGGTTAACGTTACATGCACCTGATCAAACGCTCTGGAGGACGTCGTGATAGAGTTAACGTCACCAAAAGAGGCATTAGTGACTCTTTTAAACTCATTTGGTGACAAAGGTTATCAATTTAGCCTCTCCAATAAAAAGTGATCAAGTACGTGAGAAGATCAAATGGTTCAGAATATAGTGACAAAGATAGTAGTATTCTGGGACCATTGAATAAGATCTCTGTCAGAGGTAATTGTGAACCTTAGATGGAGTGCCCTGGGTGCTAGTTATGGTGGAAGTGTTTTCTTGCATTCCTCCTATGCTCCAGTTTACAATCTTTTCATAACCCGACGTTCGTTCACAAAATGTATGCTAAGAGACACTGGTTCTGGATCAAAGCCACAACGTTTCTGATGGAGAACCCAACGGAGGTACACTTGGCTAGGTGCCATTTGACCTTTTACACCTGATTTGTCCCACGGTCTGCCTGCCATGCCATTAGCCTGCAGCACGGATTCCTTTGAGTACTACTCTGAAATCTAGCTCCAGCAATATGATGGCGAATAAGACTACAAGCACATTTGAATGTGACCGGTGGTCACCAGAGAAACACACCGCATCACACTCATTTTTCTTAGGAATAGTTGGACGTTATGGGTTTCTTCTTCTTTTGCTCTTAGGGGACGAAGAATCCGATAAGTAAAATTAGAAGCATAGTACGCGACCTACGTAGGCCTTCAAGAGAATCTTAACACACAAGGAGGTTTGAAGCTTTTATGGGAACTGCCGGCAGCAACAGACCCTTGCAAGGAGGGAGCATAATCACCGATGTCCGGTGCCAAGCTTGAACTTCTTCGGTCCCCTCCTGCAACTTGCACTCGTCAAGGTCATCGACAAAGGAAATCACATCCATTTCCACTCCATCCATTTCTACCTTAACCTGCAACACGAAGGCCAATAACATTGATATTGGTGTCTAGTCTACATGTGTGCTCGGGCCCTTTACTGCAAGTGGGCAGTGGGTGCTCTTAGAGCATTCTCAAGGTTGAAGGAGGGCCAAAGAGAAAAAAAATCAAGCTAGCACGCACACCTGATCTACTCAATCACGGTGCATTGTCGCCTAAATTTTGTGCAGGTTACTGCAGAAGTGAAGCGACATGTTTTGGTTGATACGCCCCTCAAAAGTGTGCTCTAGATTTAGATTCTTTTCATATAGACAAATGAAACAAAGACTTCGCTTTATCTTTCTAACGGTCAAGATGCAAGGCTCATATGAATAAGTTGGTTACCAATCGTATACTCAAAAAATGGAGAGGAGCCAATCGCGAATCATCTCTGAACTCCGCCATGTTTGCTCTCAACTTGTACAGCTAGACGAACCCATTATGCTTTTCTTTGATATTTAAGAAAACTAATTACAACCATTTTTGTCAACAGATTACAGCTAAAACTGGAGAAGGCAATCCATGATGTTTATGTCATGTCATTGGGAAAGGGGAATGTGGGTCATTGCAAGGTATCTGTACATGAATAAGTTGGTTATCCATCGATCCTTCATTGAAAAAAATGGAGAGCAGCCAAATGTAAATCATCCCTGAACTCTTGTCATGTTTGCTCTCAACTTGTACTGCTACATAAACCCATTACGCTTTTCTTTGATTTTTTAAGAAAACTAATCCCACCATTGTCATCAACAGATTACAGCGGAAACTGGAAAGGGTAATCCATGATGTTTACGTCAAGTCATTGGTGGGAAAGGTTCATGTGGGTCTATGCAGTATGTATGTATATTCAACCTCTTGATTATTGTGTCTACAAAGGGCCTGTGTAATGTATGGAAACTCTGAATGACAGCCACCAAAACTGGCAATCTCATGCCTGCATCAGGAAAACAACACACAAACACACACTATACCAGTGCTGCAGTGGTGGTGCTCAGTGGGCACACAGATCCATAGTCTGGTTAAAATTGTTGATGCATGAGAAAAAGGCAGTACTGTTGCGGCCCTACGACACTTCAGTTGTCCCCTGCTTACCTGTATATTTGGTCAACTCTGTCAAAGCTTGAAATCACTTACCCATGTGTCCAAGGTTAGAGTATTAGTCTATCCTTCATGTACTGTTTACCAACGTCTTTTCAAAGTTTTGCCGACAGAGCTTACGCCTTTCTTTTATCTTTTTCTTTGTAGTTTCTGTAAATTACTACAACACTGCTACTTAACTCTCACTTTGCACCAGAGGACAGAGTTCCAAGGCCATTTACTCCTTGAACAACCCTGTATAGATGCTGTGTTCCTGTTCTCTTTCCAGCTACATTTATGAGAAAATATGCTCCAAAAATGACCCAATAGCCATTTTCCCCTTCATGGTATTCGTTGATTTGTAGAGTGAAAATGTTGTTGTCCTCTACTTTTGATTTTTGGCAAATTTTGATGACTTCGCAGTCTTTTTTACTTGAAGCAAGAGTATTTGAACAAGGATGTTACTTGTTGTTGAGACGTAAATTCGGCATTGAAAAAATAATATCTAATATTCCAATATATAAGTTTTGTAAGCCTCTTTATTGAAGAGCTTGTCTCTGAACCCGTTGCTGGCTTTGGATCGAAAACAAATGTCCATCGAAGAAGAAGAAGCTTCAAAGATGAAAAATTGTTGCTAGACATAGCCAGTGACAAATTTATTAATACTTTTAACGATAATTTTTAACAGCTCTTTTTAACGTCACTAAAGAAAAGTGACTTGAGACATTTAATGGTCAGTAATTATCACTATACAAAAGTTATAATTATATTTCTACAATCTTTAGATAACAACCAATATTTTTCTATAAACATTTTGATGTTTCTCGTGTGAAGGCCAGAGGAGAAACAAGAGGATGCTAAAGGCCGGAGGTAGAAGAATTTTGGCTTCTATCACTCTATCAGGGTTGTAAAAATCTTCATCCTTAACCCTTTATATAGCGACAATCAATAATGTAAATGTTTTTAGTGACTTTTCTGCTAACATTTACGGCGATAATTCTTAGTAGCATCTTTTTAACGCCACTATAAATATTTGGCAGCCATTAGTTGGTGCCATATGAGAGATTCAAGAAAAATTCTTTCAAACCAAAATTTTTTCATAAAAGAAAGGACACATAACTAAAATGGGCAGTATTTTTCTTCGGTCTCAAAACATTCGTTCCTCTGAAAAGAGGACAAAGACAGATGATGAGTGTGAAGTCCAAGTTTGGAGAAAATTTTGGATGATCCAACGCCAACATTCCTGACCTTACTAGATTGGTTTTGTTCACATTTAGGGTAAGTTTTCTCTTCCTTCTTGGTCCATCACATTTTACTTGAGCTTGGGCTATCTATGGTAAGTAACTCCTTCTGCCCTTGACCTTCCATATTTTGATACACCTCTAAGAGGTTTTACCGTCTAAAGTTGAGCTCTTATATTTTTCATCGGATTGTTTAGCTTGTTTTGTGTTGGGTGGTTTCGCTATACAAAAGATGTAAAATTTTCTTTTGTTAAGACGCCAGATTGAATGCAACTCCATTCCATTTTATTCATTACATGAATAAATATATGACAATCTACACACATTTCTAACGTAACATAACGTATATTCTAACGTTCTCAAGTTCTAATGGACAATTTCTTTAGAGGTATAAGCATGTACATAAAAATTCAAACTTTATGTTTTAGTTAAAAGATAAAGGACAAATTACACAGGGGACTTTTGAGGTTTACTCTAACTACAGCGCCTACTAACTATTTTTGTTACACTCTGTTACACTTTTTTAGTTTTTGGTTCACAGAGTTAAAGAATTAATCAAAAGACGGTAATACCCTTCAAAAATAAATAAATTACGCAACCACTCCCGGCTGCCCACCCTCATTGCCCCATGCCCCGCCACGACCACAAAAAATGAACTCGCCATTGCCCTGCCACCACCTCCACAAAAAACAAACCAACCACAACCAGCACTGCCCCGCTACCACCACCAAAAACAAACCAACCATCCTTGATCTACACTCACAATCACCACCGTCCTACCACCATTACCATAGACGAAGCCACCACTGTGGATCCACACAAATCTATCGGAAATTAGAATGGGTCTGCGTGTGTGCGTGGGGGGTAAAGGGCATGCACAACCGATGATAGTAGCAGTAGTGGGCAATGGTGTTTGGAGGGGTGGTGGTGTTAGGAGAAGGAGGATGACAGCGATGCCGGTGGCGCTGGTTGAAGAAGGGGAAGACATCTTAAGGGCAATTTCGATAGATAATAAAAGGGGAAACTAGCTAATGACCCCCTGTACTATACACGGTGTGCGATTTCCCCCCTCCACTTCAAACTTAAGCACTAAACCCCCTACAGTTACAGAAATTGGGCACTTTTAGCGGAAACCGTTAAATTTAATAGCGCGTGGTCAACACTCGCATTGACTAACGATTTTTTTAAAAAATTGACAATTTTGCCCTTTTTCTCCACTTCTTCTCTCCCCAGTCCCCACATCAGACCCCTCATCCCCTCCTTGCGACTCTGCACACGCAACACCCGCCGCACCCTTCAGCCCAGCCCCTTCCTCCCAAACGCTGGACGCACACTTCCCTCCATCAAGCCAGCCCCCCCTCCCCCTTCCTTCCAACTCGATAAGTTTGAGTCACAGAAAGGCAAGAATGAGGGTGAGACGAGCTTGGCATCGAAGGCCTGATCTTCGAAAGGCTGAATTAGCGGTCGTCGATTGTTGGTGGCCGTCGGCCGGCGTTGGTGGTCGCATTTTTGTTGGGGGCGGTGGCAGTGGGTTTTGGGCTTGGTGGCTATCGGTGGTCTTCGATTGTGGGTATTGGTTGCTTCGGTGGTGATTTAGGTGGCGGAGAAGTGGGTCTCGCCGGAAGGTGTTACCGTCGGCAACCCTTGGATAAATTGGATCGCAGTTGGTGTTTGTGGGTGGTTTTGGGTTGGCGAGAAGGGTGGTTTGCCGGGACGTAGTGGCCGGTGGTGGTGGGTCGTTGTGATGGGCAGAGTGGCGGCCTGGTCTTGGGTTGGCGAGAAGGGTGGTTTGTGGGGACGTAGTGGCCGGCGGTGGTGGGTCGTTGTGATGGGCACGGTGGCGGCTGCGGGGGTGTTGACGGCTGTTTTGCAGGCGGTGAAGCCCCGACGGGTGATCCCAACTTAAATTGCCGGCAGTGTTGCCGTGAGGGTGTCACTGCCATGTTTTTGTTGGAAGGGGAAGCCAGAGAATTGCCGGCGTTGGTGGTCGCAAGATGAACGGTTACGCAAAGAGTTTCAGAGGAAAAAGATGAAAGGATTTACGCAGAGAGGAAGAAGATAGAAGGGGAAACCAGAGAATTCTAGGGGAAACCTGAGAGATTGAGAGGGTTTGGACCAAGAGTTCTGGCAAATTAACGATTTAAATAGGAAGGATAAAGCGGACATTTCACGTAGATCTGTTACGCCGCGTTAAAAGTGCTCAATTTCCATAAGTGTGGGGGGTTTAGTGCTTAAATTTGAAGTGGAGGGGGGCAAATCGCACAACGTGTAAAGTAGAGGAGGTCATTACCTATTTTCCCCATAATAAAAGATTGTGTGGTGCCCTAAATTTTATTTACGGATCCTTAATAGGATGGAGTTTTGTACAAACAGAAACAAACTACAGGGAGCAAAGTACGATAATAATAGCTAATAAGCGTCGAATATAATTACGATAATCTTAAGGAATACGGTGTATAATTTACTCACAGAGAAATGATTCATGAGTTTGGGGTCACAGTTTTAAGCTTTCTCAACTTGGAGGATATTC